>JAYKKT010000084.1:9547500-10187500 GCA_036023115.1 Brasenia schreberi | reverse complement strand
AATTTTTCAGAGTGATAGAAGAATTGATGGAGATGTTACGCATAGAATTAATACTGGTTGGTTAAAATGGAGAGGAGCATCAGGTATTTTTTGTGATAAGAAGATACCATTAAAGTTAAAAGGTAAATATTATAGAGCAACAATTAGGCCTGTCATTTTTTATGGTTCTGAGTGTTGGGCAGTTAATCATCAACATGTACAAAAGATGTATGTGACAGAAATGAAGATGTTGAGATGGATGAGTGGTCACACAAGAAAAGACTGTATACATAATGAGGTTATTATAAACAAATTATGAGTGACACCAATAGAGGATAAAATGAGAGAACACTGTTTAAGATGGTTTGGACATATAGAAAGAAGATCAAAAGAATAACCTTTAAGAAGGTTAGAAAAACTAAATTTGGAAAGTATTAAAAGAGGTAGAGGATGACCACAAAAGTATTGGAAAGAAACAATAAAGAATGATCTAGCTTATTGTGAGTTAACTGCTAACATGGCACTCGATAGGGATCTGTGGAAACAAAGAATCCATGTAGCCAATCATGTTTAGTATGGAAAAAGGCTTAGTTGTAGTTGTTGTTGTATATATATATATATATATATATATATATATATATAATATGAGAGAACATCGTTTAAGATGGTTTGGACATATAGAAAGAAGATCAAAAGAAGAACCTTTAAGAAGGTTAGAAAAACTAAATTTGGAAAGTATTAAAAGAGGTAGAGGATGACCACAAAAGTGTTGGAAAGAAACAATAAAGAATGATCTAGCTTATTGTGAGTTAACTGCTAACATGGCACACGATAGGGATCTGTGGAAACAAAGAATTCATGTAGCCGACCATGTCTAGTATGGGAAAAGGTTTAGTTGTAGTTGTTGTTGTATATATATACATACATGTATGTATATATATTATACATACATGTATGTATATATATATATATACATATGTATATGTATGTATGTGTATGTATGTATATATGTGTACGTATGTATGTATGTGTATGTATGTGTATGTATGTATATGTATGTGTATGTATGTATATGTATATGTATATGTATGTATATGTATATATATATATATATATATATATATGTATGTATGTGCACGTATGTATGTATGTGTACGTATGTGTATGTATGTGTACGTATGTGTATGTATGTGTACGTATGTATATGTATGTGTATGTATGTATATGTATATGTATGTATATGTATATGTATATATATATATATATATCATATGTATATATACATATTATATATATATATATATATACATATATATATATATTTATATATATACATATATGCGTAAACAGGAAAATTTTCACTCCTAGTTCTAGAGACCGGAAATGAACATTTTCGCGCCTATGTCGTTTCTAAGGGCGTGCCAGCTAGCTTGCTCAAGCTAGCGAAGATTTTTTGAAATATTCTGACTTTTTTGGCGATTGTGGGGAAGCGGGATATTTTCGTTTAAAACCTTCTTAAACCGATGCTCAAGGGTCAGTTTAAACGCTTAAAACTTCGTTTTTACAAAACTTTGAAAAATACCAGTGTTCGAAGAATTCGATGTATGCCTAGTTTGCAAGTTTTATTGCGACTTTGGACGAACCTAAGTCTTTAGAGTTTTAGCTATTTTAGGCTTGATATGTGTGTGCACATGTAGCCTATTTTCAACGTGGTTTGTGCGTAGATTTGGGGCGTCTTTGAAAGCTAACGAATGCAAAGATACAAAAATATTTTTGGGTGTTAAGATGATGATGTGAGCTAGGCTCGACTTGAAAGGGCAACTCACACAACTTTCACAAATGTAAATACCCGAAATGTAAAGCAACTCACGCAGCTTTCACAAATGTAAATACCCAAAATATAAAGCAACTCATGCGACTTAATGTAAATCCACACAAAGGGAAATGCAACTCGACGTGAAGTAAACTCACACAACTTGAAAATATATAAATATGTTATATCCTAAGAGCGACAAGGCTCAATGTGTGTGAGTGTATAGAGTAGAAAGGCTCGAGTGCTTTTGTGTGCTTCTCGTGTGAAATTGAAATGATAACTCACACAACTTTCACTAAAGTAAATACCCGAATTGAAATATATACTTTAGCTTAAGAGCGAAAAGGCTCAATGCACGTGTGTGTAAGTGCGAAATTTAAATGACAACTCACACTACTTTCACTAAAGTAAATACCCAAATGGAAATATATACTTTAGCTTAAGAGTGGAAAGGCTCAATATGTGCGTGTAAGTGTGAAATTTAAATGACAACTCACACGACTTGAATGTAAATACTCAAATTGAATTGCAAGTCACACAGCTTTCACTAAAGTAAATACCCAAATGGAAATATATACTTTAGCTTAAGGCGGAAAGGCTCAATGTGTGTGCAATCGTGTGCAATATAAGAGTGGAAAGACATGAATATTACATTTCAGGGGGAGACTTTGCTCCATTATTACAACCCACATTGAATTGAATTTAATTTAGGCGAGTAATGTAAAACCGAATGTAAATAAACACTTACAAGTGGTCGGTTTTGCCTCTTGAGTCGCTCGGGTCCATCCTCCTTGGCAACCACGAGATAGGCCCTCTTTAGGTGGGCTCTGACGTGAGAGTTTGAGTTTGAGTTCACTTGGGGGTTGCCAAGTGTTTTATGGCTTAGGATGGGCTGGGTTCGGCCAAGGTCTTAGGTTAGGTAAGTGGGTATGGTCCTAGTTAGGTCTAGGTTGAGCTGGGCCGTGGGAGTGTGGTTAGTCAAGTCGAATAGGAGCTAGGTGGGTCACGGCAAAAGGGGTGTATCTGGGATGCGGGTGAAGGTGGCAGGTTGTGTTATAGTGGTATGGATGGTGCGGCAAGGCTGGGGGCAGGTGAGTGGGCAGGTGAGGTGTTGGCCGGGGGTGTGGGTTGGTGATGAGGCGCTGCTGGAGTGCAGCGGGGGTAGGTGAGGTTGGATGTTGGCACGGCAGGGTGCGTGGGAGATGGGCGTGTAGCAGGCGCGCGATAGGGTAACAGCAGGGTGTTGGAGCGGGAAGGTGGCAGGCGGGTGCTATAGGTGATGTGGCGCGGGAGCTGGGTGCTGGTGCGCAGGGATGGGGTATGGCAGCAAGGTGTTGGCCGGATGATGGTGTGGCAGTTGGGCAGGGGCGGTGCGGTACTGCTGGAGTGCAGCAGGCTACAAGTGATGGCGAAGGGGTGCAGTTGGGATGTAGGTAAAGGTGGCAGGCTGGGTTAGGGCGGTGTGGATGGTGCGACAAGGCTGGGGTATGGCACCTAGGTGCTAGCCGAGGGCAGGTGACGGGTTGGCTGGTGAAGTGGAGCGGTTGGGCTAAGGGTGCAATCTAGGCACAAACCGAGTGCAAGGTGCACTCAGTAGGGAGTTTAGGCTAGGTTTAGTTTAGGTCGGTTTAGGGTGGTTAGGCTAGGTTTAGTTTAGGTCGGTTAGGGGTGGCGGGGCTAAGTCTAAGTGGGTCGGTTTAGGGTTTTTTACACTTTCAGGAAATAAGGGATTCACCTAAAAACACACAAAAACCAGTTATAGAGTGTCTATTGTTGACATCTCCACCCCAATCAGCATTCGTATATAGAGATAAATCAAAAGAAGAAAAAGAAGTTAAGAAGACTCCCTTGTGAACAGTATTTCTAATGTATCGAATAATGTGCAAAATTGCACTCATCTGAACAGAAGTGGGTGCCTATTGAAATTGACTTGTTGTGTGTACTACATGAGAAATATCTGGTCTAGTGATGGTGAGGTAAGTAAGTGCACCTATGAGTTGGCGGTATGGAGTGGGGTCATCTAATTTCTCACATCAGTGGATCGCAATTTGGTGCCTAGAACTTTCGGTGTGTCAACAATCTTTATATCTATAAGACCATATCTTTCAATAATATCATTAGCAAACTTTGTTTGAGACATAAAATATCCACAACTATTTTTAGTGATCTCAATACCTAAAAAATAGTTTAGTAGACCCAAGTCTTTCATGTCAAATTCATGATGAAGATTAAGTTTAACTTCGGCAATTCTTGCTTCATCACTGTCTGTGATGATCATGTCATCTACATACAAAAGCAAGATAATAATACCTGATTTTGTTTTTCGTACAAACAATGCAGTATCAGTATAGCAAGTCACAAAATTATGCAAATGTATGAATTTTTCAAATCGATCAAACCAAGCTTTAAGAGCTTGTTTCATACCATATAAAGCCTTTCGCAATTTAAGGGCATGACTAGGAGGGAGATTGAGACTAGGAGGAGGACTCATGTAGACTTCTTCATTCAAATAATCATTCAGAAAAGTATTCTTAACATCAAGTTGATAAATATTTCATTGCTTAATTGTACTAATCGTTATGAGAATTCTGATTGTAGTCATCCTAGCTACTGGGGTAAATGTTTCATCATAGTCAATTCCATATTCCTGCACATAACCTTTAGCAACTAGTCTAGCCTTGTATCTCTCAATGTGACCATTGCTATGAGTTTTGATCTTATATACCCATCGGCATCCAATGATTTTCTTATCCTTTGGTATAGGCATAATTATCTATGTCTGAGCCTTGTTTATGGCGTTGAGTTCATCTGTCATAGCATCTTCCCATTGTGGAACGCTTTTGCTTGATGATAGAACCTAGGTTCTTTAACTTGACGAAGAGTGGCAATCAAATTCTTTCGTTGTAGTTCAAAAGATTTATAGGACACAAATCGCTGGGAAGGTCGTGAGATCCTGGGTTCTAACGTTGTACTATCAGGGTCTAGATGGTTATCAATGATATCTCTAGGACGTCTTATATAATGTGAGGGAAAGGGTTCGACAATTGAGTGAGTATCAACAGTTGTGTGTGAAGCATCATGGTCTTTAACAGAGTTTTCCTGAATAGCTTGATGATCTACTGAGTCACAATCATCTTCTTCTAGTTCAAAAAAATCTTGAGGAAATACAAATTCAGGATTCTGCAAGGATTTGGGCTCATAATAAATATCATTCTCAAAAAATTTTACATCCTTAGATACATATAGCTTGTCTTCTATAGGATCAAAACACCTATAACCCTTCTTATCAATACCATAACCGAGGAATACACATTCAATGGCTCTTGGTGATAATTTATCATTCTTGTCTGTATACACAAAACACCCACATCCAAAAACTCTAAGTCTTTCATATTATGGGGGAATATTATATAATTTTTCAAAAGAAGAGATATTTTCAAGGTTAGATGAAGGCATTCTATTTATGAGATATATTGCAGTAAGAATGACTTCAACCCATAGATTTTTAGGGACCTTACTAGCAATTAGCAGGGTTCTACAAGTCTTAATAATATGTCTATGTTTTCTTTCCGCTAGACCATTTTGTTGGGGCGTCTTGGTGCATGATTTTTGATGAAAAATACCATTTGTTTCAATAAATTTTTGAAATTTATTAGACATATATTCTCCTCCCGAATCGGATCTAAAGATTTTAATGGTGGCTCCAAATTGGTTTTTAATCATATTACAAAATACGATAAATTTTTCAAATACTTCAGATTTATGTTTTAATAGGTATATCCATGTGAAACGAGTAAAGTCATCAACAAAAATTACATAGTATTGAATTCCTCCTTTAAAGGCAACAGGCACAGGGCCCCAAACATCCGAATGTAGATCAAAAGCTTTGTTTAGTACATAATTCCTTTCTCCAAAAGGAAGATGATGCATTTTTCCAAAAATACAATCTTTACATTCAAACTTTTTCTCTCTAATTGTTTTCATCAAGGGAATATTACATAATTTTTGAGAATCCAAGTGTCCAAGTCTTTTATGCCAAAGAGTAGCATTTTTTGCTACATTACAAAACTCAAAATTTGGCATAACAAGATAGTCCATTTTGTATAGTCCACTTTCTCTATGGCCTTGACCAATCACCTTCCTCGATAGGTAATCCTGCACCAAACAATGTTTCGATGAGAAAGTGACTATACAATTATTATTACATATTTGAGCAACCGAAAGCAAGTTCAAATTAAGTTTAGGTATGAGACTCACATTTTGAATTTTAAAGTTTTCTTTTTCAAAATTTTCGATTTTTTGATTTGAAGTTTTGTTCCATCGGCCGTAAACACATGTTTTCCAATAGTCTCACAAGAATTAATCAAATCATCTTCACTATGTATCATATGAAAAGATGCACCGGAATCCAAAAACCAAGACATACCTGAAGTAGATAGAGCATTCCCGGAGATACTTGCTTTTTCTTTGAAGATCTCTTCTATGTATGCTTTGATGTTGTTGGGCAATATACCTCCTTCTTCCACGACTCCCACGGTTACACCCCTTTTCGAAGTAGAGGACAAGTGGTTTTAATGTGTCCACTTTCCTTACAATAATGACAAATAGTATCCTTGTTGGACCATGGTCCCGTGGGCTTCTTGGTCGTTCCTTCATTGTTCTTGGCATGTGGAGGCTTGTAAGTCTTCAAGTTTGCTCTAAGTCTTGATGCGGCAAGTACGGCTTATCGCGCCACATGCATATTCTTTAATCTTGTTTCCTTCATAACAAGATCGGCTAAAAAGGTATCCCCTCTAGGTCTAGGTTTTCTATGTATAAGGTTTGATCTAATATTTTCAAATTCGTCTCTTAAACCACGCATAAACAAGAAAAAATATTGATTGTCTAAAAATTCTTAAAATTCATCTAATTTGTCAAGTTTTCCAAATTTGTCAAAACTTCATAATTGAGTCCATAAATCCGAAAATTCATTATAATAATCCCTAATGCTAAGATTCCCTTGTTTGAGCATAATCATTCTTTCCATTAGATCGATTTGAAAAATAAAATCATCTTGAGAATGAAGCTTTTTCAAGTATTCTTAATTTTCAAAAGCATTTTCGAAAGCACTAATCCTATTTCTAAGCTTTTCTTCTACATTTTGGCAAATAATTCATGTGATTTTTGCATTCATCTTTTCTCACAATTTTAAATCTAACTTGTATTTTTCATGGGCTTTGACGATTTCATCATCGTCTAAATCATCAATGTTCAAAGTTGGTTCATTTATGGTTTAATCAATGTAATCCCAAAAATCCTTTGACAAAATATACTTTTTCATTATCCTAACCCAACTTTGGTAACATTTCGGGTCTAGGATACATCTAAACGACTCATTTTTACCTTCTATTTAGTGCAAAATCAAAAATTATAAACTAACCTCAAGTTTGGTAAAGTTCTTCAAATTTTATACTGGTGGCACACTTCCCAATGCACTCGATTTCTTCAATCCGAGGCTCTAATACCATGTAAATAAATGTCGACAATCAAAGATTGATATTTCCGAAATCAAATCCACCAAATCGCCAAGAGTCAAGTGGCATTCAATCACGAATGCCAATCTCAAAGAATAAAGAATACGAGAGCAGAAGCACGTCCACAACAAGTCAAAAGCAGTGCCAAGACTGCATGCTTTATTGAAGATTGAATTGCCTTTATATAGGCATTACATGAGTGAGTTAGAGAGAGCAAGAAAGGGGGTAAAGGGGGGGCTAGTGCTGGTCGGCCAGCACTAGCCGTTGGGGTCCCCAACGGTTGGGCCAAGGCCATGGTGGCCCTGGTCTTCTTCCATTAAGGTGGCACGGGCCCTAAAGGCCCATGATCCTATTACATTAACAGCCCCATGGGCCTGGCCCATTTTGACTGGTCCTGACTCCTTTCGTTCAAGAGGTAGAATATTAAAAGCATCTTATCTAGAGGAGACTATCATATAAGAAGAATTAAGGGCATCGCAAGGAAAACCTGAGCAGATGCCCCACCCAATTCAATGATTCCAATCGTTTCATGAGGATCGCCTCCTAAGGCACCAAGAGCATAATTTGCAGCAACCCATGCATAAATCCCTTCATCAGCTCCTGAAACATGAAAGATAATAGGCAAAAGAGGCTTCCAATGTATCACAACTTTTATGTAAAGCATATACTATGGAGTGTGATTAAAACTATAAATCACCTCATTTGACTTATATTGCTAAGTTTTGCAAAAGAAAAACGCCAAAAATCCAATTCATTTTGAATCTCTCCTCGACAAGAAAGAGATCTTGGTATAATTGTCAGATATGAAATTGAGCATAACTATGCAGAGAAATATCCCACTTGTGTCTTGAGAAGACTTGACAAACATGATCTATCCATTTGATTAAATAGTTGCTAAACCCCATGTTGTTTGAGAAGGCTGTCCTCTTTAATCAGCCTTCTTTTACGAGAGACGTTCGCAAATCAAGTGTTTCAATAAGAACAAATGAGAAACGTTAATAAGAAACAAATATCTTATGAGTATTTAAAGGTAAGAGACAGTCCCAAGTGACTAGGAGCAAATAATTACAAAACATTTAAATGCAGAAGTACACCACAAGTGGATGACGTAATAATTTGGGAAGTGTGGCTTACTTTGGAGTATCGAAGAAGTCAATCCGAATACATAGTGATCATAAAGTAAACAGACCAAAACGATTGTTTTCTGGAACGAGAAAGTTTACATTTGGACCCACAAACGCATTGGGTGCATAGTAAAACAGCTATTTCCAGTGGTTCCAAACTGCAGAGGTACGATATATGTTGCCAGAATATCAAAATATTATAAAAATGTCAGAACGAAACCTTTCTTGATCTTGGGAAACCAGAAAGGAATAATGCCAACAATTAAAAACGATCCACAATGACAACTCACTGCATCAGACGTTAAAACCCCTTCAAACTTCTTTTGGCCGATCTATCGGTTTTACTATCCACTCAATCATAATATATTAGAGTTCGAGTGACGAACTTGTCAAAGCACTAAAGAGAAAAATGTGATGAATACAAATAGAGTAAGACAAGAATAATAGGAAGAAACTAACCTGTAATAATAGAAGCCCATTCGTTCTTGAATTTGAATCCAGATACGGCAAGGACGCTTCTACAGTTATCCAATACGCGGTTCTACGCCTTTGATGAGAGCCTCCGGAGACCTGCAGTGGCCATTAACCTAATCTCAGTTTGAGCCCACTGTCTCTTGGGAATCCGATCCTTTGCGAACTTTAAGAGCCCCGATATCGACATCTTCGCCCTTTCAGGATCTTCTTCAAATGCCGACAGCTAAACGTATATACTTTAATTTGGGTATTTACTTTAGTGAAAGCAGTATGAGTTGCAATTACATTTCGGGTGGATTTACTTTAAGTTGTATGAGTTGTCATTTAAATTTCACACGAGAAGCACCCATAAGCACTCGCGCCTTTCCGCTCTTAACACTCACACACATTGAGCCTTTTCACTCTTAGGATAAAACATATTTATATATTTTCAAGTCGTGTGAGTTTACTTTAGTGGAAGTCGAGTTGCATTTTCCTTTGTGTGGATTTACATTTAAGTCGCGTGAGTTGCACTTTCATTTCGGGTATTTACATTAGTGAAAGTCGCGTGAGTTGCACTTTCATTTCGGGTATTTACATTAGTGAAAGCAGTGTGAGTTATACTTTCAATTCGAACCTAGCTCACATCATCGCTTTCAAAACCCGAAAAGGATTTCTGCATTCGCTCGCTTTTGAAAGCCCTCGAATCCTCGCTCAAACCACGTTAAAAAATAGGCCACACATTTACACACATATCAGGCCTAATAGATAAAACTCACTAAGACTTAGGGTCGTCCAGCAGTCGTAATAAAAATTGCAAAGAAGGCATACATCAAATTCATCAAACACTAATCATTCGAAGTTAGTATTTGATTTGAAAAATCGAAGTTTCTAAAGTGTTTAAACTGATCCTTGAGCATCGGTTCAAGAAGGTTTAAGCAAAAAGATCCCGCTTTCCCACAATCGCCAGAAAGTCAAAAATCTTTCAAAAACCTTCGCTAGTTTGAGTAAGCTAGCTGGCACACTCGCAAAACGACGTAGGCACGAAAATGTTCATTTATGGTCTCATAAACCGAGAGTGAAAATTTTCATGTTTACATACGGGTCACTATATTTTTGCCCGGATGTAGTGAATCAATTGCAGAGAGGGTTCCCACATCATGAACGGGTGTGGGTAAAGAAGTTAGTCCCACTACATTGCCGGCTGAATGTAGTGAATAAATTACAAAAAGGGTCTCCGTATTTTCAATATAGACAGATGCAGGGGGTAAAAAAGCTAGTCATAGATAATAAGATTCATATTGGTTCTTTGAATATCGGAACATTATCCGATAAGCTAACGGAGGTGGTAGATACTATGATTTGGAGAAAGATTCATATTCTATGTCTACAAGAGACAAAGTGGGTTGGAGAAAAAACAAAAGAGATTAAGGATATAGGTTTTAAATTTTGTTACTCAGGTAGGAAAAGACTGAAAATGAAGTTGGTATTATCATAAATAAAGATTTAAATGATAGCGTAGATATGGTGACCGAATCATGACATTGAAATTACTGTTAGGAGCAAAAGTTTTGAATATAGTTTGTGCTTACGCACCCCAAGTAGGACTAGAAGATAGCATAAATATGGCTTTTTGGTTAGAGTTAGATAAGGTGATTTAAAGAATTCCACAGGGAGATGATTTGTTTAAGAGGAGACTTAAATGCATATGTCGGTAAAGAGGCATTAGGATATCAAGGTATTCATGGAACTTTGGTTTTGGGGATTTAAATGAGAAAGGTAGGGAGATTTTAAATTTTGCTATGGCATTTGATCTCTTTATAGTCAATACAATCTTCAAAAAATGAGATGAACATTTAATTACTTATAAGAGTGGCTTATCACAAACACAAATTGATTACTTTATTTGTAGAAAAAAAGCTAGAGCGTGTTGTAAAGATTGAAAGGTAATTCCAAGAGAAAGCTTAACCACCCAACATCGACTTTTAGTTATAGATTTATAAATAAAAAAAATAGACAAAGAAGAAAAGAGTGCATCAAGGTATTCAGACTAAATGGTGGAACATCAAAAGCGAGAAAGAAGATATATTTAAACAGAAAGTCTTTGAAGGAGTTGCTTCGAATTACGTTGGTATACCTTGTGATATGTGGAACAATATGGCTATACATATTAGGAAAGTGGCGAGGTGCACCAGTATAAAAAGAAGCTCGGTGGTGGAGTGAAGTAGTGCAAAATAAAATCAAGGCAAAAAGGATATGTTACAAATTACATTATACTAAGAAAACTAGTGAAACTTTAGAGGCTTATAAGTAAGTAAAGAAGGAAGCAAAAAATGTCGACAGTGAAGCAAAAGCTAAAATTTGAGAGGATTTATATTAAAAACTCAACTCAAAAAAGTGTGAAAGAGATATTTTTAGGATAGCTAGGGCTAGAGATAAGAATACTAAAGATCTTAATTTTGTTAGATTCATCAAAGACGATGATGAAAAAATTCTAGTAGCAAATGATGATATAAAAAATAGATGGAAAAACTATTTTTATTAGTTTTTTAATGAAAATAAAGATGTTAGTATTAGCTTAAGAGGGTTAGCCAAATAAAAAAGTATATAAACCACAATTTCTATCGACGTATTCAAATGAATGAAGTCAAAGAGGCTCTTAAACATATGAAGGTTAGTAAATCGGTAGGACCTGACAATATTCATATAAAAGTTTAAGAAATCGTATGAGGAAAAGGAATCACTTGGCTCACAAGACTATTTAATGAAATATGGAGAAACCAAAAGATGCCTAAGGAATGGAGAGCGAATACACTTATACCCATATATAAGAACAAGGGAGACATTCAAAATTGTATGAATTATCGGGGTATCAAGTTAATGAGACATATTATGAAATTATGGGAAAGAATTATTTAACGTTGGTTAAGACAAGTATCGAGTACAAGAGAGAACCAATTTGGATTCATGCCAAGCAGATCTACTCTTTAAGCGCTTCACCTTTTAATACATCTTATGAAACATTTTATAGCAAAAAAGAAAGACCTTCACATGATATTTATTGATTTAGAAAAAGCTTATGATAGGATATCGAGGGAGGTTCTTTGGAGAACCTTGGAAAAAAGAGGTATCTCATTAACATACATAAACCTTATAAGAGACATGTATGTTGGTGCAAAAACATGTATGAGGACTCAAGAAGGAATGACAAACATCTTCGAAAGTTAATATTGGGTTACATCAACGATCAACTTTAAGTCTATACTTATTTATAACAGTGATTGATGAGTTAACAAAACATATTCAAGATAAAGTACCTTTGTGTGTGTTATTTACAGATGACATTGCGTTAGTGGAGAAGTCAAAGGAAAAAGTTAATAGAAAATTGGAACTATGGAGAGAAACATTAGAAAGTAAAGGCTTCCTACTTAATAGAACAAAGACATAATATATGGAATGTAAGTTTGATTATTTGGTTACTTCAGAGGATATAAAAATTAAAATTGGCACATATTGCATCCCCCAAAAAGAATGTTTTAAATACCTACGGTCAATTTTTAAAAGTGATGGAAGAATTGATAGAGATGATATACATAGAATTAATGTTGGTTGGTTAAAATAGAGAGGAGCATCAAGTATTATTTGTGATAAGAAGATAACATTAAAGTTAAAAGGTAAATATTATATATCAACAATTAGACCTGCCATGTTTTATGGTTCTGAGTGTTGCATAGTTAATCATCAACATGTACAAAAGATGTCTCTGAAAGAAATGAAGATGTTGAGATTGATGAGTGGTTATACAAGAAAATACTATATACATAATGAGGTTATTAGAAATAAATTATGTGTGACACCAATAGAAGATAAAATGAGAGAATATCATTTAAGGTGGTTTGGACATATAGAAAGAGGATCAAAAGAAGAACTTGTAAGAAGATATGAAAAACTAGATTTTGAAAGTATTAAAAGAGGTAGAGGACGACAACAAAAATGTTAGAAAGAAACAATAAAGAATGATCTAGCTTATTGTGAGTTAACTGCTAACATGACACATGATAGGGCTATGTGGAAACAAAGAATCCATGTAGCCGAGCCCATCTAGTATGAGAAAAGGCTTAGTTGTTGTTGTTGTTATCACTTGACAACCTTATTGTTGGAATAAACACGAAAACAACATCTATCACTTATCCATGTTCCATGATGCATTTGAGGTTTGGATATCATGGAGTTGTATATGGTAGACTGATTTTCTGGTCAATTTGGTCATTGTTAGTAGATCCTCATTGAATCATCAAAACCCATTGTAGCACATAAGCCATCAAAACCATATGCCTATAAGCTGGAGTATCATCCATAAGATTCACATACATGACTCACATTGACTTGGACTATAATGCCTTAATGTGCATATGTCATACTCACATGAATGTGATGATTCATATATGAGATAATATGTTACATGGGCAATTCTTGAGAAATTTCATATGTCGATCTCTTGTGTACAATCATAATTACTATTAATACACCCTTTTTACTAAATATATACCCCTTTTGGTTGAATGAGAGTGAAAGAGAGAATAGCGGTTTGGTTCCATGCAATCTCTCTCTCCTCCTCTTTGCTTCTCTTCCTCTCTTTCAAAGAGGGAGAGAGATTGTATGGGTATAAGAGGCTTCTTGTGGTTAGAAGTTGATTATCATAGTGCCCGTAAATGGTTTACTTTTTCTTTTTTTCTCTACCATGGGATTTTAGGTGAATTTATTTGTGTCAATGACAACATAATAGAGCTACTCATACTGCGCTCCTTTGCATTCTTTCATGGTATTTCCCTTACAAAGAGGATGGTTACCGTATTTACATATGAGCATCGGTCGGTTCGGTTCAATAGCTGAACCAAACCCATTAAACTGGCAACTGATTCTCGTTAATCGAATTACCAATATAACCAAATTGAACTGAAGCGAAGAAATTAGGTTCGGTTAGTTTGGTTAATTGATCAATTCTAACTATTGTAAAGTGATTTTAAATTTGGTTTGAGTAAGATTAATCAAAATCGAGACTATCTAAATACATTTCTTACCTAATTCATGATACTTTATAACATGTATCAGAAAAATATAAAATCTATCTTATTCAACTAAGGCTGACTCTTCACTCTTTTCACTAAAGCCATAAATTATCGTTCCTATCAACTGCTATGAATCATGAATGAAACCATTTAAGAAGCAAAAAAGCATGTTAAAGAATGGATAGACCAATAATAATAGCACCTGCATAGAAACAACAAAACAATTTTTATGAGCTATTACAGTGATCACATATTTGTCTTGCGACATGACATATCAAGAATTGGATGGGCCAATGGAAAATAACAAAGATATAAACACAGGGATACTACGCTTTGGGAACTTGTTATCATACACAAATACAAGCATAGATGATTCAATAGAAAATAACAAACATCGGAGTAAGCAATATGATGCATTGGGACCCCAAATCAGAGAATGAGGATGCTGCTTGACAAAAGGGAGGAAGGTTACAAGCCTGCATCCACTTGCTAAGAAGGAGAGATTAACTAGTGATGGATATCTCGTCTCGCAACAACATATCCACGTCTAACTCTTATGATAGTTTAAAATGAAAGTTGATGAATAAATTTTTCATCAATAACTAACTGATTTATATTTTTTTTCTTTCCGTCATTCTTTTTCCTTCTCTTGGTCTAAACAAAATGGATTCTTTCGGATAAATGTTCCTAGTACAGTAGAACCATACATTCAGTATCATATCCGGATAGAAGCAGCATTTATAGCGCAGGCCAGGGAAGCAAGCAGATAGGAAAATAGTGGTAGAAGAAGAAGTCAATGGGAAAATATCTATCTACAGTCAGACTGTAGCAACTTGTAGAGCAGGCGGGCATGAGATGTTTAGCATACCTTTTGCTTCCATCCCCTACTCTTGGCAAAGCAAGCAATCCCAAAGTTCAAGCTTAACGGCTGCCACATCACTATCTCCTATAGGATGTTTAGCATTAGAAGTCCACAAGGGTATGTAACAGAAAAAGAACTGCACCACGACGATCCTCGAATAACTCCAATGGGCCTTTAGATGCTATCTATTGTCCCAAACTTGAGTCGGACGCGACAACCGTCCTCTCTCCACGAGCCTTCGTCTAAAAACCAGTTACATGTTGAATCGGCGTCCACTTCATTCCATCCCTTCCCTGACATTCTGATGATTCGAAAAAGTGTCAGCCATAACGCGTTATAACAGGAGACCATAACCCGGTACAATCTTCTAAGAGCAGTGGCGGCGAGAGAGACACGGAAAATCAAATAAGGTTTTTGGTGCATTTGGTTTTGGATTTCTCGTAATCGAACTCAAACGGAAATTCAAAATTCTTACTAAACCGACTCCGAAATTCTAAGGATGACCGAAACTAAGAATTCTGATTTGGTTCGGTTTTAAACGAATTTTTCTCACCCCCAACTATATTATACACAATTTACGTGTTTTTCTTGCTTATTTACAGTGTAATTATCTTTTACGGGGAGAACTCCTACTTTGGTGTATCTTTTTCTTTACCAATGAAGTTCCAACCTTTGATAAAAAAAACGAGCCGAACATCACGTTTGAACCTTAGACTAGCCGAACCACAAACCGGCTATGTTCAGTTCGTTTGGTGGGTTCTGCGTCGAATACAGGGCGGTCCCCTTGAACAGGGCAAAAACTCGATAGGAAAAGAGAAAACATACGAACGTCGATCAGCGTCTGCGTTTCCCCAACACGGTTGCGCTGCTTGCTCTCCAATCATCACAGGCAAGTTATACCCCAATCTCCAGAAGAAACAATCCTCCGATGAGGAATGCAGAAGGACCTGTTCATTTCCTTTGCGCCTTTGTTGTTTTTTTCTCACCTGAACATCAGGTGTTCAGTGTTGAATGCACCTCTGTCAGATAACATTACACATATGGTGTTTGCCTGCAGAAATCAAAATGGCGTCATGCATCCGCTGCTCTATGTCGTCTTCGCTTTTAGCTAGCCGTGTGCCTCGACGTACTGATCCCATCATGGTAAAGAGCCGTCAATGGGGACCCGCTCATACTCTTTCCTCTTTTTTCTTCAGAGCCAGACTTTATCCTTGCGACTTGTCTTCTGCTGCCTCTTTTGGGAGCTCCAAGAAATTTCACATTCCATTCCGTGGTTTGCGCATGGGAGGTGTGGTTTTGGCGCAATTGGAAGAAAGGCCGTTGGAGGGCTTCGAAGTTACTTCCGAGGCCACGGTTGTCGAATCTGCAAGTTCAAGGGAATTGGAGTCCAAGGGTTCCCCTGTCGAGGACGTCGGGCTAGAAGGAGGTGGAGGTGGGGGGCTTGAAGGTGGATTTGGGAGTGGTGGGGGTGGAGATGATGGAAGCAATGGGAACAACTCTGGAGGGGAAAACGAAGAAGGTAAAGGAAATGAAGGAAAGAAGAAGATGCTCTTGATGTCTCAGAAGTTAACGTTGGTTTATGCTGCATTGGTTGGAGGTATCAAAACTCTACCTTCATCTCAATGCCTCTTTGTTTTGTCATCATAAACAAGGCGTAACCGCAAACAAGGATATCTTGCACTCAAAATAAATGAAGAATAGAGGGAAAAAGGCAGCGGTAGCTCCTTTCTCGAGCTCTAGTTTCGTAGATCATATGATTCTATAGGCAACTATCTGTGAATGAAGTCTTTATTAACTTGGCCTCATTCATATCCGAAATGCAGCGCCATTGCTATGTGCAGTGGTGGGGTTCTCATTGCTCCAATGAGTGATTCACATGTTTGGCAGCTGAGAACGACTGAAGGTTTGACCGTGTTCTCTCCATTACCTAGGTTATGGTACCTCCTCTTTATGGCCTCTTTACTCGTCCTACAATCATGTCGTGAAGATTTTAAGAGAGATCACAACAGGACCTCCTCAATGTGAAATTTGCGCGATGATAGGTTTTCCTGGCTTTGCAACTTTATCGTGCAACAGGACCTCCTCATTGACCTCCTCATTGCTATTTATCATGCCATATCGTATGATATGAGGTTGTATCGTGCCGTATATATAACTCGTATCGAACGAGTCAATTTTGTTTTTTAGGTATAAAATCGAGAATCCAAAGTTGTCACCTTGTTGTGCTGTATCATACAATAAGTTTTCCCAAACCCTTTTTCATGCTATCCCTTTGCTCCCAAATCATTTTGCCATTCTTATTTTTGTTGATTTTATGGTTTATTTAGAAGATTCTCAAGTTTTTTTACCCAATTCAGCTCCCCATCTCTAGGGCTTTTGTCAAATCCGTGGCATACTTCTTTCTTTTTGCTTTTATCCGAGTCTTCACTTGTAAAGCATCTTGTAAAGCATGGTGATATTTCTCGTACGAAACACCACCTTGCAGGAAACAACATACATATCTATTCCATCATTCTATTTTATCAAACATTTTTTGATTTTCTTTAAGGTACAACCAAGTGTTTTCCCACATTGGGTAGGGTCGACTTCCTGGATTCTTTGATGCCATAATGCTCATTCTTGTGTCATATCTAATAGTTTCCTTCTAATATTTCTTTGTTCTTTCTCCCCCTTCTAAAATGTTTCCTTTCCAGTTTCCTACACTTTACCATAGCTTCATTTAGTCACCTTTCTAGATGTCTAAGTTATCTTAAACTTATCTCTCATAAGATCTTCTATCGGTGCTATCATGACTTTTTGTGTCAGCAGTCAACACTTATCATGAGTATGGTCTTTACTTATGTGATCCCACAGCCACCTCAATATTTTGATTTTCGCCATAAATAGCTTTTGCGTATATTGATGGTTGATTGCCCAACACACTTAACACCATATATAACATTGTTAGTCTATTGCCTTATAAATTTAGTGTTATCTTCTTATCACTACAAACACTTGCACTTTCTGATTTAGCCAATCTGGATTAGTTCTATTTATAATATCTCCATCAATGGCTTTATGTACTTGTTTATTTTAGGGATATAATATGTATCAAATTTAGAACTTTTGTATCATATGTTTCAACGAAATTACTAGAAATCTAATCTTTAAATTTGTCTTTATTCTACTAAGTCCAAAACCCTTTGTTTCTGATGTTTCCCTCCATAATTCAAGTTTCTTCTTAACTCCTTCCTTTGAATCATCCATCAATACAATATGATTTGCAAATAATATACACCAAGGTACTAACGTGCTTGTTAACTCATCTTTAATTAAAGTGAATAGGTACGTATTTAGTGCTAACCTTGATTGAATGCAATATTACCTTTAAAGAAATCATTAATTGTTTCATGAATCTCACATGTTTTTGCACCATTATACATGCTCTTATAATTTCGATATAAGGAGGTGCCTTTCTTTTCCAAATTTGTTTAACGAACATCTCCTAATATCATGTCATATGTCTATCATATCATATGCCTTCTTTAAATAAATGAATATTATGTGATTTTTTTTTGTTGTCTTTGAAGTGTATCATTAAAAATCTTAACAAGTGAATAACCTTGATCGGAGATCTCCCTAGCATGAATTCAAATTGGTTTGCTATTATAGTAGATTCCTGTCTCAACCTTCCAATAACTCTTTTTCATAGTTTTATTATACAACTCATTAACTTTATGGCCCAATAATTTATATGATTTTGAATATCTCCTTTGCTCTTGTAAATGGGTATCATTAGACTCTTCCTCTATTCCTCAGACATCTTTTTGTCTATTGAAATGACAAGAAATAATCATGTAAGCCAATTGATAATTGAATCCTCCTAAACTTTCCACACTTCAAATTGAAAATCACCTAGTGACATGGGCTCTTATTAGATTCATAAGTTTAAGAGTCTCTTTTGTTTCATTTCTTTGAATACATTCTTAAAAATCACGATCACTATGGTCCTAAGTTAGTTCTCTCAAGTTGATATTAATATCTATACTCAATTAAAAAGTATAAGAAAATAACTCTTCTATATGTTGGTATTCTCACTTGCCAAAAGAACCTTTTAATCCTCATCTTAAAAAAATTCAAGATGATTAAGTTCTTATTTTCCCTTTCTCTAGGTTTAGCTATCGTAAAAATATCATCTTCACCTTCTTCAAGTCAAGCTTCTTGGATGGATCTTCCCAAGCTTTGAAGAAAGTCTCCAAACCCAAGATTTCAAAAATATCTAAATCCCATGGTTGTACCAATTTGAAGAGTCCAAATATGAGATCCAAGCCTCCTTCCAAACCCATCAGAAATCCTTGAGCCTAGAAAAATAAACCACCTCTCAGACAATGACTCCTTGAAATTAAAAAGATCCAAGAAGAGGCAAAGAAGAAAGAAAAACAAAAAAAAGGAGAAAAAAGGTTCTAGACTTCAACGAATGACCTTCTGTTTTTCTGCTTTCTTATAATTGTCCTAAGTCTTAGTAGTCTTCTTTATAATGCAATTTGTAATAAACTCTCTTGCCATGGTTTTATCTTAAACTGTTTCACTCACCATAAAGCCTTTTTATGTTGTGGTCGGCCTCTTTTAAATTCACCTAGTACTTCTTTTGCTACTTGTCTAATATTCATTGCGAGTGTACCAACAAAATTTGAGTATGAACTTTTGACTTTGAATAAACCTCCCTTGTCACTTTTCAAGTTCACCATTTAGTACGAGTAACTCTATATACTTTTATCCTTTTTGCCCATTTCTTTATAAGTAAATCCATAATCAAGAGTCTATGTTAAGTCGTTAAGCTATTCTAAAATGACCTTATAATCTTTACAACATAATCTCTCTTCTCTTCTAAGCAAAATAATCAATCTCTATCTTAGACAAACCACTCTTATAAGTAATCAAATGCTCTTCTTTCTCTTTGAAATAAGTTTTTTGGTACCAAATGTTTAAATGTCAGCAAAATTAAGAATTTCCTTTCCTTCATCCATAGTGTCCATAAACTTTGGTATCCTACTGTCTTTTTTATCCACATGTCCATTTTAATAACTTTCTAAAGATTCCTTGGATCATCGTATTTAACTCCTCTCGTAATAACTTTCTCATGCTTTCGTCCAACCCTACTTGGTGCTCATAAATACATATTAAAATTTCTACTCCTAAAAGTACCTTCACCATCATAATTTGATTGTTGTGCCTCTATTACACTATCCTTAAAGATCCTTGTAACATTATCAGTTCTTTTTCAAGCTTTCTCTTTACCTTATTACTATAATTTAAAAGCCGTATTTTCAATTTCTTTAGCTTTTTTGCCAACCCATTTTGTCTCTTGCATTAGAATATGAACCTTTATTCTAATATCCACTAGTTCTATGAACTTGCTAATATCGCAATGTTTCATGTACAAGCATGAACCCTAATATGGGACTAGCTTCCTTATCCCTCACATATGTTGATATTGAAAATACGTCCTTCAATACATAAAGGTGTCAACTAATATCTTTATCCACATCCATCGTACATATGATATGAAGACTCTGCAATTTGTGCACTATATCCTAGCAAAGACATTAAAGGCTCTAGTCTTCATTATATCTAGGTGTACATACATATGTCGCTAAGAAGGGATGCCTTAACGAAATTCTCATAAGGTCTATAATCCATACTAGAAATCCGGCAAAGATCACAATGTCTTTCAACAGCCTAATGCAACCCTCCTCTTTTCACATCTTAGCCTGGGACCGACCTATAGTGGAGTTGATTTTCATGGAAGGTAATAATTGGTGAAACGTTAAAATGGATGCCTTCATTTAAAGTGGTTTCTTTTTCCATATAACAATCTAAGAGGGCTGAGGATGGGTTTCAACCAATCTCAGCCATACTGATACCAAGGCTGTATCATGACTTGATAGAAGTGTCATGGCTGATATGTATTGATACCTATTGTACATATCTTAGCTTTACGAAAAATTTAAAAAGGGGACAAAAAATCAGAAAGGCTATATATAATGCCAAAAATTTGTTAGAACCTAAAATAAGTTGACATACATAATTCATTGATAGCTGAACAATATTGAACAATGCAGCAAACTAGAACAATTAAAAATGTAACAAATTAACAATAACCAAACTATGGATGAATAATAATCTAATAACATTAACTAACTGCCGTTAAGAAAAGCATCAATTTACTCAAACTACATAATATGATTAAGTTTTAAATGTAGAACATAATATGACATCAGGTTTGTTAGAGATTAAAATCGGGTCCCAAATTGGACTCGTGCATATCCCAATTCATACTTTGTCCAATCTGTAGTTCTTAATTAATAATAGAGGCAATTTAGTCATTCAAGTTAGATCTAGATTATAAATATTGTTATTAGGGTTTTGTTTAGTAAGAGTCAAGAAACGGTAGCCTATTGAAGCGTAGAGGGCCGACTCCTGTGGGTGGGCAGATTGGATGTTTCTTCTCCAATTTGTCAATACTATCATCAATTTTCTCAACAAAGTGTATGTTTATAACATGGTATCAAATCCTATAAGATATTAAATTGTGTTTTTTTGAGAGGACAGTCTGCCGCAAATCTCAAACAACATCATGCGATTAAGATTGTGGTCAGTGAAGACCGTGTGTGAAGACGGATTATGTGATAGAGACTGTTTGTGAAGAAGATTGTGATTGGTGAAATCCATTTAGACATATTGATTATTTTTACTTAGGCATATCAATTATATCTTCTTCTACCATACTTTAAGACTCATTAGAAGAAGTTGCAATCTCACATAAAGATCTATTGGTATTCAGATCTTCAAAAGTGGGAAATACTAAATTCAGATCTGCTGGGAAATAGCCTATCTTATACGTACGATTGACTTATAAATGGCTAGTAAAGGAAAATTGATTGAAAGTTCTTTTGAGGTTCCTGAACATTTTACAAGTGAGAAATGGAAAATTTTAAGATCACGACAACACAATTAGATGACATAAATTATTTGGAATGGTCAAGGTCAGAGAACGACCACAAAAGTGTAGAAACAATGAAGAATGATCTAACTTATTGTGAGTTAACTGCCAACATGGCATATGATAGGGCTCTATGGAAACAAAGAATCCATGTAGCTGACCCCGTCTAGTATGGGAAAAGTCTTAGTTATTGTTGTTATTGGTGGTGGTGGTTAAGGTAAGAGGAGTTGGCAGTACTGTCTAGGGGGAGATGAGCTCACCTAACAAATCAAATCCCTTGCCCTACCACCCATGATCCTCAGTTTTCTAATTAGAAGAGGGAAGACGCCTTGATGTCTTCTTGGCTTCTCCAATATATGATTCCATATATTGCAAAAACTTTCATATTCCTTGAATTTGCTCATGATATTTGGTGTGTTGTTTCTGAAGCGTATTCCATAAAAAAGAATGTAGCGAAGGAATATTTTATTGGAAAAAATTAGAAAATATAAACAAGGATCACGTTCTATCATTGATTATTATGCCGACCTTCGTGGCTTGTGGGATGAACTTCTTTTCTATACAAATATTAAGTGTTCTTCTTGTTACTTTGAAAGGAATGTGAAAACAGAAAAGAAGAAAGTATTTGACTTATTGTGTAGTATAATTTCAGAATTGGAATCCATAAAAATCAACATCCTAGGCCAAAAACAACTTCCTTCACTTGGAACAATCTATTCTTTATTAATTTGAGAAAATTCTAAATATCTTGAGAAGGACAACACTACTACTACTGAAAAACATGCACTTCAAACTAGGACAAACAACTCACATTATCGTGGAAGAGGTGGACAACAAAATCATGGAAGTGGTTGCTTCTATTCCGATGAAAAGGAAAAATCGTGTGTTCTCTTTACGAGAAGCGAAGACATTCAAAAGAAAAATGCTGGGAATTATATGGCAGACTAAAATTTCATAGGCCGCACAATAATTTTGCCCATGTTTCTGAAATTTCAATGACTAGTAGAGATGACATTCAAGAACTTATAAAAAGGATATAAGGACTAGAAACCCGATTATCTAAAAATCAATAACCCTCTACTAATCATATTATATTAGCACATGCTACACACTCTGTGAAGGATAACAAATCTTCTTCCTCTCATTCTAAAACTTGGATTATTGACTCTGTTCCTTGACATGTACACTGAATTGTAGTATAACCTTTAATCCCACTGGTTCTGTTTTTCAGGATCTGAAGATGAGTAAAATCTTTGGTCGTGATAGTTTATAAAAGGGATTATATATTCTAGAAGACAACTTTCAACATACTGCATCATATGATACTTCTGCTACAATTACTCGAGATGAGGAGATCTAACTATGACATTTTCGTTTAGGTCATCTTCCAATGTCCAAGCTTCACTATGTTTTACCAAATCTTAGGGTTGAGTCTAATAAATTCCACCTTGAATGTGAAGTGTGTCAACTTGTGAAACACCATCGAGCACCTTATCCTTCTAGTGAGTCTAAAATATCCCAACCTTTTGAACTCCTTCATTCAGATATATGGGGTCCCAATCCAATTACATCTTTATTTGATCAGAAATACTTTGTCTCCTTTATTGATGATTGTACGCGTCTTATAATTGTTTATTTAATATAATCAAAAGTTGAGGTCTCAGTTATTTTTTCAATTGTTCACAAGTTTATCCTCACTCAATTTAACTCTTCTGTGAAAGTTCTTCATTGAAATAATGGAGAAATATATAAGTGAATAGTTGTAGGAATATCTACGTGCACATGACATATTTCATCAAACATCCTGCTCATATACGCCTCAACAAAATGAAATAGCTGAAAGAAAGAATCAACATATCTTAGAAGTAGAAGAACACTTCTTATTCAACGTAATATTTCAAAAATTTATTAGGGGAAGGAGTCCTTCATGGTGTCTATCTAATAAATGAGATGCCTAGTTCTACACTCAAAGGTGATAGTTTCATAAAATGCCTTAATAAAGAATACATTTTTTTTTATCAATCGTATTTTTGGTTGTACCTATTTTGTTCATGTTTACCTACCTCGTCGTGATAAACTTGATCCTAGAGCCCTCAAATACATTTTTTATGGCTATTCACATTCCCATAAAGGTTATTGTTGGTTAGTTAGTTTGTGTAATTAATTAGTTGTGTAAGTCTAGATTAGTATAAACAAAAGTATAGTGTTAAGTTGTAGTGTCGTGTTAAGTTGCTTGTAATTTGGATCCTAATGGATCAAAATCATTAGGACCCGTGATTAGTGATGAAAAGTTTAATATTAATTAAGGGTAGTTTAATACTTTAAGTTAGATTAGGGTTACTTAAATACTAGTCGGCTGACATTAGGTTGTAATCTGAACAGAAAGAAAAATAGGTGGCGGCAGAAGAAGATAGCCGACCAACCTTTCATTCATATTTCATTTTATGAGCTCATTTGATGCTTAAAGGCTCGATATTTGACATGGTATCAGAGCATTAAATGCAAGTATGGCCGCCTCTCGCATCAAGTTATTCCTGGGAAAAGATTCAAGTAAGTATCATATTAGTTTTTTGAAAGATTTGATGAAAAATCTAAGATATTTTATCAAAAACAAAAAAGGGGACATAATAGACTGAAGCAAGACAGATTGTGATTCAAAGTATGTGATTTAGAAGGATTTAAATCACGATTAGGGTTACTATACGATTTACAATATGGCAATTATCATAGGCGTGATTGTGGCGCATACTGAATCAAGTGAACATAGTGAATCACGTGAACTGATAACAGTGGCTATGGCGAATATTGCATATGTTCACAGATTCCTTTAAACATCGAGAAAAGGGCAATAAAACTTGGAGAAGCACGACTTACCAAATATTCCTATGAATATAAGTCAACACGTATCAAGTTACTTGGGAATCGTGGTAGACTTAAACCAATCAGCATCAACGTACCTTGGTAGCTTGCGTCAACTTACCTTCAAGAAGTGGTGGATGAAAATTGAATCACCCATTGAAATTTGTGATTTATCTACAAGAAGACATAATATTGGTTGAGACAGAATCTGCAGAAATTGACAGCAAAGTATATATATATACATAAACATATACGATACTACATACATATTCTGTGATATCAATTTGCTTGAAAAAGAAGTTTCGTTTGTTGAGCAAGTGTGAAGAATCATGGAAGGCAGATTGAAAGAAGAATCAATGTCATCTACATTTCTAAGCGATCAAAAGGTGGAACCATTTCAAATTACAAACATTCTTTTAGATAGAAGAAATTACACAGAATGGCCCAGGTCTATTGAGCTAGTGCTGAAATCCAGAGGAAAGATAGCTATTATCAGACAGAGTCCACTTAGCTTGGAAGGAAGCAGTGCAGACTATGAAAGATGGTCTAAAGATGATGCTCTTGTTAGTTCATGGTTAATTCAATAAATGAATCCCTCTATCATTAAGACCTTCATGTATATGGATTCAACAGTTGGAATTTGGTCCACAGTGGAAGAAGCCTATTCTAAACAAAGGAATATAACAAAAGAATATGAGATCATTGAAAGAATAAGAAAATGCCGCCAAGGAACCAGAACAGTCAGTAAATATTATGGAGAATTACGAGAACTCTGGAATGAACAGAGACTTATTGTAGAAAACAAGTGCAATCACTGTGTAAAGGAGAGAACAACTGAAGGTGAAATCTGAAAAGTTTTGTATTTACTTTGAGGAATTTCATCAGAATACGAATAAATCAAGTTGAATATTTTGAGTAAGGAAGAACTTTCATCTCTTGGAACAATATATTTTTTTTTACTAAGGAAAGAAGATAAAAAGAATTTAGAGAAAGGTGATCATATACATACTGAGAAATCTGCATTTATTGGTAGAGGACAGAGTAATTACCAGAGAGGGAGAGACTCCTTTAACAGTAGAGGAAGAGGAAGAAATCAGAATTATGATGATAAGAACAGAGTACAGTGCACACATTGTGGTAAAAGAGGACATACACGGGAGTATTGTTAGGAAATTATAGGGAAACATCCAGAACATAAAATTTATGGTAGAAAACCCACAGAATACAAAGATTATGGCAGTCATGCTGCATCAATATCTGAGAAGAAAGCCGAAAAGAATCCTTTAGATGAGATGGCAGATTTGAAGAAATAACTTGCAGAGATTGAAACACGCCTACGGGATCAACCTTCGACTTCCTCATCAAAGACAGAACTAAGTCCTCCTACAGTATTAGCGATAACTACTCTCTTAAAGATTCTACGGTCTTCTTAAATTGAATTATAGATTCAGGAGCTACCGACCATATGGTAGGAAATAAGTCTAATTTGATGCAATATGAAGTGACTCTAAGTCCTCAATATGTAAAAGTAGCAAATGGTTCTTTGATTTCGATAGAAGGAAAGGGAACAATTCAGAGAGACAATCTCAGGCTTAACTCAGTGATATATATTCCAGACTTTCCAGTAAATCTACTTTCAGTAAGTTCATTGGTTAAATATATGAATTATACAATTACTTTCTCTCCATATGACTGTGTTTTTCAGGATCTGAAGACGGGAAAAATCTTTGATCGTGGTGAGCTACACGATGGATTATATATCTTATCTAGAGATCAGATTCTAAGGCAGAAAAGGGCGTTGACTACTAGTACTACAGTAGAAGAAATAAAGATATGGCATAGTAGATTAGGACATTTGCCCATTTTAAAATTAAGAGAGTTTGTTCTTTTTTTCATTCTTAGTGATGTGGTCATTCAGTGTGATGTATGTCAGAGAGCAAAACATCATAGAGCTACATTTCCCAATAGTGAATCAAGATCAGTTGTTCCATTTGAATTGATACATTATGATGTTTGGGGACCATGCGTGATACCTTTTGTTGGAAATTTTAAATACTTTGTTACTTTTATTGATGATTTATCAAGACTTACCTTTGTTTATCTCATGAAATCTAAGTCAGAAATTTCTTCAATTTTTCCTCTAGTTCATAATCTTATCAAGACTCAGTTTGGTTATACTGTTAAAACACTCAGATCAAATAATGGTGGAGAATATTGCAATACTCAGTTGGACTCGTATCCAGTGTTGTCCGTATCGTACGATACGATACGGTGCGATACGTATCGTATCGTGCACCACGATACGATACGGGCCCCCGTATCGCAGGTGCGGGCGTATCGCACCGTATCGTGCGATACGGGCGATACGCCCTGGGACCCTTATAAAGGGTCCCGGCCCGAGGGAAACCCGCGATTTTTCGCGGGTTTCCTCTCTCCTTTGGGTTCTTCAAGCTCCCTAAGAGTCGGTTTTCGCCTCCTTGGTGTTCAAAGCTCTAAAATCGTGCCCTACGGTGTCCGTCCAAGCCTCCAAACTCGGATTTAGGTATATTTTTAATGTTTTTTTCCTTTTTTTCCTTTATATTTATTGTTTTTTGTGTTATTTCTGGTTTTTTTTTTTGAATGACAAAATATGAAGTTATTAAGTGTGTGTATACGATTTTTATTGCATTCATGAAGTGGGAGACACTCGATTTGAGTGTTATTTGAAGATTGGGGGATTTACGAAGTGCTTTTATTTTCAGGTTTTTGTTTGAATTAAAGTACTCCATTGAGATGGCAGGAAGGGGTGGTAGAGACTCTCATTCAAAGTCTGATGATCCGGCATGGCAGTGGGGTATACCAGTTGAGGGTTCAAGGTTAAAAATCAGATGTTTATTTTGTGAAAAGGTGGTTAGTGGTGGAATTTCAAGGTTGAAACACCACCTAGCAGGAACCAGGAAAGAAGTTGCTCCATGCACAGGCAGAGTTAGAAGTGTGCCAGAAGGTATTAAATGGCAATGCTTGCAGATGATTGAGAGCATACAGGAAAGGAGACAACAAAAGGATGATTTCCAGATGTGTGAAGAAGCTGATGATGCTACTGCCACTGGAGTTGGATTCACTGATAGTTTGCCTTCAGATGCTAGAACAGATATTGGTAGTAGCAGTTCGCGAGCACCTAGCAGAGGAAAGAGGGTTGCATCTGAAGACTTTGGAGGTGGCAGAAGAGGAAGTTCAGGAAGGAGTAGAGGAAGAGCTTCTTCTTCTAGCATACATTCGTTCTTTCCTCCTTCCACTACACCTGGTGCTCAGCTAGGAATTCGTGCTGCTATGGCTTCAGAACAACTGCACGATCAAGCAGACCTTGCAGTGGGCAGATGGTTTTATGATGCATGCATTCCATTTAATGCAGCAAACAGTTTTCATTTTCAAGTAATGGCAGATGCAATTGCTAACATTGGTTCAGGATACAGGATGCCCTCTTATCAGAAGTTGAGAGGGAAGATATTAGATCAGACCGTGATTGAAGTGCAGCAATACTGTTCGACTTTGAGACAATCGTGGAAGGAAACAGGATGCACTATCATGGCAGATGGATGGACCGATAGGCGAGGAAGGACATTGCTAAACTTTCTTGTATATTGTCCTAAAGGACTCATGTTTTTGAGATCTCTAGATATGTCAGAGGAGAGGCACACTGCAGAGATCCTACGAGAGGAATTTGATAAGGTTATACAAGAGGTTGGGCTAGAAAATGTAGTCCAATTGATTACAGATAATGCAGCTAACTACAAAGCAGCCGGAAAGGAGTTAGCTGATATTTATGGGACTTTCTACTGGACACCATGTGCAGCCCATTGTTTAGATCTCATCCTCGAGGACATCGGTGAGATGGATGAAATAAAGGCAGCAACTGAGTGTTGCCAAGATATTACAAAATTTATTTACAACCATGCATTTGTTTTATGTATGATGAGGAGATACACAGAAGGTGCAGAGCTTCTTCGCACAGCTGCAACTCGGTTCGCAACAAACTTCTTATCTGTACAGAGTAATGTGAGACAGAAGCAAGCTTTAAAGAGAATGTTCTCCTCAGATGAGTGGCAACAATTTGCAGAGTTGCCACAAAACAGAAGGAACAGAAAGTTAAATGAGATTGCAGAAACGGTTTTTAGAAGTTCATTTTGGAATGCATGTATCAGATTATTGAAAATTACTTGTCCTTTAGTGAAAGTTTTGAGATTGGCTGACAGCGAGGAGAAACCATCTATGGGCTACCTTTATGAATCCATGGACAGGGCAAAAGAAGCAATCAGAAATAACTTTAATGGAAAAAAAAGAGATTATGTGCCCGTGTGGAAAATAATTGATAGTATATGGAATAAACAATTGCATCAGCCTATTCATGCAGCAGCCTACTATCTAAACCCATCATTGAGGTACTCAGCAACCTTCAAAAGGGACGGTGAGGTTAATCGAGGAATCATTGAATGCATCGACAGATTAGTCCCTGATGAGAGCATAGTAGATGCGATACATCGAGAGATGGAGATATATGATAATGCTCTTCACTTGATGGGTTTGCTTGTTGCAATTCGCAACCGCTCTACGATGCGTCCAGGTACATTGTTTATTTTCATATTTAAGTTGCATCTTACATTACTATGGATTATTATGTCTCTAATGTTTATATTTTTTTTACAGATGTTTGGTGGAACAGGTTTGGAAGTGATTGTCCAAACCTTAGAGATTTTGTAGTTAGAGTCTTAAGCCAAACCTGTAGTGCAACAGGTTGTGAAAGAAATTGGAGTGTTTTTGAACACATCCATACAAAAAAGCGCAACAGGTTGGAACACAAAAGGCTTAATGATTTGGTTTATATTCGTTGTAACATGCGCCTTCGTGAAAGGTAATGTTGTATTACTTTCAAATTTTCAATTCGATATTATTTAACTTCAGTTTTCAATTGTTAATATTACTTACTAATTGTTTATCTTTGTTTGTGTCGTAGGCAATTAAAAAAAGTAAATAGAGAAGAAAGTCAGTTCGATCCAATAAGTTTGGATAATTTTGATATATTAGAAGATTGGGTTATGGAAGACACTGAAGAAAATGCCCTCCTAACAGAAGAAGACGTTGCCTGGATTAATTTTGAAGGAGCGCAACAACATTATGGAGATGAAGAATTTGATTTTGAAGAAGAAGGTGTGGGCGTGGCTGATGATGATGAGGATCTGCAACAAGGAGAAGATGAAGATTATTTAGTTGATGATCCTGATTACAATTTGTAAAATGTAACATTATATGTAACTGTAGTGTACTGTAAAGTGTAAACTATGTCTGTATTTTATTTTTTGGATTCAAAATATATAAATTTGGATGCAATTGTTCAATGTTGAATGCTCAATCTGTACTAAACTTACATTATATGAATTTAAAGTAATTATCAGATTTTTCCTGATTTTTTCTTGATTTTTTTCGATTTTTTACTATTTTTTATTATTTTTTAATTATTTTTACATTATTTTAATATTAAAGTATGATACGATACGATACGATACGATACGCCCATATCGTGGAGCCCAGCGATACACGATACGATACGCGTCAGACAACACTGCTCGTATCTTCAAGCTCATGGTATCATACATCAAATTTCTTGTGTTTATACACTACAACAGAATGAAGTAGCAGAACAAAAGAATAGACATATCTTGGAAATTGCTAGAACCTTACTTACAATGTTCCAAAATATTTCTGGCCAGATGCAATTCTTATAGCAGTATATATCATGAATAGAGTTCCTACTGTGACTCTTGCTAGAAAGTCTCCTTTCAAGGTAATTAAACCTGAAGATAACTCTTTTCATTTGATTTTCAGAATATTTGGATGTGTTTGTTATGTGCATATTCATCAACAATTCAGAGATAAGTTTGATCCAAGAGCAATAAAATGTATTTTCATTGGATATTTGTGTGACAAAAAGGGTATGTTTGCTATGATCCTAATTCGCATAGAAGATATGTTTCTATAGATGTAACCTTCTTTGAGACTACGCCATACTACAAAAATTCAAATGAAGTATCTCACTCTATCTTTGAAGAAACAATGGTTCTACCATGAATTAATATGAATGAAGAACCAGAGGAAGAAAAGATAGATCGAACCCAAAGGGAGACCAGAATACATTTATACAGAAAGGGAGAGAGAAATATATTTATGGATAAACAAAAGGAGATAATAAATCAAGGGGAAGAAACAATATCCATTAATTCAAGAGAAAGTATAGAAGAAGAAGCAAGAGATGAAGACTTAGATGATTCAAATGTTCCTATAGCACTTAGAAAATGGAAAAGATCGTGCTGCAAGTATCCCATTTCTCAATTTCTTTCCTATAAAAAATTATCAGAGAGTTATTATAATTTTGTGCTAAAGGCAGTGATGCATCAAATTCTTAAAAATTACTTTGAAGCATCTAAAGACAAGCAATGGGTTGAAGCTATGAAGTTTGAAATTCAAGCATTAGAAAAGAATCACACTTGGGAACTCAATGACTTACCTGAAAACAGAAAAGCAGTCTCATGTAAGTGGGTGTATACAATTAAATACAAAGCAGATGGTTCATTAGAAAGGTACAAAGCAAGGTTAGTAGCCCGTGGATACAGTCAAGCTTATGGAATCGACTACGAGGAGACATTTGCACCAGTAGCAAAACTTACATCTATACGGGTGATTATCAGTATTACAGCTCAAAGAAATTGGGTAATGTGGCAACTTGATGTGAAAAATGCTTTCCTACAGGGAGAACTTAAAGAAGAAATTTATATGGAGCCACCACCTGGATATCCAAATCCTGAAAGAAAAGTATGCAGACTGAAAAAGGCTATCTATGGCTTAAAACAATCTCCAAGAGCATGGTTTGAGAAATTCAACAGGAGTATTATAGATTTGGGATACCAGAAAAGTGTAAGTGATCATACTCTATTCTTCAAAAAGGGAGAAAAACTGACACTACTATTGGTATATGTAGATGATATTATTGTAACAGGTGATGACATTGAAGAAATTCGAAAGTTAAAGAAGAATCTTCATCAGTTGTTTGACATTAAAGATTTGGGAAGATTACATTATTTTTTAGGCATTGAAGTAGCTTATTCTGGTAAAGATATTTTTCTGAATCAAAGAAAATATACCTTGGACCTATTGCAAGATGTTAAAATGGAGAATTGCAGAACTACATATACTCCAATGGATGTAAATCACAAGCTACAGATGGATGATGGAGCTGAAAAAGTTGATATAATTAAATATCAATAATTGATGGGAAAATTGATATATTTAACCATTACACGTCCAGATATAGCTTATGCTGTAAGTATAGTGAGTAGATTTATGCAATCATCATCAAAACATCACATGGATGCGGTGTTTCACATATTGCGATATTTAAAGACAACTCCAGGACATGAGATCCTTTACACATCTAATGGTCACATTGACATTGAAATCTATACAGACACTGATTGGGCAGGTTCAACAGAGGATAGAAAGTCTATTACTGGATATATAACATTGATTTGAGGTAATATAATGTCATGAAAAAGCAAGAAACAATCAGTAGTAGCAAGATCAACAACTAAAGCAGAGTACAGGGCAATAGCATCAGGTATGTGTGAAGGAAAATGATTGCGATCGTTATTGATGGAGATGAACCTATTTACTGGAAAAACTATATTTATATTTTGTGACAACAAAGCAACGATACAAATAGCCTCAAACCCAGTATATCATGAGAGAACAAAGCATATCGAGATTGACTGTCACTTTATACGGGACAGTGTACATGCAAAGGAATTTCAGTTAGAACATGTGCAGTCAAGACATCAACGTGCATATATGTTGACGAAAGCAGTTACTAGAGACTAACTACAAAGATTATGCAGCAAGTTGGGAGTAACAACTATCTTTCACCCAACTTGAGGGGGAGTGTTGGTTAGTTAGTTTGTGTAATTAATTAGTTGTGTAAGTCTAGATTAGTATAAACAAAAGTATAGTGTTAAGTTGCTTGTAATTCGGATCCTAATGGATCAGAATCATTAGGACCCATGACTAGTGATGAAAAGTTTAATATTAATTAAGGGTAGTTTAGTACTTTAAGTTAGATTAGGGTTACTTAAATACTAGTCGGCTGGCATTAGGTTGTAATCTGAACAGAAAGAAAAATAGGTGACGGCAGAAGAAGATAGCCAACCAACCTTTCATTCATATTTCATTTTCTGATCTCATTTGATGCTTGAAGGCTCGATATTTGACAGTTATAAGTGCTATGATCCAATCCATTAGAAACTTTATGTATCCATGAGCCCTCAAATACATTTTTCATAGTTATTCACATTCCAATAAAGGCTATAAGTGCTATGATCCAATCCATCGAAAACTTTATGTTTCCATGGATGTCACTTTCTCAGAGTTTACTCCCTATTATTCTTTTCAGGGAGAGTCAATCACTTCTGATAATATGTCACTTCATGTTCTTCCCTTAATTCCTAGTGAGACAGAAGATACAGAAGGTAATAAGGAAGAAAAGACAGTTGAACCAAAAGACAACTGAACTAAAACAAGCAAATGTATACAAGAGAGGACCAAGGAAAATTATTTACAACCAAGAGGCTATTAAAGAGACTACAACAACCAAAGATCTTTTCCTAGATTCAGATCCACAATTAATAGGAGAAGCAAACTTGGAAATTCCAATTGTCATTCACAAAGGTAAACGTTCCTGCTCATGGTACCCTATATCTAATTGTATTTCTTATCTTAATACTTTTAAAAACTATCAAACCTTTATTGTGAATGTTGAAAAATATAAGGTTCCTATAAGTTTTGAAGAAGCTAACAGGTGCCCTTAATGGAGAGATGCAATTAAAGCCGAGTTAAATGCCCTTGCTAAGAATAATACTTGGACAATTACTAGACTTCCTCCGAACAAAAATATGGTGCACTGTAAGTGGGTATTCACTATCAAATATAAGGCAGATGACACTATTAAAAGGTACGAAGTAAGACTTGTTGCCAAGGGTTACAATCAATCATGTGATTGACTACAATGAAACCTTCACACATATAGCAAAGCTTACCTCTATAAGAATTATTCTAAGCATGGCAACAAATTGGAGATGAGATCTATGACAACTAGATGTGAAAAACACATTCCTACAAGGAGACCGGAATGAAGAAGTAGTTGTAGAACTACTTCTTAGAATAAATATTAAGGTACAAGAAGGTAAAGTCTGCAAACTGAATAGAGATATCTATGGGTTGAAACAGTGACGAAGGGCATGGTTTCAAAAATTGAGTGAGGCCATATGAACCTTGGGATATCAAAGAAGCATAAATGACCATATATTATTCTTTAAGAAAGGTACAACATTATCTATTCTTGTAGTATATGTAGATGATATCATTGTAATAGATGATGATACTAAAGAAATATCAAAATTGAAATGGAATCTTAATAAGTTATTTAACTTGAAAGACTTGGGCAAACTCCACTACTTCTTGGGAATCAAGGTATTATACTCAAACCAAGGTATCTTCCTAACACAAAGAAAATATACTATAGATCTACTATAAGAAACAAATATGCTTGATTGTAAACATGCTCCTATGGAAGTGAATCAAACATTATTCCTTAGATAGTGAAGAGTTTAGAGATATTCGCAAATATCAGAAATTGAGTGAAAAACTCATCCACTTGACTATTACTCGTCCATATATCACTTATTCTATGAGAATTGGGAGCAAATTTATGCATTCACCAACCAAGAACCATATAAAACTTGTGTATTGAATTCTCAAATACCTTACATCAACCCCTGGAACAGGTCTCCTTTATTCAAAATCATACAAATTTAATATTAAACTTTATTCTGATGCAAATTGGGCTAGATCCAGAGATGATCACAAATCTACTACGGGTTATGTGACAAACTGTACGATAATTTTATATCTATGAAGAGCAAAAAACAAACATTAGTTGCCTGATCCACTATAGAAGTAGAATACATTGGAAGAGCAAAAAGCAAACTATAGTTGCAGATCCACTATAGAAGCAGAATACAGCGTTGTAGCTCATGCAATGTGTGAAGGAAAACGAGTATCTTCATTAATATGTGAGTTGTGATTTAATTCTATACATCTTATACCATTATATTATGACAACACTGCAATAATTAAAATGACTTCTAATTTGGTATATCACAAAATAACCAAACACATAGAGATAGATTGCCATTTTATAAGAGAGAAGATATCCAATCAAGAATTTAAACTGGAGTATGTCAGGTCAGAACATCAGAAGGCTGATTTCCTCACCAAAGCCATCATGAGCAGACAACTTAAAGACACAACATGAGGGAGAGCATTAGAGATTAAAATCAGGTCTCAAATTGGACTCGTGCAGATCCCGATTCATACTTTATCCAATCTGTAGTTCTTAATTAATAATAAGGGCAATTTAGTCATTCAATTTAGAGTCAGTAAAGGGTAGCCTATTGAGGCGCAGAGGGTCGACTCCTGTGGGTGGGCAGATTGGATGGTACTTCTCAAATCTGCCAATACTTATAAGTATATCTATTTTCTCAATAAAGTGTATGTTTATAACAAGCTTAACAAAAAAATCACTATTCATTTGGATATTCTCCTTCAAACGTCTCACGAAACCTTGGGCAACAATGTTTTTTTGGTGGCAGCACTATAGGACATGACCTAGTTTGGAACCCATCCCTATTAAACCACTAAACACCATAGAAATCTACCAAGTACTTGAAATGAAGAAATACAATGATGAATACCACAATACACGATACCATTGCCATTAATAACCCATGTGACATATTTGCTAAAAATAATACCATTTAAGCCTCAAATATTTCAAACAAAGAAGTATAATACATTTTTATATTAAGAGTTTGATAAGATAAAAGCACACTTTCTTTGATGAGCACCAATAAAAGGTCCAAAATGCTTTAAATCTCAAGATTAACAAGAAGTGGGCAAAAGATTCTTCCCCCAAGCGCTAGATGGGTGAGGAAAATAATGAAAGAGGCAAGGATTTGCTGCCCTTCCTCAAACGCAATATTTCATAAGATACCATTCAGTTCCGTGGTGTATGGTGCTTATGACACAATATGAGTGATAAATGCCGTAAGGCCTGTAGTGTACCTTATTGCACGACATGACATGATACATGATTTTGTATGACATAACACTGAATTATACAACAAACTCCATAAGTTATGGGACGATGTATAACTATACTGGTTTGAACATTGAGGATGTGCTGATCTAACATGACTGTGCAAGAATTTCTTATCATGAAAACTTGTTGCTTAAAACCATCAAGTTTCCTCAACAATTATACTTTTCTGCATGGCTATTTTCTTCTATTTTGGTAGATGGAGACTAGATGGAGACAGAACTGTGGGTCACAAATTTGGAAAATTTGATCTACTTAGATATGACATGATATAGGGCCTTTCTGTCATATAGCCAAATAGGATTTGTAACCTCCTTCGGTTAAGATACAATACTGCATATAACAACACTGGTTTTGAACGTTGAGAATGTGCTGATCAGTATTTTGTGTAGTGTATCGTAACATGTATCATTTTTTTCATCATATGATACAACTGCTGTATTGTAACATATCATAATTTTTTCTAAAAATATTTTAAAATAAAAAAATAGAAAAGGTTTAGAAAAAATCAATAAGAATTCTAAACCATTCTTATAAATCAAAATTAGGGTAAACATTGGTCCATTGAAACATCAAATCAAATTACAAGTACAACTTCCATCATTAAAGTAGCAAATATTCTTTAAATTTAGAACTATCATTGAAAAAGAAGAATCACATATTATAATCTTGATCATCAACTAAACAATCTTCTTTTTACCCTCCTTCAAAATCACCACCTTTACCAACAAAACCAATATCATCCCTCTATTGATATTGTTGTACTCATTCTAAATTGATCCACTGTATATCTTCTTTAGTTAAAAGTGCATTTGTTTTATCTTCTATAATCCACTCCTCTACAACAACAACTAAGCCTTTTCCCATACTAGATGGGGTCGGCTACATGGATTCTTTGTTTCCACAGAACTCTATCATGTTTCATGTTAGCAGTTAACTCACAATAAGCTAGATCATTCTTTATTGTTTCTTTAACACTTTTGTGGTCGTCCTCTACCTCTTTTAATACTTTCTAAATTTAGTTTTTCATACCTTCTTACATGTTCTTCTTCTTATCTCCTTTCTATATGTCCAAACCATCTTAAACGATATTCTCTCATTTTATCCTCTATTGGTGCCACTCTTAATTTGTTTCTAATAACCACATTATGTATACGGTTTTGTCTTGTATGACCGCTCATCCATCTCAACCTCTTCATTTCTGTCACAGACATCTTTTGTATATGTTGATGGTTAACTGCCCAACACTCAGAACCATAAAACATGGCAGGTCTAATTGATGGTCTATAATATTTACCTTTTAACTTTAATGATATCTTCTTATCACAAAGAATACCTGATGCTCCTCTCCATTTTAACCAACCAGCATTAATTCTATGCGTAACATCTCCATCAATTCTTCCATCACTTTGAAAAATTGATGCTAGGTATTTAAAACTTTCCTTTTGGGGGATGCAATGTGCCAATTTTAATTTCTATGTCCTCTGAAGTAACCAAATGATCAAACTTACATTCCATATATTCAGTCTTTCTATAATCCATTCCTCTAAGACATCAAAATTATCGAGACTTATTGAATCAAATTGATTCTCATATCTACTTGAGATAACTTTCTTAATTGTCCACAAGGAGGATAATTAAATAACAATTACAACCAAAAATTAAAAATAAAAACTTAAATTGAATATTTGATTAATAACTAAACCATTAATTACCTCTCGCATAGTTAAATGTTGCAATATATGAATAATAGGTCATTAACCCGCTAATATTCCAAGTTGTGCTTTTTGTGTGGATGTGTTAAAAAACACTTCCGTTCCTTTTCCAACCAATTGCACTACACCAAGAACCTTTATTGCAAAGTCTCTTAGGTTTAGAGGCAATCACTTCCAAACGTATTCCACTACATATCTAACCAAAAAAGCTATGTATAAATAAATATAAGGTATAAGACATTTAATTGGAACCAAATATAAAGATAAGTGATTCATATGTTTACTAAGACGCATGTTAGTACAAATCCAATTAGCTATAGGCAAGTTCATCAAGTGAAGAGAATTATTGTAGATCTCTATCTCCCAACGTATAACATCAACTCTACTCTAATTAGGAACCAATCTATCTGTCCACTCAATGACACCTCTATTGACCTCATTGTCCTTTTTAAATATTATAGATTACCTAAATGTTGGATTTAAACTCCGCCCATGTAAGGGATCACCCTTACATGATCGGTCCCAAGCCCGGATAAAGGAGGAGGGTTGCGTTAGGGTTCCGACAATCAATATAAAACTTTATCAGATTTTTATACTATAGATTACACAAATTATGAGCATTGCATTGGGGCGTCCCCTCTTAGCAACACGTTGCAGAGCCCGAATGTAGTGAAAAGTAAGTAAGGGTCACTACATTTTTTGCTCGAACGTAGTGAATCAGTTGAAGAGAGAGTTCTCACATCATGAACGGGTGTGAGTAAAAAAGTTAGTCCCACTACATTTTCGCCCAAATGTAGTGAATAAATGATAGAGAAAGTCTCTCCATTTTCAATATGGATGGATGCAGGAGTAAGGAAGCTAGTCTTAGATAATAAGATTCATATTTGTTCTTGGAATATTGGAACATTGTCCGATAAGTTAATGGAGGTGGTAGATACTATGATTCGGAGAAAGATTCATATCTTATGTTTACAAGAGACAAAATGGGTTGGAGAAAAAACAAAAGAAATTGAGGATATAGGTTTTAAATTATGGTACTCAGGTAAAGAAAAGGCTCGAAACAGAGTTCGTATTATCATAAATAAAGATTTAAAGGATAGTGTAGTAGACATACAACGATATGTTGACCGAATTATGATATTGAAATTAGTGTTAGGAGCAAAGGTTTTGAATATAGTTTGTGCTTACGCACCCCAAGTAGGACTAGAAGATAGTATAAAAATGGCTTTTTGGGAGGAGTTATATAAGGTGATTCAAAGAATTCCACAAAAGGAGATGATTTGTTTAGGAGACTTAAATTAGATATGTCGATAAAGAGGCATTAGGATATCAAGGTATTCATGAAAACTTTGGTTTTGGGGATATAAATGACGAAGGTAGGGAGATTTTAAATTTTGCTATGGCATTTGATCTCTTTATAGTCAAATACAATCTTCATGAATAGGTTTTGGTTTAACTTTGAAAGGATTATGACTGGAGCCTTGATCTTCTGCAAGTCACCTTCTCAGTGTAGATTACATCATAGTGCTCACACTTTATGGTTGGACATATACATCATAGTGCTCACACTTTATCCACTAAAAGTAATAAAAGGGGACCAAAGTACACATGACCCACTTGATTCCGGCCATGTTCTTGGTTAGGCATTTGCCTTCTTGAGCATGCTTTTCTCTATCAAGCTAGTACTTTTCCTATTGTGGACCCTTTACATGATCCCTTCTCACCCACCAACCAATGTTTTTCCAGTGTACATCATGCGGTATCAGTTTGTGTGTGTTGCTTCCTTGTGTTGATATACATCCACTTGTATTCTCTAGTATTTTCTCTTACTTGTGTTGATATACATCATGTGTCTTTATAGTCAATACAATCTTAAAAAACGAGATGAATATTTAATTACTTATAAGAGTGACTTATCACAAACACAAATTGGTTATTTTATTTGTAGAAAAAAAGATAAAGCGTGTTGTAAAGATTGCAAGGTAATTCCATAAGAAATCTTAACCACCCAACATTGACTTTTAGTTATGGATTTACAAGTAAAAAAGTAAACAAAGAAGAAAAGAGGACATCGAGCTATTCGGACTAAATGGTGGAACCTCAAAAGCGACGAAGAAGGTATATTTAAACAGAAAGTCTTTCAAGGAGATGCTTGAAATTATGTTGGTACACCTTGTGATATGTGGAATAATATGGCTATACATAGTAGGAAAGTGGCGAAAGATGTCTTAGGTGAATATAAGGGAGGTGTACCGGCACAAAAATAAGCTTGGTGGTAGAGTGAAGTAGTGCAAAATAAAATAAGGCAAAGAGGGCATGTTATAAATTACATTATGCTAAGAAAACTAGTGAAACTTTAAAGGCTTGTAAGAAAATAAAGAAAGAAGCGAAAAGACCGTCAGTGAAGCAAAAGCTAAAATTTGGGAGGATTTATTTTAAAAAACTCAATTTAAAAGTGGGTGAAAGAGATATTTTAGGATAGCTAGGACTAGAGATAAGAAAACTAAGGATCTTAATTTTGTTAGATGCATCAAAGACGAGGATGAGAAAATTCTAGTGGTAAATGATGATATAAAAGTTTTTTAATAAAAAGAAAGATGTTAGTATTAACTTAGGAGAGTTAACCAAATCAAAAAAGTATATGAACCACAATTTCTACTGACGTATTCAAAAGACTAAAGTCAAAGAGGTTCTTAAATATATGAAGGGTGGTAAATCCAGTGTTGTCTGACGCGTATCGTATCGGGTATCACTGGGCTCCATGATACGGGCGATACGCCCCTTTTTTTTTAAAAAGAAAATCAATTTTTTTTTTTCAAATTTTTTTTGAAGGTTTCTGGCTTCTCTTTGCCTCTCTTCACTTCTCTCTAAGGCATCCTTCGACTGCTTTAAAAATCTAGTGAAACATCTTCATGAATTTCTAAGAGTTTATAATGTAGACATTAATATAATAATATTATCTTTCAAAATTTTTTATAAATTTTAAAATTACATGTATACTATTCAAGAAACAATAATTGAAAATAAGCCAAAATATCATAAATGATCTTTATATATATATGAGCTGCTTGGGTTCAGCCTTCTAATGCAAGAGCAAGCTCGATTCAAGTCACGATGAATGTGGACTGAGATTGAAGAATTTGTAGTTGGTTAGTTAAGCTTTTTCGAGCAAACCTATTTGGCAACAGTTTGAATATTGTCAACAAATAGGTGATTATTCATATTTGATACATAAATTTGGTTGGTACATGCATTATATGATGAATATTTCTTCGTATAGGGCAGATCATGTATTTGGCAATTTGGTTAGTTAAGCTTCTCTCTAACGAAATTTACATGTTACATACACATTTTGCAATCTCAAACAAGCATATCGAAGGATGCCTTAGAGAGAAGTGAAGAGAGGCCAAAAACCTTCAAAAAAAAATTTGAAAAAAAAATTTTGATTTTTCTTTGGAAAAAAAAATTAAATTTTTTGGGGGCGTACGATACGGGCTCGTATCGCACGATATGGTGCGATATTCACCGTTTTACGATACGGGAATATGATACGTATCGCACCGTATCGTATACGTACGATACGGATAACACTGGGTAAATCGATAGGACTAGACAATATTCCTATCTCGGAGAAACATGAATCACTTAGCTCACAAGACTATTTATTAAAATATGGTAAAGCCAAAAGTTTTCCGAGGAATGAAGAGCGAGTACACTTATACCCATATACAAGAATAGGGGAGACAACCAGAATTGGGTGAATTATTGAGGTTTCAAGTTAATGTACTATGAAATTATGAGAAAGAATTATCGAACGTAGGTTAAGACAAGTATCGAGTACAATAGAGAACCAATTTGGATTCATGCCTGACAGATCTATTGTTGAAGCGATTCACTTTTTTCATGACTTATGAAACATTTTAGAGCAAAAAAAAAGACTTCCACGTGATATTTATTGATCTAAAAAAAACTTACGATATGGTATTGAGGGAGGTTCTTTGGAGAACCTTGGAAAAAAGAGGTATCCCATTGACATACATAAACCTTATAAGAGACATGTACGATGGTGCAAAAATATGTGTGAGACCTCATGAAGGAATGATAGACTTCTTTGAAGTTAATATTGGGTTTCATCAAGGATCAACTTTAAGTCCATACTTATTTATAATAGTGATTGATGAGTTAATAAAACATATTCAAGATGAAGTACCTTGGTGTATGTTATTTGCAGATGACATTATGTTAGTGGAGGAGTCTAAGAAAAAAGTTAATAGAAAATTGGAACTATGGAGAGAAACATTAGAAAGTGAAGGCTTCCGACTTAGTAGAACAAAGACAAAATATATGGAATGTAAGTTTGATTATTTGGTTACTTCAAAGGATATAGAAATTAAAATTGGCACACATTGCATCTCCGAAAAGGAAAGTTTTAAATACCTAGGGTCAATTTTTCAGAGTGATGGAAGAATTGATAGAGATGTTACGCATAGAATTAATGCTGGTTGGTTAAAATGGAGAGGAGCATCATGTATTCTTTACTACTACTACTACTACAACTAATCCTTTTCCCATACTAGATGGGGTCAGCTACATGGATTCTTTGTTTTTTTTTTTTGTAGAATCCATGTTAAGTCCGACAAAGTTTTACGCTGGCTGTCGGAAGCCTAACACAACCCTCCTCCTTTTTTCGGGCTTGGGACCAGCCATGAAAGGGTGATTCCTTACATAGGCGGAGTTGCATCATGTATTCTTTATGATAAGAAAATACTATTAAAGTTAAAAGGTAAATATTATATAGCAACAATTAGACCTGCCATGTTTTATGGTTCTGATTTTTGAGCAATTAATCATCATGTACAAAAGATGTCTGTGATAGAAATGAAGATGTTGAGATGGATGAGTGATTATACAAGAAAAGACCATATACATAATGAGGTTATTAGATACAAATTAGGAGTGACACCAATAGAGGATAAAATGAGAGAATATCGTTTAAGATGGTTTGGACATATAGAAAGAAGATTAAAAGAAGAACCTATAAGAAGGTATGAAAAACTAAATTTGGAAAGTATTAAAAGAGGTAGCGAACGACCACAAAAGTGTTGGAAAGAAACAATAAAGAATGATCTAGCTTATTGTGAGTTAACTGCTAACAATGCATAAGATATGGCTCTGTGGAAACAAAGAATCCATGTAGCCGACCCCATCTAGTATGATAAAAGGCTTAGTTGTTGTTGTTGTACCTAAATATTGGATTTATGTAGTAGGCTATTATATGAATAGGTTGATGTAATTGTTTATTCCATCCATTATCAATAATCTCCATACAAGTACAATATCACTTTTTATGCTATGAAGGTTACTCATGATAGCCTCCTTAGCGCTATTCATGGTTTCATAAAGATAACCCCATACATGGCTTCTCCTCATTGTTAGACAATCTAAAAACCTTTACTGGAGAGCATTTGATCTTTAACAACCTAATACACGAGTTTCAAAATGTATTCCTAAAGAATGATTTTTTTGTTTCTCTTATTTTGAGCTAAATCTGCAATTTGATGAACTCACCTAAAGTAAACATTCTCTTGAAGGCTTGCTTTTGTTTCACAATGCTCTATACAAACAAAAAATTAGTAGCAAACCAAGTAGTAGCAGCAAAAGGGAGTTCTAAACCATTAATATATCTCCTTTATCATCCATAATAAAAGTAGATGGTTATAAATAAATTTGATGATATCTTGGCAGTATCTGGTTGTTGCCTTTACCTCATCCATCTCTCCAATATCCTAAAAATGAATGGGCAGCGCATGGTGTCCAATAAAAATTGTCCTAACTCTCAGTTAACTCTTTTGTAATTAGTTTCATTATCTGTAGTTAATTGGACTATATTTTTATATTCAACTGCTAATATCACTTTACCAAATTCTTGTTTTAAAATGTCTGCAGTATGTTGCTCCTCTTCCATGTCAAGCGATTTAAAACACATAAGTCCTTTAAAAGAATAGACAAAAAATTCAATAAAGTTCTTCCTTGCCTATCTATCCATGTCATGATAGTACACCCTATCTCCTTAATAGTACACCCTATCTCCTTTAAAGTCAAACAGTACTGTTATACTTCAACGATGTTCTTATCTAATAATTTTATTCTCAAATTATTATAAGAAGACATTTTATATCCTGACCTAATATTAGCAATGACATTTGTCATTGCTTAAAAATGAAATGAAATTTTTGTATGAAAGGGAATATTGACTATTATATAACTTTTTTCGCACTATAAGGTTTGTCTGCTCACACAATTGCTTAGAAGTCATAAGAGCTCAAATTCTAGCTTGAAAATTGGGTTGCTGGAGAAAGAAATAACTAGATGCCAAAAGGTGTAGAATAAGATCTTTCTCTACCTCTTCTACGACTTGAATCTTCTTCGTGAACTCTCTTTTTCTTGATCAATTTTAAAGTACTACGACCAATCTCTATCCTGACATTAAAAGGAATTAGAAGGAATGTTATAATCACCTCACCCTCACCGTCCTCTAACTCTTCCTTAAACATCTTTATATCTTTTCTTTCTTACCTTTTTTTCAAACTCTCAATCATTTGCAAACATTGTCATTGAATATTATCTAACACTTTTCTAATTATGCCTATACAAGCAATAACCTTCTTCATAGTTTATGTTAAGTGATGCTTTCGTTGAGAAACTCCACCACTCATGGTAAAGTACACCGCTACTATGCCGAGTCATCATACCTTAGTGCAAATTGAGAATTAGAACCTCTTCCTGACTTCTCAATTTATCTTCTTCAATCTTAATAAATCTTAAAATAAAATCAAATAGTAATAAACTAAAAAAATCACTTCATAAGTCACCATAATCCACTTCATGAAGCTCCACTTCATAACCATCAAATTATCAATAGCGGTTAGTGGGTTGTTAGTGATCGACCGTGATATAGTGGTAGCGGGGATATAGCGGATTTAGCGATACAATTTTATTTATGATTAATATATATATATATATATAATGGATTCTCTAATTTTTAAGAAATATTAAGAAACACAACCACTTTAATAAATATGAATCAAACTAAATAAATAAATTCTACTTCTAACTTCTAAGGAAATAAACAATAAATTTCATATGGCACATGCATATTAAATTGTTAACCTTAAATTAGAAAACAAAAACATAAATATAACAAAGTTATTCTAAACAGTAAGCAAAGAAATTAAAAGAAAAATATAATTACTTATCTGCTCAAAGATAATTACTTATTTCATTATTTGCATAGATGGTTTGAAAATAAGAGCAAATTAACGTGACCGCAAATGTCAACCTATGGCTTTTTGACAACACGGGTGCATTATCTCTAAAGCCTGCATCTCTAGTACTCTCCCATCCCAGCAGCTAATACGTTTTGGCTATGAGCTGCAGCCGTTCATCTTCAAAATTACATTGGCAATATGAACAATACCAATTACCACGTGGAATGCATGCTAGATCCACACATTCTGCGGCATACACCAAAACAATGATAAAGCTTGGGTCAACATACACGTACATAAAACATCTCAAATGTTCATCAATTGAGAAAGGGAGATTTTTCCAAGTGACCAGCATCAAGTATTCACTATATATGAAAAGTAACAGAGACGTGTCTACTACAAAACACATAAAAGTTTGATTGGTTAAACCTATAAGATAAAAGGTTGATTGATAAAAGACGAAGTCAATATCATGACCATCTTGATTATAAAGATCCCCTCCTTACCCACACTAAAGCTTTTCTTGGCAAACCCACAGTGCATTCAAATGCCACAAATGGCAACAGATCATGCCATGTTATGTGATACAAATCATGCCATTATTCAAGCTGTGACAACCCTCCAACTCCAACTCCAACTAAGCCTTTTCCCATACTAGATGGGGTCAGCTACATGGATTCTTTGTTTTTTTTTGTAGAATCCATGTTAAGTCCGACAAAGTTTTACACTGGCTGTCGGAAGCCTAACACAACCCTCCTCCTTTTTCCGGGCTTGGGATCTATTCAAGCTGTGACAACCAAACTGCAAAAAGTTTGAATTGAGAATGTACTAAGATCTAATCAGAAGACTCTTAACAATGTCATATCACAATCTTTGGAACCCAAAAGGATTGGAGTAATCAAACTGATATGTCAAATATAAGTTAAGCATAAGTTATAATCATTTTTATTTGGTTTATATTAGGAACTCAATTGAAATAACATTGTCGAGTAAAAGGGAAGTAAAAAAATGACAAGTAGTAATAACAAAAAATCACCTGAATAAAAGGCCCTCAGGCATCCATCACATAGGAGGAGGTCCCCACCATCTCCACAAATGCTACAGAGGTCGTCATTCTCATTAGCAGATTTCTCCAGACCTTTTGTTAATGAAATTGCCAACTCATGAAGAGAAACCCCATCTGATGTGTAGGTATCTGTAATATAAATCACCTTAAATGCATAAGAATAACATATGATATACTACAAACTAAAATAAGCTAGCTATATAATAGGAACTCACAGTTTACGACGAGATGCCCAACCAACATGAGCTTCAAACTTTGAGGGGCTGATCTGAAAATGAACTCTTTAATCTTAGCCAATCTGGGATTTTTCTACACATTCAGTGTACACGTGTGAATGCATCACATGACACAGATAAAGCAGAGAGAATATATCAAGTACCTCAGTGTTATAGCAATAACAGAATTTGCTAAATCCTTCAAGTAATCTCTGCACAAAAGAAAAGAATGACAAGTCAAAAAGATATCAACATATAGATAGCATGCAAAAGAACACATAACCTTAGAAGTACATCAACTAGTTCTGCCCACCTAACCACGAGCATAGTATGCCACTTCAGTTTATCAGGCAACTCCTTTGACATAAAGACCAATTTGTGTAGACCCTAGTCCCTACAACAAACAGACACGTACACACACATATATGGAGGTGGAGGCGGAGAAAGAAATAGAGAAAGAGAGAGAAAAGAGAGAAGGAGAGAGAGAGAGAGCTTACCTAGTGGTGGTGGAGAGAGCAGACGTGAGAGGCGAAGAGAGCAGATGCGAGAGGTGAGAGATGCGAGAGGTAGGGTTAGGTCTTTTTATTTACTGGGCTCGGGTCAATTCAATCGACCCAAAGAGTATGTACGTTAAAACAGCTATAGCGGCACTAACAGCGCCTTGGAGGGAAGCCCGCTATAGCGGTTCTTCATCCACTATAACGCTATAGTGCGCTATAGTGGCCACTATTAACTACCTAACAAACCACACTCAGACGATCACCATCTTTATAAATGATCACAAATTCATCGAAAACATATTCACTCACTTTATAAATTGTCATTCGAAAGAGAAAGATATATAATACAAGTAGATACAAAATAAACGTGAGAAACAATAAAAAATGGTATACCACAAGAAAATAAAGCCGTGTCTAAAGGTGCATTGCCACAGTTGTCGCTGTTGGAGTGGCGGTACCATAGTGGTGTCGTTGGAGGACCTTCTCACTAATCGAAAATGCTTGCAGTCATAAAGCACTTGCGTAAAAACAAAAAAATGTAGGAAAAACGTCAAGCATTTGGATCCCTCTTTATAAACCAGAGGTATATCGCCCTTATCGTGAAATATGCCCCTCTATCGTGCGATACGAGTATATCGCATGATATAAGCCGATATGCTATCTTTGGGAAATGCAACCCAATGTTGTCTGTATTGTATCGCAACATGTATCATTTTTCTCCATGAGATGAGACAAATGTATCGTATCATATCATAAAATGTTTCTAAAAAAATATTTTAAAATCAAGAAAAATAGAGAAAACATTAAAAATCAAGAACAATTTTAAACAATTCTTATAAATCAAAATTTGAGTAATCATTCATCCATTGAATATTAATTTAAATTATAAGTACAACTTTCAACTAGTAAATATTATTTAAAACTTTCCTTGATTGATCAACTTGTTTGTTGTTGAAATGAAAGATTTTGTGCAAGCTGCTTTGTTACCATTCATGGCAAGACTACTCTAGGCAGCTTGCAAATTTCGTGAATAAGTGGTGCTGTTTGGAAAGTCCTAGTCGCCCATAAGGTTGTTGTCTTGGGCGTTAATCACTTTCCGTGAGCTAGAGGTGGAGGTTCTGATTGGCAAGTAGCACAGATTTCTCGTCCGTGAATCCTAGTTAGGTTAGTTTCCTAATTCGTGGGTTTGTGGAGCTCCGTTGGAAAGGTATTGAACTGCTCTTGGAGTTGCCAAACTCGAGCAAACACAGTTGGGCAACCTACCAAGATGTGATCATAATGGTTAGTTGTTGAAGTAAATTATAGAACTTTGGAAACTGCATATTCTCTTGGGTCTTTGTTGTTGTTCTTGGGAGGTCGTCCTTAAAAGGCAAGGAGTTTCTCTTGCTAAAGGAGAGAAGATATTGATTCTTACCCATTCTAAGAAGGAGAAACCTTGCAGTAGCGTAGCACTCAAGTAGAAAACACAAAACTATGCAAAAACCACAGTAAGAACTTGGAAATTTTTATGGGCCAGGAGCACGATACAATAGCAGTGTACGATACACCCCTTGTATCATATCGTGATTTCTCATGATAAGATACGCTCTGTATCGTACAATACGGGGTGATATGCATAACATTGATACAACCCTCTTAGTGTATCGGTTTTCTCCACAATACATTGATAATAGTGATGCTGATCTAATGTGGCTGTATGGGACCTGCTTATCATGAAAACGTGTCACTTAAACCACCAAGTTTTCTTAATAATTATGCTGCTCTGGATGCTTGTGGATTAGTGAAGCTAAGCATCTAGCAAGAATGACAATACTGACCTGGGACCCGATTCCATTTGTGCTGATCTAACATGGCTGTGCAGGACCTGCTTATCATGAAAACTTGTCCCTTAACCAAGTTTCCTCAATAATTATACTGCTCTGAATGTCTGTGGACCCTTTAAATGAAGTATTTTATGAGCAATAATAGTATGGACCCAGGATTGGTTTCTGTTTCTTTCTAGCTTGTGTAAAGAACTTGGCAGGTTTGAATACTTTCCTGTGATCTACTTATTACGTAAATGTTCTTGCAGCTGGTGGGGTTATGGGTTTTATCAAAGGTGGTAGCCAGAAATCACTTGCTGCAGGAGGTTTGTCAACCCTGCTGCTCTTCTATGTGTACCTGCAACTTCCTTCGCATCCAGTATTTGCCTCATCCTTGGGACTTGGTAAGAAGCCCTAATGCCTCTGAATCTTTTGAATAACCTAGGTGTTATATAATTTGATCCATATTATGAAGCTAAACTGATATGCAGGCGTCTCTGCTGCACTGTTGACTGTAATGGGATCTCGTTTCAAGAAATCAGGCAAGATATTCCCTGCAGGGGTTGTATCTCTTGTCTCCCTGATCATGACTGGTGGCTATTTCCATGGGATCATGCGCACTCTGCACACGTAGTTCTCAGAAACACTAAGCCCTCCCTTCCAACAGTTTCTCTACACAGATTATATGAGATTTTTCAAGACCAAGTTGTCTATATCTATGTTCCTTGATTTATTCTATTTGAGCCAATCTTAACTTTAAATTGGGAGTAGAAGTTACTCTTTTGATTGACCTTTGAGTTGTTCCATGGAACTAAGGGACCATCTCTAGATTGAGCTTTCGATGGGATGCATTTATTCCCAATTTCATTTTCTTATTTATTTGATGTTTGGAAACTCAAGAATTAGATGTACTATGGTTCTGGTGAGCCTTAGCATTATGGCGTTTTCTGCATTTACTAGAGCTATTAGGACACGAAATGAGGACTTTCCCTCAACGCAATATCTTCTTTATGAAGGTATTAGAGAAGAAATTTGTGCCACAAAACTGGTAGAAAATAGATAAGCTTCCTGAATTCATTTTATTGAAATTATAAGATAATATTTACCCATAGAAGGCTTTCTTACAATGTTACACATGATGCGTTTATGTACACTAGAATTTGCCGTTAGCCAACATCCAATGGCTAGAAAACTAGCTGTTGGATGCTTGATGGTTGTGAAGGTTTGGCCCAACGGCTATTGATTGGGCCCTGCTAGCCCTGGTGGCTTGGGTCTGTTGGAACCTTATTACAAACATAAACTTATGGGTCTTATTGGCCCAATCCTATTATATTTTAACACTCCTCCTCAAACTTATGGTGTGTATACTTAAAATTTGTTTCAATTGTTTCAATCTTTCATGTGTCAACCCACTCTGTTTATTCCAAAAGCAAAATGTTCAACTGCAGAAATCTTTTTCGAAGCTTCCGTATGATTTTTGTTCAATCCTTTTCTATATGTATGCATGCGTTGAAACTCATCCTTGTGATTTACCTTAGGATCTACCTACAACAAAGCTTATAAAATTAAACCTCAATGAAAATATTAAGATCACATAACTAGAAACTTGAAAACATGTATTTTTTAAAGAAGTTTTTTTAATGAAAAACATTGTTCATCTAAATAGGATTGTCAAATATAACAAATAAGTTCATAAATCATCAGAAACTCATGATATTACAAAAAGATTTTGGTATACCAAACAAGCTGTAAAGCTAAGCTCAAACCCGAGCTTTAAGGCTAAGCTCGAACCATCCAAAACCATCAAAAAGTTTTAGGGGTAAGTTCAAACCATCCAAAGCAGTCAAACAAGCTTTAAGGCTAAAGATCAAACCCAAGCTTTAAGGCTAAACTCGAACCATCCAAAACAATCAAATACAAGGCTCTTAAATAACTCACAATCTCAAACGTGATTCTATGATTTTAAGGATAAGATAATCTACCAAGATGATCAAAATAAGTTTTAAATATATACAAAAAAAAAGATTTATAATTAACTTAATATTTTTCAAGAATTTATTCAATATAAAAGGTTTCAAGAAGGTATGAAAAACTAAATTTGGAAAGTATTAAAAGAGCTAGAGGACAACCACAAAAGTATTGAAAAGAAACAATAAAGAATGATCTAGCTTATTGTGAGTTAACTGCTAACATGACACACGATAGGGGTATGTGGAAACAAAGAATCCATGTAGCCGACCCCGTCTAGTATAGAAAAGGCTTAGTTGTTGTTGTTGTTGTTGTTGTTGTAAAAGGTTTCTTTAAAAAACAAAAAATCTTTGAATACAATATTTTCAAATATCAAGCACTAAGGTTATCAAAATAACAATAAGTGCATTTTTAACATTGACTCATCTCCAACTAATAACAGGCAACATGAAGCACCCTAATCCCAAAGGTTTTCAACAAAAGGCCAACAAACATGATATATAGCCACAACACGGAAATCTTAATCACATGAAAATGCAACTTCAAAGTTATCAAGATCACAAAATATCAAATAACAATAAGTGCAACTTCAAACATTGACTAATCTCTGACCAATAGCCAACAACATGGTTTTCTGAACCTAATCTTTGGTAAATAAGCAAAGGATATTGATGTATGGGTATAACATGAAGTGGATCGAAACATGCTACTGAAAACATAACAATTTTGACTACATGACAAAGCTCATGAAAATGTTTATAATTTTCGCTTTAAGGTACCCTTGCAAAGCAAATGTATCTTGTGTTTCAAGGAAACCATCTACTAAGGTGGCTTGATTTTTTGGTGAAATTAACACCGAACTTGGTTCATTGGAATTCTACAACAGTGAACTTCTGCAGGATCAGAAACACCCATCAAGACATTATTTCTGTTTTGGTAATCTTAAGAAGAAATATGTCTTAGTTTCAAGTTGTGATACTTCCTATGACCTTATAATGATCAATTCAAGGAATATTTGGCAATAGTAAATGGGATGACGATTATGGATGAAACCCGACTATTTTGAGGGATGTAAGATAGCTTCTGGACATGACCATGAAAGACTAGGAAAGTTGCTGGATTAGGGTAGCTAATTTGTCTTTGTATTTAAAAGTTCCCTTTAGATCTTACAGTACTTGTTGCTGAAGAAATTCCATATCTTCTATGCATGTACTTGTGTGCAGATTCGTGTGTGTGTGTGTGTGTGAGAGAGAGAGAGAGAGAGAGCATCAATCTCATCTTTTCATGGAAGAAATATGTGAATTTCATCTTTTTATAGAGGAAAAAAATGCATCTTTCATGCAACGTTTATGATATTCTGAATTATCCTGTTCCAAATCCTTCCTTTTGAAGTCTATGACTAATGAGTTGGAAGAGACTGCTTCAAATTTAATAGTGATTAGGCATTCATTTTTCGGAGATGTTGACAAAGGCATATACTATTATGCAAGTCTTTGTTGCGCTACAACAATTTCTCGTGATCCATAATTACCTTTCTCTCTTACGATTTGTCTCGATGGTTGATATTCAACTTGTATTGAATCAGTGCTCTATGTTGGAAGGGCACTGAAACGCCATTTTCATATTCAACAAAATATTGCTTGGTCGATTTGTGCTCCTAAGCATTCTAACAAAAATCAGAAAACAAAATATTACTATTATCATTCAAGCAGGTCTTAATGCCAAAGCTTGAAAAATACTCAAGAAATGTAACAATTATCACTTAGGTGGCTCTTAATACCACAACGAATGAAAAATGCTCATGAGTACAAACACTATATGTTCTACTAATAAGTATAATTATCATTTAAGTAAGTGACTATTAATGCCATAACATGGTTGCACCTATAACCTTCACCATCTTTGTATTTTGAAAATCACCCAACAATCTCCACCATTTCAAAATACATTCGAAAAAATCATCACTTTGCAAATCTTATAATTTCAATAAAGGTATCTCATGATTTTAACCTTACCTCACAAAACATGGGTTTGACTCATTTGAATTGAATAGCACGCAAGCTTTGAACTATTTAATCCAATTGAACAAGTGTACATGTTTTACATATAAGATTCTAATGCCGGTATATGTTATGTTAAAAATTGATACATTTTTATAGGCCTTGTGTTTGGTATATATGAGTGTTTTAAAAGTCAAGGCCAAGACTCTAAGAAGTGACCATACTTCACACACACATAGGTAGACTATATAAAAAAGTGTTCTATATAAGCACTTTAGCACATATATATTATAAATCTATTAAGAGCAAGGCTGAACCTGTTCTTTTACTTTATGAGACCAAGTACCTTTTCCTTGGGATATTTATTTAGTTGGTACTTGCAATCACTCTAATGATGTACTTTAACTTGTTGAACTGAAGACTTGATGTTACCCAAAGTATGAGTTGAGGTTCCATCATTGGTGATCTTATAAATTGGATTTAGACACATCTTAATTGATGTCTTTCACATCAAATCCCTTATCAGACATTTCGTTAAAGGATATGTAAGATTTAATTATGATCTTATATAAATAATAAAAATTACTTTCACTTTTTATAAGATTTTTAACATAGCTACGTCTTAGACTAATATGTCAAGATTTTATATTATTTTATGATAATAAGTATTTGATAATCTACTTTGACTATCACAATCCATCGATATGGGTGCCATAGACTTTGGACATATCAAAATCTTATGAAACAAATTTCTTAACCATTTTACTTTGGCTAACATGGCTTCTCCCATGCTTGTCAGTGGATTTTGTTTTTGTCTTCATTTACATCCCACAAAAATTTTGTCATCAAAGGCCAGCCCTCTCACGTCCTTTTATAGGCCTCTTATTTGGATATGGATCCTTTGTTGGGTTCTGAAATCCGGATCCAATTCAAGCCTTGTTTGGATATGAATCTTGGATCTAAATCTGTGTATTGGGATCTAGATTCGATCCAAATTTTTCTCTTCTTCAGTCCTTCCTGGCATTTCGAGCCGGGCGCTTCGTGCGGGTCCTGAGTTCATCAAGATTCCGTCTTATGCTGGGGTTTTCCCAATTTTGCCGTCCGAGCTTCTTTTCGTCTTTCTGGACTCTGTTTCAACTCTTTCTTTTGTTTTTTTGACTTGGATTGCTCGTGATTTCAGATGTGCTTTTGGCTTGGCCTTCGATGCTTCAGTCTTGAAGTACACTCGTGGCTTGGGCTCCTTTTTCGTCTTTGAAATTCACTTTTCATCGGGCTGGGCTTGACCTTTGAGCTTTTTGAATCTTTTGCAACTGTTTTGAGCCAGACTTCATCTATTCGTCTGGTCTTTTGTAAAAATAGGACTTTCGTCCGCTTTCGAGATTTTTTATGTTTCGAACAGGGTTGGAAAATAGAGTTTTGAAGGGTTTGAGTTCCTGAGTTTTTTTGAAATCTCCCAACTTGGCTTTTTGAGCTGATTTTCGAACCAGGCAAGTGATTTTTGGAAAATATTTGGATTTTGGGGTGTTTACAGATGCCCCTCTTTGGCATTATCCAAATTGATTTGGATAATGGCGAAGAAGATAACACCCCTATTTGTTTTCTCCCGGATTTGATCTTGAGAATATGGGATTGTCCCAGTATTTGAGAAAAACATTTTCTTTTAAGCCTGATAGGAGGAGATTTTTCGCCAAAAGGAGACTTTCTATGGATCTAGCCCTAAATGAAGATCATGTATGAGGTGCTTATGTGTGGATATGCAGAGTGTGTGACATGGCTGAAGTGCCAGAAAGGGGCGACCTCCTAGAGACCAGATTATATGGTCGAACTTTTGAGACTTTTATGAAAAACCTGCTGCTCCAGGTGAGCGGGCCTTACGTATGCTCAATGTTCGAGTTTTTTTGAAATTCGTTTTAAGAGGGAAAACTTTTCTGAACCATGGATCATAAGGACCTTCAGCTCCTTGTGTTTGCCTTTACTCGAGTCTCGACACTTGCTAATCTAGCAGAGGTTTTATGAGAAAATAAACCACATTTCAAAATTTTTACGCCTTACTCAAAACGTCGTATTCTCAAACAAGACGAAATTCAAGTAAGTAAATCCTATTTTTACTTTAGGATTCCCTGAAATGAGCCATGTTTCGCTCGGGATAAGTCATAGGGATGGGAAAGAAGTACCACGGTCCCTTCTGAAGTGTCCCGTGGTTTGAGGCAAAGAAGGCGAAAAACTGCTCTTTTTGAGCCTTTTGGCCTTTTTCTTTCTTTTTTTCATAGAGGGTCTCCCTTTGGGAGTATTTTTTCTTTAATCCCTCTCTTTCATAGAAGACTTGAATTTTCTTTTTGATTTCATTCTTTTTTTCTTTTCTTTGGGAAAGAGCTTTTTGGCGGGGATTTCCCTTTGTTTTGGCCAAGTTTTCCTTTTGGAAGGAGAAGAGAAGAGGGGAGGACTTATCCCAAGGTCATACTCGATCCATTCTAGGTTAGCGTATTTAGAAATAGCATGTACAACTTGCAAGTATCTTGCTATATTGAATTAGGCCTTTCTTTGTAAGAAGAAGGATTTTGAAATGTAGCCACGTATTTGGAAAGCTCTGCTTTTTCACAAAATGTTGATTCTTTCATTCAGGGTCACACCACTTACCTTTGATCCTTGGTTTCGAAGTTTCAAAGTGGTTTTCCCTAAAATATTTTTACAAAAGGGGAATTTAACTCAGACCCTATACATGATATTTTTTTCAAATACTGAATATTGATAGGATCTGCTAAATTCCTACCCTCGACATCGGTTAACCAATAAGAATTGTTCGTGGTGGTTCCACGCACGACATAGGGGCCATCCCACTTGGGCCGCCACTTTCCAAGTGGATGTGGGCTACGATGGTGGATGATTTTCAAAACGAGCTCTCCCACTTCAAAGTGGCGAGGTTTCATATGTTTCTCATAATGTCGGGCGATCCTTTGCCGGTATGCGTGAGCATGGTCCATAGCAAGGAGTCGCCTCTCATCTAATAGATCTAGTTCAACCATCCTAGCATGCTGAAGCGTCTCTAGGGGGAGGTCGAGTGCAATGGATGTATGAAATGAATGCAGACGTGTATGGATGGGGAGAAGACGTTTGTGCCGTAAACCAACTCAAAAGGCGTGGCATTTGTGGGAGTGCGGATGGAAGTCCTATAAGCCCATAAGGCTTCATCCAACTTCTCGTGCCATGTTCTACCCTTCTCTAAGGTTTTCTCAACAATGCTGATGAGAGTCTTGTTGGTGGCTTCGGCTTGGCCGTTGCCTTGAGGGTAATAAGGCGATGAGAAGTGGTGATTTATGCCATACTTGTTGCATAGCTTGACCATCCGCTCATTTTTAAATGGGGTGCCATTATCGGACACAAGATCTCTTGGAATTCCAAATCGAGCCAAGATGTTTTTCCTAATGAAGGCCACCACATGTTGTCCCTGGACATTTGTCAGGGAGGCGGCTTCGACCCACTTGGAAAAATACTCAGTGGCTGCTAAAATGAACCTGTGTCCGTTTGAGGCCTTTGAAAAAATTGGTCCTACGATATCAAACGCCCACATGGTGAATGGCCAGGGGCTGACCACGGAATGCAGTGATGATGAGGGGATATGGATGGCGTGACCATGCACTTGACACAGGTGACACTTCCTAACATGATCGTGGCAGTCCTTTCTCAGGGTAGACCAAAAATAACCTGCTCTAAGTATTTTCATCGCCATCATGTTGGCATTGACATGACCTCCACATTCTCCATCGTGGAATTCGTGCATAACAGTCCTAGCCTCCTCTAGGTCGATGCATCTTAGTAAGATGCCAGTAAAACTCGAAAATCGTGTATCGAGTAGAAATTTTTCGGATGAATGCCTTATCTTTAGATGTGGCATCCTCAGTGAATCCCCCATTTTCTAGAAAATTCTTTATGTCATAAAACCAAGGTTTTTCATCAGAATTAGGGTTATTTTGGCAAATTTGCAAATCGTGTATGGAAGGAGTGGGTGAGTGCCATATTTCAAGGGGTCTGGTTCCCAAAGTGGGATCGACCCTTAGAGCTGAACCCAAGGATGAGAGGGCATCAGCGACGCCGTTATCCTCTCTTCCTACATATGTGAGAGTACACGATTGGAACGACTCGACCAGTCGAGTGGCCAATTCGTGGTATGGAAGCAGTTTCTCATTCCGAACTTGCCAAATTTTTAAAACTTGGTTTATAACAAGGAGGGAATCTCCAAAAACCTCGATGCATGCTGCCCCTAGAGTTTTCGAAACTTTTAAACCTTGTATGAGTGCTTCATACTCGGCTATATTGTTGGAACATTCGAAATCTAGGTGAATTGCTATGGGGATTTCTCCCTTTTTGGGGGATACGAGGATGATCCCGGCACCTGCCCCTTGTTGGTTTCGTGCCCAGTCGAAGTGCATCTTCCATACTTGGTTTTCGAAAGATTTTGCCAAAATGTGGTTTTGGAAATGGTTTTGCAATATGCCTTCATCAGGCATTTCATTGAGTGTGGGATACGCATCTTCTAGGGGGAAGTCAGCCACGTAGTCTGCTAGGGCTTGCCCCTTAATGGAGACCTGGTGATGGTATTTTAAATCATACTCCATTAGAAGGAGTTGCCATTTGCCCAATCTACCCGTGAGAATGGGTTTTTCGAATAAGTGCTTGATTGGGTCAAGCTTGGACACTATCCAGATCTCATGATCTAGGAAATAGTGTCGAAATTTCTGGCAGGCCCAAACTAGGGCCAAGCACGTCTTCTCCATGGCCTGATAATTCCTTTCGTAAGCCAGGAGAGTTTTCGAAAGATAGTATATGGCACATTCCTTGTGAGTGTCATCCTCGTATTGAGCTAATAGAGCTCCCAAGGCATTCGCATGCACAGAAATGTAAAGTAGAAGAGGTTTTCTTGGTTTTGGAGGGTTTAAAACAGGGGGATTAACTAAGTACGCCTTTAACCTTTCAAACGATTTTTGGCACTCGTTATCTCATAAAAATTTCGTACCCTTTCTCAACAACTTGTTGAAGGGTTCGCATCTAGTTGCTAGGTTTGAGATAAACCTGCGAATGGACTGTAGGCGACCCTGGAGACTACGAATCTGCGTGAGATTGGAGGGTGGAGTCATGTCTATGATGGCTCTACACTTAGAGGGGTCGACTTCTATGCTCCTTTGGCCATAAATCCTAAAAGCTTACCGGATTCTACACCGAATACGCACTTTTGAGGGTTTAGCTTTATGTTGTAAAGTCTAAGCCTTTCGAAAATCTTTTGTAAGCATTCGAGATGAGTGCATCGAGTTTTTGACTTAGCCAGGAGATCATCTACATATACCTCTACGAGCTCATGAATTTGATCGTGAAAGATTGAGGTCATAGCTCTCTAGTACATGGCGCCAGTATTTTTCAAACCAAAGGGCATGACTGTATAGCAGTACGTGCCCCATGGGGTTGTAAAAGCGGTTTTAGCCTGATCTCGTGGGCTTAGTTTGATTTGGTTATATCCTGAATAGCCATCCATGAATGAAAACATTTCATGATTTGCAGTACTATCGACTATCAAATCAATGTTTGGTAAAGGGAAATTATCTTTTGGGGTGGCTTTATTCAAGTTTCTGAAATCGATGCATATTCGAATTTTTCCACTGGTTTTTCGAACAACAACTATATTGGAAACCAATCAGAATACGCAATGGGTTTTATAAATCCAGCTTTTAACAAATCTTCTAAACCCTCTTTGACTTGTGAATGCACATTCGGGTGTATCTTCCTAAGCTTTTGTTTTACGGGTTTTGCATCTGAATTTAAGGGAAGACGATGCTCTAAAACATTCGGGTCTATACCCGGCATGTCTTCATATGTCCATGCAAACACATCAACGTAGGTTTTCAAAAATACAATGAATGATGCTTTTTCATACTCATGCAGACATGCGCCTACCTTAATGAGTTTTGGTTTTAAATCGTTCCCTAAGTTTATCTCTATAAAATCTCCTCCTACTGATTTCAAAGGTTTTTCAAAATCAAGAATTTTATGAAATTCAGGGAGCTCAGAAGTAGGATCTTCCTCGAGGGAATTCAATTCTGGGCCTTGATCATTCTCAAGACTTCTAAATCCTAGGGAATTTGGACTTGACGCACAGTTTTCGCAAACACTTGGTTTTTGTTTTGGATTTTCTGCAGGTTTTGAAGATTTTGGTCCTCTTATGAAGAGGACTTTCTTTTCAAAATTCTTTGCTCTTTCAAAACCTTTATCAGAAGCTGCTAAATACAGGATTTTGTTTTTGGTATTTTGCGAATTTTTGATTTTTTTGGATTTTTGTAAGGAAAGAACTTTAGGAACTGTACAAACAACTCTTTTTTCGAGTTTTTGACCTTTTTCAAATGTTTTGGTTTTTGGGATTTTTCAATTTTTTGAATTTCGAGTTTTTCAAATGTTTTTGGATTTTTGATTGAGGGATCTTCCATCATACTTACAAAGGAAAAACGCTACTAGTTAGACTCCGAACAAGAGATCTAAATCGTAGGTTTCTGCTTGGGTAGGCTCCAGGGCACCCTTGACCCAGGTGGTCACAAGGGGTGGTTCTGGTGGTATTCTGGGAGTATAGCCGATCCCGTGTCGGCTTTGGTTGGCTTTGGGCAAGATGGGTTCTACGAGACCCTGATTTTGTGCCCCTAGACTTTTGTATGGCATATATCCCATGTTTAATAACATGTTCCACGATTTTTTGTTTTTAGAAAAATTTTCATATAATTCGTGATCCTGGAACTTGCTATCGTGCATGTTATGCACATAAGGTTTTCTGTCCAGGGGTTTTGGAAATAGTGGACGCTTGGATTTTCCTGGGATGGTTAGTGTTTTGAGTGGGCCAGCCTTGGGCGGCCCCTGGATGTGTACGACCTTCCTAGGTATCTGAAGGGTGAGCTTTGGTGGCTCGACCACGGTTTGCCCTGAGTTGGCCTCGTAGGCCTGGGAACTTGAAAAGCATGGGGAATTTTGAATCCCCTGAAGCTGCGGATGACTCTCACTTAGGATCACAATGACTTGGTTTTCAAAAGGGATTTTGACACACTTATGGAAGGTGGACGGCACAGCATGCAGGCTGTGTATCCAAGGCCTTCCCAGCAATAGGTTGTAGTGCGGGTGGATGTCCAAAACATGGAATACCCCCACGTGAGCTATCCCTCCTGTTTCCATGAGAAGTTCAACGGATCCTAAAGGTCTGGACGTATTTCCATCGTACCCAGTGATTACGATGGGGCTTGGGTTCATGGAAGTCAAGGTGACTCCAATCTGATGTGCTATGTGAAGCGGAAGGATGTTGAGCCCTCCTCCCCCGTCAACTAGGCACCTATCTAGAGAGTGGTGATTCAATACCACCTCGATGTGTAGGGCCTGATTATGGGTTTCGTAGGGTTTTCGAGATCCTCTTCCGAAAACATGATAGGTGTTTTTGCACCTATGGACGCCACTTGATTGGACAAGGATTCTGGGGTTATGTCCGAACTAACCTTTGCTCTTTCTAAAATTTTCTCTAACACGAGTCTATGCCTAGGCGAGGTTTGTATCAGCTCTAGGATGGACATGTTAATGGGAATCTTTGAAAGATGGTTTTCGAAATCATACAAGTTCAAAATGACTTTTCCTTTGTCCGTTTTGGGCAGAACTCCAGGAATACTTGCTTTCGAAGGGCCAGGCACACTGACCACTTTTTTAGCATTTTGCAGATGCGGGGGTTGATAGATCCTCCCGGATCTTGTCACTTCCCCCACGATCAACCTAGGGTTCGCGCTTAAGATGGCTCTAATAGACTGTTTTGGAGCACCTTGAATTCTCAAAAACTGGTTTAGTCGGAGATGGAACTCTTGGTGGTCCCCGAATCACTACTTGGGCAGGTTTCCTACGAAGGATGAGTGTAGATGCACAAGTGGAAAAACCAGACTTATATGTATGCGCTAGACTCTTTGAAATCGTGAGAGCACATACCTCTTTGCCCTTCCCACTGGTACTTGCGTGATTGGGGAAGGGTTCTTTGAAAATAGCTTGGGCAGGCTCCGGTTCCTCAGTGACTTGGAGCCGACCCTCTGCTATCAAGTTCTCGATTTGGTTTAGGAGGGAAAAACACTGTTTTGTATCATGGCCTTTGAGCCGATGATACTTGCAGAATCGATTCAAAAACCTCCCTTTGGAAGTGATTCCCTCGGGGATTTCAGGGAGTTCGATCATGCCTTGGGCGAGTAGGAGGTCTAGGACCTCTTACACAGGTTGCCCCAGCGGAGTATACTCCCGTTTTTCAAATGGTTTTTGTATTTTTTTCTCTTTTCTGTTTTCAAAATTTTTGAAATTCTTTGAAGTGCTCGCCAGCCTTGGATCTACCCGGACATTGGCGATCTTGTGGGGTTTTTCCCCTTTGTCCATGGTGGGTAGCCTGTAATTGCCGGGTTTTTCCAAGCGAGTCTTTGAATTTACGCTCCCTTTCCACAGGTGGTCGTAAACCCCTTTTTTCAAATTCGTCTCAAAAAGAGATGCTTTTTTAATCAGTTTGTGGAAAGTAGAGATTTCATGTAAAGAAAGAAGAGTTTTCAATTCAGTTTTGAAATTGTCCAAGATGAGCATTACTGCGCATCCTTCGGATATGGGTTCTCGTACTTGCCCAAGGAGAGACCTCCATCGAACGATAAATGTATGCACATCTTTGTTCATACCTTGCTTCGTATCCCTCAAAGTGTTCAATGTAGGCGTGACTTCTACGTTGTGTGAAAATCTTTGCATGAAGCAGTTCGCCAACTCTTCAAAAGTTGCGAACTGGCTCAAATCGTAGGAAGCCAGCCATTTAGAAGCTGTGCCTTTGAGGGATAAGGGGAACCAATACACCCATTTCATCGAGTCCTTCTTTTTCTTGTGGGCTCGACGAGAGAAAAGCTGTAGGTGAGACCTAGGGTCTTTCGTGCCATCATACCGATGGAAATTCGGTATTTCATCATCACTATCTGTTTCGTAATCTAAAGGGAGAAAATCAGACAGGACGTACATTATTTTCTCTCTATTTTGCCCCTTCAGCAACTACTGTAGGGCTTTACGATCCTTGTGAGTGAAGGAATCGAGGTATTGGTTGCCTTCCATTTCGGAGGTTTCCTTGTGTTTACGAGTTTTTCCAAACTTCTTTTTGGCCTTTATTGGTTCGCCATGTGACGAACATGAATCAGCTGCTTCGACCTCTTGGCTGAGAGCAGCGACCTTGGCCTCGTATTCTCTTCTTAACTCTTCCTCTTTTTGTTTTCGATTTTTCAAAGATCTTCTAGAATGAGAACTTGAAGAGCATGAGAACCGGCTAGACACTTCATTGGAGTCTGAACTCGACATGACTCCGACGCTTTTAAATCCAACTATGAAATGCAAGAAGACAAAGAGTTTAAAACACTTTTCTTTGAAAAAACGATTTTTTTAGAGATTGGTTTGTTTGTATCGATTTTTCCTAAAGACCCATGTCCCACCAAGCGTGCCAAATCTGTAGACACGAAAAATCCTCGTCTCCGGGTTCTTAGGCCTGAAGCGAATCTTTTCGTGCTTACGTCGCTTTTAAAAAGGGCGTGCCAGCTAGCTTTCTCAAACTAGCGAAGTGATTTTTGAAAATATCTAACTTTTGGGGCGACTGTGGACAAGTGGGTTCTTTTCGTCGTAGACTTTCTTGCACCGGCGCGCAAGGGTCAGTCTGTACTCTTTAGGAAAACTCGATTTTACACAAACACGACTCTTTTTGAAAACTTTGAAAGTGTTTTATCGATTGGTTTTGTCAAATTTGCAACTTTTATACATGGGATCTATGCGCTCCTATGTCTCTCGGGTTTTGGCCAATTTTGGCGTGTAGTCGTGTGCATCTAGTACTCGATTTAAGGCAAGTACTACATGATTTGATCAATCTGGTTCGATGCAAGTATGCTCCCTATCTCGAGTGTGGTGGATATGCAATGCAAACTCACACAACTTGAAGGGAAAACCCAGAATTTAAAGACATAGCAGAAGGGAAATAGCAGAAAGGGAAATATGGCTATATCTTAGATGCGGAAGGGAAAATATATATAGCTATATCTTAAGAGCGAGAAGGCTCAATGTGAGTGAGTGCTTTGAGTGTATAAATTGAAAGGGCAACTCACACTACTTGAACCTTAAAAACCCAGCTGAAAGGGGAAATACGTATATATATGTAAGAGCGGAAAGGCTCAATGTGAGTGAGTGCTTTGAGTGTATAGAATGAAAGACAACTCATAGGACTTGAACCTTAAAACCCAGCTGAATGTATATAAATAGAGCTATATCCTATGGGCTGTTGAGGCCCGTTTTGTGTGCAAAAAGGTGTGCAGATAAGAGCGGAAAGGCTCGAGTGTACGTGTGTGATTCGTGTTTCAAACCATAATATTACATCTCGGGGGGAGACTACGCTCCATTATTACAACCCCGTATCAAATTTAATTGAATTTGAAACAACGTAAAGAATCAGGTTCGAGCACTTACACGTCGTTTGCTTGGACTTCCTTTATCAGCGAAATCTGACCTTGGATATAGCCGTTGGATGGACCTTTCTCTGCAAAACGACCAGCTGCGTGGAAGGTTGATCCTAGATCGTGACCTAGGCTAGGTTGACACACTAAGGTGCTATGGGTTCTGGACTTAGACACGACAGATCTAGGGTGAGAACTAATGGATCTAGGTCAGGTCTAGGCGGGTTGTTTTGGTTAAAAGCTAGACCAAGGTCCTAAGGGAAAAACCCGACCAACTAATGGTCGAGTTAGGTGGTGTCTACGGGATTATTTTAGGTGAGACACTATGGAATGCTCGGCCAACTAATGGCCGAGCTTGGGTGGGGATTAGTGAATGATCTTAGGGGAGATCCTAAGGTGAGCTCTAGGGTAATGCTCGGCCAAAGGGTGGCCGAGCTGGGCAGGTTTTTTGGAGAAGGATTAGGTAGGATCTAAGGTGAATCCTAAGGAAAGAGCTCGGCCAAATGGTGGCTGAGCTTTGGCTGATGTTAGATGGTTGATCTTGGGTGAGATCCTAAGGGAGTGGCTCAGCCAAAAGGGTGGCCGAGCTGGGTAGGTTTAGAGTGGGTTTTTTTTTTTTTTTTAGTTAGGGTCTAACTTGGGGAATGGTTTAAGGTTAGGGATAGACCTAAGATGAGCTCGGCCACTATGGACCGAGCTAAATGGGTGAGGATAGGTTCGACAAGAGGAGGGAACCGAGTGTTTTAGACACTCGGTTTGGCCAGGTTTTTGGGAGTGGTTTTGAGTTAGGAAATGAATTAGGTAGTGGTTTTTATGTTAGGATTTTCTTTAGGACAGATCTAAGGTGAGCTCGGCCAGCCAATGGCCGAGCTGGGTATGGTCCTAGGTTAGGATGGTCTTAGGTAGAACTAGGTCAGCCCCTTTAGTGAAGTTCGGCAGCTCCTTGGCTGGACTTTGCTGTGGCTTGTCTTTAGTGGTCTAGGTGGTTTAGAGAGGTGAGAAAAGAGATGGTTTTGGGCAGGAACTAGGGGACTTACCTTGACAACGTTTCAACCATTTGATCCTTGGTTCCCACGCAGCCAATCCTCACCAAGCAAGGGCCATCCAATGCCGCCAGATTTCATTTCCTTTCAGCCATGTACAAGCCGTGATCTACAAACTCCAGCCCACCCACAACTTCCACCCACAATCTCACGAAACAAGAGGGGAAGGCCAGCCCCTTTTATTAACCTCTCTCTCTCTCTCTCTCTCTCTCTCTCTCTCTCTCTCTCTCTCTCTCTCTCTCTCTCTCTCTCTTTCCCCAAGTGGAGAGGCGTGAAATGCTGGAAAAAATCCTCTCAAAGGCCAGCCCTCTCACGTCCTTTTATAGGCCTCTTATTTGGATATGGATCCTTTGTTGGGTTCTGAAATCCGGATCCAATTCAAGCCTTGTTTGGATATGGATCTTGGATCTTGGATCTGGATCTGGGTATTGGGATTCAGATTCGATCCAAATTTTTCTCTTCTTCAGTCCTTCCTGGCGTTTCGAGCCGGGCGCTTCGTGCGGGTCCTGAGTTCATCAAGATTCCGTCTTATGCTGGGTTTTTCCCAATTTCGTCGTCCAAGCTTCTTTTCGTCTTTCTGGACTCTATTTCAACTCTTTCTTTTGTTTTTTGACTTGGATTGCTCGTGATTTCATATGTGCTTTCGGCTTGGCCTTCGATGCTTCAGTCTTGAAGTACACTCGTGGCCTGGGCTCCTTTTTCGTCTTTGAAATTCACTTTTCATCGGGCGGGGCTTGACCTTTGAGCTTTTTGAATCTTTTGCAACTGTTTTGAGCCAGGCTTCATCTGTTCGTCTGGTCTTTTGTAAAAATAGGACTTTCGTCCGCTTTCGAGATTTTTTATGTTTCGAACAGGGTTGGAAAATAGAGTTTTGAAGGGTTTGAGTTCCTGAGTTTTTTTGAAATCTCCAAACTTGGCTTTTTGAGCTGATTTTCGAACCAGGCAAGTGATTTTTGGAAAATATTTGGATTTTGGGGTGTTTACAAGGGCATACGTTCTTTTCTCTTTATTTTTCCCTTTTAGCAGCTGCTATAGGGCTTTACGGTCCTTGTGAGTGAATGACTCGTGGTATTGGTTTTCTTTCATGGCGGAGGTCTCCTTGGATTTTCGAGTTTTTTCAACCTTCTTTTTGGCCTTTATCGGTTCGCCATGAGACGAACACGAATCAGCTGCTTCAGCCTCTTGGCTAAGGGCAACGATCTTGGCCCCAAGATCTTTTCGCAAATCCTCAATGTCATCTCTCCTATTTCGATTTTTCGAAAATCTCTTAGAGTGAGAACTTGATGTGGGCGAGACCTGGCTGGTCACCTCATTGGAGTCTGAACTCGACATGACTTCGATGCTTTTCAAAAACCAAAAATGAAATGCACAAAAAGGCAAAGAGTTAAATACTTTTTTGAAATTTATTTCAAGAGCTTTGCTTGTTTTTATCGACTTTTCTTAAGACCCACCTCCCACCAGGCGTGCCAATTCTGTAGACATGCAAAATTTTTTACTCTGGGTTCTTAGGCCTGAAGTGAACCTTTTTTGTGTCTAAGTCGCTTTAAAAGGGTGTGCCAGCTACCTTACTCAAACTAGCGAAGTATGCTTTTAAATATCTGACTTATGGGGCGACTATGGACAAGTGGGCTCTTTTCGTCACAAACCTACTTGAACCGATGTTCAAGGGTCAGTTTGTATGCTTTAGAAAATATTGATTTTGAACAAGCCTGGACTTTTGAAAAGAGTATGAAAGTATTTGATCGTTCGTATGCCTATTTGCAGATTTTATTTACGTGGGATTTGCACGTATCTATGTCTTTGAGTTTTATTTACCTAGGCGTGAGGTGTGTGTATCAAGTGCCTAAGTCTTGGCGTGTTTACATGGTTTGTTCGGGGTTTGTTTGATGTAAGTATGTGCACTATCTCGAGTATGGCGGATATGCAATGCAACTCACACAACTGAACCTTAAAACCCGAAATTGAAAGACATAGCCGAAGGGAAATTGCGGAAGGGAGATATATCTATATCTTAAGATATGGCTCAATGTGTGCGTGTGTGTTGTGTATATATTGAAAGACAACTCACGCAACTTGGAATGTAAAACCCCGCTCGACTTTAAATGTATAGTGCGGAAGGGAAATACGTATATATACGTATATATATATATATATATATATATATATATATATATATATATATATATATATATATATATATATGAGCTGAAAGGTCGTCAACGTGTGCATGTGTGTTGTGTATAAATGTGAAGACAACTCACACGACTGAAAATTAACAACCCGGAATTGAAAGACATACACAACTGAACAGGGAAAACTCACGCAGCTGAAAATATATAGATATGGCTATATCTTAGTGGCTGCCGAGGCCATGTACGTGAAGGTGCTTGAGCAAGAGCTCGGGTGTCTTTGGGTGCGAGTGTGGAATTTTAAATGACAACTCACACGACTTAAAGTAACAACCCAGCTGAATGGAAATACATATATATGTGTAAACACCCCGAAATCCCACGAATTCCTTAAAACAAACTTGGTTTTGTAAAAGCAGCCCCAAAGGGCCATTTTTGAGTCTGGAAACCCAGGAACCTTCCAGACAACCCTGTATATATGTTTTAAACTATATCTTTCAAAAACATACGATATGGCTTTTGAAAACCCTTTTAAAACATGTTTTGAAACCCCGAAGTGGCTTGGCCCAATCAAGACAGGACCAGGAGAGCTAAGAAGAGCCCGGAACCGAAGCACATATCGAGCCCGGCGCAGCAACTCTTATATCTGATTCACACCCCAGGATCTCGAACGTCCAAGACCCTGTTCTTATCAAAATAGCATTTGAAGTCATCTCCGGAAGGCAGAAACGGAGGCGGACGACTATGTTGGCGAAGACCCAACGCAGACGGAGTACTGATGCTGTCAGGCCCCGCACGAATCGTCCGTTTCGAACCCAGCTCAAAGGAGTCAGAGTTCAGTTTGGATTGGATCTGGACCATATATATCCAGATTCCAATCCAAACCCATATGTGGACTTGGATTTGGATTTGGATCCAGAGATCCAATCCAATATCCATATCCATGGCCCACATCACCTTCTCATAAATGGAGGTGGGGCCCACTTGAAATTCACGTGGGATATTGGGCATGAGAGAGAGTGGGGGTGAAAAATATCAAGAGTGTTGTATTAAGCTTGACTTGTGTGTCAAGTTTGGGTTTAATCATGTGGGTTAGCCTAATTGAGTGGGTTTAAGCTTGTAATTAGCTAAAACCTAACCTAGGGCTGCACCAACATGGGGTGATCAAGGTCTATGGGCCATGCTAAGGGAGCTCCTTCACCTAAACCTAACCCAAAATGCCTAATCCTAGCCTAAACCCCTAATCCACCCCTAATCTGAACCTAATCACCTAACCCACTTCCCTAATCCCATCCTAATCCCAACCTAATCACCTAACCCACTTCCCTAATCCTTCCCTAAACCTAGATTAATTTCCCTAATCCTAGCCTAAACCTAGCCTAATCACCTAACCTAGCTCACTAAACCTCACCCTAAAACCCAACCACCTATCCTAGCCTAAACCCCTAAACCACCCTTAGCCCACAATCTACCCAAACCCCTAGTTTTAAAATATCTGGCCCAACCCTTTCCAGCCCACCTTATCTACATACCACCCTACCTAAACCACCTAACCACTACCCTCAGCCCATCCCTAACCGACCTACCCATCCCCTATTTAAACCCCTCCCCTTTGGGGGCGGGTTTTCAAGGGGGAACCCTCACCTCACCCAACCGGGCCCTCTCCTTCTCCCACTTCCTCATCTAGCCGGGACCACTCTCCATCACCTCCGCCTGCTCCACCTGCTCCACCAGCTCCACCTGCACCGCCACCTTCCCTCTTCCATCCACCACCACCTCCCCCAGCCGGACGCCACCACCTTCACCCAACCGAACTAGCCAAGAGCCCACCTGCCCGCCTGCTTCTCCTTGCCTTCCACCGCCTCTCCCCATTCGGTAAGTACCCAATCTCCATCAAAGCCCTTCTCTTCCACCTCTCCACTCTTAGCCACCTACCCTATCCTCATCTCAGCCCCTTTGCCACCACCCTTTTCACCTAGCCGAACCTAGTATAACCTAAACTATCAGCCACTACCTAGCCATCATATCCCATTCGGCCTTCCCCTAGCTATCCCATTCGGCCTTCCCATAAATTCTCCTTTAGGTCCAGCTTTCCCAAAACTCTCAACTCCCCTAGTGACCCTAAGAACCCACTTATTCAACCCCTTTAAGCCCCCACCTCGCGGCGACATCTACTTGCCACCGACCACCTTTGAGGCGCCCATCCCGCGCCCCACTTGCAGCCGGCCAGCCCCTTTGATCACCTATCTTCGCGGAGCTCCCGTTTGCAGCCCAAGGCCAAGTCCATGCTCAAGCAGGACCTCTACGGACCAGCTACTCATAAGTGTCTAAACTCGGTCTTTAGTCGTACACTTGCTTGAGATTCAATTTGATACGGGGTTGTAATAACGGAGCATAGTCTCCCCCCGCTTGTAATAACGTGGCTTGGCACAACCACACACGTGCACTCTCTTAGTCATGCACGATTTTGAGCACACACGGGCCTAATCAGCCCCTAATATATAAGTGTACATATACTTTCATTTTCGAAGGGTTTTTGTTTAAGTTGGGTGCGTTGTCTTTCAATTCAAGCACTCACACACATTAAGCTTTCGCTCTTATTTGAAAGACCCAAGTAAGGGCCGACCTATACTATTTGGGTTTCATTTCATGTCGTGTGAGTAAGTCTTTCAATTCAAGCACTCTCACACACATTGAGCTTTCGCTCTTATTTGAAAGACCCAAGTAAGGGCCAACCTACACTATTTGGGTTTCATTTCATGTCGTGTGAGTAAGTCTTTCAATTCAAGCACTTTCACACACATTGAGCCTTCGCTCTTACTCCCAAGACCTTAGTAAAGGCCTTATTGCAGTTATATTTGGGTTTCATTTATGTCGTGTGTGTAGTACTTCAATTCAAGCACTTTCATACACATTGAGCCTTCGCTCTTACTCCCAAGACCTTAGTCAAGGCCATACTGCAATTTATATTTGGGTTTAATTTCATGTCGTGTGTGTAAGTCTTTCAATTCAAGCACGCACCCACATTGAGCCTTCGCTCTTATTTGCAAGACCCGAGTAAGGGCTCATATACATAAGCTATATACATATCTCCCTTCGGTTATTTCCCTTCGGTTATTTCCCTTCTGTTATTTCCCTTCAGTATTGTCTTTACATTTCGGGTTTTCCCTTTGGAGTAGCGTGAGTTTTGCATTGCATCTACGCCATACCACGAGGTAGGACGCATGTTGCATCAAAGCAAGCCCCGCTCGAATTCGCCCATGTAGTGGAGTGTTCATAACACACAAACTAGGTGGCCCGAAAAGGGATAAAAGAAAAGACTTAGGCACGTGCAAATCCACGTGATCTAAAATATGCAAATGGGTACATCTGTAAATCCCACCTGTGGAAAAAGAAAACAGGGTTTTTGCGAAATAAATGGTGTATTCTCGAGAAAATTTGAGGGAAAAACCAAAATGGGGTGTTTCTTCTTTGCCATTATCCAAATACATTTGGATAATGCCAAAGAGGGGCATCTGTAAACACCCCAAATCTTCTATTTTTCAAAAACTCTCAAAACACCAAAAAGCTCGTTTGAGCCAAAACGACGACCTGTTTTGAAATGTGAAAACAGGTACAGAAGGCAAAAGAAGACCCTAGGCCCGAAGAGGATTCAAGCCCAGAGCTTCAGAAGCCACTCCCTGATAAAAAAACAAAAGAAAGCAGAGCCCATTTGATGAAAAGCTCAACGGAGTCCAGAACGGCGAGACGGAGTCCGGACGACAAAGTTGGGGAAAACCCAGCACCAGACGGAGCGCTGATGAAGCCAGTGCCCGCACAGATCGTTCGCCTCGAGAAGCCAAGAAGGACTGTCCGAAGAAATTTTGATTTGGATCTGGACCATATATATCCAGATCCAAATCCATGTAATGAATAGTGTTTGGATTTGGGCCAATCCAAATAGTGTTTGGGTCGATCCAAATAGTGTTTGGATTTGGATTGGATCCAAATAGTGTTTGGATTGCATCGGATCTGGATCAAAATATCCAGATCCGTATCCATAAATAAAAATATTGGGTTTGGATCGGATACAGATCTCAAAATATCCGAGATCCAATATCCAGATCCAAATAGTGTTTGGATTTGGGTATGGATCCAAACCCCAAACCCAAACCCAAATCCAAGACCCACCTCAAATCTCTATAAATAGAGGTGAGGGGGTCCATGTAAAGGGTTCATGCAAATATTTGGGAGGAGAGAGAGGGAGTGATAAACCTAGCCATGTGGGCTCATGAGTGAAGTGGGCTTGAGCCATGTTGGCCAAGGCTAGATCAAGGGGGGGGCTGCACCAACTCGAGCCTAGCTGCACCAAGAGGTGGACCGCGGGCGTGGAAGTGGGCTGGACCGATTGGAGGTGGCTGGACCTAGTGGGCTACACCTAAGGTAAGCCTCAAACTAAACCTAGCCCTTCTCTTTACCCTTCTAAACCTAACCCATATGAACCCACCTACACCTAACTGACCTTAAACCGCCCCAAGTAAGTCCAGCCAAGTGCTGGCCGAACTTCACAAAACCCCTTTCTAACCGACCTGCCCTAGCTGGCCGAACCCCACCTCGCCACCAACCAACATCCTTTAGTCGCCGCCCCCACCACCGGCCGCAGCCTGGCCGAACCTACCTATCACCGCCCCAACCAAAACCCACCCTGACCTGCACTACCTAAGCCTACCACCACCTGCCCTTAACCACCCAACTCCACCTGCAACTCACCTACCCCGACTAGCCTACCACCACCTACAAACCGCCGCCCCTAAACCTGCCTTTAACCGAAACCCACTTCGCCACCATCCCTTGCCCCAAACCAAACCCAATGGCCTGCTCCTTGGCAGGCCATTCCCTTTAATAAACCCACGGCCTGCTGGTGCAGGCCGTGCCTCATCTAAACCCAGCCAGGGCCTGCCACTCGGCAGGTCACTTCTCACCAAAAACCCGCGAAGGCCTGCCACTCGGCAGGCCCTCTCCCTACAAGCCCACGGCCTGCTAGTGCAGGCCGGGCTTCCCCTCCTTTACCAAGGGCAGGGCCTGCCACTCGGCAGGCCACATCTCCTTTGAAACCCCACGGCCTGCTAGTGCAGGCCGTGTCCCTTCCTTCACCCCCAAGCCCACGGCCTGCTGGTGCAGGCCGTGTATCATCCACATCACTAAAGCCCCGGCCTGCCACAAGGCAGGCCGTTTCCTTGAACCCACCTACCTCTAGCCTTGACTCCACCCAGCCAGGCTGAGCCCTAGCTCAGCCCCGGCCGACCTGCCTTGGCCTTGACTGACTGAACCTAACCTAGTTAGGGTTTCCCCTAAAAACCTAACTCGAACCACCTTGGCTCGAGTCATCCTAAGGCACTCCCTTGCAAGGTAAAACCCCGGGCTGCACCAAGACAGCCCGAGTTGCCCCAAGCTCCCCTAGAATCCAACTCGAGTCATCCAAAACCAGGCCCATACCAAGCCTACTCAAACACCTCTCCCAAGTCCTCAAAGGTTCTCAAACACCTCCAAGCTAGCCGGTTCCACTTCCATGTGATCCGGGCTCCACACGCAAGGCGTACGCGTCCTAGACACACCCCACATAGCGGGCTAGGTGAGTCTTAAGTCCTTACATTTGGTGTTTTATTAAATTTTGATACGGGGTTGTAGTAAAGGAGCTTTGTCTCCCCCCGATTGTAATAACGTGGTTTGACACACCCACACACACGCGCACTTGAGCCTTTCCGCTCTTAGTCGTACACTTTTTGCACACACACGGGCCTAACAAGCCCTTAATATATAGTTATATTTATATATTTTAAGTCAAGGGGGTTTTTAATTAAGTCGTGTGTGTTGTCTTTCCATTTTCCACACGCACACACATTGAGCCTTCGCTCTTACTCCCAAGACCTTAGTAAAGGCCTTATTGCAGTTATATTTGGGTTTCATTTATGTCGTGTGCGTAGTACTTCAATTCTACACTCACACACATTGAGCTTTCGCTCTTACTCCCAAGACCTTAGTCAAGGCATACTGCAATTTATATTTGGGTTTCATTCATGTCGTGTGTGTAAGTCTTTCAATTCAAGCACGCACACACATTGAGCCTTCGCTCTTATTTCCAAGACCCAAGTAAGGGCCCCTACATATACTCTATATAAAGTATTTCTTTCGGCTACGTCTTTAAGATTCGGGTTTTAAGGTTCAAGTCGTGTGCGTTGTCTTTCAATATATACACGACACACACTTACACAATTGAGCCTTTCCGCTCTTAAGATATAGCCATATTTCCCCTTCCGCTATTTACTTTACAAGTCATTTCCCTTCGGCTATTTACTTTACAAGTCATTTCCCTTCGGTTATTTCCCTTCGGCAATTTCCTTTCGGCATTGTCTTTTAAATTCGGGTTTTCCCTTTGGAGTAGCGTGAGTTTGCATTGCATCTACGCCATACCACGAGGTAGGACGCATATTGCATCGAAGCAAGCCCCGTACTCCCGCTCAAAGTCGCCCCATGTAGTGGAGTGTTCATAACACACACCTAGGTGGCCCATAAAGGGATAAAAAGAAAGACTTAGGCACGTGCAAATCCACGTGATCTAAAATCTGAGAATCGTACAAACCCGAATCAAATCGTGCAAGACTTAGGGTCGTCCAACCCTTATAAAGTCAAAATCACCCCAAATGCATGGTTTTCAAAAGGTTTTAAAACACTTCTTCATTCAAAATATATTTTGAGTTAAACTTGTTTCAAAACGAAGTCTCTAAGCGTACAGACTGACCCTTGCGCATCGGTGCAAGAAGGTCTGCGACGTAAAAATCCCGCTTGCCTACAATCGCCTTTCAAATGTCAGATTGTTTTCAAAACATACTTTGCTAGTTAAAGTAAACTAGCTGGCACGCCCATAAAGCGAAGTAGATTGCGAAAAGGTTCACTTCAGGCCTAAGAACCCGCAAGTGAAAATTTTCGGTGTCTACAATTTGGCACGCCCGGTGGGACCCGGGACTTAAGCAGACTTCAAACAAACGAGTTATACTCAAATTTTCGAAAAAAAGAGTGTTTTTCAAAAATCGTGCATACTTAGGAAAATTGCATGAAAATGGATAGAAAGCTACAAAAATCTTCGTTGAGTAAACTAAAAGAGGTTTTCAAATCAGATAAAGCCCAAAGAGAGCTCGATGAGATTGAAAAAATATTTCAAAAGATGGATACTTTAAGCAAGGAGCTTAAAGCCCATCGAACACATAGCAGCTCTTCGAGGGCACATACAGATCGCGAATTGAAAACCGATCTCAAACTCAACGAAGGATTGGAGATTAGAGACAAATCCCGGCAAAGGGATAAGTCGTCCACTCCTACAACTTCAAGCTTTTCAAAATCCATAGAAAAACCAAAAAAAGATTTTTCTATTTCAAAAAATCAAAAAAATCTTGAAAATTTGGAAAAAGACCAAAAAATTGGAAAACAAAATTTTGGAATTTCGAAAACTTCAAGTAAAAGTCCTAAGTCTAGGCACACACATACAGTGGGACATGAAGTCCACACCCTACAAAGGAACGAGAGTGAAAAACAGGAAGGTTTCGAAAGGAAACGCCTCGTTAAACCCCGGGGGCTCAAAACAGAGTTACCCGGGAAATCGGCTTGCTCTCACCCTGAAAAGGTAGACAAGCCACAAAGAGGTATGCCTGAAACCCATCCTTCTCAAGACTCTCTTCTTCATGTAGGGTCATCAGATGCATTGGATAACCCCTTTGCACACACAAACCCACAAACTGTGCCAAAACTTGAGGATTTTCAAGGTGCGCCAACTATCGCACACCATTCAAAGGAATTTCAAAAACAAAAAGAAGTTTCGAAAATGGTAGACATGGAGACCCCTAATGCATGCATCGACATCTTAGGAGCTCATAACCCTACCATAGAAAAACCCACTTCTTCGAGCCTAGTCCTGTGCCCCGGAGCCAAGGCTATGGCTTTGAAACAAAAAAATCAATCCCTAGGGGCACCACGAGTTGAACCTAGGGACCAAGTCAAAAACTTCAAGGGACCTTGCATGGCTCCCCTTGAAGTAAATCTTTCCCAAAATAGGGTATGGAACCATAAGTTTTCCATAACCCTGCTATGTCCAAAACTCCTCAAGGAACCAAGCTTGGCTTTCCTTGAGGGCAAAGTCTCCCAAACCAGGTTTGTATGGAAGCCCAAGTCTTCCATCACCCCGGAATCCAAACTCCCGATATCCAAAAGGGTATATATCCCCAACATGGACGATTCCATGTTCCAAGACCATGATTTATACCAAAACTTTTCGAAAAGCAAAAAGTCTTGGAACATGATTCTGAATATGGGATATAAACCCTACGCGGGCCTGGGAACCCGAAACCAAGGTAGGCTTGAGCCTGTCCTACCTAAAACCAATAGGGAACGATATGGACTGGGCTACAGCCCACCCATACCACCAGAGCCGCCACCTAAGACCATCTGGGTCAAGGGTGCCTTGTAGAACCTCTAAAACCGAAACCCATGTCTTAGACCTATCTGATTAGAGTCTGATTCATGAATGTTTTCTTTGAAGGTTCAATGGAAGATCCCTACTTTTGAAAAAGACAAAAAAAGTTGAAAACTCTCAAAAATCTCAAAAACATTTGGAAAAACGAAAATTACAAAAAGAAATTTATTTCCAAAAGCCTTTGGCCATGTACAAAGCCCATTTTCGAAAAATTGTAAAAATGCTTTCGAAAATTGTATATACTCCCTGAAACCAAGTGTGCAAAAAGCTGGTCCTATCTACCCCTTTGCCTAGAGCTTTTTCAAAAATGAAAAGCTCGAGAATCACCAAAGCAAGGAGGAATAAACACCTCCAAGCTTCCTGAACTTCGCAAAAATCCTTAACTTATGGAAAATTGGGGATTTTTAGAAATAAGTTAACCCATAGTGTGTGCATAAGCATCATGCATTACACTTTGAAATCATTCATATGCATCAAGTCTAGACATCATTCTAGAAATTGAATTCAGGGTTTTGCAAAATCAAAGGGGCAATAAGAGTCGACCCCCTAAGTATCGAGCCTTCATAGGCATGTCTCCATACAAATCAAAACCAACACCTTCGAGGCAAATTTTAAAAAAAGGAAATGAGAATCTTGAAAAAGGGTTACACATTTCACAAAAACCTTTCATGGCTTTGAAAAGAAAGATTTTCTTCAACTTCTGGTTTATATAAAAACCTTGATTGTGTTAGGATAAAGAACATGAATCTCACGATGAAATATGGAGACCATGTCAAAACTAACACCTGATGGCCATGACGATCACTTAGGGCTGGTTATGTTTCCCATCCTTGAGCAAAAAGTATCATGATCATGTGAGAAAAACCATGGAAGTGCATGGACATGGACATACCATTGTCCATCCAAAATCCCTTTGAAAAACCATGGCCCTTCACCATATGGCCATGCGAAATTCCCATCAAGCTAGGGGCATTTTTAAACACAGCCCCTAGACACTTTCCATGGATAAGTGAACGCATCTCCTTCATGATTTGTGAGATACATTTCATGTGTTCATCATTGCATAAAGACATGTATTTCCATTTTAAAACACATGGAGTGCATAGCATGCATCATATCACCCCGAAGAAAGCCCAAAATTATGGGAAACTCGAGTAGGAATGTCCCCATGTCTTCGAAAGGGCAACAAAAGTTAGAAATTTGTTGATATTGTGGGTAGAAATTAGCAAAACCCCGAAAATGCCCGAATATTCAAAAGGGTTTATGCTGAATTCTTTTTCAAAAAGATTTTGAAAAATCGAACTCCTTTGAAACTTCTTGAAAGAAGGATCGAAGTAGATTGTATAACCCCGAATGGAGGAATCTATACTTTTTGAAAAGTAGAGTCTTCCAAAAATGAATTGGCTATATTTCAAAGAACCCTGGCTTACAAGATTAAGCCTTGTTCAAAATATCAAAATATTTTCGAATAGCAGATGCTATTAAGAAATAGGACGATCTCGTTTGAATCGAGTAACCAAAGGGATAAGCCCTCCCCCATCCTACTTTCTCTCCGAAAAGGAAAATTGGCTATTTTCAAAAGAAAGAAAAAAAAATCGAGAATACAAAAACTCCTCCGAAAGTGGTCTTCCCTTCATAAACAGGGAATACAAAAACTCCTCCGAAAGAGGTCTTCTCGTTTCAAAAGAAAAAGGAGATATAAAAACACTCCTCCCAAAGAGGTCTTCCCTTCATAAACAGGGAATACAAAAACTCCTCCAAAGAGCTGCTCTCCTTTAAAGAAAAGAGGGATTAATGAAAAAATACTCCCAAAGGGAGACCCTCTATGAAAAAGAAACAAAAAGCCAAAGCTCCAAAGAGCGATTTTCCGATTCATTGCCTAAAACCACGGGACGCTTCAGAAGGGACCGTGGTATCTCTTTCCCATATCCCTACGGCTTATCCCCGAGGAAAAAGATTCAAATTTGCGAAAATCCTAAAGTACGAATAAAATCGGCTTATTTGGATTTCATTTTGTTTGAGAACTCGACTCTGTTTTGTAGGAAATGGAACTTTGAAATGTTTTCCAAGTTTTTCCTACCCAAAAACCTCTACTGAGTAGCAGGTATTGAAACCCGAATGAAGGGAAGTATGAAAAATGGAAGTCCTTTTCGATACAAGTTAAAAGGAGTTCCTTTTCAAAAAGAAATTTTCGAAAAACCCACGAATGTCAAAAAGACATGGGTAAAAACCTGCTCGGAGCAACCAGCCTCAAAAGGCTCTCTTCGGGCTCAAAAACCAAAAATAAAATTTTTCTCATGCATGCATTCAAAGAGTCGTTCGTGCATGATCATACATATAGGGAAATAGCTAGGAAAAGCCCCCTTTTGCTAAAAATCCCCACCTGTGGAAAAAGAAAACAGGGTTTTTGCGAAATAAATGGTGTATTCTCGAGAAAATTTGAGGGAAAAACCAAAATGGGGTGTTTCTTCTTGCCATTATCCAAATACATTTGGATAATGCCAAGAGGGGCATCTGTAAACACCCCAAATCTTCTATTTTTCAAAAACTCTCAAAACACCAAAAAGCTCGTTTGAGCCAAAACGACGACCTGTTTTGAAATGTGAAAACAGGTACAGAAGGCAAAAGAAGACCCTAGGCCCGAAGAGGATTCAAGCCCAGAGCTTCAGAAGCCACTCCCTGATAAAAAAACAAAAGAAAGCAGAGCCCATTTGATGAAAAGCTCAACGGAGTCCAGAACGGCGAGACGGAGTCCGGACGACAAAGTTGGGGAAAACCCAGCACCAGACGGAGCGCTGATGAAGCCAGTGCCCGCACAGATCGTTCGCCTCGAGAAGCCAAGAAGGACTGTCCGAAGAAATTTTGATTTGGATCTGGACCATATATATCCAGATCCAAATCCATGTAATGAATAGTGTTTGGATTTGGGCCAATCCAAATAGTGTTTGGGTCGATCCAAATAGTGTTTGGATTTGGATTGGATCCAAATAGTGTTTGGATTGGATCGGATCTGGATCAAAATATCCAGATCCGTATCCATAAAAATATTGGGTTTGGATCGGATACAGATCTCAAAATATCCGAGATCCAATATCCAGATCCAAATAGTGTTTGGATTTGGGTATGGATCCAAACCCCAAACCCAAACCCAAATCCAAGACCCACCTCAAATCTCTATAAATAGAGGTGAGGGGGTCCATGTAAAGGGTTCATGCAAATATTTGGGAGGAGAGAGAGGGAGTGATAAACCTAGCCATGTGGGCTCATGAGTGAAGTGGGCTTGAGCCATGTTGGCCAAGGCTAGATCAAGGGGGGGGCTGCACCAACTCGAGCCTAGCTGCACCAAGAGGTGGACCGCGGGCGTGGAAGTGGGCTGGACCGATTGGAGGTGGCTGGACCTAGTGGGCTACACCTAAGGTAAGCCTCAAACTAAACCTAGCCCTTCTCTTTACCCTTCTAAACCTAACCCATATGAACCCACCTACACCTAACTGACCTTAAACCGCCCCAAGTAAGTCCAGCCAAGTGCTGGCCGAACTTCACAAAACCCCTTTCTAACCGACCTGCCCTAGCTGGCCGAACCCCACCTCGCCACCAACCAACATCCTTTAGTCGCCGCCCCCACCACCGGCCGCAGCCTGGCCGAACCTACCTATCACCGCCCCAACCAAAACCCACCCTGACCTGCACTACCTAAGCCTACCACCACCTGCCCTTAACCACCCAACTCCACCTGCAACTCACCTACCCCGACTAGCCTACCACCACCTACAAACCGCCGCCCCTAAACCTGCCTTTACCGAAACCCACTTCGCCACCATCCCTTGCCCCAAACCAAACCCAATGGCCTGCTCCTTGGCAGGCCATTCCCTTTAATAAACCCACGGCCTGCTGGTGCAGGCCGTGCCTCATCTAAACCCAGCCAGGGCCTGCCACTCGGCAGGTCACTTCTCACCAAAAACCCGCGAAGGCCTGCCACTCGGCAGGCCCTCTCCCTACAAGCCCACGGCCTGCTAGTGCAGGCCGGGCTTCCCCTCCTTTACCAAGGGCAGGGCCTGCCACTCGGCAGGCCACATCTCCTTTGAAACCCCACGGCCTGCTAGTGCAGGCCGTGTCCCTTCCTTCACCCCCAAGCCCACGGCCTGCTGGTGCAGGCCGTGTATCATCCACATCACTAAAGCCCCGGCCTGCCACAAGGCAGGCCGTTTCCTTGAACCCACCTACCTCTAGCCTTGACTCCACCCAGCCAGGCCGAGCCCTAGCTCAGCCCCGGCCGACCTGCCTTGGCCTTGACTGACTGAACCTAACCTAGTTAGGGTTTCCCCTAAAAACCTAACTCGAACCACCTTGGCTCGAGTCATCCTAAGGCACTCCCTTGCAAGGTAAAACCCCGGGCTGCACCAAGACAGCCCGAGTTGCCCCAAGCTCCCCTAGAATCCAACTCGAGTCATCCAAAACCAGGCCCATACCAAGCCTACTCAAACACCTCTCCCAAGTCCTCAAAGGTTCTCAAACACCTCCAAGCTAGCCGGTTCCACTTCCATGTGATCCGGGCTCCACACGCAAGGCGTACGCGTCCTAGACACACCCCACATAGCGGGCTAGGTGAGTCTTAAGTCCTTACATTTGGTGTTTTATTAAATTTTGATACGGGGTTGTAGTAAAGGAGCTTCGTCTCCCCCCGATTGTAATAACGTGGTTTGACACACCCACACACACGCGCACTTGAGCCTTTCCGCTCTTAGTCGTACACTTTTTGCACACACACGGGCCTAACAAGCCCTTAATATATAGTTATATTTATATATTTTAAGTCAAGGGGGTTTTTAATTAAGTCGTGTGTGTTGTCTTTCCATTTTCCACACGCACACACATTGAGCCTTCGCTCTTACTCCCAAGACCTTAGTAAAGGCCTTATTGCAGTTATATTTGGGTTTCATTTATGTCGTGTGCGTAGTACTTCAATTCTACACTCACACACATTGAGCTTTCGCTCTTACTCCCAAGACCTTAGTCAAGGCATACTGCAATTTATATTTGGGTTTCATTTCATGTCGTGTGTGTAAGTCTTTCAATTCAAGCACGCACACACATTGAGCCTTCGCTCTTATTTCCAAGACCCAAGTAAGGGCCCCTACATATACTCTATATAAAGTATTTCTTTCGGCTACGTCATTAAGATTCGGGTTTTAAGGTTCAAGTCGTGTGCGTTGTCTTTCAATATATACACGACACACACTTACACAATTGAGCCTTTCCGCTCTTAAGATATAGCCATATTTCCCCTTCCGCTATTTACTTTACAAGTCATTTCCCTTCGGCTATTTACTTTACAAGTCATTTCCCTTCGGTTATTTCCCTTCGGCAATTTCCTTTCGGCATTGTCTTTTAAATTCGGGTTTTCCCTTTGGAGTAGCGTGAGTTTGCATTGCATCTACGCCATACCACGAGGTAGGACGCATATTGCATCGAAGCAAGCCCCGTACTCCCGCTCAAAGTCGCCCCATGTAGTGGAGTGTTCATAACACACACCTAGGTGGCCCATAAAGGGATAAAAAGAAAGACTTAGGCACGTGCAAATCCACGTGATCTAAAATCTGAGAATCGTACAAACCCGAATCAAATCGTGCAAGACTTAGGGTCGTCCAACCCTTATAAAGTCAAAATCACCCCAAATGCATGGTTTTCAAAAGGTTTTAAAACACTTCTTCATTCAAAATATATTTTGAGTTAAACTTGTTTCAAAACGAAGTCTCTAAGCGTACAGACTGACCCTTGCGCATCGGTGCAAGAAGGTCTGCGACGTAAAAATCCCGCTTGCCTACAATCGCCTTTCAAATGTCAGATTGTTTTCAAAACATACTTTGCTAGTTAAAGTAAACTAGCTGGCACGCCCATAAAGCGAAGTAGATTGCGAAAAGGTTCACTTCAGGCCTAAGAACCCGCAAGTGAAAATTTTCGGTGTCTACAATTTGGCACGCCCGGTGGGACCCGGGACTTAAGCAGACTTCAAACAAACGAGTTATACTCAAATTTTCGAAAAAAAGAGTGTTTTTCAAAAATCGTGCATACTTAGGAAAATTGCATGAAAATGGATAGAAAGCTACAAAAATCTTCGTTGAGTAAACTAAAAGAGGTTTTCAAATCAGATAAAGCCCAAAGAGAGCTCGATGAGATTGAAAAAATATTTCAAAAGATGGATACTTTAAGCAAGGAGCTTAAAGCCCATCGAACACATAGCAGCTCTTCGAGGGCACATACAGATCGCGAATTGAAAACCGATCTCAAACTCAACGAAGGATTGGAGATTAGAGACAAATCCCGGCAAAGGGATAAGTCGTCCACTCCTACAACTTCAAGCTTTTCAAAATCCATAGAAAAACCAAAAAAAGATTTTTCTATTTCAAAAAATCAAAAAAATCTTGAAAATTTGGAAAAAGACCAAAAAATTGGAAAACAAAATTTTGGAATTTCGAAAACTTCAAGTAAAAGTCCTAAGTCTAGGCACACACATACAGTGGGACATGAAGTCCACACCCTACAAAGGAACGAGAGTGAAAAACAGGAAGGTTTCGAAAGGAAACGCCTCGTTAAACCCCGGGGGCTCAAAACAGAGTTACCCGGGAAATCGGCTTGCTCTCACCCTGAAAAGGTAGACAAGCCACAAAGAGGTATGCCTGAAACCCATCCTTCTCAAGACTCTCTTCTTCATGTAGGGTCATCAGATGCATTGGATAACCCCTTTGCACACACAAACCCACAAACTGTGCCAAAACTTGAGGATTTTCAAGGTGCGCCAACTATCGCACACCATTCAAAGGAATTTCAAAAACAAAAAGAAGTTTCGAAAATGGTAGACATGGAGACCCCTAATGCATGCATCGACATCTTAGGAGCTCATAACCCTACCATAGAAAAACCCACTTCTTCGAGCCTAGTCCTGTGCCCCGGAGCCAAGGCTATGGCTTTGAAACAAAAAAATCAATCCCTAGGGGCACCACGAGTTGAACCTAGGGACCAAGTCAAAAACTTCAAGGGACCTTGCATGGCTCCCCTTGAAGTAAATCTTTCCCAAAATAGGGTATGGAACCATAAGTTTTCCATAACCCTGCTATGTCCAAAACTCCTCAAGGAACCAAGCTTGGCTTTCCTTGAGGGCAAAGTCTCCCAAACCAGGTTTGTATGGAAGCCCAAGTCTTCCATCACCCCGGAATCCAAACTCCCGATATCCAAAAGGGTATATATCCCCAACATGGACGATTCCATGTTCCAAGACCATGATTTATACCAAAACTTTTCGAAAAGCAAAAAGTCTTGGAACATGATTCTGAATATGGGATATAAACCCTACGCGGGCCTGGGAACCCGAAACCAAGGTAGGCTTGAGCCTGTCCTACCTAAAACCAATAGGGAACGATATGGACTGGGCTACAGCCCACCCATACCACCAGAGCCGCCACCTAAGACCATCTGGGTCAAGGGTGCCTTGTAGAACCTCTAAAACCGAAACCCATGTCTTAGACCTATCTGATTAGAGTCTGATTCATGAATGTTTTCTTTGAAGGTTCAATGGAAGATCCCTACTTTTGAAAAAGACAAAAAAAGTTGAAAACTCTCAAAAATCTCAAAAACATTTGGAAAAACGAAAATTACAAAAAGAAATTTATTTCCAAAAGCCTTTGGCCATGTACAAAGCCCATTTTCGAAAAATTGTAAAAATGCTTTCGAAAATTGTATATACTCCCTGAAACCAAGTGTGCAAAAAGCTGGTCCTATCTACCCCTTTGCCTAGAGCTTTTTCAAAAATGAAAAGCTCGAGAATCACCAAAGCAAGGAGGAATAAACACCTCCAAGCTTCCTGAACTTCGCAAAAATCCTTAACTTATGGAAAATTGGGGATTTTTAGAAATAAGTTAACCCATAGTGTGTGCATAAGCATCATGCATTACACTTTGAAATCATTCATATGCATCAAGTCTAGACATCATTCTAGAAATTGAATTCAGGGTTTTGCAAAATCAAAGGGGCAATAAGTCGACCCCCTAAGTATCGAGCCTTCATAGGCATGTCTCCATACAAATCAAAACCAACACCTTCGAGGCAAATTTTAAAAAAAGGAAATGAGAATCTTGAAAAAGGGTTACACATTTCACAAAAACCTTTCATGGCTTTGAAAAGAAAGATTTTCTTCAACTTCTGGTTTATATAAAAACCTTGATTGTGTTAGGATAAAGAACATGAATCTCACGATGAAATATGGAGACCATGTCAAAACTAACACCTGATGGCCATGACGATCACTTAGGGCTGGTTATGTTTCCCATCCTTGAGCAAAAAGTATCATGATCATGTGAGAAAAACCATGGAAGTGCATGGACATGGACATACCATTGTCCATCCAAAATCCCTTTGAAAAACCATGGCCCTTCACCATATGGCCATGCGAAATTCCCATCAAGCTAGGGGCATTTTTAAACACAGCCCCTAGACACTTTCCATGGATAAGTGAACGCATCTCCTTCATGATTTGTGAGATACATTTCATGTGTTCATCATTGCATAAAGACATGTATTTCCATTTTAAAACACATGGAGTGCATAGCATGCATCATATCACCCCGAAGAAAGCCCAAAATTATGGGAAACTCGAGTAGGAATGTCCCCATGTCTTCGAAAGGGCAACAAAAGTTAGAAATTTGTTGATATTGTGGGTAGAAATTAGCAAAACCCCGAAAATGCCCGAATATTCAAAAGGGTTTATGCTGAATTCTTTTTCAAAAAGATTTTGAAAAATCGAACTCCTTTGAAACTTCTTGAAAGAAGGATCGAAGTAGATTGTATAACCCCGAATGGAGGAATCTATACTTTTTGAAAAGTAGAGTCTTCCAAAAATGAATTGGCTATATTTCAAAGAACCCTGGCTTACAAGATTAAGCCTTGTTCAAAATATCAAAATATTTTCGAATAGCAGATGCTATTAAGAAATAGGACGATCTCGTTTGAATCGAGTAACCAAAGGGATAAGCCCTCCCCCATCCTACTTTCTCTCCGAAAAGGAAAATTGGCTATTTTCAAAAGAAAGAAAAAAAAATCGAGAATACAAAAACTCCTCCGAAAGTGGTCTTCCCTTCATAAACAGGGAATACAAAAACTCCTCCGAAAGAGGTCTTCTCGTTTCAAAAGAAAAAGGAGATATAAAAACACTCCTCCCAAAGAGGTCTTCCCTTCATAAACAGGGAATACAAAAACTCCTCCAAAGAGCTGCTCTCCTTTAAAGAAAAGAGGGATTAATGAAAAAATACTCCCAAAGGGAGACCCTCTATGAAAAAGAAACAAAAAGCCAAAGCTCCAAAGAGCGATTTTCCGATTCATTGCCTAAAACCACGGGACGCTTCAGAAGGGACCGTGGTATCTCTTTCCCATATCCCTACGGCTTATCCCCGAGGAAAAAGATTCAAATTTGCGAAAATCCTAAAGTACGAATAAAATCGGCTTATTTGGATTTCATTTTGTTTGAGAACTCGACTCTGTTTTGTAGGAAATGGAACTTTGAAATGTTTTCCAAGTTTTTCCTACCCAAAAACCTCTACTGAGTAGCAGGTATTGAAACCCGAATGAAGGGAAGTATGAAAAATGGAAGTCCTTTTCGATACAAGTTAAAAGGAGTTCCTTTTCAAAAAGAAATTTTCGAAAAACCCACGAATGTCAAAAAGACATGGGTAAAAACCTGCTCGGAGCAACCAGCCTCAAAAGGCTCTCTTCGGGCTCAAAAACCAAAAATAAAATTTTTCTCATGCATGCATTCAAAGAGTCGTTCGTGCATGATCATACATATAGGGAAATAGCTAGGAAAAGCCCCCTTTTTGCTAAAAATCCCCACCTGTGGAAAAAGAAAACAGGGTTTTTGCGAAATAAATGGTGTATTCTCGAGAAAATTTGAGGGAAAAACCAAAATGGGGTGTTTCTTCTTTGCCATTATCCAAATACATTTGGATAATGCCAAGAGGGGCATCTGTAAACACCCCAAATCTTCTATTTTTCAAAAACTCTCAAAACACCAAAAAGCTCGTTTGAGCCAAAACGACGACCTGTTTTGAAATGTGAAAACAGGTACAGAAGGCAAAAGAAGACCCTAGGCCCGAAGAGGATTCAAGCCCAGAGCTTCAGAAGCCACTCCCTGATAAAAAAACAAAAGAAAGCAGAGCCCATTTGATGAAAAGCTCAACGGAGTCCAGAACGGCGAGACGGAGTCCGGACGACAAAGTTGGGGAAAACCCAGCACCAGACGGAGCGCTGATGAAGCCAGTGCCCGCACAGATCGTTCGCCTCGAGAAGCCAAGAAGGACTGTCCGAAGAAATTTTGATTTGGATCTGGACCATATATATCCAGATCCAAATCCATGTAATGAATAGTGTTTGGATTTGGGCCAATCCAAATAGTGTTTGGGTCGATCCAAATAGTGTTTGGATTTGGATTGGATCCAAATAGTGTTTGGATTGGATCGGATCTGGATCAAAATATCCAGATCCGTATCCATAAAAATATTGGGTTTGGATCGGATACAGATCTCAAAATATCCGAGATCCAATATCCAGATCCAAATAGTGTTTGGATTTGGGTATGGATCCAAACCCCAAACCCAAACCCAAATCCAAGACCCACCTCAAATCTCTATAAATAGAGGTGAGGGGGTCCATGTAAAGGGTTCATGCAAATATTTGGGAGGAGAGAGAGGGAGTGATAAACCTAGCCATGTGGGCTCATGAGTGAAGTGGGCTTGAGCCATGTTGGCCAAGGCTAGATCAAGGGGGGGGCTGCACCAACTCGAGCCTAGCTGCACCAAGAGGTGGACCGCGGGCGTGGAAGTGGGCTGGACCGATTGGAGGTGGCTGGACCTAGTGGGCTACACCTAAGGTAAGCCTCAAACTAAACCTAGCCCTTCTCTTTACCCTTCTAAACCTAACCCATATGAACCCACCTACACCTAACTGACCTTAAACCGCCCCAAGTAAGTCCAGCCAAGTGCTGGCCGAACTTCACAAAACCCCTTTCTAACCGACCTGCCCTAGCTGGCCGAACCCCACCTCGCCACCAACCAACATCCTTTAGTCGCCGCCCCCACCACCGGCCGCAGCCTGGCCGAACCTACCTATCACCGCCCCAACCAAAACCCACCCTGACCTGCACTACCTAAGCCTACCACCACCTGCCCTTAACCACCCAACTCCACCTGCAACTCACCTACCCCGACTAGCCTACCACCACCTACAAACCGCCGCCCCTAAACCTGCCTTAACCGAAACCCACTTCGCCACCATCCCTTGCCCCAAACCAAACCCAATGGCCTGCTCCTTGGCAGGCCATTCCCTTTAATAAACCCACGGCCTGCTGGTGCAGGCCGTGCCTCATCTAAACCCAGCCAGGGCCTGCCACTCGGCAGGTCACTTCTCACCAAAAACCCGCGAAGGCCTGCCACTCGGCAGGCCCTCTCCCTACAAGCCCACGGCCTGCTAGTGCAGGCCGGGCTTCCCCTCCTTTACCAAGGGCAGGGCCTGCCACTCGGCAGGCCACATCTCCTTTGAAACCCCACGGCCTGCTAGTGCAGGCCGTGTCCCTTCCTTCACCCCCAAGCCCACGGCCTGCTGGTGCAGGCCGTGTATCATCCACATCACTAAAGCCCCGGCCTGCCACAAGGCAGGCCGTTTCCTTGAACCCACCTACCTCTAGCCTTGACTCCACCCAGCCAGGCCGAGCCCTAGCTCAGCCCCGGCCGACCTGCCTTGGCCTTGACTGACTGAACCTAACCTAGTTAGGGTTTCCCCTAAAAACCTAACTCGAACCACCTTGGCTCGAGTCATCCTAAGGCACTCCCTTGCAAGGTAAAACCCCGGGCTGCACCAAGACAGCCCGAGTTGCCCCAAGCTCCCCTAGAATCCAACTCGAGTCATCCAAAACCAGGCCCATACCAAGCCTACTCAAACACCTCTCCCAAGTCCTCAAAGGTTCTCAAACACCTCCAAGCTAGCCGGTTCCACTTCCATGTGATCCGGGCTCCACACGCAAGGCGTACGCGTCCTAGACACACCCCACATAGCGGGCTAGGTGAGTCTTAAGTCCTTACATTTGGTGTTTTATTAAATTTTGATACGGGGTTGTAGTAAAGGAGCTTCGTCTCCCCCCGATTGTAATAACGTGGTTTGACACACCCACACACACGCGCACTTGAGCCTTTCCGCTCTTAGTCGTACACTTTTTGCACACACACGGGCCTAACAAGCCCTTAATATATAGTTATATTTATATATTTTAAGTCAAGGGGGTTTTTAATTAAGTCGTGTGTGTTGTCTTTCCATTTTCCACACGCACACACATTGAGCCTTCGCTCTTACTCCCAAGACCTTAGTAAAGGCCTTATTGCAGTTATATTTGGGTTTCATTTATGTCGTGTGCGTAGTACTTCAATTCTACACTCACACACATTGAGCTTTCGCTCTTACTCCCAAGACCTTAGTCAAGGCATACTGCAATTTATATTTGGGTTTCATTTCATGTCGTGTGTGTAAGTCTTTCAATTCAAGCACGCACACACATTGAGCCTTCGCTCTTATTTCCAAGACCCAAGTAAGGGCCCCTACATATACTCTATATAAAGTATTTCTTTCGGCTACGTCTTTAAGATTCGGGTTTTAAGGTTCAAGTCGTGTGCGTTGTCTTTCAATATATACACGACACACACTTACACAATTGAGCCTTTCCGCTCTTAAGATATAGCCATATTTCCCCTTCCGCTATTTACTTTACAAGTCATTTCCCTTCGGCTATTTACTTTACAAGTCATTTCCCTTCGGTTATTTCCCTTCGGCAATTTCCTTTCGGCATTGTCTTTTAAATTCGGGTTTTCCCTTTGGAGTAGCGTGAGTTTGCATTGCATCTACGCCATACCACGAGGTAGGACGCATATTGCATCGAAGCAAGCCCCGTACTCCCGCTCAAAGTCGCCCCATGTAGTGGAGTGTTCATAACACACACCTAGGTGGCCCATAAAGGGATAAAAAGAAAGACTTAGGCACGTGCAAATCCACGTGATCTAAAATCTGAGAATCGTACAAACCCGAATCAAATCGTGCAAGACTTAGGGTCGTCCAACCCTTATAAAGTCAAAATCGCCCCAAATGCATGGTTTTCAAAAGGTTTTAAAACACTTCTTCATTCAAAATATATTTTGAGTTAAACTTGTTTCAAAACGAAGTCTCTAAGCGTACAGACTGACCCTTGCGCATCGGTGCAAGAAGGTCTGCGACGTAAAAATCCCGCTTGCCTACAATCGCCTTTCAAAAGTCAGATTGTTTTCAAAACATACTTTGCTAGTTAAAGTAAACTAGCTGGCACGCCCATAAAGCGAAGTAGATTGCGAAAAGGTTCACTTCAGGCCTAAGAACCCGCAAGTGAAAATTTTCGGTGTCTACAGGGGTGCTAGGCAAAAGGTGATGACAGGGGTGCTATGTGGGGTGTGGGAGTGTAAGGTGGTGGGATGGAAGGCGGTGGATGTGATGAAGGGAGTTGGGGTCGGTGCTAGGTCGGTGGGAGTGTAAGGTGGAGTTGATTGTAGGGCAGGTCAGTGGCATGGTAGGGTGTCAGGGACAATAGGTCGGCTAAGGGCACGTAGGTGCCAGTAGGGGATGACCAGTGCCAAGGAGGCGCGCTGCGTTCGGGAGCCACGCGGCGTTCGGGAGGCACGCGGCGCAGGAGCGGGGCGCGCTGCAGTGCACAGGGGGCGTTCGGGTGACAACGGTAGTCGATGGGGTAAAGGAGGGGCTGTCGGTTGGGGACTAGGTGGTTGTGGGTGAAGTAAAGTGAACTCGGCCAGCCAAGGCAGGGCCGAGTGGTGGCTAGGTTCGGTTAGGGCAGGCGGTGAAGTGGAGGTGGCTGCGGTTTAGGTGGAGTTGGTTTGGAAAGGTGGGTTTGGCTAGGTCTAGGTGGAGTCGGTTTAGGTGGTGTCAGTTGGAAAGTTGGGTTAGCTAGGTGGGTTCGGCTAGGCCTTGGTGAGGTCTGTTTAGGTGGTTTAGAGGGATTCGAGAGAGATGGGCTAGGTGAGTTTGTTAGGCTTACCTTAGGGCGCGGTCTTCGGGTGTGCTCGAGCTCCAAATCAGCCACTTCAAATTCTTCTTGTTCAAGCAAATTCAGCCCTTAATCAAAGTGGTGCAGTCCACACTAATCCCCTTTAAGCCCACAATTAACCCACTGAACAAAATTAAGAAAGCACTAAGCACTCACCTTAATACCCTCTCTCTCCTCCAAGCTCCTCCCCAAGTGGATTTCACGTGAGCTTTTGGGGATCCCCTCACTCCTATTTATAGGCAAATGAGGTGGGTCTTGGGTTTGGATCATGGAATCCATGTCCGATCCAAACACTATTTGGATCTGGATCTTGGATCTTGGATATTTTGAGATCCATATCTGATCCAAATCTAACATTTTTTATGGATATGGATTTGGATATTGTGGTCTAAATCTGATCAAATCCAAACACTATTTGGATCCATTCCAAATCCAAACACTATTTGGATCGACCCAAATCCAAACACTATTTGGATAAGGATCTAGATATTTATGGTCCAAATCCAATCCAAATTTTCTCTGGATGGTCCTTCTTGGCTTTTTGAGTCGAACATTTTGTGCAGGCACTGGCTTCATCAGCGCTCCGTCTGGTGTTGGGTTTTCTCCAACTTTGTCGTTCGGACTCCATCTCGCCATTCTGGACTCTATTTCTGCTTAATTTCGCCATTTCTGGCTCAAATTCATGTTGCTTGGGTGGATGTATTCGATTTGTCTTCTGGGTGTATGTCGGGCTTGCATTCTGCATCGGGCCTGGGCCTTCCTTTCACCTTTTGACCTTGGCTTTTTGGCTTTTTTGCAAAATGGGACTTGGCCAGAGTTTTAAAGCATTCATACTGGATATGGGGTTCACAACAGTATTTACAAGCTTTTTGGGAAGCTCCTAGGTTTTCGAAAATGCAAAATGGCCTTTTGGGTTGATTTGCAAACCAGGGATTTGTTTTCTAAAATCATGGGATTTTTGGGCTGTTTACAGATGCCCCTCTTTGGCATTATCCAAATGGATTTGGATAATGGCAAAGATGACAACACCCCTGTTTTACTTTCTCCCTGGATCTATCCTCGAGAATATGGGATCGTCCCATTTTTGAGAAAAGCATTTTCTTTAAGCCTTGTAGGAGGAGATTTTCGCCAAAGGGGACTTTGCCTAAGATGGTGCTAGTCCTAATTGGATTGTGCAAGTGTCCATGCGTGAATATGAATGAGTGGCATGGAATGAGATGCTAGGAAGTATGGTCTCCTAGAGACTTGATGTAATGGTCGAACTTGGGAGTCTTATGAAGACCTGCTGCACCAAGTGAGCTGGTCTTATGTTGCTCGATGTTTGAGGATTTCCTAAACTCGTTTTTGAACAAGAAAAGCTCCTTTTAGCTTCAATCCTAAGGATTTAAGCTTTTCGTATTTTCCCTTTACTTGATTCATTACACTCGTTAATCTAGCGGAGGTTTTATAAGAAAATCAAGCCCTATTTAAAAATTCCGACGCCTTACTTAGACGTCTAACTCTCAAACAAGATGAGATTCAAGTAAGTAAATCCTATTTTTACTTTAGGATTCCCTAGCATGAACCTTTCTTCACCTTGTGATAAGTCGCAGGGATGGGAAAGAGTTTACCACAGTCCCTTCTGGAGTGTCCCGTGGTTTGAGGTACAGAGGCGGAAAACTACTCTTTTTGAGCTTTTTGGCCCTTTTTCTGTTTTTTTCATTGAGGGTCTCCCTTTGGGAGTATTTTTTCTTTATTCCCTCTTTTCCATAGAATACATGATTTTTCTTTTGATTCAACTTTCTTTTGGGAAAGAGACTTTGCAGGGATTTCCCTTTTTCTTTTTGGCCAAGTTTTCCTTTTGGGGAAGAGAAGAGAAGCGGGGAAGGACTTATCCCAAAGATCTACTCGATTCATCCCAGATCGCTCTATTTAGAAATAGCACATACTACTTGCAAGTATCTTGCTATTTTGAACCAGGCCTTCTTTTGTAAGAAGAAGGATTTTCGAAATGTGACCCATTGGTTTTGGAAAACTCCGCTTTCTCACAAGCAATCGAGTCTCTCATTCAGGGTTGGACGATTTGCTTTGATCCTTACTCATGAAGTCTCAAAAGGAGGTTTTCAAAACTATTTTCGAAACAGGGCTTAGCTTAGACCCTACACATGGTATTTTTTCAAAAATTGAGCATTCATAGGGTCGGCTAAGTTCCTACCCTCAACATCGACTAGCCAATATGCATTGTTCGTGGTGGTTCCACGCACAACATAAGGGCCATCCCACTTGGGCCGCCACTTTCCAAGTAGATGTGGGCCACAATATTGGATGATTTTGAGTACGAGGTCTCCCACTTTGAAGTGGCGAGGTCTCATATGCTTCTCATAGTGTCGGGCTATCTTTTGTCGGTTGTAGACATGAAAAATTCTCACTTCTGGTTCTTAGGCCCGAAGTGAACCTTTTCGTATGTCTAAGTCATTTTTTATAAAAAGAGGGCGTGCCAGCTAGATTACTCAAGCTAGCGAAGTAAGTTTTGAAAATCTGACTCATTTTGGGGTGACTGTGAGTAAGTGAGCTCTTTTCATCGCAGAACTTCTTGCACTGATGCGCAAGGGTCAATCTGTACGCTTGGTAAAGTCGTTTTTAAACAAGTAACCTCTTGGAAAATATACGAAGTGTTTGATTTGGGTTTTGTTTGTATGATTGCAAATTTTATTTCACGTGGGATTTGCACGTGCCTATGTCTTTCAATTTTATGCTATTTAGGCCAACTAGGTGTGTGCGCAAGTGACCTAAGTTGGGCGATTTTTTGCACGGGAGTATGGGTTTGCTTTGATGCAATATGCGTCCTAACTCGTGGTATGGCGAATATGCAATGCAAACTCACACAACTCTAAGGGAAAACCCGAAATTGAAAGACAATGCTTAAGGGAAATTGCGTAATGTAAATTGCAAAAGGGAAATATGTCTATATCTTAAGAGCAGAAAGGCTCAACTGTGTAAGTGTGTGTCATGTATATATGGAAAGACTACTCACACAGCTGAACCTTAAAACCCAAATCTTAAAGACATAGCGGTAGGAAAATACAACTATATATATATGGGCCCGAAGGTCGCCAACGTGTGCGTGGGTGTTGTGTATATATGTAAAGACAACTCACACGACTTGTAATATAAAACCCAAATAGAATTGCAATATGGCCCTTATTAGGGTCTTGGGAGTAAGAGCGAAAGCTCAATGTGTGTGAGTGTAGAATCTAAAGAGCACGCACACAACTTGAATGAAAACCCCAAATTAAATTGCAATATGGCCCTTATTAGGTTCTTGGGAGTAAGAGTGAAAGCTCAATGTGTGTGAGTGTAGAATTGAAAGACAACACCCACGACTTAAATGAAAACCCATGCAGCTGAATATAGATATATAGAACTATATCTTAGGGTCTGTCAAGGCTCGTGTGTGTGCAAAAAGGTGTGCAACTAAGAGCGGAAAGGCTCAAGTGCACGTGGGTGTTGGTGTGTCAAACCACGTTATTACATCTTGAGGGGAGACTACGCTCCATTATTACAACCCCATGTCAAAATTTAATTGAATATAAAGAAAGTTCATATAATGGACCGAGTTGAGGCACTTACATGCAGCTGGTCCATGTTCAACTTGCGTGGACTTGGCCTCAATGAGTCACCTTGGGCAGCCAAGGGGAGTCCCTTAGGTAGACGGTTGCGGCAGGTAGGAGTGCTGGCCGGGTGGTGAAGTGTCCAGGTGCTGGCCGAGTGGTGGAGTGTCCGAGTGCTGGCCGAGGTTGAGGCGTGGTAGGGAAGGTAGGCTAGGCTAAGGCGTATGGTGCTAGGAGTTGGGATGGGTTTTGGGGATAGGTAGGGCTCAGTTGGAAGTGAAGAAGGTGTTGGGGAATGGTGAAAGGCTACTGAAAAGGGGCAACTAAGGATAGTAGGTGGTGTTTGGCTGGGAGCTAAGGAGGGGGGAGTGTTGAGTGGAGTCAGTGGGGTATGGTGCAGATCGGCTGGGTGGAAGGGAGAAGGGCAGGTGGATGAGTAGAAGAGAGGGTGATACTAACCGTGAAGGAGTCGGCAGGTGGATGGGAGTGGTGGCCGGATGGTAGAAGGCGAGGGAGTGGCAACTGGGAAGGAGGCGGCAGGTGGATGGAGCGCTCGGTTGGGATCGGAAGGGATGAAGAGTGGTGCTGGCCAGGTCCCAAGGGCCTGGAGAGAGAGGGAACCCGCATGAAGGAGGGGGCTTATATAGGCTAGGATTGAGAGCTAGGTCGGTTGGTGGGTTGTGGGCCAGATATTTTCAATTAGGTGGGCTAGGACACGGTTTGGGGTAGGTCGGTTAGGGGGCTTGTTAGTGGTTTGGGGTAGGTCGGTTAGGTGGGCTGGGACATAGTGGTTAGGGACTTAGTTAGGTTAGTTTAGGTTTAGTTGGTTAGGGTCTAGGTGGTCTAGCTAGGTGAGGTCGGCTAGGTGAGGTTAGGGCGGTTTTGGGTGAGAAGGGTTAGGTTTAGGTTAGGTTTGGGTTAGGTTTTAGGAGAAATGGCTAGGTGAGGTTAGCTAGCTTAGGGCTAGGTTTAGGAACCACCCCTTGGCGCCGGTCCATTGCCTTGGTTGCAGCCATGTCCAAGTTGGTGCAACCCTAGGTCAAGTGTAGGTGCATACAAGCTTGAACCCACACTCTTGGTTAAACCCACAAGGCTAACCCACTCTTGACCAAAAGTCAAGCCTACCAACTTTCTCACTCATACTTTATGGCCCCCTTTCTCTCTCTACCCAAGCCTTCCAAGGCATTTCACGTGAAATATTGTGGGCCCCTCACCCCCATTTATGAGGAGGTGATGTGGGCCCTAGATACTGATATTGGATTTGGATCTTGGGATCCAAATCCAAATCCAAATACATGTTCAGTTTGGATCTGGATATATATGGTCCAGATCTGACCCAAATCTGATTTTTTGATTCCTTCATGGCGTTTCGAGACGGACGGTTTGTGCGGGGCCTGACTTCATCAGTACTCCGTCTTGCGTTGGGTCTTCGCCAACATTGTCATTCGATCTTCTTCTCACCTTTAGGAGTTCATTTTGACCCTTTTTCTAATATTTCGGGTTGGTTGTCTGAGAATTTGCGGATGCTTTTAATAAAGAGTTGATGTGTCGGGCTTGAAGTATGCTTTGGGTCTTGGCTCTATTTCACCTTTTCGGTCCTACTTTTGTTAGGGCAGGAGGCTTTCGGGGTTTCAAAACACTTTTTAAAGTCTAAAACTATATGTATAAAGTTTTAAAACGTATTTATATGTTCAAAATATGTACAGGGTTGTCTAGAAGGCTCTTGGGCTTCCAGACTGAAAATAGCCCTTTGGGGTTGCTTTTGTGAAACCAGGCATATTTGAGAAAATCGTAGGATTTTGGGGTGCTTACAGATGCCCCTCTTTGGCATTATCCAAATTTATTTGGATAATGGTAAAGATGACAACACCCCTTTTAATGTCTCCCTAGATCTATCTATGAAAATCTGGGTTCGTCCCAATTTTTGAGCAAAATCTCTCTTTTAAACCTGGTAGGAGGAGATATCATGCCAAAGGGGATCATTCTATGGTTTCTGGTCCTAAATGGGGATCATGTTATGCAAGTGTTCATGCGTGAATATGCACATGCATGACATGGATGAGACGCCAAGAAGGGCGACCTCCTAGAGACCAAATGGCATGGTCGAACTTTTGAGACTTACGGAGACCTGCTGCTCCAAGTGAGCGGGCCCTATGTTGCTCGATGTTCGATTTTTCAAAATCTATTTACAAGAGGAAAACTGCTTTTAGCCTCAATCCTAAGGATCTCGAGCTCTTCGCATTTGCCTTTGCTTGAGTCTTGACACTTGCTAATCTAGCGAAGGTTTTATAAGAAAACAAGCTATATTTCAAGATTCCTACGCCTTACTCAAAACGTCGAATTCTCAAACAAAATGAAAATCTAGAAAGTAAATCCTATTTTTACTTTAGGACTCCTTGAAATGAACCATGTTTTACTTGGGATAAGTCGTAAGGATGGAAAAGAGATACCACGGTCCCTTCTGAAGCGTCCCATGGTTTGAGAAATAGAAGGCGGAAAACTGCTCTTTTTTGAGCTTTTTGGCCTTTTCTTCCTTTTTTTCATAGAGGGTCTCCCTTTGGGAGTATTTTTTCTTTAATCCTTTTTTTCTATAAAAGAGTCAAATTTTGCTTTTGACTCAGGTTTCTTTCTTTGGGAAAGAGATATTTGACGGGGAATTCCCTTTGTTTTGGCCACGTTTTCCTTTTGAAAGGAGAAGAGAAGAGGGGAGGACTTATCCCAAGGTCACACTCGATCCATTCCAGATCAGCCTATTTAGAAATAGCACGTACTACTTGCAAGTATCTTGCTATATTGAACTAGGCCTTTCTTCGTAAGAAGAAGGATTTTGAAATGTAACCATGTATTTGGAAAAACTCCACTCTTTCACAAGTGCAAATTCTCTCACTCAGGATCACACAATTCGCCTTTGAACCTTACTTTCGAAGTTTCAAAGCAGTTATCCCTAAGGGTTTTCGAAAATGGGAATTTAACCCAAATCCTATACATAATACTTCTTTAAGTATTGAATATTGATAGGATCTACTAAATTCCTACCTTCTACATCGATCAACCAATATGAATTGTTTGTGGTGGTTGCACGTACAACATAGGGTCCATCCCACTTGGGGCGCCACTTTCCAAGTGGATGTGGGCCATGATAGTGGATGATTTTCAAAACCAGATCTCCCACTTCGAAGTGGTGAGGTCTCATGTGTTTATCATAATGTCGGGCTATCCTTTGCCGGTTTGCATGAGCATGATCCATAGCAAGGAGTCGCCTCTCATCTAACAAATCTAGTTCGGTCATCCTAGCATGCTGAAGCGTCTCTAGGGGGAGGTCGAGTGCAATGGATGTATGGAATGAATGTAGTTGTGTATGAATGGGAAGAATGGCGTTTGTGCCATAGACCAATTCGAATGGAGTGGAGCTGGTCCACGCCACCATATCTCTCTTTTCTCCCTTCTCTCACCAGCTCCACTCCGCGCCACCACCATCCTCCAGCCAGCTCCACTCCACGCCACCACCATCCTCCAGCCAGCTCCACTCCACGCCACCCGACTGCACCAACTTGCCACCTTCCATCCATTCGGCTGCTCCCTTTACACCCGCCACCTTCACCTTCCAGCCAGCCTTCCACTCCGGTTAGTACCCCATCACAACAACACCCTCTCTTCACTCCCCCTCCACTCTTAGCCACCACCACGCCACCCTTCCTTAGCTTAGTCTCCGTTTCATCCAGCCGGCCACCACCTGCAACCTTCCATTCGGCTGCCCCCTTGCCACCCGCCACCTTACCTCTCCCTTAGACAGCCCCTAGCTAAACTCCCTCAGCCTTACCTCTCCCTAAGACCTGTCCCTCTTCCCTTAGACAACCCCCAACTAGCTCCCCTTACTTTCCCTAAGCGCCCCAACCTCAACCAAGGCATCCCCCATCACTCGGCTAGCGCCAAGGCGCCACCCACCCGCAACACCTCTTCCCTTTGGCCAGCACACTCCCTTGCCACCCGCCACCTTACCTCTCCCTTAGACAGCCCCTAGCTAAACTCCCTCAACCTTACCTCTCCCTAAGACCTATCCCTCTTCCCTTAGACAGCCCCCAACTAGCTCCCCTTACTTTCCCTAAGCGCCCCAACCTCAACCAAGGCAACCCCCATCACTCGGCTAGCGCCAAGGCGCCACCCACCCGCAGCACCTCTTCCCTTCGGCCAGCACACTCCCTTGTCGCGCCCTTCCGAGGAGCTCCCTCTTGCATCCCAAGGCGACACACCAGCCCAAGCGCAAGCAAGTCACGCCCGGACCAACTATACGTAAGTGCCTAACTTGGTCCTTGTTATATAGACTTGCTTAAGCTTAATTAAATTTGATACAGGGTTGTAATAATGGAGCGTTGTCTCCCCCCCGCTTGTAATAACGTGGTTTGGCACACCCACACACACGTGCACTTGAGCCTATTCTGCTCTTAGTTGCACACGATTTTGACACACACATGGGCCTAATCAGCCCTTAAGATATAGATATACGTATATGATTTAAGTTGCGTGGGGTTTTGCTTAAGTTGTGTGTGTTGTCTTTCAATTTTCACACTCACACACATTGAGCTTTCGCTCTTATTTTCAAGACCCAAGTAAGGGCCTATTACAATTTCGTTTTGGGTGTTTTACTTCATGTCGTATGCGTAGTATTTCAATTCTACACTCACACACATTGATCTTTCGCTCTTACTCCCAAGACCTTAGTCAAGGCCTATTGCAATTATATTTGGGTTTAATTTCATGTCGTGTGCGTAGTACTTCAATTCTACACTCACACACATTGAGCTTTCGCTCTTACTCCCAAGACCATAGTTAAGGCCATATTGCAATTTATATTTGGGTTTCATTTAAGTCGTGTGAGTTGTCTTTCAATATACACACAACACCCACGCACACGTTGGCGACCTTCGGGCCCATATATATTATAAGTATTTCCCTTTCGGCTATGTCTTTAAGATTTGGGTTTTAAGGTTCAGCAGTGTGCGTAGTCTTTACATATATACACGGCACACACTTGCACAATTGAGCCTTTCCCCTCTTAAGATATAGCCATATTTTCCTTTTCACAATTTCCCTTTTGCAATTTACATTAAGTCATTTCCCTTCCGCATTGTCTTTAAATTCAGGCTTTCCCTTTGGAGTTGCGTGAGTTTGCATTGCATATACGCCATACCACGAGTTAGGACGCATATTGCATCAAAGCAAACCCCACACTCCCGCTCAAAGTCGCCCCACTTAGGTCACGTGTGCATACCCACGCCTAGTTGGCCAGAAAAGGGATAAAAAGAAAGACATAGGCACGTGCAAATCCACGTGAAATAAAATTTGAAAACCATATAAATCAGCCCAAATCGAACACCTCAAACATTTTCCTAGGTTATAATATCAAAAACTCGATTTTCTAAGCGTACAGACTGACCCTTGCGCATTGGTGCAAGAAGGTCTGCGACGAAAAGAGTTTGCTTGCTCACAATCTCCACGTTAGGAGTCAGATTTCAAAATATCTCTTCGCTAGCTTAAGCAAGCTAGTTGGCACGCCCTTTTGCTTAAATAGGACTTAGACACACGAAAAGATTCGCTTCAGGCCTAAGAACCAAAGGCAGAGATTTTCTAGCGTCTACAAGATTTGGCACGCCCGGTGGGACGTGAGTCTTTTGAAAATTGAGTCATCCTAGAAACCTTGCGAAAATATTTTCCAAAGGTGTTATTTTAACTCTTTCTTGTACTTCATGCATACGATTTTGAAAGCTTGAAAGCATGTCAAAATCAAACCCAAGTGAATTGTGGAGCCAAGGCTCATGCGCATCAAGTTCTCACTCTAGGAGGGTTTTGAAAAATAAAATAGAAGAGATAGAAGATTTGAGAAGGGAATTCGAGGCCAAAATCGATGCTCTTAGCCAAGAGGCTGAAGCAGGCGATTCATGTTCATCGAATGGTGAACAAAAGGCCAAGAAAAAAAACTGAAAAACCTCGCAAACATAAAGAGGCCTCCATAATGGAAGGCAACCAATACCACGAGTCCTTCACACAAAAGGACTGTAAAGCCCTACAGCAGCTGCTGAAAGGGCAAAATAAAGAGAAAAGGAGTTACGCCCTGTCTGATTTCCTACCTATAGATTATGAAACAGATAGTGACGATGAAATACTGAACTTCCATCGGTATGATGGCATGGGAGACCCTAGGTCTCACCTGCAACTTTTCTCACGTCGAGCCCATAAGAAGAAAAAGGACTCGATGAAATGGGTGTATTGGTTCCCTCTATCCCTTAAAGGCACAGCTGCCAAATGGCTGGCTTCCTACGATCTAAGCCAGTTCGCTACTTTTGAAGAGTTAGCGAACTGCTTTATGCAAAGATTTGCACATAACGTAGAAGTCACACCGACTTTAAACACTTTAAGGGATATAAAGCAAGGCATGAACGAAGACGTACATGCCTTCATTATTCGATGGAGGTCCCTTTTAGGACAAGTGTGAGAGCCAATATCCGAAGGATGCACAGTCATGCTCATCTTGGATAATTTTAAAAGTGAGCTAAAGACCCTTCTCTCGCTTAATGAAATCCCAACTTTCCATAAGTTGATCAAAAAAGCATCCCTTTTTGAAACCAATTTGAAAAAAGGGATATACGATCACTTATGGAAAGGAAATGCCAGTTCAAAAACTTGCTTGGCCCTCCACCGCGGACAAAGGGGCAAAGCCCCATAAAATTGCTAATATCCGGGTGGATCCAAGCCGGACGACAACTTTAAAAAATTTTGAAAAATTAGAAAACAAAAGGGAGAGAAACTTCCTAAAACCAATTGAAAAACGGGAGTACACTCCACTAGGGCAACCTGTGTCGGAGGTCCTAGACCTCCTACTTGCCCAGGGCATGATTGAACTCCCCAAAATCCCCGAGGGAGTCACTTCCAAAGGGGGATATTTAAACCGCTTTTGTAAATATCATCGGCTCAAAGGCCATGATATAAAGCGTTGTTTTTCCCTTTTAAACAAAATCGAGAACTTGATAGCGGAGGGCCGGCTCCAGGTCACTGCGGAACCTAAGCCAACTCAAGCTATCTTTAAAGAACCCTTTCCCAAGCACGCCAGTAGCAGTGGGAAAGGAAAGGAGGTATGTACCCTCACCTTTTCGAAAGATCTAGTGCATTCATCTGACTCTGGTCAATCCACTTGTGCGTCTACTCTTGTACTTTACAAGAAACCCGCCCAAGTAGTCATCCGGGGACCACCAAGAGTTGAATCCCCAGCTAAACCAATTTTAAAGATTCAAGGTGCTCCAAAACTCATGATTAGAACCAGTTTAAGTGCGAACCCTAGGTTGGTCATGGGGGAAGTGATAAGGTCAGGAAGGATCTATCAACCCCCGTACCTACAAAGTGCTAAAAAGGTGGTTAGTGTGCCTGGCCCCTCAAAAGCATGTATTCCTAGAGTTATGCTAAAAGCAGACAACGGGAAAATCATTTTAAACCCTTATTATTTCGAAAACCATCTTTCAAAGATTCCTATCCACATGTCCATCCTAGAGCTAATACAAACTTCGCCTAGGCATGGACTCATGCTAGAGAAAATTCTAGAAAGAGCTAAGGTTAGTTCGAACATAAGTCCTGAATCCCTGTCTGACCAAGTGGCGTCAATAGGAGCAAAATCGCCCATCACTTTTTCGAAAGATTATAGACCCTACGAGTCTCACAACTAGGCCCTGCATATCGAGGTGGTTCTGAATAACCACTCTTTGAATAGGTGCCTTATCTTGGACATCCTTCCACTTCTTGTGGCGTATTAAATCGGAGTCACCATGACTTCTGTAAACCCAAGCCCCATCGTTATCACTGGATACGATGGGAATACGTCTAGACCCTTAAGATCGATCGAACTCCCTATGGAAATGGGAGGGATCACACACACGGGGGTGTTCCGTATCTTGGACATCCACCCCCATTATAATATGTTGTTGGGAAGGCCCTGGATACACAGCTTGTGCGCTGTGCCATCCACCTTCCACAGGTGTGTCAAGATCCCTTTCAGGGACCAAGTCGTGGTGATCCTAGTTGAGAGTCACCCTCAGCTTCAGGGGATCATAAACTCCCCTTGTTTGTCGAGTTCCCAGGCCCATGAGGCTAACCTGGGGCATACCATGATTGAGCCGCCAAGGCTCGTGTTAGAACACCCTAGGAAGGTCGTGTATGTGAAGGGAGCCACCCAAGCCTAGCCCCCTCAAAATTCTGACCCTTCTAGGAAGACCCAAACATCCCTTATTTCCAAAACCCCTGGACAAAAAGCCATACGTGCATGATATGGACGACAGCAAGTTCCAGGACCACGATTTGTATTCAAAATTTTCAAAAAACAAAACATCACGGAACATGTTGTTGAACAAGGGCTATACGCCCTATAAAAGTCTAGGGGCACAAAATCAGGGTTTCCTAGAGCCAATCCTTCCTAGGGCCAACCCAAGCCAATATGGGATCGGCTATACTCCCAAAATACTACCAGAGCCACCCCCTGTAACCACCTGGGTCAAGGGTGCCCTGGATCCTACCCTAGAAGAGACCCACGATTTAGACCTCTTATTCCGAGTCTAACCCGTAGTGTTTTCCCTTTGTAGGTATGATGGAAGATCCCTTTTATAAAAATACAAAAACATTTGAAAAACTCAAAATCAAAAAAATGGAAAAATTGCAAAAACCAAAAACATTGGAAAACCAAAAACTCAAAAATAGAGTAGTTTGTATAGTTCCTAAAGTTCTTGTTTTGCAAAAACCCAAAAAAATCAAAAACCTACAAAATACCAAAAAGATTTTGTACATAGCTACTCCTGGTAAGACTTTGGAAAAAGAAAAAGATTTCGAAAGGAACGTCGTCTGCATAGCCTGACCAAAGATTTCGAAATTGATTGAAAATCCAAGTGTAAAACCAGGTCTTTTGAAAAACCACGCATCAAATTCCCTCGGGTCTATAACCCACGAGAATGATCGAAGCCCAGAAGTGGATCCCCTTGAGAAAGATCCCACTTCTGAGCTCCCATTTCATAAAATTCTCGATTTTGAAAGACCTTCCAATTCAGTAGGAGGAGATTTCATAGAGGTGAACCTAGGGAGTGATTCCAATCCCAAACTCATCAAGATAGGCGCATGTTTGCATGAGCATGAAAGATCAGCATTCATTGCATTTCTATGAACCTATTTAGATGTGTTTGCATGGACGTATAAAGACATGCCGGGCATAGACCCCGGCATTGTCGAACATCGTCTTCCCTTAGATGCGGATGTAAAACCCATAAAGCAGAAGCTTAGGAAAATACATCCGAATATACACACGCAAGTCAAAGAGGGTTTAGAAGATCTGCTAAAAGCCAGATTTATAAAACCCATTGCGTATTCTGATTGGTTATCAAATATCGTTGTGGTTTGAAAAACCAATGGGAAAATTCGAATATGCATCGATTTCAGAAACCTGAACAAAGCCACTCCAAAGGATAATTATCCTTTACCAAACATAGATTTGATAGTCGATAGTACTGCAAATCATGAAATGTTTTCGTTTATGGATGGCTATTCAGGATATAATCAAATTAAATTAAGTCCACGAGATCAGGGTAAGACCGCATTCACAACCCCATGGGGCACGTACTGCTATACAGTCATACCCTTTGGTTTGAAAAATGCCGACGCAACATACCAGAGAGTCATGACCACGATCTTCCATGATCAGATTCATGAGCTCGTAGAAGTGTATGTAGATGATCTCTTGGCAAAATCCAAAACCCGATGTGCTCATATCGAATGTTTGCAAAAGATTTTCGAAAGGCTTAGACTTTACAAAGTGAAGCTAAACCCTCAAAAATGTGTATTCGGAGTAGAATCTGGAAAGCTTCTAGGCTTTATGGTGAGCCAAAGGGGTATAGAAGTCGACCCCTCTAAGTGTCGAGCCATCATAGACATGGCTCCACCCTCCAATCTCACACAAATTCGTAGCCTCCAGAGTCGATTACAGTCCGTTCACCGATTTATATCAAATCTGGCGACTAGATGCGAACCCTTCAACAAACTGTTGAGGAAGGGCACGAAATTTTCATGGGATAACGACTGCCAAAAGTCCTTCGAGAGACTAAAGGCATACTTGGTTAACCCCCCTATTTTGAATCCTTTGAAGCAAGGAAAACCTCTTTTGCTTTACATTTCCGTGCATGTGAATGCTTTGGGAGCCCTATTGGCTCAATACGAGGATGACACCCATAAGGAGTATGCCATCTACTATATTTCGAAAACTCTCTTGGCTTATGAAAGGAATTATCAAGCCATGGAGAAGACGTGCTTGGCCCTAGTCTGGGCTTGCCAGAAATTTCGACACTATTTCCTAGATCATGAGATCTAGATAGTGTCCAAGCTTGATCCAATCAAGCACTTATTCGAAAAACCCATTCTCACTGTAGATTGGGCAAATGGAAACTCCTTCTAATGGAGTATGACCTGAAATACCATCACTAGATCTCCATAAAGGGGCAAGCCCTAGCTGACTACGTGGCTGAGTTCTCCCTTGAAGACGCATATCCCACACTTGATGAAATGCCTGATGAAGGCATATTACAAAACCATTTTCAAAACCACATTTTGGCAAACTCTTTCGAAAACCAAGTGTGGAAAATGCACTTCGATGGGGCACGAAACCAACGAGGGGCTGGTGCTGGGGTCATCCTCATATCCCCTAAAAAGGGCGAAATTCCCATAGCAATCCGCCTAGATTTCGAATGTTCCAACAATATACCTGAGTATGAAGCACTCATACAAGGCTTAAAGGTTTCGAAAACTCTAGGGGCATCATGCAGAGGTCTTTGGGACAAAGGGCTATTTTGAGTCTGGAAACCCTCGAGCCTTCGAGACAAAACCCTGTACATATGCTTTAAACTATATTTGTTTTAAATATGTATAATATTGTTTTAAAACCTTTTAAAAGATGTTTTGAAACCCCGCAAAGCGGTTTGGCCTGATGAAAGTAGGACCAAAAGAGAAAAAGAGAGCCTGGAACCGGAACACATGTCGAGCCCGGCACAGCAACTCTCATGTTAGATTCATCCCCAGAATCTCGAACATCCAAGCCCCGGTTATCAAACAAATCATTCGAAATTATCTCCGAAAGGTGAAAACAGAAGCGGACGACCATCTTGGCGAAGACCCAACGCAAGACGGAGTACTGATGCTGTCAGGCCCCGCACAAACCATTCGTTTCGAACATACCCTAAAGGAGTCACAATTCAGCTTTGGATCGGATCTGGACCATATATATCCAAATCCCAATCCAAACATATATGTGGATTTGGAATTGGATTTGGATTTGGATCCAAAGATCCAATCAAATATCCACATCCATGGCCCACATCACCTTCTCATAAATGGAGGTGGGCCCCACTTGAAATTCACGTGGGATCTTGGGCATGAGAGAGAATGGGGAGGATTAAATGTGAGGGAAATGTGTTAAGCTTGACTTGTGTGTCAAGTTTTGGGTTAATCATGTGGGTTAGCCTAATTAGTGTGGGTTTAAGCTTGTATGAACCTACACCTAACCTAGGGCTGCACCAACGTGATGCAATGAAGTCCATGGGCCATGCAAAGGGATGCTCCTAACCCAATCCTAAGCCAAAACCCCTAATCCTAGCCATTTGCCCTAAACTTGACCTAATCCTAACCTAATCACCTAACCCACTTCCCTAATCCTCCCATAATCCCAACCTAATCACCTAACCCACTTCCCTAATCCTTCCCTAAACATAGCCTAATTCCCCTAATCCCGACCTAATCCTAGCCTAAACACCTAACCCACCTCACTAAACTTCACCCTAAGCCCAACCCACCTAGCTAAGCCCTAAACCACTAAACCACCCTGTAAACACCCCGAATTTTTCAAAAATCAAAAACTCTAAAAAAGCACAAAAAGCTCGTTTGAGCCAAAACAAAAACCTGTTTTAAAATGTGAAAACAGGTACAAAAGGCAAAAGGAGAGCCCCAGCAAGAGGAGCAAATCGAGCCTGGAGTCTCAAAAGCCACCCCCTGTTCAAAAACAGAAGAAAAAAGAGCCCGTTCAGAGAAAAGCCCGACAGAAGGGTAAAAATGTAATTTGGGTCAAAGGAAAAGCGCAAAGTAGCTCCAAAATGCAGAAAGAAGCCCAATACCTGAGGAAATCGACAGAAGTCCGAGACACGTCCCGTCAGAATGAAGAACGGAATCTGTGTGGCAATCTAAGTTCAATATCAACAGGAACCGACCAAAAACCAAAACGGCGGACCGAAACGAACGCAGAAAAAGTCCTGAAAAGCAGAACACCGATTGGAAGAAATACTTGGGGAAGACCCAGGCCAGAGTTGGGCATCCGATGAATCGAAGACCGCTTGAAACTGACGGTGAAAAGCATCAGAAAGGACCAGAAAACCAAGGAGCAGAAGAAAAGTCTGGATTGGGTCTGGACCCAAAAATATCCACATCCAATTGTGTTTGGATTGGATATGGATCTCAAAATATCTGAGATCTGAGATCCGAGATCCAAACCCAAATAAATATTTAGACTGGATCTGGATCTCAAAATATCCGCGATCCGTGATCCAGATCCACATAGAGTTTGGATTGGATCCGGATAGCCAGACCCAAATCCAAGACCCAATATCCAAGACCCATTTAAAACCTCTATAAATAGAGGTGTTGGGCTTGAAAATGGATTCACGAGTGAGGCTCCAGGGAAGCTCCTCACGTGAATAAAGGGGGGGATGAGAGAGAAATTGGCTATTGGCCAATACATTCATTATTTTGAGAGTTGGGATTGGCCCATGGAGGCAAGGGTTGCACCAACAACGAGCGTCTTCATCAAGCCGGCTGGGAGTGGAGATCGTGGTGGAGCTTGGCGGCTTGAGCGGCGGCTTGGAGCGATGTTGCAACCAAGGTAGATCCCTAAGCCCTAACCTAACCCCTCTTCCCTAACCTCTCTAGACCACCCATCCTAGCCAAACCTGCCCCTAAAACCGCCACCAAAACAGCCAAGTCCTGGCCGCTTTTCACCAAGTCTCCTACCTAAGACCACCACCTAAACTCTACCCTAAACACCACCCTAAACAACCTCCCTAAACCACCTAAAGTTCGGCCAAGTGCTGGCCGAACTTCCCTTTGAAACTACCTAGCTCGAGCCACCTTGGCTCGAGCCACCTTGGCTCGAGCCTTTTTCCTAAGACCCGTGTCCCACACTTTCTACCTAAATTTTTGGCCTGCCTTGAGGCAGGCCATCTACCCTAAAAACCACCCAGCCACCGGCTGGGTTTTTCCTCCCCCACTCACCTAAAACAGCCCGGCCAAAGGTGGCCGGGCTTCCTTGCTTTTTAGCCAAAAACCAGGCCTGCCCTAAAGGCAGGCCATCTACCTTTTAAACCAGCCCCTAACCCAGGTCGTGTCCCATCCCCTTTCATCCCCATAGGACCTGCCATTTGGCAGGTCACTCAATCAAAGCCCTACGGCCTGCCACAAGGCAGGCCGTGTCCTATTATCCAGCCCAAAACCTTAGGCTAAGGGCTGGCCGTGAACCACCCCCTAAGCCATCTTGGCCAACCTCATTAAACCACACCAAACCTAACCTAATTAGGACTCAACCAAGCCTTAACCTAGCCGTGGTTTGCCTAGGTTCAGCCCCAACTACAGCCGAGTTCACTCAAGCCACTTTGGCTCGAGTCACACAAGCTAAACCCAAGGCCAAATGTTGGTTGAACCCTAAGTCTAAACTATACCTAAACCAAGGCCAAACGTTGGCCTAATCCCAAGTCTAAACGTAACTAAACCCAAGGCCAAAAGCTAGCCGAATCCAAACTCTATCCTATACCTAAACCAAGGCCAAGTGTTGGCCGAATCCCATACAAAAACCCAATCACTCGAGCCAAGGAGACTCGAGTCACCCCTTGCCCAAATCGGCACCAAGTAGCCCCAAACCCATTGTAGCTTGCAGCTCCCGGAACTCCAAGTCTCTCCAAGCTCTCAAGCTCTCTGACTTCGCTCCCACGTGCCACGGACTCCATAAGAAGAAGGTGGATTCGCCCCTTGTACGATCCTAACTCAAAAGGCTGGAAAGTGTAAGTTGATTTCGATATATATCAAATCCCTTTCTATTCAATTCAACTCGTCATATGGGGTTGTAATAACGGAGCTTGTCTCCCCCCGGATGTAATATATGTGCTTGATTTAAAACACACACACGTACACTCGAGCCTTTCCACTCTTATCTGCACACTTTCGCACACAAACGGGCCTCAACAACCCATAGGATATAGCCCTATTTATATACATTCAGCTGGGTTTTAAGGTTCAAGTCGTGTGAGTTGTCTTTCATTTTATACACTCAAAGCACTCACTCACATTGAGCCTTTCCACTCTTACGTATATATATGTATTTCCCTTTCAGCTGGGTTTTAAATTCAAGTTGCGTGAGTTGCCTTACAATTTATACACTCAAAGCACTCACTCACATTGAGCCTTCTCGCTCTTATATATATCTATATCTCCCTTCTGCTGCGTTTTACGGTTCAGTTGCATGTGTTGCATTTCAATTTATATACAACACCCACGCACACATTGAGCCTTTCTGCTCTTAAGATATAGATATATTTAAATTTCTGCAATTTACATTCAAGTCGTGTGAGTTGCATTCAATTTGGGTTTTCCCTTCTGCTAAGTCTTTAAATTTCGGGTTTTACATTCAAGTTGTGTGAGTTGCATTGCATACTCGCCATACTCGAGCTAGAGTGCATACCTGCATCGAACAAACCAGAACAAAACGTGTAAACACGCCTAAGTGGATAAAATCGAAAGACTTAGGGTCACCCAAATCAAAAACTCGCCAAGTGCACAATTTCAAAAGGATTTTCAAAAACACTTCCTTATTCAAAAATCGAATTTGAGTTTAACTTGTTCAAACGAAGTCTCTAAGCATACAGACTGACCCTTGCACGTCGGTGCAAGAAGGTCTGCGACAAAAAGATCCCGCTTGCCTGCAATCGCCTTTCAAAAGTCAGATATTTCAAAACTACTTCGCTAGTTTGAGTAAGCTAGCTGGCATGCCCTAAAAGCGACGTAAGCACGAAAAGATTCGCTCCAGGCCTAAGAAAACCGGAGTCGAAGATTTTCCGTGTCTACACACCCCACCTAAAACCCTAGCACACCATATCCCTAAAACCATCTAAACCTAAATATTTGTCCCCCCCTAAATATCTAGCAAACCTTATTCCCAAACCACCACCACCTAACCACTAAACCAGCCCCCCAAAACCATCCCCAACCGACCCCAACAAATCCTATAAAACCGCCCCCTAGTGGGCAGGTTTTTCAAGTTCCTTTGGGCCAGCCGAGCCCTTCCTCTCCTCTCTCATCCCTTGCTCTCTTCTCTCACCTGCTCCACCTTGGAACCCAGCCAACTCCACTCCATGCCACCATCACCTCCCGGCCAGCTCCATTCCTTGACACCCGACTGCATCAACCTGCCGCATCCTCCCTTGCCACCCGCAACACCTCACCCTTCGGCCAGCCATCCTCCGGTTAGTACCCCATCATAACACCACCCTCTCTTCACTCCCCCTCCACTCTTAACCACCACCCGCAACACCTTCCTCAGCCTAATCTCCACTTCATCCAGCCGGCCACCACCTAACTACCTGCCACCATTCAGCCACAACCGACTGCAACACCCGCAGCCTTACCTCCTTTCCCTTAGGCACCCCTAGCCTCATCTTTCCCTAGGACCTGCCCCGCCTTTCCCTTAGACAACCCCCACTCCATAGTGACACCCCCTAGCTCCCTTTCCTTTCCTAAGCTCCCCCAAACTACCCCAGCCAAGGCAACAGCACCCCCTCCATTCGGCTAGCGCCAAGGCGCCATCACCCGCACCCTTGCCATTCGGCCAGCACCCTCCTTTCCCGCGCCCTTCCGAGGAGCTCCCTCTTGCAGCCCAAGGCGATACTCAAGCTCAAGCTCAAGCAAGTCACCTCCGGACCAGCTATACGTAAGTGCCTAACTTGGTCCTTGTTTATAGACTTGCTTAAGTTTAATTAAATTTGATACGGGGTTGTAATAATGGAGCATTGTCTCCCCCCGCTTGTAATAACGTAGTTTGGCACACCCACACACACGTGCACTTGAGCCTATCCTGCTCTTAGTTGTACACGATTTTGGACACACACATGGGCCTAATCAGCCCTTAAGATATAGACTTACTTACATAATTTAAGTTGCGTGGGGTTTTGCTTAAGTTGTGTGTTGCCTTTCGATTTTCACACTCACACACATTGAGCTTTCGCTCTTATTTTCAAGACCCAAGTAAGGGCCATGTTATAATTTCCCTTGGGTGTTTTACTTCATGTCATGTGCGTAGTATTTCAATTATACACTCACACACATTGAGCTTTCGCTCTTACTCCCAAGACCTTAGTCAAGGCCTATTGCAATTTATATTTGGGTTTAATTTCATGTCGTGTGCGTAGTACTTCAATTCTACACTCACACACATTGAGCTTTCGCTCTTACTCCCAAGACCTTAGTTAAGGCCATATTGCAATTTATATTTGGGTTTCATTTAAGTCGTGTGAGTTGTCTTTCAATATACACACAACACCCACGCAACACGTTGGCGACCTTCGGGCCCATATATATTATAAGTATTTCCCCTTCGGCTATGTCTTTAAGATTTGGGTTTTAAGGTTCAGCAGTGTGCATAGTCTTTACATATATACACGGCACACACTTTCACTATTGAGCCTTTCCGCTCTTAAGATATAGCCATATTTCCCTTTTGCAATTTACATTTAAGTCATTTCCCTTCCACATTGTCTTTCAATTCGGGTTTTGCCTTTGGAGTTGCATGAGTTTGCATTGCATATACGCCATACCACGAGTTAAGACGCATATTGCATCAAAGCAAACCCCATACTCCCCCTCAAAGTCGCCCCACTTAGGTCACGTGTTCATAACACACACCTAGTTGGCCCGAAAAGGGATAAAAAGAAAGACATAGGCACGTGCAAATCCACGTGAAATAAAAACTTGAAAATCATACAAAAACAGCCCGAATCGAACACCTCAAACATTTTCGTAGGTTCTCACATTTAAAAACTCGATTTTCTAAGCGTAAAGACTGACCCTTGCGCATCGGTGCAAGAAAGTCTGTGACGAAAAGAGCTTTCTTGCTCACAGTCGCCACGTTAGGAGTCAGATTTCAAAGTATTTCTTCGCTAGCTTAAGCAAGCTAGCTGACATGCCCTTTTTGCTTAAATATGACTTAGACACACGAAAAGATTCGCTTCAGGCCTAAGAACCAGAAGCGGGAACTTTCTGCGTCTACAACCACTCTCTAGACAAGTGCCTTGTCGATGGGGGAGGAGGGCTCAACATCCTTTCACTTCATGTGGCATATCAAATCGGAGTCACCTTGACTTCTGTAAACCCAAGTCCCATCGTTATCACTGGATACGATCGAAATGCATCTAGACCCTTAGGATCGATCGAACTCCCTATGGAAATGGGAGGGATCACACACACGGGGGTGTTCCATGTCTTGGACATCCATCCCCATTATAACCTGTTATTGGGAAGGCCCTGGATATATAGCTTGTGCACTACGCCATCCACCTTCCACAGGTGTCTCAAGATCCCTTTCACGGACCAAGTCATGGTGATCCTAGGTGAGAGTAACCCTCAACTTCAGGGGATCATAAACTCCCCTTGTTTGTCGAGTTCTCAGGCCCATGAGGCTAACCTGGGGCAGACCATGATTGAGCCGCCAAGGCTCGTGCTAGAACACCCTAGGAAGGTCGTGTATGTGAAGGGGCCACCCAAGCCTGGCCCCCTCAAAATTCTGACCCTTCTAGGATGACCCAAACATCCCTTATTTCCAAAACCCCTGGACAAAAAGCCATACGTGCATGATATGGACGACAACCAGTTCCAGGACCATGATTTGTATTCAAAATTTTCAAAAAACAAAAAATCATGGAACATGCTATTGAACATGAGCTATACGCCCTATAAAAGTCTAGGGGCACAAAACCAGGGTTTCCTAGAGCCAATCCTTCCTAGGGCCAACACAAGCCGATATGGGATCTGCTATACTCCCAAAATACCACCAGAGCCACCCCTTGTGACCACCTGGGTCAAGGGTGCCCTGGAGCCTACCCTAGAAGAAACCTACAATTTAGACCTCTTATTCCGAGTCTAACCCATAGTGTTTTCCCTTTGTAGGTATGATGGAAGATCCCTTTTACAAAAATACAAAAACATTTGAACAACTCGAAATCAAAAAAATAGAAAAATTGCAAAAACCAAAAACATCGAAAAATCAAAAACTCGAAAATAGAGTAGTTTGTATAGTTCCTAAAGTTCTTGTTTTGCAAAAACACAAAAAAATCGAAAACCTACAAAATACCAAAAAGATTTTGTACATAGTTGCTCCTGGTAAGACTTTGGAAAAAGAAAAAGATTTCGAAAGGAACGTCGTCTGCATAGCTAGACCAAAGATTTCGAAATCGATTGAAAATCCAAGTGTAAAACCAGGTCTTTTGAAAAACCACGCATCAAATTCCCCCGGGTCTATAACCCACGAGAATGATCAAGATGAGCATTACTGCGCAACCTTCGAATATCATCTCTCTTACTTGCCCAAGGAGGGACCTCCATCGAACGATAAATGCATGCACATCTTCGTTCGTAGCTTGCTTCATATCCCTCAAAGTATTTAAAGTGGGCGTGACTTCTACGTTATGCGAAAATCTTTGCATAAAGCAATTCGCTAACTCTTCAAAAGTTGAGAACTAACTTAGATCGTAGGAAGCCAAACATTTTGAAGCTGGTCCTTTGAGGGAAAGGGGAAACCAATAAATCCACTTCATCGAGTCCTTCTTTTTCTCGTGGGCTCGACGAGAGAAAAGTTACAAGTGAGATCTAGGATCTCCCATGCCATCATACCGATGGAAATTCGGTATTTCATCATCATTGTCTGTTTCATAATCCAAAGGAAGGAAATCAGACAGGGTGTACGTTCTTTTCTCTTTATTCTGCGCTTTCAGCAGCTGTTGTAGGGCTTTACGGTCCTTGTGAGTGAATGACTCGTGGTATTGGTTTCCCTCCATGGCGGAGGTCTCCTTGGGTTTTTGAGTTTTTTCAAACTTCTTTTTGGCCTTTATCGGTTCGCCATGAGACGAACACGAATCAGCTGCTTCAGCCTCTTGGCTAAGGGCAGTGATCTTGGTCTCAAGATCTTTTCGCAAATCCTCAATGTCATCTCTCCTATTTCGATTTTTCAAAAATCTCTTAGAGTGAGAACTTGATGTGCGCGAGACCCGGCTAGTCACCTCATTGGAGTCTGAACTCAACATGACTCCGATGCTTTTAAAAAACCAACTATGAAATGCACAAAAGGCAAAGAGTTAAATACTTTTTTAGAAACTTTTTCAAGAGTTTTGCTTGTTTTTATCGATTTTCTTTAAGACCCACGTCCCACCGGGCGTGACAAATCTGTAGACACGTGAAAATTTTTACTCTGGATTCTTAGGCCTGAAGTGAACCTTTTTCGTGTCTAAGTCGCTTTTGGGCGTGCCAGCTATCTTACTCAAACTAGTGAAGTATTTTTGAAATATCTGACTTATGGGGCGACTGTGGACAAGTGGGATCTTTTCGTTGTAAACCTTCTTTAACCGGTGCTCAAGGATTGGTTTAAACGCTTTAGAAAATATTGATTTAAATAAGTAGGGACTTTTGAAAAGAGTATGAAAGTACTTTGATCGATTGTTTGCCTATTTGCAGATTTTATTTACGTGGGTTGCACGTATCTAAGTCTTTCGATTTTATCTACTTAGGCGGGATGTGTGTGTATCAAAATGGCCTAAGATTGGCGTGTTTGCATGGGGTATTCGGGGTTTCTTTGGATGCAAGCATGCGCACTATCTCGAGTTTGGTGGATATGCTATGCAACTCACACAACTTGAATGTAAAACCCGAATTTGAAAGACATAACTGAAGGGAAATTGCGGAAGGGAAATATAGCTATATCTTAAAAGCGAAAAGGCTCAATGTGTGCGTGCATGTTGTGTATATATTGAAAGACAACTCACGCAACTTGGAATGTAAAACCCCGCTCAACTTAAATGTAAAGTGCGGAATGGGAAATACGTATATATATATATGAGCCCGAAGATCGTCAACGTGTACGTGTGTGTTGTATATAAATGTAAAGACAACTCACACGACTGAATTTTAACAACCCGGAATGTAAAGACGTACACAACTGAACCGGGAAAACTCACGCAGCTGAAAATATATAGATATGGCTATATCTTAGTGGCTGTCGAGGCCAAAATGTGCGTGAAGGTGCTTGAGCAAGAGCTCGGGTGTTTTTGGGTGCGAGTGTTGAATTTTAAATGACAATTCACACGACTTAAAGTAACAACCCAGCTGAATGGAAATACATATATATGATAAGAGCGAAACCTCAATGTACACATGGGTGTAGTGTGTAAATTTAAAGACAACTCACGCAACTCTTACTAGAGTCTTTGGAGTAAGAGCGAAGGCTCAATTGTGTATGTGGGTGCTTGGTGTACGAGATAAGAGCTAAAGCTTAAGTGCTCGTGTGTGTCTCGTGTATCAAGCATCAATATTACATCCCGGGGAGAGACCACGCTCCATTAATACAACCCTGTATCCGAATTGAATTGAATGTAGAAGGAGATATGTAAATACCGAATTTGAAACACTTACAAGTGATTCGAACGTTTGATTCACTCCAATCTACACGGGCTTTGGTTCACTTTGCAGCCACGGATGGGTCCCCATTGAAGCTTGAGGCGTGAAGTGGCTGGCCGGGCATGAGTTTGGTGGGTTTAAGGCTTTAGTGGGATAGGCAAGGGAGCGGCGGATGTTAGTGGCTCGTGTGGGGTTATGGCAAAAGGTAGGTTATGATGTAGGGTGTGGTATGGAATCGGGGTGCTAAGAAAGAGGTCGCGGCAAAGGAATGTGATGTGGGGTGTGGGAGTGTAAGGCAAAGGGATGGAAGGCAGTGGATATTGTAGACGCCGAAAATCCCCGCCTCTGGCTTTTTAGGCCGGAAGTGAATCTTTTCGTGTGTCTAAGCTAGTGAAGAAATATTTTGAAATCTGACTTCTATCATGCCGACTGTGAGCAAGCAAGCTCTTTTCGTCACAGACATTCTTACACCGATGCGCAAGGGTCAGTCTGTACGCTTAGAAAATCGAGTTTTAGACATGATAACCTAGGGAAAATGTTTGAGGTGTTCAATTCGGGCTGATTTGTATGGTTTCAAATTTTATTTTCACGTGGATTTGCACGTGCATATGTCTTTCCTTTTATCCCTTTTCGGGCCAACTAGGTGTGTGTATGCACACGTGACCTAAGTGGGGCGATTTTGAGCGGGAGTGTGGGGTTTGCTTTGATGTAATATGCGTCCTAACTCATGGTATGGCGTATATGCAATGCAAACTCACGCAACTCCAAAGGGAAAACCCGAATTGAAAGACAATGCGGAAGGGAAATGACTTAATGTAAATTGCAAAAGGGAAATTGCAAAAAGGGAAATATGGCTATATCTTAAGAGCAGAAAGGCTCAATTGTGCAAGTGTGTGTCGTGTATATATGTAAAGACTACGCACACTGCTGAACCTTAAAACCCAAATCTTAAAGACATAGCCGAAAGGGAAATACTTATAATATATATGGGCCTGAAGGTCGGCAATGTGTGCATGGGTGTTGTGTGTATATTGAAAGACAACTCACATGACTTGTAAATGAAACCCAAATATAATTGCAATATCGCCTTAACTAAGGTCTTGGGAGTAAGAGCGAAAGCTCAATGTGTGTGAGTGTAGAATTGAAATACTACGCACACGACATGAAATGAAACCCAAATATAATTGCAATAGGCCTTGACTAAGGTCTTGGGAGTAAGAGCGAAAGCTCAATGTGTGTGAGTGTAGAATTGAAATACTACACACACGACATGAAGTAAAACACCCAAGGGAAATTATAACACAGCCCTTACTAGGGTCTTGAAAATAAGAGAGAAAGCTCAATATGTGTGAGTGGGAAAATTGAAAGACAACACACACAACTTAAACAAAACCCACGCAACTTAAATTATATATGTATAGCTATATCTTAAGGGCTGATTAGGCCCATGTGTGTGTCAAAATCGTGTGCAGCTAAGAGCGGAATAGGCTCAACTGCACATGTGTGTGGGTGTGCCAAACCACATTATTACAAGCAGGGGGAGACGACGCTCCATTATTATAACCCCATATCAAATTTAATTAAGCATAAGCAAGTCTATAACAAGGACCGAGTTAGGCACTTACGTATAGCTGGTCCGGGTGTGACTTGCTTGCACTTGGGCTGGTTAGTCGCCTTGGGCTGCAAGAGGGAGCTCCTTGGAGGGGCACGGCAAGGGAAGGTGCTGGCCGAATGGCAAAGGTGCTGCGGGTGGCGCCTTGGCGCTAGCCGAGTGGATGGGGTGCTGCCTTGGCTGGGATTGGGGTACTTAGGGAAGGTAGGAGTGTTAGCTAGGGTGTTAGCTCGAGGCTAGTTTAAGGGAAGAGGTAAGGCTAAGGGTGTTAGTTAGGGGCTGCCTAAGGGAAAGGAGGGGCAGGTGGTGCAGTCGGGTAATGGTGGTCGAACAGTGCAAGGTGGCACGTGGTGGCCGGTTGGATGAGGTGTTGGCTAGGCTAAGGAAGGGTGGCGGGTGGTGGCTAAGAATGGAGGGGGAGTGAAGAACAGGTGGTGTTGAGAGGGGGTACTAACAGGGGTGAAGGGCTGGCCGAAGGGTGGAGGTGGCGGGTGATGAAGTGGATGGCAGGCGGGTGTCAAGGTGCAGTCGGTTGAGGGAGGGTGGCAGGTGCAGTCGGTGGCATGGAGTGGAGCTGGCCGGGTTCCAAGGGGGAGCAGGTGAGAGAAGAGAGAAAGGGATGAGAGAGGAGAGGAAGGGCTGAATTGCCCAAGAAGTCATGCAAAACCCGCCCACAAGGGGGGAGGTTTTATAGGTTTTAGTGGGTCAGTTTGGGCTGGTATTGGGGCGTCGGTTGGGCTAGTTAGGTGGTAATGGTTTGGGGATACGGTGGGCTAGGCATTTAGGTGGGCCAGATTTTTGTCTTAGGTGGTTTAGGGATATGGTGTGCTAGGGATTTAGGTGGGCTGGTTTAGTGGTTTAGGGCTTAGCTAGGTGGGTTGGTCTTAGGGTGACGTTTAGTGGAGTGGGTTAGGTGTTTAGGCTAGGATTAGGGTGAGGTTAGGGGGATTAGGCTAGGTTTAGGGAAGGATTAGGGAAGTGGGTTAGGTGATTAAGTTAGGATTAGGGAAGGATTAGGGAAGTGGGTTAGGTGATTAGGCTAGGATTAGGTCGGGATTAGGGGAAAACGGCTAGGTAAGGGGGTTTAGCTTAGGTTTAGGGTTAGGAGCATCCCTTTGCATTACCCATGGACCTAGTTGCATCAAGTTGGTGCAACCCTAGGTTAGGTGTAGGTGCATACATGCTTAAACCCACACTCATTAGGCTAACCCACATGATTAACCCAAAACTTGACACACAAGTCAAGCTTAACACATTTCACTCATATATTATCCTCCCCATTCTCTCTCATACCCAAGATTTCTATGTGAATTTATTATGGGCCCCACCTCCATTTATGAGAAGGTGATGTGGGCCCTGGATGTGGATATTGGATTGAATCTTTGGATCCCAATCTAAATCCAAATCCATATACATGTTTGGATTTGGATCTGGATATATATGGTCCACATCTAATCCAAAGCTAAATTTCTGACTCCTTCATGGTGTGCTCGAAACGAACGGTTTGTGCGGGGCCTGACAACATCAGTACTCCATCTTGCGTTGGGTCTTCGCCAATATTGTCGTCCGCTCCTCTTTTCACCTTCCGGAGATGATTTCAAGCAGTTCGTTTGATAACAAGGGCTTGGATGTTCGAGATTCTGGGGATGAATCTAATACGAGAGTTGATGTGCCGGGCTCGACATGTGCTCCGGTTTCGGGCTCTCTTTCGCTCTTCTAGTCCTACTTTCATCAGAACAAGTCGCTTTGTGGGGTTTCAAAACATCTTTTAAAAGGTTTTAAAACTATATAATACATATTTTAAAACATATATAGTTTAAACATATGTACAGGTTTTGCCTGGAAGGCTCTTGGGTTTCCAGACTCAAAATAGCCCTTTGGGGCAGCTTTCGCAAAACCAGGTGTTTTGGAAAAATCGTGGGATTTTGGGGTGTTTACAGATGCCCCTCTTTGTCATTATCCAAATTGATTTGGATAAGGGCAAAGATGACAAACACTCCTTTCAATGTCTCCCTAGATCTAACCACGAAAATATGGGATCGTGCCAATCTTTAGCAAAATCTCACTTTTAAAACCCTGGTAGGAGGAGATATCACGCCAAAGGGATATACAAACAGTTTATGGTCCTAAGTGGGATCATGTTTATGCAAATGTCCATGCGTGGGCATGCAGGTGCATGATATGGATGGGATGCCAAGAGTGGTGACCTCCTAGAGACGAGATATGGTCAAACTCTTGAGATTTACGAAGGCCTGTTGCTCCAAGTGAGCAGACCCTATGCTTTTGGATGTTCGATTTTTCAAAATCCATTTACAAAAAGGGAACACTGCTTTGAGCCTCAATCCTAAGGATCTCGAGCTCTTCGTGTTTGCCTTTGCTTGAGTCTTGACACTTGCTGATCTAGCAGAGGTTTTATAAGAAAACAAGCTACATTTCAAAAGTCCTATGTCTTACTCGAAACTTCGAATTCTCAAACAAAATGAAATTCAAGTAAGTAAATCCTATTTTTACTTTAGGATTCCTCGAAATGAACCATGTTTATACTCGGGATAAGCCGGGGATGGGAAAGAGATACCACGGTCCCTTCTGAAGCGTCCCGTGGTTAAAGGCATAGAGGGCGGAAAACTGCTCTTTTTGAGCTTTTTGGCCTCTTTTTCCTTTTTTTTCATAGAGGGTCTCCCTTTGGGAGTATTTTTTCTTTAATCCCTCTTTTTCACAAGAGAATCGATTTTTCTTTTGAATTCTGGTTTCTTTCTTTTGGAAAGAGACTTTGAATGGGAAATTCCCTTTGTTTGGGCCGTGTTTTTCCTTTTGGAAGGAGAAGAGAAGAGGGGAGGACATATCCCAAGGTCACACTCGATCCATTCCAGATCAGCCTATTTAGAAATAGCACGTACTACTTGCAAGTATATTGCTATGTTGAACTAGGCCTTTCTTTGTAAGAAGAAGGATTTTGAAATGTAACCACGATTTTAAAGACTCCACTCTTTCATAAGTGTGAATTCTCTCACTCAGGGTCACACGACTTTGCCTTTGCACCTTATTTTCAGGTCTCAGGGCAGCTATCCCTAAAATTTTCGAAAATTGGAATTTAATACAAATCCTACACATGATACTTCTTTAAGTATTGAATATTAATAGGATTTGCTAAATTCCTACCTCTTACATCGATCAACCAATACGAGTTGTTCGTAGTGCTTGCCAGTACAACATAGGGTCCATCCCACTTGGGGCACCACTTTCCAAGTGGATGTGGGCCACGATAGTGAATGATTTTCAAAACTAGATCCCCCACTTCAAAGTGGCGAGGTCTCATGTGTTTACCATAGTGTCGGGCTATCCTTTGCCGGTATGCACGAGCATGATCCATGGCAAGGAGTCGCCTCTCATCTAGCAAATCTAGTTCAGCCATCCTAGCATGCTGAAGCGTCTCTAGGGGGAGGTCGAGTGATATAGATGTATGGAATTAATGCAATTGAGTATGAATGGGAAGAATGGCGTTTGTGCCATAGACCAATTCGAATGGTGTGGCATTCGTGGGAGTCCGGATGGAAGTCCTATAAGCCCATAAGGCTTCATCCAGCTTCTCGTGCCACGTCCTACCCTTCTCTAAGGTTTTCTCAATTATACTAATGAGAGTCTTGTTGGTGGCTTCGGCTTGGCCATTGCCTTGAGGGTAGTAGGGCGAAGAGAAGTGGTGAGTTATGCCATACGTGTTGCACAACTTAACCACCCGCTCGTTCTTGAATGGGGTGCCATTATCAGACACAAGGTCTCGTGGAACCCCAAATCGAGCCAGGATATTCCTCTGAATAAAAGCCACCACATGTTGCCCCAGCACGTTGGTTAGGGAAATGTTTTCCACCCACTTGGAGAAATACTCCGTGGCTGCTAAAATGAATCGATGCCCCTTCGAGGCTTTTGGAAATATCGGGCCTACGATGTCAAACGCCCACATGGTAAATGGCCAGGGGCTGACCACGGAATGCAATGCAGATGATGGGATATGAATGGCGTGCCCATGCACTTGACATGGATGACACTTTCTAACATGATCGTGACAATCCCTTTTCAGGGTGGACCAAAAATAGCCCTCTCTAAGTATTTTCATCGCCATCATGTTGGCATTAACATGACCTCCACATTCTCCATCGTGGAATTCATGCATCACTATCGTAGCGTCCTCTAGATCGATACACCTAAGCAGGATGCCGGTAAAACTCTTTTTGTATAGAACCCCACCCAGAATGGTGTATCGGGTCGAAATCTTAAGGATGAATGCCTTATCTTTGGATGTGGCATCCTCGGCGAATCCCCCATTTTCTAGAAATTGTTTGATGTCATAAAACCAGGGTTTTTCAATAGAATCGGGGTTATTTTGGCAAACATCCAAGTCGTGTGTGGATGGGTTGGGCGCATGCCATATTTCTAAAGATCGGGTCCCTTAAATGGGATCGACCTTTAGGGCTGAACCCAAGGAGGAGAGGGCATCGGCGATGCCATTGTCCTCTCTTCCTACGTGTGTGAGTTTACACGATTTGAAGGACTCAACCAATCGAGTGGCCAACTCGTGATATGGGAGCAATTTTTCATTACGTACTTGCCAAATTTTCAAAACCTGGTTTATAACAAGGAGTGAATCTCCAAAGACCTCGATGCATGATGCCCCTAGAGCTTTCGAAATTCTTAAGCCTTGTATGAGTGCTTCATACTCAGCTATGTTGTTGGAACATTCAAAATCTAGGCAGACTACTATGGGAATCTCGCCCTTTTCAGGGGATATGAGGATGACCCCGGAACCAGCCCCTCGTTGGTTTCGTGCCCCATCGAAGTGCATTTTCCACACTTGGTTTTCAAAAGAGTTTGCCAAAATGTGGTTTTGAAAATGATTTTGCAATATGCCTTCATCACGTATTTCATCAAATGTGGGATATGCGTCCTCCAGGGGGAACTCAGCCACGTAATCAGCTAGGGCTTGCCCCTTAATGGAGATCTGATGATAGTATTTCAGGTCATACTCCATTAGAAGGAGTTGCCATTCGCCCAATCTACCAGTGAGAATGGTTTTTCGAACAAGTGCTTGATGGGATCAAGCTTGGACACTATCCAGAACTCATGATCTAGGAAATAGTGTCAAAATTTCTGGCAGGCCCAGACTAGGGCCAAGCATGTCTTCTCCATGGCTTGATAATTTCTTTCGTAAGCCAAGAGAGTTTTCGAAATATAATAGATGGCATACTCCTTATAGGTGTCATCCTCGTATTTAGCTAATAGAGCTCCCAAAGCATTCGCATGTACAGAAATGTAAAGCAAAAGAGGTTTTCCTTGCTTCGGAGGATTCAAAACAGGGGGATTAACTAGGTATGCCTTTAGTCTCTCGAAGGACTTTTGGCAGTCGTCATCCCATGAAAATTTTGTGCCCTTTCTCAACAGTTTCTTAAAGGGTTCGCATCTAGTCGCCAGGTTTGATATAAATCGGCGAATGGATTGTAATCGACCCAAGAGGCTACGAATTTGTGTGAGATTGGAGGGTGGAGTCATGTCTATGATGGTTCGACACTTAGAGGGGTCGACTTCTATACCCCTTTGGCTCACCATAAAGCCTAGAAGCTTTCCGGACTCTACCCCGAATACACATTTTTTAGGGTTTAGCTTTACTTTATAAAGTCTAAGCCTTTCAAAAATCTTTTGCAAACATTCGATATGAGTGCATCGGGTTTTGGATTTTGCCAAGAGATCATCTACATACACTTCTACGAGCTCATGAATTTGATCATGGAAGATCGCGGTCATGGCTCTTTGGTGTGTTGCACCGGCATTTTTCAATCCAAAGGGCAAAACTGTATAACAGTACGTGCCCCATGGGGTTGTGAATGTGGTCTTACCCTGATCTCGTGGACTTAATTTAATTTGGTTATACCCTGAATAGCCATCCATAAACGAAAACATCTCGTGATTTGCAGTACTATCGACTATCAAATCTATATTTGGTAAAGGATCATTTTCCTTTCGAGTGACCTTATTCAGGTTTCTGAAATCAATGCATATTCGAATTTTCCCATTGGTTTTTCGAACAACAACGATGTTTGATAACCAATCAGAATACGTAATGGGTTTTATAAATCCAGCTTTTAGCATATCTTCTAAACCCTCTTTGGCCTGTGCGTGTACATTCGGATGTATTTTCCTAAGCTTCTGCTTTATGGGTTTTACATCTGCATCTAAGGGAAGACGATGTTCAACAATGCTGGGGTCTATGCCCGGCATGTCTTCATACGTCCATGCAAACACATCTAAGTAGGTTCGTAAAAATGTAATGAATGCTGATCTTTCATGCTCATGCAAACATGCGCCTATCTTGATGAGTTTGGGATTGCAATCACTCCCTAGGTTCACCTCTATGAAATCTCCTCATACTGAATTGGAAGGTCTTTCAAAATCGAGAATTTTATGAAATTCAGGGAGCTCAGAAATGGGATCTTCCTCAAGGGGACCCACTTCTGGGTTTCGATCATACTCGTGGGTTATAGACCTGAGGGAATTTGATGCGTTAGTTTTCAAAAGACCTGGTTTTACACTTGGAATTTCAATTGATTTCGAAATCTTTGGTCTGGTTATGCAGACAACGTTCCTTTCGAAATCCTTTTCTTTTTCCAAAGCCCTACCAGGAGCAGCTATGTACAAAATCTTTTTGGTATTTTGTAAATTTTAGATTTTTTTGTGTTTTTGCAAAACAAGAACTTTAGGAACTATACAAACTACTCTATTTTTGAGTTTTTGATTTTCCAATGTTTTTTGTTTTTGCAATTTTTCCATTTTTTCGATTTTGAGTTTTTCAAATGTTTTTGTATTTTTATAAAAGGGATCTTCCATTATACCTACAAAGGGAAAACACTATGGGATAGACTCGGAATAAGAGGTCTAAATCGTAGGTTTCTTCTAGGGTAGCCTCCAGGTCACCCTTGACCCAGGTGGTCACAAGGGGTGGCTCTGGCGATATTTTGGGAGTATAGCCAATCCCATATCGGCTTGGGTTGGCCCTAGTAAGGATTGGCTCTAGGAGACCCTGGTTTTGTGCCCTAGACTTTTATAGGGTGTATAGCCCGTGTTCAACAGCATGTTCCATGATTTTTTATTTTTTGAAAAGTTTGAATATAAATCATGGTCCTGGAACTTGTTGTCGTCCATATCATGCTCATATGGTTTTTTGTCCAGGGGTTTTGTAAATAAGGGATATTTGGGTCTTCCTAGAAGGGTCAGGATTGAGAGGGGGCCAGCTTTGGGTGATCCCCTGACGTATACGACCTTCCTAGGTTTGTTCAACACGAGCATTGGCGGCTCGACCATGGTTTAACCCAAGTTAGTCTCATGGGCCTGGGAACTCGACAAACAAGGGGAGTTTATGATCCCCTGAAGCTGAGGGTGACTCTCACCTAGGATCACCACGACTTGGTCCCAGAAATGGATCTTGACACACCTGTGGAAGGTAGATGGCACAGCGTACAAGCTGTGTATCCAGGGCCTTCCCAACAACAGGTTATTAGTTGTGATCTTGGCCCTGGATGTGGATATTGGATTGGATCTTTGGATCCCAATCCAAATCCAAATCCATATACATGTTTGGAATTGGATCTGGATATATATGGTCCAAATCCAATCCAAAGCTGAATTTCTGACTCCTTCATGGTGTGCTCGAAACGAACGGTTTGTGTGGGGCCTGACAACATTAGTACTCCATCTTCTAGTCCTGCTTTCATCAGGTCAAGTCGCTTTGTGGGGTTTCAAAACATCTTTTAAAAGGTTTTAAAACTATATAATACATATTTTAAAACATATATAGTTTAAACATATGTACAGGTTTTGCCTGGAAGGCTCCTGGGTTTCCAGACTCAAAATAGCCCTTTGGGGCAGCTTTCGCAAAACCAGGTGTTTTGGAAAAATCGTGGGATTTTGGGGTGTTTACAGATATTAGGCTAGGAGGTGGTGTAGGTTAGGCTATAAGGTAATGGCGGTGGTAGGTCGGTTAGGATGGGGTAGAGTGGCAGGGAGTAGGTGGTAGGTCAGCTAAGGATAGGCGGTGACAGTTGGCGTCAGGCGCTAGGCACACATCGCGGGTGTTAAGGCTGGGATGATAGGCGCGTGTCGCAGCACACGTCGGGGGCAGTGGGAAGGCACACAGGGTTAAGGAGACGCAAGGCGTCAGGAGCGGGTGTAGGGCACATGGGGCGCATACGGTGCACGCGGGGTGCGTGCGGTGCGTAGGGGAAATGAGAGTGGTTCGGGTAGTGTTAAGGGTGGACAGAAGGCAAGAGGTTGAGTCGGTTAGGGTGTTAGGTTGGTTTAATTAGGATTAGAGGTGTTGTGGGGGATTAGGTAGTGTTGATTAGGGTAGGTTTAAGGTGGTTTAGAGGGGTAGAGAAGAGTGGTTTAGGATGTTGATTAGGCTTCCCTCTTAGGGTCGGTTTAGGGTATGCTCAAGCTCCAAATCAGCCACTCCAAAGCCTTCTTGTTCAAGCAAATCTAGCCCTTAATCAAGGTGGTGCAGCCCACACTAATCCCTCTTTAAGCCCACAATTAACCCACTAAACAAAATTAAGAAAGCACTAAGTATTCACCTTAATCCCCTCTCTCTCCTCCAACCTACTCCCCAAGTGAATTTTTACGCGAGCTTCTGGGGACCCCCTCACTCCTATTTATAGGCAAATGAGGTGGGTCTTGGATATGGGTCTTGGGTTTGGATCGTGTAATCCATGTCCAATCCAAACACTATTTGGATCTGGATCTTAGATCTTAGATATTTTGAGATCCATATCCGATCCAAATCCAACATTTTTATGGATATGGATCTGGATATTTTGGTTCAGATCTGATCCAATCCAAACACTATTTGGATCTAATCCAAATCCAAACATTATTTGGATTGACCCAAACCCAAACACTATTTGGATATGGATCTGGATATTTATGGTCCAGATCCAATCCAAATTTTCTCTAGATGGTCCTTCTTAGCTTTCTCAAGCGAACATTTTGTGCGGGCACTGGCTTCATCAGCGCTCCGTCTGGTGCTGGGTTTTCCCCAACTTTGTCATCTGGACTCTATCTCGTCATTCTTGACTCCGTTTCTACTTAATTTCACCATTTCTAGCTCAGATTCATGCTGCTTGGGTGGATGTATTCGATTTGGCTTCTAGGTGTGCTGGGCTTGCATTCTTTATCGGGCCTCGACCTTCCTTTCGCCTTTTGACCTTGGCTTTTATCAGGCCAGGGTGCTCATTTTAGGCTTCTACACTTGTTTCTGAGGCTGCCTTTAATTTGGCCTTCGTGAGCTGGTTTCTGGGCTGCTTCTCAATCAAGTGTCGTCTTCCCTGTCTCACCTGTTTCTCTTTTGCTTTTTGGTAAAATGGGACTTATCCCAAGTTTAAGAAATTCATACTGGATATGGAGGTTCAAAACAGTATTTATAAGCTTTTAGAAGCTCCTGGGTTTTCGAAAATGCGAAATGGCCTTTTGGGTTGATTTGTAAACTAGGGATTTGTTTTCTAAAATCGTGGGATTTGGGGGTGTTTACAATTGTAAGTGTTTAGATTTGGTTTTTACCTTACTCCTCTTAAATTCAATCCTATTTTGATACGGGATTGTAATAATGGAGCGTGGTCTCCCCCCGAGATTTAATATTGGTGCTTGATACACAAGCACACACGTACACTTGAGCCTTAGCTCTCAAAACATACACAAGACACCCACGTGCACTTGAGCCTTTCCGCTCTTAGTTGCACACTATTGCACACACATTGAGCCTTCGCTCTTACTCAAAAGACTTTAATAAAAGCCGTGCAATTTCAATTCTGGGTTGTTACATTCTTGTTGTGTGAGTCTGTCATTTAAATTTCACACTCACACCCAAGAAGTACCTGAGCACTTGCTCCACACTCTCACGCACCTTTTGAGCCTTTGTTGCTCATAAGATATAGCATATTTCTATACTTTCAACTGTGTGGGATTTACTTTCAAGTCGTATGAGTTTGTCATTTAAGCTTCCACACTTGCACACAAGAGCACTCGAGCACTTGCTCTACACTCTCACGCACATTTTGGGCCTTCGTTGCCCATAAGATATAGAGTATCTATATACTTTCAGCTGTGTGAGTTTTACGTACAGTTGTGTACGTATTTACATTTCGGGTGGTTCAATTCAAGTCGTGTGAGTTGTCTTTCCATTTATACACAACACACACAAACACATTGAGCCTTTCCGCTCTTATATACTTATATTTGAATTTCGGCAAGTTCAATTCAAGTCGTGTGAGTTTGTCATTTCAATTCTACACTCACACACGCATGCATTGAGCCTTTCCGCTCTTAATATAAGTATATCTCCCTTCCGCAATTTACATTCAAGTCGTGTGAGTTGCTTTTAAGGTTCGGGTATTTCACTTTCAGCTGCGTGAGTTGCACTTACATTCGGGTATTTACTTTAAAGTTGTGTGTGTGAGTTGCTTTCAATTCGAGCCTAGCTCACATCATATCAAACCTGAAGAGAGTTCGTGCACCCTTGCATTTGCGTATTTTCAAAGAAAGAACCCCGAAACTACGCTCAAACTCGCTCAATCTAGGCCACTTGAAATATACACATCCGGCTTAAGATAGCTAAAACTCAAGACTTGAAAAGCGGATAACCCCCATAATAAAAACTGCAACTTAGGCAAACAATCGTCGAAATACTTGCTTTTTCTCAAACAGGTTAATGTTTGTTTGAAATCGAAGTTTTCTAAGCGCTGGAACTGACCCTTGAGCACCGGTTCAAGAAGGTTTCAAGCGAAAAGATCCCGCTTGCTCAAATTTGCCTTTTAAAAGTCATATATTTCAAAATCCTCGCTAGTTTGAGAAAGCTAGCTGGCACGCCCTTAAAAGTGACGTAAACAGGAAAAGACTCATTTCTGGTCTTGTAAACCAGGAGCAAAGGAATTTTCGTGTCTCACACAACCCATCTTGGCCGCATTTAGCCCCTCCTAAGCTTAAGCCCTTGGCTGCCCCCAAGCACACCCTAAGACTAAACTCTCACGTCTAAACCCACCTAGGGGGACCCATCTCTTTGCTACCAAGGTGGACGGACCTGAGCAGATTTAAGAGGAAAAGCCGACCACTTGTAAGTGTTTAAATTCGGTTTTTACCTTACTCCTTTCAAATTTAATTCAACTTGACACGGGGTTGTACTAATGGAGCATAGTCTCCCCCCGAAATGTAGTATTTATGCTTGATACACAAGGCACACACGTACACTTGAGCCATATTGCTCTTAGACGTACACAAGACACCCACGTGTACTTAAGCCTTTCCGCTCTTAATTACACATGATTGCACACACATTGAGCCTTTTTGCTCTTAAGCTAAAGTATATATTTCCCTTTGGGTATTTACTTTAGTGAAAGTTGTGTGAGTTGCAATTCAATTCGGGTTGTTACATTCACATTGTGTGAGTTTGTCATTTAAATTTCACACTCGCACACAAAAGTACTCGAGCATTTGCTCTACACTCTCACGCACATTTTGAGTCTTTGTTACTCATAAGATATAGCATACTTATATACTTTCAAGCTGCGTGAGTTTTACATTAAGTCGTGTACGCACTTACATTCCGGGTGGGTTCAATTCAAGTTGTGTGAGTTGTCATTTACATTTACACACCAAGAGCACTCACTCACAATTGAGCCTTTCCGCTCATACTATATACTTATATTTCAATTTTGGCAAGTTTAATTCAAGTCGTGTGAGTTGTCTTTCCATTTACACACCAAAAGCACTCACTCACAATTGAGCCTTTCCGCTCTTAAGATATAAGTATATTTCAATTTTGCAATTTACATTCAAGTCGTGTGAGTTGCTTTCAAATTTGGGTATTTCCCTTAAGCTACATGAGTTGCACTTTCAATTTCGGGTAGTTACATTAAGTTGTGTGAGTTGCTTTCAATTCGAGCCTAGCTCACATCATCTTCTCAACCCGAAAAACATTTGTGCATCCTTGCATTCATGCGTTTTCAAAGAAACCCCAAATCTACGCTGAAATTAGACCACTTATGCATACACATATCCGGCCAAAATAGCTAAAAACTCAAAGACTTGGAATCGTATAGCCCCCGTACATAAAATTTGCAAACTTAGGCAAAACTCGAGTTTTCAAAACACTTGTCTCTTTTCCAAAGTCCAAATTGTTTTATCAAAGTCTATAAGCGCTTAAACTAACCCTTGAGCACCGGTTCAAGAAGGTTTAAAGCGAAAAGATCCCCCTTGCTCACAATTGCCTTAAAACATCACATATTTCAAAAACTTCATTAGCTTGAGCAAGCTAGCTGGCACGCCAATAGAAACGACGTAGATGCGAAAAGGTTCATTTCTGGCTTCAAAACCAGAAGTGAGAACTTTTGTGCTTACAATGGGCTACCCACAGCAGACAAAGGGGCAAAACCCCCAAAGATTGCAAATGTCCGAGTGGAATCAAACCCGGTGGGCACTTCAAAGAAGCTCGAACAAAAAAACGAGAAAAAATTATAAAAAACATTTGAAAAAAGGGAGTATACCCCACTGGGGCAGCCTGTCTCGTAAGTCCTTGACCTCCTGCTCGCCCAAGGGTTGGTAATACTCCCCGAAATTCCTGAGGGGACCCCTTCAAAAGGGAGATTTTTAAACAAGTTTTGCAAATATCATTGGCTCAAAGGCTATGATACAAACAAATGTTTCTCCCTTTTAAATAAAATCGAAAACTTAATAGAGGAGGACCGACTCTAGGTCACTAAGAAACCAGAGCCTGCCCAAGTTGTGCTTAAAGAACCCTTCCCCAATCACGCAAGCACCAGTTGGAAGGGAAAAGAGGTATGTGCTTTCTCGACTTCAAAAGGTTTAGTGCATGCATCTCATACTGGTTTCACTACTTCTCACACACCACCTTCTATCATCATATACAAAAAAGCCACACAAGTAGTGATCCGAGGAGCGCTTAGAGTCCTGCCCCTAGCTAGAGCTATCTTAGAAATTCAGGGTGCTCCAAAGCACAAAAATAGAGCCAACATAGGAGCGAGCCTTAGGGAAGGTATGGGAGAGGTGACCAGGTCCAGAAGGATCTATCAACCCCCACATCTAGAAAAAAATACTAAAAAAGTAGTCAGTATTCCTGGCCCTTCAAAAGCATGCATTCCTAGGGCATCGTAAGTCATGGATAAAGGTAAAAACGTTTTAACCCCATATAATTTTGAAAATCATCTTTCCAAGATCCTGATAAACATGTCCATCCTAGAGTTAATCTAAACTTCTCCCAGGCATAGACAAGTTTTAGAAAAAATCTTAAAAAGAGCCAAGGTTAGCTCGACTATAACCCCTGAGTCCTTGTCCTTCCTAATGGCACCCATCTATGCTAAACCACGAATCGTGTTCTTGGAAGACGAGATAGAAAGACCATATGAATCACACAACCAAGCCCTACATATCGAGGTGGTATTGAATCACCATCCTCTAGACAGGTGTTTGGTTGATGGGGGAGGAGGTCTCAATATCCTTCCATTACACATAGCTTGTCAAATTGGAGTCACCCTGACATCTGTAAACCCAAGCCCCATTTGAGTTGGTCTCGGATATGGCATGAGAAGCTTGATGAAGCCTTATGGGCTTATAGGACTTCCATCCGCACACCCACAAATGCCACGCCATTTGAGTTGGTCTATGGTACAAACGTCATTCTCCCCTTTCATACCAAATTGCATTCATTTCATACATCACTTGCACTCGACCTCCCCCTAGAGACTTTCCAACATGCTAGAATGGTCGAGCTTGATTTGTTAGATAAAAGAAGGCTCCATGCTATGGATCATGCACATGCATATCGGCAAAGGATAGCCCGACATTATGAAAAGCATATGAAGCCTCGCCACTTCAAAGTTAATCAAGAACATGTAACCTGATCCAATCTTCAGTGGGACCTGGATCTGGATTTTTCAGTCTAGATTTAATCCAAACTTTTCTTTTCAGTCCTTTTTTTGGTGCATGAAACGGACGGTTTTCGAGCGGGCTCCGTTCCTCGGTGACCCGATTTTAGGATGCATTTTTCTCAGTCCTTTGATCGGCTAATTTCTTGCTTTCAATACCTTTTGCTGTTTGGTTTTTTAATCTGTTTGATCCTGTCTCGGGCTTGTTTTTTATGAGGTCGATCTCGGATTTTCCAATGAACTCTGATTTTCGTTTTTAACAGGCTTGGTTCTTGATTTTTGAGGGTTTCATCAGGGTCTTGGTTTCATCTTGTATTTTTGAAGCTGAATTTGACTTTTGAAATAGACACCAGGTTCGATCCTCCATCTCGCTTTTATCCGGATAGGTTGGACCTCTCTTTCACTTTTTGACCTATTCTCGAGCTGGATTTTGGATCGGGTTTCACCTATCCGTTTGAGCTGTTTTGTAATCCTTGGGTTTTTTACTTGAATTCAAAACCTTTATTTTAAAATATTTTCTAAAAAAGGTTTAAACTTCAAAATTTCGGGGTTTTAAAATTTCAAAATAATGCTGTCAGCTAGTTTTCGAAATTCAAGAGTTTGTTGAAAACATTCCCATTTTGGGGTGTTTACACTAACTTGATTTGGTTATAATCCGAATAGTCATCCATGAAAGAAAACATTTCATGATTTGCAGTGCTATCCACAATCAAATCAATGTTTGGAAGAGAAAAATTATCTTTTGGAGTGGCTTTGTTCAAATTTCTAAAATCAATACAAATTCGAATTTTCCCATTAGATTTTTGAACCACAACAACATTTGAAAGCCATTCAGAATAAACAATGGGTTTTATAAATCCGGCTTTTAAAAGATCTTTTAAACCCTCTTTCACTTGGGAGTGGATATCGGGATAGATTTTCCTAAGCTTTTGTTTCACGGGTTTTGCATTGGGTTCTAAGGGTAGATGATGTTCTACAATCTTAAGGTCTAAACCCGACATGTCTTCATAGGTCCATTTAAATACAGCCGCATATGAATTCAAAAATGCAATGAATGATTCTTTTTCATGCTCATGCAAACATGCACCTATTTTTACACACTTTGGGTTAGACTCACTCCCTAAGTTGATTTCTACAAAATCCCCTCCTACGGAATTTGAAGGTTTTTCTAAGTCAAGGATTCTATGAAATTCGGGAAGCTCGGAGGCTTGATCTTCCTTATGGATGAGGGGATCTTCCTCCTTGTTTTGATCATTCTCAAGCACTTTAATTTCTAGGGAAATGTTAGCCAAGAGGAGAGGGGTTGTGTAGAATGGGGTTGGTTGATTTTGGTTGGGATATATACATCGGTTTTGAAAAACTCAAAAATGGGCTTTGTACATGGCCAATATTTTTGGAATTTTTCAATTTTTTTGTCTTTTTCAAAGCAAAAACTCGAAGGATGAATGTAAAAGACTTTCTTTTTGAGATTTTCATATTTTTCAATTTTTTTAGATTTTTCCAAACAAAAACTAGGACAGGCACACAAACAACTTTTCTTTTGGAATTTTTGAGTTTTTCTAATGTTTTTGGGTTTTGAAAATTTTCTAGATTTTTTTGGTTTTTCCTACTATATAATTTTTTTGGATTTTTTTATAAAAATGGATCTTCCATTAAACCTACAAAGAAAACACCATGAATTAGACTATAAACAAGAGGTCTAAGCCATATGTCTCGGTGTTAGTGGGTTCTGGGGCACCCTTAACCCAAGTGGTCTTAGGTGGTGGCTCAGGGGGTATGGATAGGGTGTAGCCCAATCCATATCGACTTGGGTTAGGTGTAGGTAGGATGGGCTCTAACCTACCTTGGTTCTTGGCTCCTAGACCTTGGTATGGTGTATATCCCATGTTTAACATTATATTTAAAGGCTTCTTGAGTTTTGAAAATTTTTTATAAAGTGGATGGCCTTGGAATATGGTATCGTCTATATCATGGATGTACACATTATTTATTTTGGTTTTGCCTAAGAGTTGAGAGGTTTGGATGGTGGAAGACTTGGAAGAGTTGGACTTCCCTTGGGGAGACACAACCCTAGGTTTGGATGGCTTGGGATTGATCTTGGGTTCCTCTAGGAGATGGACGACCTTGGTCGGGTGTGGCTCGGTTTCTCCTAGTAGATGGATGATAGGGGGACGGATCCTAGGTGCAACCAAGTGTGCCCCTAGGGGTAGATGGTTTGGGTTTACTTGGATACAAAGGGAGAACATGTTTGATCCCTCGCAACTTGGAAAGGTATGGATTCCAAGCTAAACCATGGTCGGTCCCTTGGTGGGTTTAGGGATGTTGGGAAAAATCATGGTTGTAGGTTTGGGTTCATGATACAAAACCTAGGCTCAAGGAGACTTGTTTATACATGGTAGGTTCAGGTATACCTAGGATGTCGATGCATGCCTTAAGAGTAACCATGTCTACCATATTTTAAACTTTATTTTGATTTTTTTTTTTTTGAAATTCATTTTCTTGGTGCGGGACATTCAGCGCACCTTGAAAATCCTTATCTTTTGGCACATCTAGTGGGTTTATGGGTGAATGAGTGTGATTCGATACATCCAATGAATGATTTACCGATCCTACACTAAGAAGGGGAGGATCAAGTAGGGAGTGTATGGGGGAATGAGTTTCAGACATACCTTTTTCAAGCTTGTCTACATTTTCATAGTGAGAGCAAACATCCTTGCAGGCGTCCTGAGGTTGCTCTAGCTCAAGTATGGCTTCAAGCTCCCATTGCTTTGCGAGGTCTTGGATTTCATCCTCCAAGCCTACGTGTGGGCAACATTCATTCTCCCGTGAAGCATGTGAAGTGGTGCTCATGGGATTGGAACCCATCGGAGCAAATATTTGTAGAAAAATTGGAGTGACTTGAGTGAAGTGATCCTCATGCCCTACTCCGCTTATGTGCCTAGAAACATGGACTTCACTTTTAATTTTCAGAATTTTAAATTTTTGATTTTCAAATCTTTTTTATTTTAGAAGATTTTCCAAAATTTTTTTATCTTTCCAAACATAAAAAAAAATGGTTTTTAATGTGTAAACACCCCGAAATCCCACGAATTTCTCAAATCAACCTGGTTTTGTGAAAGCAGCCCCAAAGGGCCATTTTGAGTCTGGAAACCCAGGAGCCTTCCAGGCAACCCTGTACATATGTTATAAACTTTATATGTTTTAAATATGTATAATATGGTTTTAAAAACCTTTTAAAACACATTTTGAAACCCCGAAGCAAGCTTGGCCTGATTAAGACAGGACCAGAAAAGCCAAAGAGAGCCCGAAACCGGAGCACAAGTAGAGCCCGGCATAGCAACTCTCACATTGAATCCACCCCCAGGATCTCGAACGTCCAAGATCATGTTATCATCAAAACATCACTTGAAGTTATCTCCGGAAGGCGAAAACAGAAGCGGACGATCATGTTGGTGAAGACCCAATGCAGACGGAGTACTGATGCTGTTAGACCCGCACAAACCGTTCGTTTTGAACACAGCCTAAAGGAGTCAGAATTCAGTTTGGATTGGATCTGGACCATATATATCAAGATCCCAATCCAAACCCATGTGTGGACTTGGATTTGGATTTAGATCCAGAGATCCAATCCAATATCCATATCCATGGCCCACATCACCTTCTCATAAATGGAGGTGGGGCCCACTTGAATTTTACGTGGGATTATGGGCATGAGAGAGAGTGGGGGAGGATAAGATTAGAGTGTGGTTGTAATTAAGCTTGACTTGTGTGTCAAGTTTGGGGATAATCATGTGGGTTAGCCTAATTAAAGTGGGTTTAAGCTTGTAATTAGCCAAAACCTAACCTAGGGCTGCACCAACATGATGCAACAAGGTCTATGGGCTATGCAAAGGGATCTCCTTAACCTAACCCTAATCAAAAAGCCCTAATCCTAGCCTTTTACCCTAATCCTGTCCTAAACCTAGCCTAATCACCTAACCCACTTCCCTAATCCCGGCCTAATCCCAACCTAATCACCTAACCCACTTCCCTAATCCTTCCCTAAACCTAGTTTAATTTCCCTAAACCTAACCTAATCCTAGCCTAATCACCTCACCCACCTCACTAAACCTCACCCCAAAACCAACCCACCTAGCTAAACCCTAAACCCCTAAACCACCCCACCTAAACCTAGCACACCATATTCCCAATACCCCCTAAATCAAAATATCTGGCCCCTCCCCAAAACCAGCCCACCTTATCACCACACTACTACCCCTAGACCACCTTACCACCCTCCTAATACCAGCCCCAACCGCCCTCTTCAACCCTATATAAACCCCCCCCCCAAGGGGCGGGTTTTTAAAAGTTCTTAAAAGCCCTCCTTCGCCCAGCCGACCTCAGCCATCTCTCCCAGCCGAGTCTTCCACCTGCACCACAGCCAGCCACCACCTTGCTCCACCTGCGCCACTACCTCCCAGCCTAGCTCCACCACCACCATCACCGCTCCAGCCAAGCTCCACCTTGCGCCACCCTTTCCATCCGGCCGAACCCCATCCACCTCAACCGCCCGGCTGCCCCTCTTCCATCCACCGCCTCTTCATCCGGTTAGTACCTCAGCTTCACTCTACCCCTTTCTTCACTCTCCCTCCACTCTCAACCACCGACACCACCGACACATCATCCCAACACCAGCCACCCGCCATCCTACCCATTCGGCCAGACCTTAACCACTTCAACCACCCACCTAGAACCATTTCCACTAGCAACACCCGGCCTCTCCACTTAGCTCCCTAAGACCTGCCCATATCACTTCCCCTCAGCCCCTAACTCTACCTCATACCATACCCTAGCTAGCTTCCTTCCCATCCTCGCCATTGCCTAGCCACCCTAGCAGCCAGCCACCACCAAGTTTCCCTTAGTCGGCCACTCCAACCGACTGTACCTAAACCACTCGGCCAGCCACCCGCCAGCCATATATCTCCCTTAGCCACTCCCTTAGGCTCCCTTTTAACAATACCTATCCTAATACCAGCCCATCCCTTAGTGACCCTACTTAGTCACCTTAGCCCAACACACCAAGGCATCCCCTTTATAATAGCCGGCCATCTTCAAGGCGCCCTTCCCGCGCACCCAAGGCACCCGGCCAGCACCTCCCCTTGCCGTTCAACTTCAAGGAGCTCCCTCTTGCAGCCCAAGGCGAAGCCAAGCCTACGCTCAAGCAAGTCATCTTCAGACCAGCTATAAGTAAGTGCCTAACTCGGTCCTTAGTTGTAGACTTGATTAAATTCAATTTGATACGGGGTTGTAATAACGGAGCATAGTCTCCCCCCGCTTGTAATAACGTGGCTTGGCACACCCACACACACGTGCACTCTCTTAGTCGTGCACGGTTTTGAACACACACGGGCCTAATCAGCCCCTAAGATATAAATCTATGTATATACTTTAAATTACGTAGGGTTTTGCTTAAGTTGGGTGTGTTGTCTTTCAATTCAAGCACGCACACACATTGAGCCTTCGCTCTTATTTGTAAGACCCAAGTAAGGGCCGTGTTATACTATTTGGGTTTAATTTCATGTTGTGTGCGTAGTACTTCAATTCAAGCACTCACACACATTGAGCCTTCGCTCTTATTTGTAAGACCCAAGTAAGGGTCGTGTTATACTATTTGGGTTTAATTTCACGTCGTGTGCGTAGTACTTCAATTCAAGCACTCACACACATTGAGCTTTCGCTCTTATTCCCAAGACCTTAGTTAAGGCCATACTGCAATTTATATTTGGGTTTAATTTCATGTTGTGTGCGTAGTACTTCAATTCAAGCACTCACACACATTGAGCTTTCGCTCTTATCCCCAAGACCTTAGTTAAGGCCATATTGCAAGTTATATTTGGGTTTCACTTCATGTCGTGTGTGTAGTCTTTCAATTCAAGCATGCACCCACATTGAGCCTTCGCTCTTATTTGCAAGACCCGAGTAAGGGCCCATATATACATTATATACGTATTTCCCATCGATATTTACATTACAAGTCATTTCCCTTCAGTAAGTTTCCTTCGGTTATTTTCCTTCGGTTATTTCCCTTCGGCATTGTCTTTACATTCGGGTTTTCCCTTTGGAGTAGCGTGAGTTTGCATTGCATCTACGCCATACCACGAGTTAAGGCACATAATTGCATCAAAGCAAACCCCATACTCCCGCTCAAATTCGCCCCATGTAGTGGAGTGTTCATAACACACACCTAGGAGGCCCATAAAGGGATAAAAAGAAAGACTTAGGCACGTGCAAATTCACGTGACTTAAAATCTGGAAATCGAACTAAAAAGACCCGAATCAAACACCTCGAACTACTTTCATAGGCTTTTTCCACTCTTTTAAAGCGTACAGACTGACCCTTGCGCATCGGTGCAAGAAGGTCTGCGACGACAAGAGCTTGCTTGCTCACAGTTGCTACGTTAGAAGTCAGGTTAAAATATATCTTTGCTAGCTTAGGTAAGCTAGCTGGCACGCCCTGTTTATTCAAATAGGACTTAGACACACGAAAAGGTTCACCCCAGGCCTAAGAAACTAGGGAGGCGGAGATTTTCCGTGTCTACATAATGGAAAATAGAGTGCTTGGAGGATGGGCAAGGTTAGATGATTCAATCTCAACACTTGTTGCATTTGTAGCCTCATTTCCTTCATCGAATTTTGGGCTCCATTTGGTTTTCTAGTTGTGCTTTTTCTCTCTATCTACCCGAGAAGATTTTTCATGAGATCGATATACCTTGGTCATTTGGCTTAGGGCCTCGAGTTCCCTGTCAAGTTGCCTGGCTCCTTCTCTCAAAGAGGCAAGTTTTTCATCTCAAGTTTTAGAGGATTTCTTGGAGCTTTTGGAAATCCGATTTGAGAAATGCGATGAGGATTTCCTTGGCTTGTTTTCAAAGGAATCATCTAAACTTGACATTGTTTCAATATTAGCTTGTGCACAAAAGAGGTATTAACACCAAAGTTTTGAAAAGTTAGAATTTGAAAATTTACCTAAGTTTGAAATCCTAATATAGTCGAGGCCCACCAGGCGTGCCAATTCTGTAGATGTGAAATTTTCACCCCAACCCTATATAGAGACTTGAAAATAAACTTTCAATTCTACTTCGTGCGCGAGCGTGCCAACTAGTTTCTAAAAAACTAGTAAAAGTATAAATCCGACTTCGCGATTGTGGCTAAGCGGGCTCTTTTTACTTTAGGCCTTCTTGAACCGATGCTCAAGGGTCAGCCTAAGTGCTTAAGGATTCCAAATAGGTAGGTGATATTCCAAATTCATGTGAAAACAAGGTGTCAAAAAATGACAAACTAGTGCACTTAGTTTTCAAGTTCAAAATGTACAAGTTCTGAAAAACAGAAAATTCTATTTTCAAGACTTGTTTTCCGAATTATTTTGAGTGTCAAAAAGACCTCCAAAAATCACTAAAATTTTACAAGACTAAGCCTCAGATGTGGAGAGTCTAGACCTTTTATATTTGAATTCGGGGTTATGATGTTGCAGAATTAATTCAAAGAAGTGCATCTACTCAAACACCCAGATCTATTCTGTCACAGAAAAACAAAGGCTCAAAGATGAGCCTATATCTCAGTGCTTAGAGTTCTAAATTTAGTAAAGTTAGTCTTGTTGGAAAGCTATGGATATAAGCTTTCTAATGAACCAAGAATCACTGATTTTGAATGCTTACAAACAGAGTTATGGGATAAATACCCAGGTTCTATTACAGGAAAATTGAATGGACAAACAGTTTATAAAATTTTCCCTAATCTTGCACCATTTTAATTACGTGGTTGCACGGCCCTAAAATTCTTGAAAATTTTATCAAGAGTGGGTCTATGTGTGTAGATATAGTTTACAAAATTTCGAAGGGTTTAGAGCAATGGTTCAAAAATGAAAAATCAAACAATTAACGTATACAATAATGCTGGAAATCAAATTTCAGGTTTTAGAACATACGTGATGCAAAACTCACGCGAACTAAAGTGCAACAATATAACATCCCAAAATTAAATGCTGAAGGAAATTAATTAAAATGTATCTAATAGCTTAAGCATAGAGAGGATAAGAAGATATAGACTGTTTATAGCATATATTAGGGTACAATCAAGAACTCAAACACATAGAGTGCATAAGGAAAGGAAAGGGAAATTTCAGCACATCTACTTCTATTACATCATGGGGGAGACAAAACTCCATTAATACAATCCCTTTTCAATTGAATAATGAGAAGAGATGGGGATTTAAGCAAGTTTAAAACCAGCACTTACCCGAATTCCCAAGGAGATGCCCTCCAAAGATGGTACTCGGCCCTCTTTTTCCCTTCTTTCTACTCAATTCTCTCACTCAATCCTAAGAGACTTGAACCTAACACCCTCTTCCCTCTCTAAGCCTCTCCCTAGCAGCCTATTCTCTCACTCAAGCATCCCAAAGTGCAACAACTTCTCCAAGAAATCCAAGATGAAAAACCTGCCCCCCCCTTGGCCTCTATTTATAGGCCAAGGGGTGCCTTTTCAGGCCCTTCCATGGGACGGGCAACCCAAGATCCAATTTGATCCAATTCTTCATGATCTTCACGTGGAAGAGAGAGGGGAGTGGTCCCCATTTGGTCAGCCATGGACCAGACCCATGTGGGCTGGTTGTAGACTTGATTGGGTGCACCTAGCCATTGCCGGCTAGGTGCTTGAGCCCTTACTTCCAATCAGCCGGTCCTTTCTTGCATTTGTTGATTCTTTCATATGATCAATGGCTAGGTAAGAAGGTGATTTGAAAAATTTTGGCCCAAAGACATAGAATGAACAAGGCTAGAAAAATCAAATATTCGTTGAATTAAAGACATTTAGTTCAAACAAAGCTTGATGTTTAATTCAAGCTACTCATATCTAGCACTAGGTTTAATCGGGCTAGGTTTGATGAGGCCATCCACTTTTCATTTGATCTTGCGTTAGGATATTGTTTTTGACTTGATCTCTACCCTATTTCCGGCTTACCCTTCGCGAAATCATCTCTGCCTCGAAGTAGGCCCCACCTGTCAACCTCCTTTACTCCAATCCTACGGCCTTTACACTTTTAACTTTATTTTGAAACCTTTTAAAATCTTTATCTTAAAGACTTTAAAATTTTCATTTTAAATCTAAAAAGATTTAAAACAAATCAGCTTTCGAATTTTAGAGTATTTTCAAAAAAAATTTATTTAGGGCGTTTACAACTCTTTTTTTCAAATTTGCTTCGAAGAGCAGAGCTTTCTTTATCAATTTTTGGAAATTTGAGATTTCATGGAGTGAGAAAAGGGATTTCAAATCGGTTTTGAAATTCTCAAGGATGAGCATTACGGTGCATCCTTCAGATATGGGCTCTCTTACTTAGACTAAAGGTGACCTCCACCTAACGATGAATGCATGTGCATCCTCATTAGGAGCTTGTTTAGTGTCCCTCAAGGTATTCAAAGTGGGTGTAACCTCAACATTATGTGAAAATCTTTGCATGAAACAATTCGCCAAGTCTTCAAAGTTGGCGAATTGGCTCAAATCGTATGAGGCCAACCACTTCAATGCATTTTCCTTGAGAGAGAGGGGGAACTAGTAGATCCACTTAGAAGAATCCTTCTTTTTCTTATATGCTCTTCGAGAAAAGAGTTGAAGGTGAGATCTAGGATCCCCACTTCCATCATACCGATGGAAATTCGGTATGTCATCGTCACTATCGGTTTGATAATCAGATGGCAAGAAATCTGATAGTGTGTAGGCTCTTTTCTCTTTGGTTTAGCCTTTTAACAATTGTTGTAAGGCTTTTCTATCTTTGATAGTGAAGGATTCTGGCTCTAGTTCCTCCTCTAATCTAGAGGCCATTTTAGCTTTTCTTCTATGCGAGGGATTCTTGTGAGCCCTTGCTTGTTTTCCGTGAGAACATCATGATTCGACCACTTCGGCCTCTTACCTTAAAGCGCCGATTTTCTCTTCTATGAATTTAAGCTCGATTCTTAGGGAAACAAGTGAGTCTTCTTGGTTTTTGTAATAAGTTTTCGAAAAAAATTGAAAAGGCGACTTGAGGAGCATGAAGCTAGGCTTGACGCCTCATAGGAGCCCTTTGAACTCGACATGCTTGGATGAAAATTGTAGACCTTTGCAAAAGAGAGGTATTAAACACCAAGAGTTTTGAAGAAGTGGAGTTTGGAAAAATCACCTAAGCTTGAAATCCTCAAAGTCTAGAGTCCCACCAGGCATGCCAATTCTTTAGATATGAAAAGCGGAGACCCTCTCTGTAAAAACACTTGGTGTAGCGGAGACCCTCTCTGTAAATTATTCACTACATTCGGGCGGCAATGTAGCGGGACTAACTTCTTTACCCACACATGTCCATGATGTGGGAACCCTCTCTATAATTGATTCACTACATCCGAGCAAAAATGTAGTGGCCCTTACTTACTTATCACTCCATTCGGGCTCTACAGCACGTCTTTAGTTGGGGACACTCCAAAGCAATGCTCATAATTTGTGTAATCCATTATATTGGCCTTACAATATTGACATATTTATGGAACTATGGTTTGGAAATTAAAATTAGGAAGATATGGAGATTTTAAATTTTGCTATAACATATGATCTCTTTATAGCTATAGACACGAAATTTTTCACACGCAAGCTTATGTAGAAACTGGAAATGAGAATTTCTTATCTACTTAATGCGTGAGCGTGCCAGCTAGTTTGCAAAAACTAGTAAAGTTTTAATAAATCCAACTTTTTGGGGCAATTGGGCTAAGCGAGCTCTTTTCGCTTTACACCTTCTTCAACCAATGCTCAAGGGTCAGCCAAAGCGCTTAGGAATTTCAATTTTGAAAAGAATGAACTTCAATTCACGTGAAAAATTTGGTGTTTTCAAAGTGACAAAGTAAGGATGCAATGTGCTTTGGTTTTGAAACTTGAAACTTATCAAGTTTTGAAAAATAGAACTGCCTCTATTTTCGATCCTTGTTCCCGAATTTTTTTACAGTTGTCTACGATCTCCAAAATTCACAAAAATTTTACAGGGTATTCCTTGAAGTCTTAGGATCCTAGATCTTTTGTTTTGAATTTTGGACCAACAATTTTGCAAAATTGAATCGAGAAGTGAGACTCACTTCCTGTTTTAGGAAATTCTGTGACAGAAATATAGAGACTCAAAGAATCCTCTGTATCTCATTGTACATAACTCCAAATGTTATGATTTTAGTCTTTTTAGAAAGCTATCTATGTTATCGTTCCAATGAGACTAATTTCAACCAATTTGGATTCCTATAGACAGAGATATAACACTTTTACCCAGCCCCTATCTTAGGAAATCTGACTGTGCAAAAACATAAATGAATTTATCTGATTTTTCTCAATTTTATTAATGGGGTTCTATGATCCTAAAATTCATGCAAATTTTATTTCTAAGAGGCTCGTGTGTGGAGGTGTTGTTCCTAAAATTTCAGAACATTTGGATTACAGAATAGAGAATTAAAATTGAAACAACCAAGTATGCAAATGCAGAAAATAGGGTTTTAGTTTCATAGAATATACGTGCAAATGCATACTCACATGAAATTAAATTGCAACAACTCTACCCCCGAAATAAATTGCTGAAATTAAAGGAAAAGAAATGTACATATTAGCTTAAGCATAGAGGGGGTAGAGAGTATAGATTGTTTATAGAATATATTGGAGTAGAATCACATAAGCAAACAAGTAGAGTGCATGTGTGTGAACTTACAATCCATTCATGAAATGAAAAATCTGCAACTCTAAGCCTTATTACAATGTGGGGGGAGAGGATGCTCCATTAATACAACCCCATATCAATTTAATCAAAGGAAGAAGAAGGGTTTAAGATTGAATTTAAAATGATACTTACACGTTAGACAAAATCTGGCCAGAGATTCAAGAGTGAAATCCGACCAATGCTCCTTCTTCTTCTTTCAAGACTCACTTGAACTCACCTAATTCTACCCTTCCTCCCCAATCCCTCCTATCTTCACCTTGCTGCTACACAACCCTCTTGGGATCAGCCTCTCTTGCTGGAAAAATCCCCTAACTAGCTCTCTCACCAAGTGTCAATTCACACCTCTCTCAAGATAGAGAACCCCCCCCCCTTGGCCCCTTTTATAGGCCAAGGGGCTGGCTTTTAGCCCCTTCTTTGGGGCGGGTAGGGTCAGCCCCATTGTCTTGATTTTGATCCACATGAGTGGTCCCCTTTTGTGGTTTGAACCAGCCCCATGTGGGCTGGGCTTTCTTAGAGTAGACGGCCTTGATTAGGCTCCAATCGGCTTCACCTTGTTGGCCGACCAATGTTATGACTCTTTAGCCCATTTTGACTTGATTGTTTGATGCTTGGCTAAACTATATGATTTGCAATCTTTCCACTTGATACAAGGTATTGGCCGTGTGCTCTTGCTAGGCTCTTTCTCGATTTGAAAACCTCAACCATGTTTTGAATTTGAACTTAGTTCTATCTTGACTTGATAGACTCGGCCTCATCTTGATTTTGAACTTCATTCTATCTGGACTTGATGAACTCGGCCTCATCTTGATTTTGAATTTGATTTTATCTCGACTTGATGAACTCGATCCTTGAATTTGATCTCAATTTGATTTGATAATCTCGATCCCCCATTTGAATTTGAACTTGTTCTCATCTTGATTGGATAAGCTCGATCCTTGATCTCATCTTGATTTGATAAGCTTGATCCTTGAACTTGATCTCATCTTGATTTGATAAGCTCGATCCCATATTTGAATTTGAACTTAATCTTATCTTGATTTGAACTTGATCTTCATACTTTTAGGCCTTGATCTGGATTTAGGCTTGGATTGGGTTTGTCTGCTCATGTGCTATTTAATTTAAACCTTTATTTTGAAAACTTCTTAAAACCTTTAAAAGCTAGGTTTTCAACTTGAAAAAATCATAAATGTTTTAAATTGAATTTTGGGGAATTTAGAAAATATTTTTATTTCGAGTGTTTACAATAGCCACTATAATTTTCAAAAAATAAGATTAACATTTAGTTACGTATAAGAGCAACTTGTTAGAAACACAAATTTATTATTTTGTTTGTAGGAAAAATATAGATTATGTTATAAAGATTACAAGGTAATATCAAGAGAAAATTTAACTACCTAATATCGACTTTTAGTTATAGATTGTCTCATAAAAAATGTAGAGCTAGAAGAAAAGAATGCATAGAGTTATTTAGACTAAATGGTGGATTCTCAAAAGTAAAAAAGAAGATATATTTAAACAAAAGTTCTTAAATAAGATACTTAAAATTATGTAGGTACACCTTCTCTTGTGTGGAACAATACTACTCTACATATTAAAAAAGTGATGTATTAGGTAAAAGCATGGTGGTGGAGTGAAGTGGTGTAAGATAAAATTAAGGCAAAGAGGATATGTTAGGAATTTTATTATATCAAGAACACTAGTGAAACTTAAAAAACTTTAAAAAATAATTAAAGAAGTGAAAAGAGTCGTTAATGAAGCAAAAACCAAAATTTGAAATGATTTATATAAAGCCTAACTCGAAAGAAGGTAAAAGAGATATTTTAAGTTATCTAATGTTAGAACTTTAAAAATTAATGATCTTACTTTTTTATATACATCATTAATCAAAGACAAGGATGAGAAGACTATAGTGACAAATAATGATATCAAAAGTAAATAAAAAATATTTGTATAAACTTTTAACCAAAATATAAATAGTATTAGTTTAGGAGAGTTAACCACATCAATAAATTATATAAATTGTAATTTCTACCATTGTATTCAAAAGAATAAAATCAAAAGGCTCTTAAATATATGAAGGTTGGTAAATATGTAAGACCAAACAATATTCCTATAGAAGTATAAAGGAGAAATATGCATCATTTGACTTATAAGACTATTTAATGAAATATTGAGAAACCAAAAGATTCATAAGAAATAGAGAGTGAGTACAATTATACCCATATACAAGAATAAGGAAGACATTCAAAATGGTGTGTACTATCAGAGTATTAAGTTAATGAGTCATACTATGAAATTACAGAAAAGAACTATTGAATTTAGGTTAAGACAAGTGTATTTATATTGGTTATTGATGAGTCAACAAAACATATTCAAGATAAAGTACCTTGGTGTATGTTATTTTCATATGACATTGTGTTAGTAGATGAGTCTAAGGAAAAAGTTAATAGGAAACTAGAACTATGGAGAAAAATGTTAGAAAGTAAAGGCTTCCGACTTAGTAGAACAAAGACAGAATATATGGAATGTAAGTTTGATCATTTGGGTACTTAAGAGGATATAAAAATTAATATTGGCACACACTGCATCCCTCACAAGGAAAGTTTTAAATAACTAGAGTCAATTTTTTTAAGTGATGGAAAAATTGATGGAGATGTTATACATAGAGTTAATGCCGGTTGGTTAAAATGGAGGTCATCAAGTATTTTATGTAATAATAAAACACCATTGAAGTTAAAAAGTAAATATTATAAAGCAGCAATTAGACTTGCTATATTTTATGATTCTCAATGTTGGGTAGTTACTCATCAACATGTGCAAAAGATGTCTTTTATAGAAATGAAGATCTTGAAATGGATGAGCAAGTCACACAAATAAAGATTGTATACATAATGGGGTTATTATAAACAATTTGGGAGTAGCACTAATAGAGGATAAAATGAGAGAAAATCGTTTAAGATGGCTTAGACACATTGAAAAACGATCAAAGGATGCTCTCGTAAGAAGATATGAAAAATTAGATTGTAAAAAATGATAAAAGAGGAAGATGAAGACCACAAAAGTGTTGGAAAGAACCTATAAAGAATGATCTAATTTATATTGAATTAACTGCTAGAATGGCACATGATAGGGCTCTATGGAAACAAAGAATTCATCTAGTCGACCCCATCTAGTATTGAAAAAGGCTTAGTAGTTGTATTACTTATAATGTGTTGGTTGATAAGGTTGAGTGTATACATGCACAGTTAAAAGGATTCCTCAGTAACTCTATTGGGTAGTATGATACGATATGGACCCAATTTCATTCGTTCATAGAGTTGTAGGTCACAAAACTAAAGAAGCTTTTGAGAAATAATGAAGTGTTAGCATGCATTATGTTCATTGTGTAGACACACGAAAATTTCCACTCCGGGTTCTTAGGTTTGAAGTGAACATTTTTCGTGTCTAAGTCGCTTTAAAAGGGCATGCCAGCTAGCTTACTCAAACTAGCGAAGTAAGTTTTGAAATATCTGACTTAGGCGGCAACTGTGGACAAGTGGGCTCTTTTCGTCACAAACCTTCTTGAACCGATGCTCAAGGGTCAGTTTGTACGCTTTAGAAATCTCGATTTTAAACAAGCATGGCCTTTTCGAAAAGGTATGAAAGTATTTGATCGATTTTGTCTAGTTGTAGATTTTATTTATGTGGGGTTTACACGTATCTATGTCTTTGAGTTTTATTTACCTAGGCATGAGGTGTGTGCATCAAGTACCTAAGTCTTGGCGTGTTTGCACGAGTTGTTCGGGGTTTGCTTTGATGCAAGTATGCGCCCTATCTCGTGGTATGGCGGATATGCAATGCAAACTCACACAACTGAACCTTAAAACCCGAAATTGAAAGACATAGCTGAAGGGAAATTGCAAAAGGGAAATATAGCTATATCTTAAGAGCAGAAAGGCTCAATGTGTGAGTGTGTGTCGTGTGTATATTGAAAGACAACTCACGCAGCTGAACCTTAAAATGCAGCGGAAGGGAGATATAGATATAAGAGTGGAAAGGCTCACTTGTGGGCATGTGTGTTGTGTATAAATTGAAAGACAACTCACACGACTTGAATGTAAAACCCCACTCGACTTAAATGTAAAGTGCGGAAGGGAAATACTTATATATATATATGGGCCTAAAGGTCTCCAACGTGTGTGTGTGTTGTGTATAAATGTAAAGACAACTCACACGACTTGAAATGTAAAACCCAGCCGAAAGGGAGATACAACTATATATATATGGGCCCGAAGGTCACCAACGTGTGCGTGTGTGTTGTGTATATATTGAAATGCAACTCACATGACTGAAAATTAACAACCCAAAATTGAAAGACGTACACAACTGAATCGGGAAAACTCACGCAGCTGAAAATATATAGATATAACTATATCTTAGTGGCTGCCAAGACCAAAATGGTGCATGAGTGCTTGACCAAGTGCTCGGGTGTTTCTTGGGTGCGAGTGTGTAATTGAAATGACCAACTCACACGACTTGAACCTTAAAACCCGAATGAAATTGCAGCGTATATGGCTCTTACTAGAGTCTTTGGAGTAAGAGCGAAGGCTCAATGGTTTACGTGGGTGCTTGGTGTACGAGATAAGAGCTAAGGCTCAAGTGCACTTGTGTGTATCGTGTACGATATAAGAGCTAATGCTCAAGTGCACGTATGTGTCTCGTGTGCCAAGCAACAATATTACATTCCGGGGGGAGACAAAGTTCTGTTAATACAGCCCCGTATCAAAATTGAATAGAATGTAGAAGGAGATATGTAAATACCGAATTTGAAACACTTACAAGTGATTCGGATGTTTGTCCACTCCAATCTACACGGGCTTGTGCTAGCTTTACAACCATGGATGGGTCTCCTTTGAAGCTTAAGACGTGAAGTGGCTGGCCGAAGCCTTTGAGCTTGGTGGACTTTTGGTTTGAGAGGTGAAGGTTCATGACAAGAGGTTGGTGCGGGTCTTAATGGGGTTTTGTGGGGTTACAACCATGGTAAGGAGGTCACGGTTCTTGGTGGGGGTTATGGGAAGGTGTTGGGGATATGATGTGGGAGTTTGGTGTAAGGATAGGGTGTGATCGGTTGTGGGTGTGTGGTGGGGTGTATGGTGAGGCTAGGTTGGTTAAGGAGGGTTGAGGTCGGTGCTAGGTAGGTGGTGGTGTAAGGCGGTACTGGGGGTGTGTAGCAAGGTTATGGCGGTGGTAGGTCAGTTAGGAGGTGGTATGGTGGCAGGTCGGTGGGCACCACGTGCTAGGCGCCAGGCGGGGAGTTAGGGCGACAGGCGTTGGGCGCGCGTCGCAGGGTGCACGGAGCGGGAGCGGGTAGGGCTAGGGGTGGCCGGGAGTTTTAAGGTGGAGTCGGTTGGGGGTTTAGGTGGGTTTAATTAGGGTTAGGGGTGCTGTGGGGTAGTTAGGTGGGTTCGGCTAGGTCTAGGTGGAGTCGGCTTAGGTGGTTTAGAGGGGTTCGAGAGAGGTGGGCTAGGTGAGTTTGCTAAGCTTACCTTAAGGTGTGCTCAAGCTCCACATCAGCCACTCCACGCCTCCTTGTTCAAGCAAATCCAACCCTAAATAAAGGTGGTGCAGCCCACACTAATCCCCCTTTAAGCCCACAATTAACCCCTAAATAAAATGAAGAAAGCACTAAGCACTCACCTTAATACCCTCTCTCTCCTCCAAGCTCCTCCAAGTTGGATTTCACGTGAACTCTTGAGACCCCCTCACTCCTATTTATAGACAAATGAAGTGGGTCTTGGATATGGGCCTTGGGTTTGGATCGTGGAATCCATGTCCGATCCAAATACTATTTGGATCTGGATCTTAGATCTCGGATATTTTGAGATCCATATCCGATCCAAATCCAACATTTTTATGGATATTTAGGGCTAGGTGAGTTTGCTAGGCTTACCTTAGGGTGCGGTCTTGGGGTGTGCTCAAGCTTCACATCAGCCACTCCACGCCTCCTTGTTCAAGCAAATCCAGCCCGAAATCAAGGTGTTGCAGCCCACACTAATCCCCCTTTAAGCCCACAATTAACCCCTAAATAAAATGAAGAAAGCACTAAGTACTCACCTTAATACCCTGGTTGGGTGAGGACATTCGATCTAGCACACACCACAATTAGATTCTTGATGCTTGGGTGAGGACATTCGATCTAGGTTCCTGGTGCTTCCTGGCTTGCAATCTGCCTCGTGCTTGGGCCTTCCATTCCCCTTTTGAACATGACTTTTATCAGTTCAAGATGCTCTTTTGGGCTCTAGAAACTGCTTCTGAGCCTAATTTTAGAATTGGCCTTCATGAGCCACTTGTTGGGTTGCTTCTCGATCAGGTGTCATCTTTACATGCTTCACCTGTTCGTCTTTGGCTTCTTAGAAAATGGGGCTTAGCCCGGGTTTAAAAAGCTCCTAATTGGACATGGGGTTTCAAAACACTATTTAAAGGATTCAAAACAATATTTAAAGGATTTTTGGAAGGCTCTTGGGTTTTCAGAACTCAAAGTGCCTTTTTGGAGTTGATTTTGTAAACCAGGTATGTTTTATAAAAGTTATGGGATTTAGGGTGTTTACAGATGCCCCTCTTTGGTATTATCCAAATTGATTTGGATAATGGCAAAGACGACAACACCCCTGTTTGCTTTCTCCCTGAATCTACCCTTTAGAATATGGGATCGTCTCACTTTTTAGAAAACATTTTCTTTTAAGCCTGGTAGGAGGAGATTTTTGCCAAAGGGGACTTATCTACATGGTTCTAGTCTTAATTGGGATTGATGTAAGCTTCCACGCGTGAATATGAATGAGAGGCATGGGATGGTATGCTAGGAAGTATGGTCTCCTAGAGACTTAATGTAATAGTCGAACTAGGGAGTCTTATGAAGACCTGCTGCACCAAGTGAGCTGGTCTTATGTTGCTCGATGTTCAAGGATTTTCTAAACTTGTTTTTAAAAGAGGAAAGCTCCTTTTAACTTCAATCCTAAGGACTTCAGCTTTTCGTGTTTTCCCTTTATTTGAGCCTTGACACTCGCTAATCTAGCGGAGGTTTTATTTGAAATCAAGCCATATTTCTAAATTCCTACGCCTTACTTAGACGTCTAACTCTCAAACAAGATGAGATTCAAGTAAGTAAATCCTATTTTTACTTTAGGACTCCTCGAAATAAACCCTTCTTCACCTTGGGATAAGTCGTAGGGATGGGAAAGAGTTTACCACGGTCCCTTCTGGAGTGTCTCGTGGTTTAAGGCATAGAGGCAGAAAACTGCTCTTTTTGAGGTTTTTGGCTATTTTTCTATTTTTTTTGTAGAGGGTCCCCCTTTGGGAGTATTTTTTCTTTATTCTCTCTTTTCCATAGAATACACATTTTTCTTTTGATTCACCTTTCTTTTGGGAAAGAGACTTTGCAGGGATTTTCCCTTTTTCTTTTTGGTCAAGTTTTCCTTTTAGGGAAGAGAAGAGAAACAGGGAAGGACTTATCCCAAAGATCTACTCGATTCATCCGAGATTAGCCTATTTAAAAATAGCACGTACTACTTGCAAGTATCTTGCTATTTTGAATCAGGCCTTCGTTTGTAAGAAGAAGGATTTTTGAAATGTGACCCATTGGTTTTGGAAAACTCCGCTCTTTCACAAGCAATCGAGTCTCTCATTCGGGGTTGCACGATTTGCTTTGATCCTCACTCACGAAATTTCAAAAAGGAGGTTTTCAAAATATTTTCGAAATATAGGGCTTAGCTTAGACCCCTACACATGGTATTTTTTCAAAAATTGAGCATTCATAGGGTCGGCTAAGTTCCTACCCTCGACATCAATTAGCCAGTATGCATTGTTCGTGGTGGTTCCATGCACAACATAAGGGCCATCCCACTTGGGCTATGGCTGTGGCTGAGGTAGCTAGGTTCAGCTGGCAAAGAGCTTTGGCTGCGAATGGGGTAGGTTGTGGCAGGGTCTTAGGGTTAGGTTTTAGGGCAGCATGGGGGGTGCGGTTGTGGCTGAGGTAGCTAGGTTCAGCTAGCCAAGGTTTGGTAGAATCCACCTTGATTCAGCCAAGGTGTAGGCCGAGTGGGTTTGGGTTTAGTTGGGGAGTTAGGCCAATAAAGGGGTCGGTTAGGTGGTTGGGTTAGGTCCAGCCGAGTGGCTTATGTAGTGGTCTAGGCTAGGTTCAAGTGAGTCGAGTGCAACTAGGTTGCAGCCCAAGGGGTGAGGGTTCGGTTAGGTCTAGTTTAGGGAGTTAGGCCAGCCGGTTAGTGGGTGTCTAGCTAGGTTTTGGTCGTATGGGTTGGGCATAGTTAGGTTAATGGTGAGGGGCTCGTTCAAGGCTAGGTGTGGTGGGTTAGGTCGGTTAGGGTATGGTCTAGGTTAGGTGGTGGGTTAGTTAGGGCCAATTGTGGCTAGGTTTAGGGTGGAGTTGGTCGGGGGTTTTTGGTCCAGCTAGGGTGCGATTTTGCTAGGTTTTGGGTGGTATGGGTTGGGTCGGCTAGGTTAAGTGTAGTGGCTCAAAGTGAGGGTTAAGTAGTGGCTAGGTTAGGGCTAGGTTTAGGGACTTACCTTGCAGTCGGTCCATCTTGTGCAGCCCAAGCTAGGTCCACCTCGAGCCTCCATGGTTGCAGCCCACGTCTTGATCAACTCCACCTTGTTGTAGCCCTAGGCTAGGTCAAGGTCACAAGGCTTGAACCCACTTAGCCCAAAAGTGAAGCCCACCTTTTCTCTCTCCTACTTTTACAAGCTCTCCCCAAGCCCACTTGAATTTCACGTGAATATTTTCACCACCCTTGGTCCTATTTATAGGCCAAGGGGTGGGTCTTGGATTTGGACTTTGAGATACAAATCCGATCCAAATCTGATCCAAATACTATTTGGATCTGGATTTGGATATTTTTGTCCAGATCCAATCCAAAAATTTTCGCTCCATTCTTTGAGTCCTTTCTGACGCTTTTCACGATTGGTTTTGAACGGGCTCCATTTCCTCGGCGCCCCGCTTTCATCATAGGTTTTTCCCAGGTTTCTTTTTCGACCCATGTTTCGCTTTTCAGGACGTTTCGACGTTTGATTTAATCCACCTTTTTCTATTTTTGGCCAGTTTCTAATGCTGTCGATATCATATTTTCCCCCGGACTCCGTTCTTCATTTTGACGAGCAGGGTCTTCGATTTCTGTCGGGTTCATGAGGATTTTGGCTTCTTTATGCTTTTTGGAGCTGAACTTTGATGTTGACCCAAATGTTCATTTTTGTTTTCCCTTTCAAGCTTTTCTCCGCATGGGCTTGAGCTTTTCCTCATTTCGACCTTGAGCTGACTTTTTTATCAGGGCTTTCCTGCTTTTTGAGCTGCTTTTCAAAATTTAGGTTTTTGGCCTTGAGCTGGCTTTTGAAGTTTTGGGAGTTTTGAAAAACATATAATTTTTAGGGTGTTTACAATGAGGTATGTGTTAGGAGTATGTATTTAATTGTTATTTATGTTTTACAACAAATATTATTATAACATTTGTATCATTTTATCTATATTTTTTTCTCACATCACTTGGTAGCATTATTGCTGGAATAGATACATGGACAACACCTATGACTTGTCATTGTTTCACGATTGCATTCAATGTGTGGAGATCATAGAGTCGCATATGTGAGAACAAGTTGCTCGTTAAGTCAGTCATTGTTAGCATATCCCGATTAAATCATTAAGACCCATTGTAGCACATAGGCCAACAAAACCACCTGGCTATAAGGTAGAGTACCATTCACAAGATGCATAGTGATTCACATAGCTCATATTATCTTTGACTGCAATACCTTGGTGTCTAGGCATCATAACCGTATGAATGTATTGTTTTATATATGAGTTGATATGTTGCACAAACACATTCATTTTTATTGAAGGATTTCATGCATTGATATGGATACCTCCACCCTACATCGAGCAATCTCCATTTAATGTCACAAATGACATATAAGGTAATATATTAATCTTTTATTTTATACTTTATTTGTTAAAGTATTCATCCATCTTTTACTTTTCTTTTAGTGTGTTGCTCATGTCTTGGAGATGATGAGACATGATCCGAACAATCAAACAATAATGTCTTTCATTGTTGTTATGTCATGATGTGACATACTTCTATAACAATTGTTGTGAGAGAGTATACAAAATGATGGAATCTAAACTTGATCATCATTATTGCTCCATATTTACATTGCATTAGTACCACAAGTTCTGATCCTAGTTACTTCTTTAATAGTATAAATGTATTTTGTATATATATCAACTTGTACTTCTTCATGCTTCCTTGCTCGATGTTGTACTCTCGTCCAATCATCTATGCAAGTATACACTCCCAATGCCTCATGTTGTAGGTTAGAGTGATGTTCTTACGATACAACATCAGTTGAGGCTATAACAACAAACACGCCCTTAACAATTAAAAATTAGATAAGATGATGCTCTCCATCATTTTAAAGGAACAAATTTTTGACCATTCTCATCATCTCTAAAGTCACTAAGATCACAATCAATCACAATATATACCTCTAACTCTGTCAAATATATGTAACCAAATGACAATGTCAAAAGAGGAGGATGTATGGTTGTGACTTTTTCTTCTTTTATCTATGGAACAAGATGACTATGAACAAAACTCTAATAAATAAATAATTGATTGATGTTCAATCTAATGTTATTAATTATCCTACCAATATCTTTAAGCCATTCTAATGAAAGGGCGTTCTAATAAGCAATCAATAACTCTTCTAATCTAGGGTCTAATGCAGTAACAACTAAATTTATATAAAAAAGATATATATAACAATGAAGATATTTTTCTATGATCTCCAACACATTATGAACTAAGTGCGAAGTTTCACGAAATTGTGGTAATGTATAAACAACTTCTAAAACTTGATAAACAAATAAATGACAAGTTACAAAATAAATACTAGATAATAAATTTATAGCATTATAAAAAACAAACAAGAGACACAAAAGAATCATACAAATGTCCTAAATAGACTTAAACAAATTTGATTATAGGGCATAGTCATAGGTAATATTTGATAGGTTAAATTACAATAATGTCCAATGCCCTTTGAGAATTTTCTTCATCTTCCACCTTTTCTTTTAGAATATTCTACCCATTCATTTTTTACATTAGGACAACCCTATAAAAAATCATAGGCATCCATACCAAGTTGTATTTCGAGCAGTAAAACCTTCAAATCATGTTGTATACATAAGTTAAATACATGATAAGAAAAATGAACATTAAAATATTTGGCCTAAAATAAGTTGAAATATACTTTATAATTTGGAAATAGCACAAGTATTTGATATAACATTACCAAATAAAATTGAAAAACTCTTACAAGAAAATCATTATTCTTTAAAATTTGTTTTTGACATGTAGCAAATAATTTTATATGTTGTCACTTATCAAAACTACAAAGTGAAAGAAGACATTTTGAATTAACCAGCTCTAATCTATCAAGTAGACAATAACACCCATGTATCAAAGCAATTACCAATTATCAATCCACACATCATCACACAATGACATATTGTACTCAAATGAAATAAAAACTGCTGACCAACTCTTTTTTTCTATTTATATAATTTAAAGATTTTTCTACTAACCAACTGTCTATACATAAGTGTTGCTTAAAATATTATGTACATATTAAACAGTCTTCCTCTGTCATAGAACAAGGTTACTACTGCCCTTAGACTAGGGCCTGAAATCAACCTTTCTAAATTGTTCCTGAAACTAGTAATTCAGCAAGAACATATGAATAAAAAGAAAAAAGAAAAATTACCAATAGTATAAGATGAGATAGGGTCTAGCTCCAAACCCAACCAAAAGAGAAATAAACCAAATAAGAAGTTTGGTAACAATAACAAAAGGAGCAATGAATCTTTTAAGAAAATGCAGGAAACCGCTTCTCAAGTTAAGTGTTTCAGTTACAGAAAGATGAGACACTACAAGAGGGATTACCATAATAAGAAGAGCGGAAGAAACAACCTACAACACGGACAATCGGATAAATAGGATATAATTTGTATGATATAAGAATGTTTTTACATGGATCACCCAGTAACTGGTTGTTAGATTGACTCAGGAGCGACTAGACACATCTCGAAGACCAAGGAAGGGGGAATGGATCTAAAAGAGTACAAACCAGGAGAACATCGGTTGTACATGGAAAATAATATTTTTTTCGATGTTATAAATACTGGGTCCGATAGAATTTATATATAAGGCACACCAGTTGTATTAACTAATATATTGATTGTCATCTATAAGGCACAATATGGCTTTGTTCCCTGCCTTAGTAAAGAAAGGTTTTGAGATCAGGTTTGTTCCTAATAAGGTGACTATTGGGAAACATGTTAGAGTATTTTTCTCTTAAGAATTGAATTTTAAACATGGACTATTCAAACTGAGAATCAATAAAAATGAAAGTTTTTCTACTTATATTGATTGTGCCTTTAATGTTGATGTGAATGTATGGCATTAACGCCTTCGGCATATAAGTCTGGAAAAGTTAAGGAAATTATTCAACTTTGACTTACTGCTAAGATTTGAAGAAAACACTTTCAGTAAGAGAACAAGGGCAACAACTTATTGGAAGTCATTCACACTAATTTGTGTGGACCCTTCAGAGTAAGGTCATATCAAGAAAAAGTTTATTTTATAAATTTTGTTGATGATTACTCGAGATATACATATATATATATATATATCCCAACACATAAATCTAAGGCACTTCAAGCATTTAAAGAATATAAAAAAGATGTTGAAAATCAACGGAGGCATTCTATCAAAGTCTTAAGATCAAACAGAGGTGGAAAATACCTCTATAAAATTATTTTGTAAAGACTTTTGTATTTCAAAGTAAAATATAATGCCCAAGACACCTCAACAAAATGGTATAATTAAAAGATATAACAGGATCTTATTAAATATGAGAAGGTCAATGTTAATCGATGCCTCTCTATAAAAGATATTTTGGTGAGAAGCAGTAAGTACAACGTTCTACATACTCAATAGAGTACCCTATAAAGTTGTATTTACTACACCATATGAGATGTGGTTTAGAAGAAAACCCAACTCAGTCTAGAAATCTTCATTAGTCTAGAGATAAGCTAGACAGTTGGTCATTGAGATGTATATTCATTAGATATCCTAAAGGTTCAAAAGAATATCGGTTTTATCATAAGGACCATGGATTGATAGAGAGCAAAGATTTTAAGTTCTTAGAAGATACTAAGAATGTTAGATTAAAAAATAATGATAAATATACTGATAATCTAGTAGACCTAGATCAATCATCATTTAAACCTATAGAAGATCCTCCTCAATCAACCGAAACTTTAAGTAGATATAAAAGGCCTAGAGTCACGCCATCCTATTTAAATGATTATCATACTTATCGTATATAAGAAGTGTGTAATTCAATAGATTTAGATGAGTTGACTAATAACTTAACTTATCAGTAAGCTATAAACTCATCAGAAGCAACAGATTGGGGGAAAGCCATCGATGAGAAAATTGAATCCATTGAGAAAAACCAAGTCTATGAATTAGTTGTTTTGCCAAAATAAAGGAAAGTCATAGACTATATATGAGTTTTGAAAAAGAAGTATAAGGTTGATTATTCAATCGACAAGTTTAAAGCGACATTGTTTGCAAAGATTTTCTTGCAAGAGGAGAGGATAAATTATATTGAGACATATTCTCCTGTTACAAAATTTTCTTGGCTATATCTTAAGAGTGGAAAGGCTCAATTGTGTAAGTGTATGCCATGTATAAATTGAAATGCAACTCACACAGCTGAACCTTAAAACCCAAATCTTAAAGACATAGCGGAAGGGAAATACAACTATATATATAAAGACAACTCGAGTAAGAGCGAAAGCTCAATGTGTGTGGGTGTTGTGTATATATGTAAAGACCACGCACACAACTTGAATGAAACACCCAAATAAAATTGCAATATGGCCCTTACTAGGGTCTTGGGAGTAAGAGCGAAAGCTCAATGTGTGTGAGTGTGGAATTGAAAGACCACGCACACAACTTAAATGAAACACCCAAATAAAATTGCAATATGGCCCTTATTAGGGTCTTGGGAGTAAGAGCGAAAGCTCAATGTATGTGAGTGTGGAATTGAAAGACCACGCACACAACTTAAATGAAACACCCAAATAAAATTGCAATATGGCCCTTATTAGGGTCTTGGGAGTAAGAGCGAAAGCTCAATGTATGTGAGTGTGGAATTGAAAGACCACGCACACAACTTAAATGAAATACCCAAATAAAATTGCAATATGGCCCTTACTAGGGTCTTGGGAGTAAGTGCGAAAGCTCAATGTGTGTGAGTGTGGAATTGAAAGACAACGCACACAACTTGAATATAAACCCACGCAGCTGAACATATATAAATAGAACTATATCTTAGGGGCTGTCAAGGCCCATGTGTGTGCAAAAAGTGTGCAACTAAGAGCAGAAAGGCTCAAGTGCACGTGTGTGCTTGTGTGTCGAACGGGCTCTGCTTTCTCTTGTTTTTGATCAGGGAGTGGCTTTTTGAGACTTTGGGCTTGAATCCTTCTTCTTGCCGGGGCTCTCCTTTTGCCTTTTGTACCTGTTTTCACATTTTAAAGCAGGTTGTCATTTTGGCTCAAACGAGTTTTTTGTGTTTTTGAGAGCTTTTGAAATATAAAAGATTTGGGGTGTTTACATTGTACATGAAAAAAACAGGGTTGTGTAGCACTACATACACAGGAAGCTAAGTATGTGGCTTGTTGTATGGCTGTAATGAGTGTCGTTTAGATAAGCTGCTTTATACGAGATTTAAACTTCGATATAGCTAACTAGCCAGTTATCATTTACTGTGACAATAACACAACAATTTCTCTAAATAACAGTGGACCTGACAACTTTAAGAGAAAGCATATAATGGTTAAATACCACTATGTTCATGATATGATAATGAGAAAGAAAATATCCATCTCATACATGCCAACTCATGATATGTTGGTAGATCCCTTTACTAAAGGCATAAAAGAGGATCTTTTCTCAAAACATATTACAAACATGTGTTTGGGATACGTTTGATTATTGTGTAGGTAAAAAATCAAACAATGGGTGGTGATTTCAATAGCATTCATGAAATGACACTATTAGGAAAATCCCACAAAAGTGGGAGGAAAACCGGTATGTCAGTTCACTTGGCTCGAATGACTAAGTGGGAGATGTAAGTATAAATTAACCATTTTCGGTAAGCCCAACAAAGAAATGGTTGGATTGGCCATCCAATCATTATTTGTGGGAAGGTTGCGGCAAATAGGACGGTAACGGTCATTACTGGCCGAAACCACCGGTCAGTCATGGATACCATAACTGACCGTATAAGGGCTCCATGTGAGGAAGGCCAGTAGGGAATCCGAGGAGGTAAAGGAGTAGACGCTGCTCTATAAATAGAGAGCAACGCTGAGGTCAAGAATACATGACGAAAAAGAAACCCTCTATCTGGAAAATTCTATTATGAGGAAACCTGATACAAAGCACTCTTACCTGTTATTCTTCATAGTGACTCACTGCTCCTGCATACCTAAAGCGAAGACACATCGGATTACAAAGGACGACCGAGAAGACAAGTGGAGTTTAACAAATCAAAGGTCATCGGGAAGCCAACCGCAAGCGCCTTCACCCTTATCGAGCGTCCCAAAAGCCTTAATGGACTTTTGATCTTGAAACATCATTTTTTACTTTTTGCTGACTGGAGTTTTTTCCCTCCAAATTCGAGGTGTTGTTGTTTGGATTTCTTTTGAGAAGAATGCATACCTTCACATAGCACACGAATACACGTCCATCTCATTAATTGCATGGAACATAAAAGATAAAAGAATAAGTTGAGTCTAGGAAAACTCGAGGAATCTGAATCATATACAGTGAAATATTTTTCATCAACGATTTGATTTGAAAAGTGATATTTGAGAAAAGGAACAGTAGCCCAAATGCAACTTTGGAAAATGATCCCTCGAAATGAATGAAGGGAAACACTACCTTTTCTTTTGGATATTTTGGACTTTCTATTTTTCAGTTTTTTGAAACTTTTGATAAGGGTATTTTAGGAGTTACACACACAGGAGAATATGTCAATAGCAATTGTGAAGATGTGGATGGAGAGGAGCATGTTTTACGACTACCCTTAATAGAGAGTGGGAGACGTGGGCTTGGACCCGATTCGATGGATGATCCTCACGGGAGCAATTCCCCGTGGAAAACAACCCAATGGGCAAGTGCAGACCGCCTAGTGGAGACGCTAGTCCACATGAATTTGAAATCTGAAAAAGGGGAAGATGAAATTGGGGGCGCGCGCCCCTCCCATAAATAACCCGCCCTCACAGTCGCATTTCATCCTCCGCTCGCTTGTGCGCGTTTCTGGTTCTCTCTCGTGAGAAGAAGAAAGAGTAAGGATGAGGAGGCCTAGGGTTTCTGGTAAGAGGAGAAGGAAGGAGGAGGAAGGGACGGCAGGGGACGAAAAAGAAGAGGAAAAGGAGGAGGAAGAGACGGAACGAGAGAAGAAAAAAGGGGAAAAGAAGAAGAGCGAGCCTCCGGAGGGTTTTCCAAAAGAATCCGCCAAAGCCAGGAAGAGAGTCAAAGCTCCTGCCACTCACAAACCCAAGCCCGAGCCGGAATATTTTCCCGATAGAAGGAATCTGGTGAAGAAATCCTTTCTTTCTTCCTGTGTGTGTGCGCTCTTTCCTATTGCCAATCTTGCTTTAAATATACGATTTGCTTGAGCGTTAATTTGCATTATGCAAAACAGTGGTTCTTGTCGTGATTCTGGGATGTTTCTTTGCTGCGACCTGTGATTTCCGTGCGTTGTGTTTTTCTTGCAATAGCTTATTTTTTGCGGATTTTAGATCCTTTCTCCTCACCAAAGTGCATTGACTATTCCTATGAGTAGGATGTCTTCCAAAGTTTGGGGCGTTTAAACGATGGTTCTCCGACATTCATGTCCCTTTTGAACTTCGTGATGAGTTGGTTTAGGCATAATCCTTTTACCAATATTAGGAAAGACGGTGTCATAATGCTCTCTTGACGATGAAGCGTGAAACTGCTATTAAACTTTGTGGACCATATGCTTCTGTGTTTTCCATTCTTTCAAAGTCATATCTTTGTCTTGATCTTTTATTTGCAAGGAATCCCAAAATGGAAAAACAAAGCTGAGCTATATCCTAGCTATTTTGTTGGTTTGATCATTCCAACTTAATTGGTTGAGCAATTAAATTAAAGAGAATAATTTTGCAACCATCTTTAGGTTTTGGTCTATGTACCTCGAGGGTTCCCACAATGGTTTTTGTTCACTTCATTCCTTTCAGTTGTGCTTTGCTGTCCACATGTAAAAGTATAAAAGTTAACAGTTACTTCTTTTTGTTCCTACATTCATAGTGGTTTGACTTTGACATTCTGAATTGATACTTTTCGAGAGGACAAGAATCAAAGAAATGGACTTTTGATGGCAATTTTAAGCCACATCATTCTTAAACGGATTTACTTTTGTAAATCCAGCACATAGCTTCAATTTTGTTCCTTATAACTTCAAGTTCGTTCATCATAGCTTCAATTTTGTGATGCATTGTTACTTCAGATCGCTGTTTCTGGTCGGTTCTCGCCTAGTTTTATATCCATACCAATATATATGTGTGTATATAGGCATGTATATATATATGTATGTATGCATGTAAGAGTTGGGGATTAGTTTGAGGCTTCGACCCATCATTTAAAACAGAAACACAAAGTTGGCTCAGGCGTGTATGAACTCTTCGCTTTACTTCAGATCGCTGTTTCTGGTCGGTTCTTGCCTATTTCCATATCCATATCTATTCTATTCTGTATGAATGACATGGCAGTAAAAAGCAACACATGCACTGAATCCTCAAGAAGATATTTTTGAAACTTTAACAAATTGATCACTGGCAAATCCACATTGAAAATATGAAAATATACATTTTATTATTGAAATTTTAAAAAGAAAAAAAACTTTTAAACCCACTCCACCCGAAATACGTTTCTACATCACAGGAATTAATAGAGATATTACACGGAAAAAAACACATAACAAAATCAATCTAGGTTGTTTAAGATAACGTGTCATGCTCTTTTTATATCTATTTTTTATTGAAAGGTGAACACGAAAAGCAGTATGACAGGTAGGAGATGTTGTGGACTGATCGATGGTCTCATAAGACTGCAAAATTTAATTACTACGACAGGGCTCGAATTATAGACATTGTTCAACATTACGAGTTTGCTTTTACTCGATTACGAGACTGACCAAGAAGATGTGCTGCTAGAACTGGCATTGATTTAATGGTCAAGAATAGTTTGTGGATTTCCGGTTTGCATGTACCAATTTCTCTCTCACACATACACAAACACACAAATCTTAAGTGATAGATAATAAAGAATTGAATTTAAAAAGTGAACAAGAATATTTATACTTTATTCACTTTTATTTTTTGAATTCAAGTTTTAAAATCACACAAAGAGCAACAGCTCACTTGGGTAGGGATCGATTCACAAGTTGAAGGTCACATGAGTTCGACACCCAGGACTTACATCTATTCCATGATGGAAAATGTTGAATGATTGGACTCATTTGGTTCTCAAAAAGAATTAAAATCTAATGAAGAGAGCTTTAAATGATGGAAACCAATTTCACCTGTAACTTAACATTTGTATATGACAACTAATTCACATAGATTTAAAAAACAAAAACTATTTCTTTTCCATTAATGATTGTACTTGGTTACTTTTTGTTTTTTCAAAAGTATGGGGTTTGCATTTTTAATCTATACGATCATGCTTTGTTGATCAAATGGTAAAAAGATGTTTAGATGCATAAGTGGTTTTATATAGAGAGAGATAAAGAGATAATGGATTCTAACTACTTCTACACAATTTAATCGTTTATAGATCTATCTTTGAGGATATTGGAGAAATAAATGAGATAATGACAATAATTAAGTGATGTCAAGATATTACTAAATTTATTTATAATAATGTATTTGTATTATGTATGATGAGGAGGTATATTAATGTTGTAAAACTCTTTCGTATGACTGCTACTCATTTTGCAACTAATTTTTTGTCATTATAGAGCATTCTTAAACAAAAGTAAGCTTAGACGAATACAGTTTGCATAGCTCCCTCAAATAGGAAAAACGAAAAACTTTTCACAGACAGTCAAGAATAATATATTTTTGATTTATAAAGTCATAAATAGGGCTAAAGAATATATCGGGTGCAATTTAATGAAAAAGAGTGATTATGTGCTCGTATAAAGGATTATTGATAATAAATGGAGCAAATAGTTGTATAATCCTATTCAGTGTTATCCGTATCGCATCGTGGGCAACCACGATACGATATGATACACTATCCGTATCGTAAAACGGTGAGTATTGCACCCTATCGTGCGATACGCCCAAATTTTTTTATCCTTTTTTCAAAAAAAAAATTTCAATTTTTTTTCAAATTTTTTTGGAAGGTTTATGGCCTCTCTTCACTTCTCTCTAAGGCATCCTTCAATTGCTTTAAAAATCTAGTGAAAAATCTTCATGAAAAGTAATAATATTCATGAAGAAATACACGATACGCCCGTATATGAAGAAATATTCATCATATAATGCATGTACCAACCAAATTTATTTATCAAATATGAATAATTGCCTATTTGTTGACAATATTCAAACTGTTGCCAAATAGGTTTGCTGGAAAAAGCTTAACTAACCAAATACAAATTCTTCAATCTCAGTATACGTGTAATTTTAAAATTTGTAAAAATTTATGAAAGATAATATTATTATATTAATGTCTACACTATAAACTCTTAGGAATTTTACTCTCGATCAACTGCATTGAATCAGATTGTCATAATAAAGGAAAAAGTTTGAAGATCAATTTCTCATCAAACCACACAGGTTGCTCCGTCACTGTCTGATGTTTGGAATGGACTGGTAAGGCCCGAGTTAGTTTAAGGTGATAACGAAATTGACCCATGGGTCTTGCATCATATCAAAAGACTATCAATCAATAGAATATTATTACTTTTCATGAAGATTTTTCATTAGATTTTTAAAGCAGTCGAAGGATGCCTTAGAGAGAAGTGAAGAGAGGCAAAAAAACCTTCATTTTTTTTGAATTTAAAAAAAATAAAAAATTGGGCGATACGCCCGTATCGTGGAGCCCAGCGATACCCGATACGATACACGTCAAACAACACTAATCCTATTCGTGCAACTTACTACTTAAATCTAATGTTTAGATGTTAGCAACATTTAAAAAGGATAATTAGGTTAATAAAGGCATTATTGATTGGATCAGTGTTGTCTGACGCGTATCGTATCGCGTATCGTTGGGCTCCACGATACGGGCGTATCGTATTGTATCGTATCATACTTTAATATTAAAATAATACAAAAATTAATTAAAAAATCAATAAAAATTAGTAAAAATCTGAAACAAATATAAAAAATTCAGGAAAAATTCAAGAAAAATCTGGTAATTGCTTTAAATTCATATAATGCAAGTTTAGTACATATTGAGTATTCAACATTGAACAATTGCATCCAAATTTACATATTTTGAATCCAAAAAATGAAATACAGTTACATTTTACAAATTGTAATAAGGATATCAACTAAATAATCTTCATCTTCTCCTTGTTGCAGATCCTCATCATCATCAACAACACCTTTTTCTTGGAAATCAAATTCTTCATCTCTTTGATGTTATTGTTGCGCTCCTTCCAAATTAATCCATGCAATGCCTTCTTCAGTTAGGAGGGCATTTTCTTTAGTGTCTTCCATAACCCAATCTTCTAATATATCAAAATTATCCAAACTTATTGGATCGAATTGGCTTTCTTGTCTATTTAAATTTTTTAATTGCCTACAACAAACAAAGATAAACAATTAGTAAATAATATTAACAATTGAAGATTGAAGTTAAACAATATTGAATTGAATATTTAAGTAATATAACATTACCTTTCACGAAGGTGCATATTACAACGAATATAAACTAAATCATTTAGTCTTTTATGTTCCAACCTGTTGCGCTTCTTTGTATGGATGTGTTAAAAAAACTCCAATTTCTTTCATAACCATATCTTTAATAAATGAATGAGTAAAACACTCACAGGAAAAACTAGTAAAGGAGGAATGCCACATACCTTTTAGCCCATATTATTTGTAGTATGCCTCATCTCCAACCCAGGTGCATGAAAGTTCGGACATTAAAGCAAAAATGAAAGGCAAAAGAAGATTAGAAACTCCTATCACCAACATGTTCAACAGTAGCCTCATTAGCTTCTTCAAACATCTGAAACGATGTTCGCTCATTTTATCCTCTATTGAACTTCTTTCTATATGTCCAAACCATCTGAAACAATGTTCGCTCATTTTATCCTCTATTGGTGCCACTCCTAATTTGTTTCTAATAACCTCATTATGTATACAATCTTTTCTTGTATGACCACTCATCCATCTCAATATCTTCATTTCTGTCACAACCATTATCTTCATTTCTGTCACAACCATCTTTTGTATATGTTATGGTTAACTGCTCAAGACTCAAAACCATAAAACATGGCAGGTCTAATTGATGCGCTATAATATTTACCTTTTAACTTTAATGATGTCTTCTTATCATAAAGAATACCAGATGCTCCTCTTTATTTTAACCAACCAACATAACATCTCCATCAATTCTTCTATTATTCTGAAAAATTGACCCTAGGTATTTAAAACTTTTCTTTTGGTGACACAATGTGCGCCAATTTTAATTTCTATGTCCACTGAAATAACCAAATGATCAAACTTACATTCTATATATTCTGTCTTTGTTCTACTAAGTCGGAGGCCTTTGCTTTCTAATGCTTCTCTCCATAGTTCCAATTTTCTGTTAACTTTTTCCTAAGACTCTTCCACTAGTACAATGCCATGTGCAAAATAACATACACCAAGGCACCTCATCTTGAATATGTTTTGTTAACTCATCAATCACCATTATAAATAAGTATGGACTTAAAGTTGATCCTTCATGTAACCCAATATTAACTTCAAAGAAGTTTATCATTCCTTCATGAGTCCTCACACATGTTTTTGCACCATCGTAATGTCTCTTATAAGATTAATGTATATCAATGGGATACCTCTTTTTTCCAAGGTTTTTCAAAGAACCTCCTTTGGTACCCCATCGTAAGTTTTTTCTGGATGAATAACTATCATGTGAAGGTCTTTTTTTTTTGCTCTAAAATGTTTCATAAGATGTCTCAAAAGGTGAATCGCTTAAACAGTAGATTTGCCTAGCATAAATCCAAATTGGTTCTCTATTGTACTTTATATTAGTCTTAACCTCAATAATTCTTTCCCATAATTTTATAGTATGACTCATTAACTTGATACCTTGATAATTCACACAATTTTGAATGTCTCCCTCGTTCTTATATACGGGTATAAGTGTACTCACTCTCCATTCCTCGGGTATCTTTTGGTTTCTCCATATTTCATTAAATAGTCTTGTGAGCCAAATGCTCGGTTCATGTATACGCCAAAATGAGCCCACCATTCATTTAAAGTAAAATATAATAAACAAAAGAATTAAGAAGCAATAAAAATAATAAAAAGTAAAAAAAATTATCAAAAAACTAAATCATACTTTGCTTCATCTAATATCGAACACATTATCTGCGATTTTGTAATTTTATCAATATGGGACACGTAATATAATTTTTAAAACAATATTCCCTTTAGACAATACACCAAAAAGTCTACTAATAATAACTACGTTGACTATTTGTCCAACAATGAATTGTAATAGGACGACTAATAAACTTTCATGACTTCCTAAATTTAGAACTCCACTAATAAACGATATCAATCCATTTTTCATGTAATTTACCTCTCAAAACATCATAAACGTCATAAGTAGGGACCTTATAACTTGATCCTATACTAGTAATAACAACCGCTTTATCTTGACAACAAAATGAATTTGTAATACTAAAAGGAAGACAATTTTCATAAACAAAACTTCACTTTAAATTTACTTTCTTAATTACCTTCTTTCAACCTATAGTTGTTCTAATACCTCATTGAGTTTCAAGAGTCGTATGCTGGAGAAAAAATAATGTCTTCTACAACTTCTAGGACCTTCTCTACCACCCCTAAGTTATCGAACGAAAAAGGGCTTTTGGAGTGGAACATTAACCAACCCGACTCGTCCTACTGTTAGAATCTATACTCTTTTCGTTGTCTCACCTTTTCGTTGTCTCCTCAATGGTCTCTTCCGTCTCCTCAATCATGTATTGAATTTCTTCACATATCTCTCTCGAGAAGTATTTTGAGACGTATCCTAATCATCTATGTTTGCTACTTTTCTATCGTAATTTTTTCCTTTCCTTTGTAGCATCCAAAACTTTAATTTCATACTTTGCAACTTTAGGTACCCTATGACAAACACCTAACTTTTTCTCCCGCAAAATGGTGTTTCATGCAAAAAAATACCTCCATATTTGACCTCATGCATTGAGATACTTATTCAAATACATGGGTTGGTCTATTCAGAATGGTGCTTCATACTTAGTTGCACAGTACTTGTTCATGCCAATCCTTTGTAGTTAATGGTGGTTAGCAATGTCTCAAACAACATCTCTATGATGATATGATCTAAAACGTCAAACATGATAATCTTCTGAACCTTAAAGAAGATTATCTTTAGGTCTTGATAATAAACTTATGAAAACCACACAAGATGTTGATAAAACACATACAAAATAGAAATACGGAAGTGTAATATAAGGAGTCTTTTAAGAAAATTTGGAAGTGGAAGGTCTTCCCTTTTTGAAGCAAGCTTTCCACATGGAAGAAACTCTAGCATAACTTTGCACCTTGGTTTGTATTGCAATCTATCACGCATTTACACTCTTATGGTCATTATTGATTATAGAATGTCTATTGATTATGATATGTTTTCCATTAATAACATCCATATCTCTTTCTTTGGCCTAGGATACATTTTACATCATAAAAATGCATTTTACCTTTACTTATGTTTTGGAATTTGTTACTTGCTTTTATCATAAATTAGTCAAGTTCAGTTTTATTAGGTGCAATGCCTATGCATTTGAGCTGCAATTGTTGGTTTTCTGATTTTTTCAAAAAGTTAATTTTTTACTTATAGTGTTTTCTCTATCTCATAGGAAGATCTATGGAAAGCTGCATTTCCAGTTGGCACCGAGGTATGTCAAAATCTTACTATTCCAATGCTACCATGTCAATGATTGTGTTCGTTTAAAATTTAAATAGCATCTTTAGTAAGCCATCATATTTCGTAGTGGGTATGATCTCTTATGGAATGCATATTTGATCATTTGCTTACATTGACATGGAAATTAAGATTAAGCATAAATCACATCCTTTGTTTGAAAAGTTTTAAGTATAAATTCCTTAGAGCGATGGGAAAATTGATAGAGATATTACACATAGAATTAATGCGGGTTGGTTAAAATAAAGAGATGTGTTTAGAATTCTATATGATACGGATATACACAATTAAAGTTAAAAGGTAAATATTATAGAGGAACAATTAAACCTACTATGTTGTTTGTTTTGAGTTATGGGGAATTAATCATCAAAATATACAAAATGTCTATAGCAGAAATGAAGATATGTGTACTTACACAAGAAAAGCCGTATTCATAAGGAGGTTATCAGAAACAAATTGAGAGTGACACTGATAAAATAAGGGAGAATCATTTAAGATGGTTTAGACATATGGAAAGACGACCAAGGGAAGCTTTCGTAGGAACGTGTCATAAACTAGATGGTGAAAATTTTAAAAGAGGAAGAGGATCTTAAAAGAGTTGGAAAAAAACAATAAAAATGACGTAGCTCTTGTTGGGTTAATTGTTAATGTGACATAAGGTCGAACTCTATGTTAACAATGCATCCACGTGGTCGACCCCCCCTAGTACGAGAAAACGCTTAGTTGTTAAGTAGGGGCTCTCTTAATCATTGCTGCAACGCACCATATGGACCCATATGGGGGTGTATCAGTAGGCCTCGAATATGGGTCATATTGTATATGTACACTAGTAACTCTGCCCGTGTAAGGGATCACCCTTGCACGACCGGTCTTATACTAGTAACTCCACCCCTGTAAGGGATCACCCTTGCATGTCCGGTCCCAAGCCCGGATAAAGGAGGAGCGTTGCATTAGGCTTCCGACAACCAACGTAAAATTTTGTCGCACTTACCATGGGTTCTAAAAACAATCCATATAGCCAACCCAATCTAGTATGGGAAAAGGCTTAGTTGTTGTTGTTGTTGATTGTATGTGTACTAGTGTTTTAAAAAATAAAATGTCCTCACAAGAACTTATAAAATCATAAAAGTTCAAGAAAAAAACTATTTAACACAAAACTAAAAACCAATTCAACAATTATCCTTACATGACAAAATGTCCTAAAATTAGACAAAATAAGATGCATATGACTAATAGCAAAGTAACAACATTAACAATCAAAGCGTTAAACAGCATTAATCAAAGAAAAGCATTAAGAATCCATTTGGAAAGTTGACATCAAAGTTTCAAAGTTCAAGTTTCAAGCCTAATTACGTATACAATCCATATGAACAATTAAGAAAACTATGCTTTATTTTACTGTACTATGTAATATTAACTAGAAAAGGTTTCTAACATCCATCAAGATATTTAGTCTCTAAAACTTCTCTGTATTGATCAAACAGAATCTTCCTCTTCTGTAATTCCTGTATCATCTCGGTCTTTATTTAAGGTGGCACCATACGCCATGGCACCTCCTCATTCACCTTTGCATCGCAAGGTGATGCCTTATTGGGGTGACTCCTCCGTTCTTTGCAAAATGTTGAAGGTTAATTATGTAGATTTAGTATATTGTTGAATAACTTGAACTTGAATCACCATGTTTTATTTGCATCAACTTAGTGTCATGCATCATCGTTACGATGACCACTAGTAGAAGTGGAAGAAGTGAAGGACAAAGCCATTAGAAAATGAAAAATAGGTTTGAAATGTTTAAAATGCAGAAAATGATAATCTACCTTAAAGCCTAACCCAAATGTTCCAAATTTCTATTAACTTTTTCCTTAGACTCCTCCACTAATACAATGTGATCTGCATATAACATACACCAAGGTACTTCATCTTGAATATGTTTTGTTAACTCATCCATCACCATTATAAATAAGTATGGACTTAAAGTTGATCCTTCATGGAACCCAATATTAACTTCAAAGAAGTCTATCATTCCTTCATGAGTCCTCACACATGTTTTTGCACCATCATACATGTCTCTTATAAGGTTAATATATGTCAATGGGATACCTCTTTTTTTCCAAAGTTCTCTAAAGAACCTCCCTCGGTACCCTATCATAAGCCTTTTCTAGATCAATAAATATCATGTGAAGGTCTTTCTGTTTTGCTCTAAAATGTTCCATAAGACATCTCAAAAGGTGAATCGCTTCAATAGTAGATCTGCCTGGCATGAATCCAAATTGGTTCTCTGTTGTACTTATACTTGTCTTAACCTACGTTCGATAATTCTTTCCCACAATTTCATAGTGTGGCTCATTAACTTGATACCTCGATAATTCACACAATTTTGCACGTCTCCCTTGTTCTTATATATGGGTATAAGTGTATTTACTCTCCATTCCTTGGGCATCTTTTGGTTTTCCTATATTTTATTAAATAGTCTTGTGAGCCAAGTGATTCCTTTTTCTCCTAGTATTTTACAAACTTCTGTAGGAATTTCCTACCGATTTACCACTCTTCATATGTTTAAGAGCCTCTTTGACTTTATTCTTTTGAATACGTTGATAGAAATTATGGTTTATATATTTTTCTGATTTAACTAACTCTCCTAAGCTAATACTAACATCTTTATTTTCATTAAAAAGATTATAAAAATAGTTTTTCCTTCTATTTCTTATATCATCATTTGCTACTAGATTTTTTTCATCCTCATCTTTGATGCATCTAACATAATTAAGATCTTTAGTTTTCTTATTTCTAGTCCTAACTATCCTTAAAATATCTCTTTCACCCTCTTTTGAGTTGAGTTTTTTTATATAAGTCCTCCCAAATTTTAGCTTTTGCTTCACTCACGGGCTTTTTTGCTTTCTTCTTTGCTTTCTTATAAGCCTCTAAAGTTTCACTAGTTTTCTTAGCATAATGTAATTTGTATAATCCTTGCATTGCCGGTCCCAAGCCCGAATAAAGGAGGAGGGTTGTGTTAGGCTTCCGATAGCCAGCGTAAAACTTTGTCGGATTTTATAACATGGATTACAAAAATTATAAGCATTGCTTTGGGGCGTCCCCGCCTAGCGACGTGCTGCAGAGTCCGAATGAAGTAAGAAGTAAGCAAGGGCCACTACATTTTCGCTCGAATGTAGTGAATCAATTGCAAAGAGGGTTCCCACATCATGGACGGGTGTGGGTAAAGAAGTTAGTTCCGCTACATTGCCGCCCGAATGTAGTGAAAATTTTTCTGAGAGGGTCTCCGCATTTTGATTATGGACGAATGCGGGGGGGGGGGGGGGTAAGGAAGCTAGTCCTAGATAATAAGATTCGTATTGGTTCTTGGAATACCGGAACATTATCTGGTAAGCTAATGGAGGTGGTAGATACTATGATTCAGAGAAAGATTCATATTCTATGTTTAAGAAAGACAAAATGGGCTGGAGAAAAAGCAAAGGAGATAGAGGATACAAGTTTTAAATTATGGTACTCAGGTAAAGAAAAGGCTCGAAACGGAGTTGGTATTATCATAAATAAAGATTTAAAGGAGAGTGTAGTAGATATACAACGATATGGTGACTGAATCATGACGTTGAAATTAGTGTTAGGAGCAGAGGTTTTGAAACAAACCTTTTCTTTACCTGAGTACCATAATTTAAAACTTGTATCTTCTATTTCCTTTGCCTTTTCTCCAACCCATTTTGTCTCTTGGAAACATAGAATATGAATCTTTCTTCGAATCATAGTATCTACCACCTCCATTAACTTATCGGATAATGTTCCGATATTCGAAGAACCTATACGAATATGATTATCTAGGACTAGCTTCCTTACCCTACGCATCCGTTCATAATCAAAATGCGAAGACCCTCTCAGAAAAATTTTCACTACGTTCGGGCGGCAATGTAGCGAGACTAACTTCTTTACCCACACTCGTCCATGATGTGGGAACCCTCTCTGCAATTTATTCACTACGTTCGGGCGAAAATGTAGTGGCCCTTGCTTACTTATTACTACATTCGGGCTCTGCAGCACGTCGCTAGGCGGGGACGCCCCAAAGCAATGATCATAATTTTTGTAATCCATGTTATAAAAGTCCAACGAGGTTTTACTCTTGCTGTCAGAAGCCTAATACAACTCTCCTCTTTTATCCGGGCTTGGGATCGGCAATGCAAGGGTGATCCCTTACATGGGCGAAGCTAAAAAGGAGGCCACAAGTCTACCATACACACTCTATGGAACACCTTGGGTGTGAAACTCTCCACCAACCACATAGGCATCAATAGGTCTTACCAGTGGAGCAAACCCTCGGTGTGGAACTATGGAGAATATGGCCTTTGACTTAGTAGAACAAAGACAGAATATATGGAATGTAAGTTACCTCAGAGGACATAGAAATTAAAATTGGCACACATTGCATCCCCCAAAATGAAAGTTTTAAATACCTAGGGTCACTTTTTCAGAGTGATGGAAGAATTGATGGAGATGTTACGCATAGAATTAATGTTGGTTGGTTAAAATGGAGAGGAGCATCAAGTATTATTAAAAGATAAATATTATAGAGCAGCAATTAGGCCTGTCATGTTTTATGGTTCTGAGTGTTGGGCAGTTAATCATCATGTATAAAAGATGTCTGTGACATAAATGAAGATGTTGAGATGGATGAGTGGTCATACAAGAAAAGACCGTATACATAATGAGGTTATTAGAAACAAATTAGGAGTAGCACCAATAGAGGATAAAATGAGAGAATATCGTTTAAGATGGTTTGGACATATAGAAAGAAGATCAAAAGAAGAACCTGTAAGAAGGTTCCGTCTAGTATGGGAAAAGGCTTAGTTGTTGTTGTTGTAAAGCCTAACCCAAATGCCTCAAAAAGCAAAATGTACCTCAAGGACACTGAAAATCTGAGTAGCAGTGATGAAATCAAGACCAAATACTGAAAATTAAGCTCAAACATGCTGGATCTGCTTAGAAAATCTGCAAAGGCTCTGCCCATGTAAGAGCAAAAGATGCTTTGGAGGGAGGAAGAGGTTGGCTTTAAAGACCAGCCCTGAAAAAGATTGGATTAAATGCAGCTTTGGGGACTGCAGGGGGCATGCCACTTGTATTGGACTGTGCAGGTGATTCGGCCCATATGGCATGAAAGATGTCCATACACCACCCCCTTATGTATCATATTATATCGCTATTCTCGAAGATACAATGTGTTGCTGCGTATCTTGCGATAGGAAAGAACTGTGACCGCACATCAGGTGCGAATGCGTGTGCAACACAAAGCAACTTCAAAAAATCTTGAGTGCAAGACCTGGACATATATATACACACACATGCACACATTGAAACACATATAAAAGGGTGGGTGGGGGGGTTCACTTCCCCTACGTTCCCCAAATCCACCCTTCAAGGTGATGCTTGGAATTATGTTGGTACACCTTGTGATATGTTAACAATATGACTATACATATTAGGAAAGTGGCAAAAGATGTGTTAGGTGAATCGGGGGGAGGTGTACCAGCACAAAAAGAAGTTTGGTGGTAGAGTAAAGTGCAAAATAAAATCAAGGCAAAGAGAGCATGCTACAAATTACATTATAGTAAGAAAACTAGTGAAACTTTAGAGGCTTATAAGAAAGCAAAGAAGTTAGTGAAAAAGGCTGTCAGTAATTAGGAGGATTTATATAAAAGACTCAACTCAAAAGAGGGTGAAAGAGATATTTTTAGGATAGCTAGGGTTAGAGATAAGAAAACTAAAGATCTTAATTATGTTAGATGTTTGTATTCTCGAGTTCCAAGAATGCTCCACCTATGTGAAGTTTCCTGTCAAACACTACCTATCTGTCTGTCTAACAAACGTTACCAACTTCCTCTTCGTGCAACCCTCGTGTTTCTTCCTTCCCCACACATGCCTTGACCTTTGTCTACCTCTCTTCCTAATTCTCTTTCTCTCCTGTTGTGGCCCACCCTTTTCTTTGGCCTTCTCTGTATGTTGTGTCTATAGAGATATGCCATCTTTTAGTCGTGTCTATTTGACATAAGTGTGCAATTGATAAGGAGGTGTGGGTGCATTGATAGAGTCAACATTTCAACAGTGTATGAAGCTGACGAAGAGGTAAAGTGATGTTCCTATCAAGCACAATGCATTTGATTCCCATACAATTGACATCGAGGTGTAGGTGCATTTATAGAGTCACATTTTGTTATGCAGCTGAAAAATTAGATCTCTCATCTCACAAACAGGTGTGGTATTATAAAATAAATCACCAATAATCGTTTATCCATCTTGTACTTTGTCACTGTCACTTCAGGTGTGTCGATTGGCTCCATTCTTAAGGAGCCCGAGTTCTTTCTTTAAGAGATGAAAGTGTCAACTGACTTGCTGTCAAGAGACATCTTTGACTTACAGACAAGTTTATATGTACGTCTGTATCTGCACTTATAATTTGTATAACAGAGTACATATATTTAGTTGAATAAGAATATATTAGTGCACCAATTACATCAAGATGAAGAAGAATGCAAGAACCTGCAAACTCTGCTAGGTCCGAAGATGGTCCCCAATTCATTGTCCCTAAACCAAAAGGGTAAAAGATTAGACAAATCACCACATAGAACAATGAAAGATCTCTCAATTTCCTTAAGGACCCTTCTATCTCTTTTCTTGCCCACTATCCAGAAAAATCCAGAAAGAATCCAAAGCTCTATAAATCCTTTTGCTATAATTACTGAAGTAGGACCAAGCTCTAAGCTCTTTTCCAATATTCCTACCCGACATCTGTTGGAACTTGAGCATCAAAAGGGTTGCCACTCACAAAACAATAGGTGATCCACCAAACCAACTCTAACTCTCTTTTACACATAAGATACCTACTCAATAAAGTCAGACCGTTTCTTAAGGTTGTGAAGAGAAAGGATTCTCCGTCATCTTTGAAGCAAGAAAGAGAAGAGGCCAGCGGTAGAATTGCAGGCTTTCATAAAATTTCTTATAGCATCACATTATTTGCTCATGCTCCTCCTTCCGATTGCAATAATGTACAACCTTTGTATGTTATACCATCCATCAGAAGCTTTGATCCAGCTCAATGTATTATTGTTCTCCACACTATTTTAGTAGTGTAAAGAAAATATATTTAATTAGGTATAGGACTCCAAGTATTGATCCTATGCATTCTTAATAAAGTGACATGCCGTGGGACTCCATTCATCCCCTCCACTTAACTGGTTTACAACCAGTGCTTCTTTCTTACTGCCAAAGCAAAATGTTTGAAGTGTCAGGGGACTATCCCCATAATATATAGCACCACAAAAGGATGCTGTCTTGCCTCCAGCACAAAAGGCACCTTTGCTTTGAAACTTTTACAACTTCTTTTGACATCCTCTTTCTTAAGGTCACATCTCCTCTTTCTCTTCCACACCGAAATTACCCATCACCACCCTCCGCCTCTTCCACAACATATCATCCTCTATAACAAACTATGAAAGCCACTTGTTCAAGAGAGCGATATTAAACATGTATCCATATGGACATGGGAGGAGCATTTTCTGCTTTCACTCTAAAGTTGTTTGTTATGAGCATAAATTGGAGCCTCTTTGGATATCACACATCTTTGGTTCTCGTTGTTTCATCCTTTGTTTAACAACTTGAAATATGTTTTCGTTTTTGCTTAATGCTTACTCATATTTGTTTTCATAAGAAAACCCCCTTGTGCAATTTGACAGGTGTATGATGGCCAGTTTCACTTATAGACATGGGTGCATGTCACAACTTGTCCATGTCAACAAGGCATCTGTTATATGAGTATTGGTCATTGTTCAGCTTTCTGTATAGATTTCTAATATCTATTTTGATGTTGATGGCAGTGGCATCATATGGATTCACTTTACAGGATCAATTGGGATTTTTCAAACCTGGAGGTGCCTGACATGATTCACTTTGCGTACATTATATTTCTTTATGAATTTAATGGCATTTGTATTTGAAAAGCTATATTCAATTTTATCCCCACTCCTTATGGTCATTGCTTTGCAGAAAGCATTTGAGGAAGGTGGAATGCTATTCGGACAGAAAGTTTATCTGTTTGGCTGCACAGAAGGTAAATGACAGCCGCTTTCTAATACACAGTTATTTGGGAATTTCAACTAATATATATCTCTACACATACAGGTACACTCACATATGCATATATGTATCTGTGCATGTGTGCGCGCATATCTATTTAGTGTGGTCTTGCTTTTGCACATGCACACATGTATGTGGCTTTACATAGCTAATGCTTGCAATATTGATTATGCCTGTGTTACAGCTCAATTTGTTTTCTTCAATGGTCAAGGACAAGTGATGTACATCCCAGCAGTGGTGGCTGTAAGCCTTTTTCTAAGAATATATTACTATTAAATAGATCATTATGTCGATTTTCTACTTTCAGTTAATTATTAGTCCAAGCTGAATCTCAAAAGTTGTCATTGAAAAATGGCTTGCAATTTTGATTTGCCTCGGCTAGTTTTGGGGATATAATTGAAAAGGAATATAATGTCTGAAATGATATGTCAGACTATACTAAACATTTTATTAGCTTTTGTGGATATTTTATAGGTTGCCCTGTTTTGTAATGGTCAGGAAGATCCTTTGAAACATGTAAAGCTAGCTATTGTAAATGAAAGATGATTTCTCATATAAGAGATTGCTTTTCTGTCTCCAAAATTTATCTTTCTTCCTTTTTGGTTCTCCTTTACAGGTAGTATCCTCATCTCCACCTTCTGACAAGATTGGAATAAAATCTGTTCAAATGGAAAGTGAGAAAATAGTGCCAATGAAAGAAATGAAGATGGATTGGGTTCCTTACATACCTTTGGAGGATAGGTTTTCTTATTGCTAATACGATCTCAAGATTCACAATAATACTATTGCTTAATTGATGTCAGATGCCATGATCTGACATCTTTTTTATCATACCTGCAGGCTTGGTTCAGTTGAGCGATTTAAGGCTCAAATTTTTACCATGAGTTGCACCCAAAGAAGGTGTTCTTCACTCCCCAATTTCACTTGATGTATGCATATATATCCTGATGACAAACTGTTTGTTCATGTTATGCTCTAGTTTCAGTGAATAAAGAGTATATGGTGAGTGGGTTACTTATGTTGTGCAAGATTTTTTGAAGCACGACTTATTTTTTAGGGGGATGAAAAACCCAAAAGAATCATATACACAAGCTGGAAAAGATAATTCAACAATCACATCACCTGCCCAAATTAGATTAGGACATTTGAGGCTAGCAACTTTGGGAACATAATATTCTGCAACTCTCAAAACAGTTGAAACTAATTTGTAAATTCCTTTTTAACCTGAAAGGTTCTTTTCCAAGCAAATCTGCTACTAGTTAGTGGCCATTCCTTCGCTGTAAGGTTGCTCTAATGAGCTCATTAAACTATCTATGCGGTCAAGAGTCCTCACAACCCAAGCAGAACTCTGCAATTATCAGAGTTGCACTCTGCCATCTAGCTAATAGTCCATTGTGCAGCTGTGCCAAAAGCGAGAGAAAGTCCTTTCTTCTGTGCACATGCTGCTGCGAGGGAGGGACCCATAGATGTAAAAAAGGGAACTTGTCAACTTGTTCTGAGACGATAAACTCATGAACTTGCTCTTAGTTCATTGAAAAATAAAAGAAGACTTCCATCTCCAACCTTAGGTTGTACGTGGCTTGCTTTTGGGTGTAAAGCAGTGTCAAACCAACCAAAAGCCCAACAATGTCATGACTACCTACTCTAGGTTTTCCTGAAATTCTGATGGAATATATGCATGTAGGATCTTGTCAACTCTTTTGAAACAAGAGCTTTGGTGTAATTTCTTGAGCCAAGTTCAAGTGGATGTTGGTTGATTAGGTTAAAATTGCTTCAACTCAACTTGCCAATTTGCAAAAGCTTTGAAGTTTATGGATCTGAAACTGAAGAGAATGAAGATATGAACGATTTTGTTTTGTATTTAACCCAAAGAGGGTTCACAGCCTGGAAGTGGGAAGATTGGCCTACCTAATTTTGTGTAGAATTATTCTATTCTTTTATTCAAGTCAATGTAGTTGGACAGATTGGAGGAGGTCATTCAAGGTTCATGCCATTCACATAATCTTACGTAAAATGGGTTTAACATGGAAATTCAGTGAATCAATGCGGAGGTTAGAAGTCTCAAGACTCAAATTGCATGTTCAATTACTAGCCTCCTCTTATAAACTCTTGGCTTTTGATTCTTGAATGCGTTAAACCTCAAATTCCAATCATGACTTCCTCATGTAACCACTCAGGCCAGGATACAAATTTTTTAATATTTGCAGTTGCTGAACAAAAATGAAGTCAAAGAGGCTCTTAAACATATGAAGGGTGGTAAATCGGTAGGACCAGATAATATTCCTATAGAAGTTTGGAAAATACTAGGAGAAATAGGAATCACTTGGCTCACAAGACTATTTAATGAAATATGGAAAAACCAAAAGATGCCCGAGGAATGGAGAGCAAGTACACTTATACCCATATATAAGAACAAGGGAGACATTCAAAATAATGCGAATTATCGAGGTATCAAGTTAATGAGTCATACTATGAAATTATGGGAAAGAATTATCGAACGTAGGTTAAGACAAGTATCAAGTACAACGGAGAACCAATTTGGATTCATGCCAGGCATATCTACTATCAAAGCGATTCACTTTTTGAGACGTCTTATGGAACATTTTAGACCAAAAAAGAAAGACCTTCACATGATATTTATTGATCTAGAAAAAGCTTATGATAGGGTACCGAGGGAGGTTCTTTGGAGAACTTTGGAAAAAAGAGGTATCCCATTGACATATATTAGCCTTATAAGAGACATGTATGATGGGGCAAAAACATGTGTGAGGACTCATGAAGGAATGACAAACTTCTTTGAAGTTAATATTGGGTTACATCAAGGATCAACTTTAAGTCCATACTTATTTATAATGGTGATGGATGAGTTAACAAAACATATTCAAGATGAAGTACCTTGGTGTATGTTATTTGCAGATGACATTGTATTAGTGGAGGAGTCTAAGGAAAAAGTTAATAGAAAATTGGAACTATGAAGAGAAACATTAGAAAGCAAAAGCCTCCGACTTAGTAGAACAAAGACAGAATATATGCAATGTAAGTTTGATCATTTGGTTACCTCAGAGGACATAGAAATTAAAATTGGCAGAGGACATAGAAATTAAAATTGGCACACATTGCATTACCCAAAATGAAAGTTTTAAATACCTAGGGTCAACTTTCAGAGTGATGGAAGAATTGATGGAGATGTTACGCATAAAATTAATGCTGGTTGGTTAAAATGGAGAGGAGCATCAGGCATTCTTTGTGATAAGAATATACCATTAAAGTTAAAAGGTAAATATTATAGAGCAGCAATTAGGCCTACCATGTTTTATGGTTCTCAGTGTTGGGAAGTTAATCATCAACATGTACAAAAATGTCCGTGACAGAAATGAAGATGTTAAGATGGATGAGTGGTCATACAAGAAAAGACCGTATACATAATGAGGTTATTAGAAACAAATTAGGAGTGGCACCAATAGAGGATAAAATGAGAGAACATCGTTTAAGATGGTATGGACATATAGAAAGAAGATCAAAAGAAGAACCTGTAAGAAGGTTAGAAAAGCTAAATTTGGAAAGTACTAAAAGAGGTAGAGGACGACCACATAAGTGTTGAAAAGAAATAATAAAGAATGATCTAGCTTATGGGGAGTTAACTGCTAACATGGCACATGATAGGGATATGTGGAAACAAAGAATCCATGGAGCCGACCTCGTCTAGTATGGGAAAAGGCTTAGTTGTTGTTGTTGTTGCAGTTGCTGAACAATGTAGAATAGGGAGGGAAAATGAATATAATGAGTCAGCTTTGGCATTCATGACTACAGCAATAGATTGCTTCATGTATGATACTGAACTCACGGTCTTGAAGATTGATGAATCAACACATTTGGATCACGAAACTACTTTTGCTTCTTTTTGGATCTTACATAGTTCTTCGCTTTTATGCTTAATGGTGTTAGGTTTTGTTCTTTAATGCAAGTTATATGTTTTGAGTTTTGGTTTCTTGTGAGGCTATATCCATCATAGGGTTGACTTCTTGTACTGCAAATTGGTGCTTTTATTTTTAGGGCCCAACTTAGGAAGGGTTGTGGAGATGTTGTGGTCCACTCCACACCAACTTGAATTATTGATTCTTATTTTATGATCTAAAACCCAACCCCTTGAGAAATTCAAACAACCAAGGATGCTTTTGAGTATAAATTCGGGTGATTTGAAGCAATGACCCTTGATGAACACTAACCCTACGGTAATCTGTGTTGAGAGCATGAAGCATATAGGAACGTGAGAAGACAAGGATGTTCGGGACTGTCCATGAATCAAATGTTTGGGAACTGTCCATAGATCAAACTCAAATTTGAGATCCAGATTTGTTTCCTTTAATTTTCTCGTGTTACGTTTCATAATTATTATTTTTAAAGGTTATTTTAAATAAGCCTCATTAATGGAATGTAGGTAAATTCATAGATTGTAATCAATGTTGTCTTACGCCTATCGTATCACGTATCGTTGGGCTCCACGATACGGGCGTATCATATCTCAAATTGGCTTTCTTCTAATCTCCTAATATATCAGAATTATCAAAACTGATTGGATCAAATTGGCTTTCTTCTCTATTTATTTTTTTTAATTGCCTACAAGAAAGAAAGATAAGCAATTAGTAAATAATATTAACAATTGAAGTCAAACAATATATTGAATTTAATCTTTAAGTGCTAACTAATATAACATTACCTTTCGCGAAGCCGCATGTTACAACGAATAAAAACTAAGTCATTCAGTCGCTTATGTTTCAACTTGTTGCGCTTTTTTGTATGGATGTGTTCAAAGACACTCCAATTACTTTCATAACCTATTGCACTACAGGTTTGACTTAGAATTCTTACTGTAAAATCCCTTAGGTTTGGGCAATCACTGCCAAACCTATTCCACCAAACATTTGTAGAAAAAGGCAAGCATTAGGGACATAATCCACAATAATGTAAGATGTATTGATTTAAGAAACTTAAATACGAAAATAAAAATTTACCTGGACACATAGTAATGCGGTTGCGAATTGCAATAGGCAAACCCATCAAGTGAAGAGTATTATTATATATCTCCATCTCCCGATGTATAGCATCTGCTATATTCTCATTAGGCACTAATCTGTCGATACAATCAATGATGCCTCGATTAACCTCACCGTCCCTTTTGAAGCTTGCAGAGTACCTAAATGATGGGTTTAGATAATATATTGCATCATGAATAGGCTGATGCAATTGTTTATTCCATCTACTATCAATTATTTTCCACACGGGCACATAATCCCTCGTTTTCCCATTAAAGTTATTTCTAATTGATTCTTTTGCCCTATCCATGGCTTCATAAAGGTAGCCCATAGATGGTTTGTCCTCGCTATCAGCCAATCTCAAAACCTTCACTAAAGGATAGGTAATTATCAATAATCTAACACACACATTCCAAAATGTACTTCTAAAAACTGTCTCTGCAATCTCATTCAACTTTCTGTTTCTTCTATTTTGAGGCAACTCTGCAAATTGTTGCCACTCATCTGAGGAGAACATTCTCTTCAATGCTTGCTTTTGTCTCACAATACTCTTTACATATAAGAAATTAGTTGCAAGCCGAGTTGTAGTTGTACGAAAAAACTCTGCACCATCTGTATATCTCCTCATCATACATAGTACAAATGCATGGTTATTGATGAATTTGGTGATATCTTGGCAACACTCAATTGCTGCCTTTATCTCATCCATCTCACCAATATCCTCAAGGATGAGATCTAAACAATGGGTTGCGCATGGTGTCCAATAGAAAGTCCCATAAGTATCAGCTAACTCCTTCCCAGTTGCTTTGTAGTTAGCTGCATTATCTTTAATCAATTGGACTACATTCTCTAGCCTAACCTCGCATATCACCTTATCAAATTCTTGTCGTAAGATCTCTGCAGTGTGCCTCTCCTCTGACATATGTAGAGATCTCAAAAACATGAGTCCTTTAGGACAGTAGATAAGAAAGTTTAGCAAGGTTCTTCTTCCCCTATTTGTCCATCCATCTGCCATGATAGTGCATACCGTTTCCTTCCACGATTGTCTCAAAGTCAAACAGTATTCTTGCACTTCAATGACGGTCTGATCTAATATCTTCCCTCTCAACTTCTAATAAGAGGGCATCATGTATCCTGGACCAATGTTAGCAATTGCATCTGCGATTGCTTGAAAATGAAAACTGTTTGCTGCATTAAATGAAATGTATGCATCATAAAACCTTCTTCCCACTGCAAGGTCTGCCTGTAGTTGTTTTTAAGCCATAGCTGCACGAATTCTAGGTTAAGCATCAGGTGTAGCGGAAGGAGGAAAGCATAAATGTATGCTAGAAGAATCTCTTCCTCTACTCCTTGCTGAACTTCCTCTCCTACCAAAGTCTTCAGTAACCCTCTTTCCCCTGTTAGGTGGTCGTGAACTGCTACTACCAATATCTCTTCTCGCATCTTAAGGCAAACTTTCAGTGAATCCAATAACATCATCATCATCATCAACATCTCGAAATCTTCCTTTTGTTTCCTCCTCTCTTGTATACTCTCAATCTGCAGACATTGTCATTTATTGCCTTCTGGCAAACTTCAAACTATGCCCGTGCAAGGAGCAATCTCCTTCCTAGTCCCTACTAGGTGGTGTTTCAATCGTGAAATTCCACCACTGACCACCCTCTCATAAAAAAAACATCTGATCTTCAATCTAGAACCCTTAATTAGTGTACCCCACTACCATGCCGGATCATCTCTAGCTCCCCTTACTGCCTTCTCAATTATCAACTGAGCACTACAATTGAATCAATAACCTGTAAATTAGAACACTTCATAAATCTCCAATCTTCACAAAAACTTAAATAGAGTGTCTCCCAATTAATGAATGCAATAAAAATCATATCCACATACTTAATAACTTCATATTTTATCATTCAAAAAAAGAAAAATACAAATAAACAAAAAAACAACAAATAAAAAGAAAAAAAATGAAGAAAACATTAAAAATATACTTAAATCCGAGATAGGAGGCTTGCATGGATATCGTGGAGCACGATTTTATAGCTTTAAACACCAAGGAGGTGAAGAACGACTCTTAAGGAGCTTGGAGAACTCGAAGAGAGAGGAAACCCATGAAAAATGCCGGTTCGGCCAGGGGTCCCTGGGCGTATCGCCCGTATCGTACGATACAGGCGTACGGTGCGATAACTTTCAAAAAGCGATACACTTAGGGATATCGTATCGTGTATGATACATATCTCACCGTATCGTACGATACAATGCGATACAGATAACATTGATTGTAATGCTGGTAATTTAAAAGGGTGAAAACCCCGTCAATTTTTATTGTGGAATAGAATAATGAGAGAAGAGGGGCGACAACCTAAGAGATCTTTTGATTCTCTTTGCCATCTTTTACCTTCCTCTTAATTCATTCTGTACCTTGTACTTATATTTTTGCTAATGGTATCAGAGCCTATTGGGCCGATTTGACTGTGGTGGAGTAAGATAGTAGGTGATGTGTGGAGCACCAAGAACGAGGGTTTAAAGACTTATCTGAAATGAAGAATTCCACATATCTGCGAGTTGTAGGACAATTTCAGTCAATAACACATATAAAAGATGGAAGGAAGATTAAAAGAGGAATCTCAGGATGATGCCTATGGAAACGATCATAAATTATAACCCTTCTAGATCACCAATATTTGGTTGGAATGCAGAAATTACAGGGAGTGGGTAAGATCCATCAAGCTTGTTCTATGATCTTGAGGAAAACTCCAAATGATTAAGCAAGATCAGATTTGGCCAAGTGAGGAGAGTGTAAATTTTGGAAGATGGTCTAAAGACGATGCTTTGTAAGTTCGTGGTTAATTTAATCCATGAATCCATCTATCACTAAGACATTTATGTACATGGAATCAACTGCAGAAATTTGGTTAGCAATCGAGAAAACAAACTCTCGACAAAGAAATATAGCTAAAGAGTACAAAATCCTTGAAAAAGTGAGGAAATGCCGCTAGGGATACCGATCTATGAACGAATATTATGGAGAACTGCATGGGCTTTGGAATGAACAAAGATACATTATAGAAAATAAAATAAAGAAATGTAGGTGGAGAAATCCGGAAAGTCTTTATCTTCTATGGGGTATATCCTAAGAATATGAATCAATAAAGCTGAATATTCTTAGCAAAGAAAAGCTTCTCTCAGTGGGAACAATATACTCTCTGTTGTTGGGAGAGAAAGATTGAAGAAATTTAGAGAAAGGAGAGCAAGTACAATCTAAAAATTCTGCATTTGCTGGAAGGAGGCATATTAACTATCAAAGAGAAAGAGACTCAATTAGAGGTAGAGGAAGGGGACGAGCTCGTAATTATGAGGATAAGAATAAACTAGAGTGCACACATTGTGGGAAAAGATGACATACCCGTGAACATTACTAGGAGATTATAGGTTAGCCAATATATTACAAGGATTATGAAAATCATATGACAACAACGAGTGAGAAGAAAGCAAAGCTTAGTTCTATGGATGAAATAATAGAACTAAAGAAGAAACATAGAGAAATTGAATTAAGACTACGTGAAGAACCCTCAACATCTTCATCAATCAATGAAATAATCCATCCTACCTCGTACAACATGAGTGGTAACTCTTTTCTTAAAAATTCTGCATGTTCTAATTTATGGGTTATAGAGTTTGGAGCAGCCAATCACTTGTTCGGTGATCAATCTAACTTCATAAGGTATGACACTACTTTTGTGCCACAATATGTGAAGGTAGCGAATGACTCCTTCCTTCCAATGGAAGGAAAGGGAGCAATTTAAACATAAAATATAGACTGAGTTAGTGATTTATATTCCTAAGTTTTCAATAAATTTGTTATCCGTGAGCTCCTTGATTAGAGAGTTGACTTGTTTAGTCACATTTTCTCCTTTTGGTTGTGTATTTTAAGAATTAAAGACGGGAATAACCTTTCAACGTGGTGAACTAAGGAATGATTTATATATTCTTCCAGATCATCTGTTTTTGGAGTAGAAAAGAGTACTTTTAGCTATTGGAGAGGCAAAATTCAGAATTTGGCATAGTCAGTTAGGACATTTAACTGTGTCGAAGGTTAAAGTGTTTGTTCCATTGGTTATTCCAAATAATTTAGTCCTTGATTGTGACACTTGTCAAGGGGCTAAACATCATAGAGCTTCATTTCCATGTAGGGAGTCTAGATCATCTATTTCACTTGAAATAGTTCATTCTGATGTATGGGGCTCATTTGTGGCACCTTCTATGGGAAAATTTGAGTACTTTGTTGCTTTTACTGATGATTGTTCAAGACTCACCTTTGTTTATCTTATGAAATCTCATTATGAAGTTTCCTCAATATTTCCTATAGTTCATAATCTCATTAAGACACAGTTGGGGCACTCCATTGAGACTCTTAGATTTTATAATGGTGGTGAATATATCAAGTCTCAATTACAATCATATCTTCAAACTTATGGTATTTTACATTAGACTTCGTGTGTTTATACTCCTCAACAAAATGGAGTGGTTGAACGGATGAATAAACATTTTCTTGAAATTGCTAGAACATTACTACTTAACATGATCTTCCTAAATAGTTTTGGCCTTATACTCTACTTACTGTAGTGTATCTCATAAATCGACTTCCATTTATGATACTATATCGAAAGTCACTGTTTAAGTTGATTAAACCAAAAGACAATCTATTTCATATCACTCCACGGATTTTTGGAAGTCTTTGCTATGTTCATATACATGATCAATTCTGTGACAAACTTGATCCTGGGGTTGTCATGTATGTTTTCGTTGTTTAAACTTATGAAAAGAAAGGGTATGTTTGCTATGATCCAAAAACTCATAGAAAATACATGTCTATCGATGTAGCATTTTTTGAAACCACCCCATATTTTCAGTCACATTGAATTGCCAAGTTCTAACATGGAAGAACAAATACTTCTTATGAATACTATAGATGAAGGATTATACGAAGACCACAATGTCATAGAGGAGGATAAACTAAAAGAAGAAAAGAAGCTTAAAGTCTATACAAAAGGAGAAAGAAAGGTATTCATGCCCATTCCTAGGGAAACCACAAACCAAGGGGGAGAATCTTCCTCCGATCCCATTGCTGGTCTAAGAGAACAAAGTGAAGAATATGTGGATATGCCTATCACACTTCGAAAAGGAAAAAAGTCATGTGTTAATTATTCGATTTCTAAATTCATGTCTTATGATAAATTGTCATCCTGTTATTGTAATTTTGTGTTAAATGCTTACGCTTGTCAAGTTCTTAAGGATTTTATTGAAGTATCAATTCATGAATATTGGGTTGAAGCCATGAAATAAGAACTTCAGGCTCTTGAAAAAAGCATACTTCGGAAATAAGTGAACTACCAACAAGAAGGAAAGTTGTTAGATGCAAGTGGGTCTCTATCATAAAGTTTAAGGCAGATGGGACTTTACAGAGATACGAAGCAAGACTGGTGGCACGTGGTTATAGTTAGTCATATGGGATTGACTATGAGGAGATATTTGCTCTTGTGGCAAAGCTTACTTCGATAGGGGTGATTATTAATATTGCTACCCAAAAGAATTGGACGATGTGGTTGCTAGACATGAAAAATGTATTTTTGTAAGGCGATCTTAAAGATGAAGTCTATATGGAATTGCCACGTGGATATTCTAATCAAGAAAATTAGGTATGCAGATTAAAAAAGGCAATCTATGGGCTGAAACAATTTCCGTAGAACATGGTTTGAAAAATTCAGTAATAACATTATTAGTTTGGGTTATATGAAGAGTGTAAGTGACCATATATTATTCATTAAGAAGGGAATGAAATTGACATTATTACTTATCTATGTTGATGACATAATTGTGACAGGTAATGATATTGAAGAAATTCAAAAACTAAAGCAAGAACTCCATCGGTTATTTGATATTAAGGATCTTGAAAAACTACACTACTTCTTGGGCATTGAAGTGCCTAGTCAGGTACTAATATTTTCTTAAATAAGAAAAGTATACTTTGGATTTATTATGAGATGCGAAGATGGAGGATTACAACCAATCCATACCGTTACGAAGGAAAGATAAAGTAGACGTTGGTAGATATCAACAGCTGGTTGGTAAACTAATCTACTTGACTGGTACTCATCCTGATATTGCATATGCAGTGAATATAGTAAGTTGATTTATGTAGTCTCCTTTTAAGCAACATATAGATATTTAAAAACTACTGCAGGACGTGGTGTGATATATAGAGCTAATGGTGATAAGGAGATTGGAATTTTTACAGGTGCCGATTGGGCAAGGTGCTTGGAGGATAGAAAATCTACCTGCAGATACGTATCATGCATGAGTAAAAAATAATCAGTTGTAGCCAGATCAATAACTGAAACAGAATATAGAGCAATCATTTCAGAAATATGTGAAGGGAAGTAGATGCGTTCTTTACTAATGAAAATTGGTCTTCAAGAAGATGCAATTTCCATATGTTGTGACAGTAAAACAACAATTCAGATAGCATCAAATCCGATGCTTCATGAGAGAACAAAACACATCAAAATTACTTATCACTTTATACGGGACAATGCATGCACTAAGGAATTTCAGCTTGAACATGTGAAGTCAGAGAATCAATCCGGAGATATATTAACCAAAGCCCTTAATAGAAACTTATTGAGCATACTATGTGGTAAGTTGAGTGTCAGATCTATCTTTCACCCAACTTGAGGGGGAGTGTTGAGAGTACGAAGTAGATAGGAACTTGAGAAGACAAGGATATTCGGGACTGTCCTTGGATCAAACTCAAATTTGAGATCCAGATTTGTTTCCTTTAATTTTTTGGTGTTATGTTTCTTAAGCATTGTTTTTAAAGATAGCTTTAAATAAGCCTCATTAATGACATGCAGGTAAATTTGTAGATTGTAATGGTGGTAATTTAAAAGGGTGAAAACCCTACCAGCAATGTATCAATTTCTATTGTGGAATAGTAGAAAGAGAGGGGAGGGGCGACAACCAAGAGATCTGCCCAGTGTTATTCGTATCGTATGATACGGTGCGATACACACAATTTTTTTTTCCAATTTTTTTTCAGGTTTCTGGCCTCTCTTTGCCTCTCTTCACTTCCCTATGCTTGTAATTTGGGTTTATAATTTTATTTATTGAATAATAATAATTTATAAACAAATAAAAATTGTGACAAAATCATTTTCCTTTCTGTTGCCAACTTTTAGGTATATTTTTGCTACCAGTTTCTAATTTCATGAGATCGCAAACAATTAAAAACATTTGGTTGTCTCGGTTCATTGAGTGGGCATTTCACAACTTCACTATTTTAGGGTTCACCTTACGTGACTTCCATTGAGTTGAACATGATCAACGTGTGTGAGGCTTAACTCAGTCTGGGAAGTGAGAAATGAAACTAAAGCATTAGTTAAAAAGCTAGTTGTAAGAGAAAAAGGGATATCATTAATATCACATCACTAAGGTGTCATAGAGTCAATAATCAAAGAAATTGAGCTCATTGTTTTGCTCAATATGAAAATTAGCAAATATGACAACTACATGTACAAAGATAGCAATTTGTTAATTTTGATATATTAGATGAGTGGATTATGGAAGATAACGAAGAAAATGCACTCCTAACCGAAGAAGACATTGCATGAATTAATTTGAAGTGCAACAACATCACGAAGGAGATGAAGATTTTCATTTTAAAGAAGAAGGTGATGAGAAACTTTGAATCTTTATCAAGTAGAAGAAGATTATTTAGTTAATAATCTTGATACAAATTTACAATATGTAAAATGTAAAAGTATTTAATTTTTTGCTTCAAAATATGTAATTTTGGATGCAATTGTTCAATGCTGAATGTTAAATCTGTGCTAAACTTTGCATTATATGAATTTAAACCAATTATCAGATTTTTTCAGGGTTTTTTTTCGGATTTTTACTAATTTTCTTGATTTTTTAAATATTTTTATATTATTTTAATATTAAAGTACGATACGATACGATATGCTCGTATTATGGAGCCCAACGATACGTGTCAGGCAACACTGGATTTGCCGATTCCCTTTGCCATCTTCTACCTTCCTCCTAATTCATTCTATGCCTTTTACATGCTTTTTTTTGCACACTATCAAGTTCTTTACCTTCCGCTTCATCATGTATTGAACATGTACATCATGTAGACCTAAAATCAATAGACTTAGAGTGAAGATCTTGCTAATCATAGCATTAAAAATTGTTCTACCCAATTGTTTGGAGTCGAAAGTGCAATCTTGTCACGGACTTTAAGTCAAGGAAATTGTTCCTTTTGCTCATCTTTGAAGATAACTTCTTGAAGAGGCTCAAAATTAAATAAACCAGATATAGGTTGCATTTTATAGACCATATTAAGTCCCTAAGTCATGAAAATGCTTCTTGTAAAGACTCCAACCTTTTCTCATTAAAAAGATCAGATTTTTACTTTAAGAATCACAAAACTATTTCTGAAGATACTCATTATATCAAAATTCATATTTTCACATCCAATCTCAATTAGATTAACATGTGGGAACCATATATCAATCCTTTGTTACCTTATGGGAGCTATGTTTGCAATAGCAGTTAATAGTCAACCTTGATATAGTGGTAGCGGGGATATCGTGGTACACTTGTATTTATGATTAAAAAATTATATACATATATATAATGGATTCTCTAATTTCTAAGAAATATCAAGAAACAAAACCACTTCTTCCATAAATATGAATCAAACTAAATAAACATTTAGAATGAACAAAGGAATAATGTTATATCTCAAAAAATGGTCTGCATGAGTATCTGTTCCGTGAAGGATGACAGGGGAAATGTTGATGAGATAACTTTATACGTAGATAGCTTGTCTTCTAATGAATTCAAATGGGCAAGCCAATCTATCATCCTGTCTTATTAGCAGCACAAAATCAAATGATACAACACAATTCGAAAAGAAGATCGATTCAGAAAGATCATTTAGCATTATAAATATTGTACAAGGTAGGTGAGGAGCCACGATATAAAATTTTAGGCCTTTACACCAAACACAACTATATGAAGTCTCCAAAGAAAGATGTATATGCAGGAAGCACTTGACAATAGATACTTTAAATGCAAGATAGAACCCAGACCACAAGTTTTCCTAAAGAAATTTGGGGAGCATTTCTGATGAGCCCAGACTATGGACAAAATAATGTGAATTCTACAAGTTGAATTCTCAACATGACACTTTGACACCAAACTAATTCAATTAAATGTGAACATTGAACATACTGATTCCTATGAGTTGAATAACCTCAACAAGAAACAAAGTGAAACTTCACTATTTTTGCAACAGAGACAGAAACTAATAAGTGGTATTTGTGCATGAGATAGGGTCCTTGATGCAAAGTACTATCCACATACATGACATTGGCTACGAAAGCAAAATTGATGCGAAGTATATGTTACTCTCACAACCATGCCAAATCTTCATGTAAGCAATCAGAATTGAGACAAACCCACCACATTAAATTTATTGATCCTGACTTAATGGAGAGACAATTGTCATGTAAAAAATTCCAAAATATCATACTAATAATGGTGGGTTCTGAAATTCAGCATGACTCAGCCCCTTATTTGTTAACAATGATAAATAGGGTAGACACCATTCATTGTGGTCAATCGACAACGTCTCTTTTGATTCCTCAAGTAACATGAGGAAATGGAATATGGCACTATTTGAAACTGGAAAATTGCATAAACGAATTGTAGGACAGGGATGACTTGTGTGAGCTATCTACTAACTCGAGGGAAATTTTATTCTTAAAAAAGAAAATAATGTAATACCACAAAAGGAGAAATTCTAAAATGGAAAAACAATAGAGCTTCATTCTATAACTAGACAATGGATGCCTGAGAACAATTTGAGTGCTCGATTCCAAAACTAATACACCAGGAAGTATTGGGTGGTGATGGAAGAGAGAGAATCTACGTAAGGCGGTGGTAGAGAAAGAGAGAGAAGGGGAGAGATAGAAGAGAGAAAGGAAGAGAGAGCTTACCTGCGGCAGAGGAAGACAATGGAAAGCAAAAAAGGGAAAGCAAAAAGCGAAGGCAGTGGCCATTGGTGGAGGATGTTCGCTGGTGGTGGCGGAGAGAGTAGACGCAACAGCATACACGAGAGGTTCGAGAGATAGGTGAGAGGTGAGGTTAGGTTCATGGTAGGTGGGAGAGAGAGGCTGACCGCTATAGCAGTGTTTGTGCCACTAATAGCGGCCAGATGGGTCACCCACTAAACCAAGAAGGCTCCGCTAATACACTATAACGTGCTATTAACTATATAGGATGGGAGCTATAGATCCAGTATGTTGTTATCTGATGTGCGTTGTTACTTGACTGTGGACAAATACTTGCTTTATTATTTTTTATTTATATGAAGCTTGTGATTACCATGCTTGTTACTATGTTGGGTAGGTGCATTGTAGTGCCATATTTGTAGGTTTCGAAGGTGTTACTAATTATTTTCATTCATAAGAATCATAACTTCTAGGAGGGAGGTGTCTGCAAGTAAATAAGTCAAAAAAGTCTTGAGAATATGAGCTTATAATATATGCCATAATAATGATGAAATTATTGAGAAAATAATTTGTGACCTTTTTATGGGTCAGGCCAATGTCAGATTGCCTTTTATATTATACGAGTTCAAAAGTATGTAATTCGTGTCAATGTCTTTTTAGCTATCATGTGCCTATAGTTGGTGCTTCATTTGATAAGCAAAAGTTGGTCTTGTGTCTGTGTTTTGTTCTAGGGTGGCGCTTGGGCAGTTAAAGGATGAACGTGTAAAGAAATATGAGTATTGCCTTCCATGTAAGTAATCTGTCAGGTGACTTCCTATTCTAGCATTATAAAGCGATGTTAGTTTGATTTTCTTATCAACTGTGGGATCCAGTTGAGTTCCTCTTCTGTGTCACACATTTACACACATATACGAATCTGCACTCACTCACAAGGACAAGTTCCCGGAAACTAGTGCTTCCTGTGATACTGTTGCTGACTTTGGGACATTACCCATTAGAAGTGAACCCTGCTTTTTCATGAATAAGTGGATTTCAAGATTATGCTAGTCAAAGTGTAAACAGTGAGCAGTCATACTTGAGTGTCAATGTTGAACATATCGATGCCAAACACTTCTCTTTTGTTTTTCTTTTCAAGATTCTCCTATGAGAAACGGCATCATGCAAGTAATTTCTTGATTTGGCATATGAAGGATTTTGGTCTTATAGCCACTGGAAACTAGTGGTTTATCATTCTGTGGGTTTGGAATATGAATACATACGACCTGGTAGAAATTGCTTATTTTCATGTGAAAAAGTTTAAAATCCTGTATGCTAAAACTGCCATGAAGCTTTTGATTAATAGTGTTTATCTAATTCCAACCCGGATCCTAAATGCAGTGACTGACTATTGGAGATTTTATGGCCAGAAGAGCTTTATGAGATCTCTTTTTTTTTTTTTTTTGGTTTTAGCTCGACTACCCAACTTCTACCCTTTGGATCTCTTCCATATATCCAACAGCAGACACCTTAAAATCTATTTAAATTATTCTTAGTTTCATGTTAATATTACATTTGATGCTATATGTCATAGTTTTAATTCTTCACTTGTTTGAGTCATGTGGTAATAAATAAAGTTTGTTGGCCCTCCGGAAAAAGTTACTTGTTGTGTAGTCTTAGATAAAATATATCTCCTGTCTGAGTGATTGCACTTAGTCTTGTGAGTGTAATGGAACGCCCTAGAATTGAGTTGCCTAGGTCCACAATGATGACTCACTACACTTGAATGAACAAAGTCTCTGTGTTCACAAGCCGATGCTAAAAAGCTGAGCTATCACCAGGATTTTCACTATCAATTACAGAAACAAAGTGAACACAGCGTAAAAATGAACTTCACTAACTAAGTGTAGGTTGTAACAGGGAGCATCCATAATATGTAGGCTCTTAGAATGAAGAGGAATAAATCCAGCAAAAGGCCAAAGAACCATTCTTGTGGTCATTGGATGAGTTCTACCGGCTAGTTGACTAGCTGATGACCTCAACTAACAGTTATAGAGCAGCATGAGAGTGAAAAGAATAGGGTACTCCAAAAGATAAATCAAGTCACAGTAACTGAATTAAAAAAATCACCTAAGATACATTTGAGTGAAAAACTAAAATTACATAGAACGTAGGATGGCTTCTAAGATAAAAGGAGAACAATCATACATTTAGAAAATGATTTTCCATGATATATGTTTTACTGCTCTCCCTTTAACGTATTGATAGATAACCAAAAGTTTGCTCATCAAGAACCTAAACTGAAAAGGAAAAGATTTGGTAAAGATGTCTCCCAATTTGAATTTGATTGAATAAATGGTATCTCAAGTTTTCATAAAACAGTTCATTTTAAACAAAAGTGTCATCCAAAGCATGTGGGTTTGTCATTCTTAGAATCACAATATTGATACTCTTTCTTGTCTCATTCCATATCTGATTGCTGTTGGAGAAAGCTTGTCATTTTTGTTTGTATACAAAACATCCAATACCTTTCAAACTTTTCTAATTTGGGGTAGTCTTAAGAACTTTTTTAAATGGAGAAATGTTTTATACATTCCTAGATGCCGTCCTTTTGATTAATTAAACAGATGCTAGAACATCTTTCTGAACTCACTTGCTATCAAGCGAGTTCTAGTGCTCTCAAGGATAGTGTATGTTTTACATCTCACAGCATCATTTTGTTGGAGTTTTAAAGGAAGACTTTTGATGCTAGATCGCATGATTTTTGGAGTAGGTTTGGAAATCATTGGCATATTCTCTTCCTAAATCCGACTGGAAGATTTTGATACTAGTCCAATTTGATTCGTCATAAGATTATGAGAATTGGTGATGATTCTGAAGTTTAAGGTTTATGTTTTAGGGATGTAATCTGAGTATGCACGCTGAAATGATCCACGTGGCTAACATGATATGTGATACCTCTTTTAAAGAAAAAACCCATCCATCCAATGAAATGTTTCATTTGACCAAGAATACAAGGTTTCTTTTGCAATATAAGTTCTTGATTTCGTTTAGTAACCAATATTTACAAAATGTTTGCACTTTAAGATGTCTTAATCTTTTGTGCCATAATAAAATATCACTGCTAGCAATATTATAATCCCTAAAATTTGCCATTTGTAAGCTATTTATTGATATATTATCTTTGTTCTTATATTTTATCCAAATACCTTGTTCAGGAGGCGATCTTGAACTTGCACATTCTTTTGATGGGGTCGTCATACCATCATAATCTACTAAATTTGCAAAATTGAAGAAGATCTAGTCACATAGACACCTCTTCTAGGGTGACACACCCATGTCCGACACTTGGCACTCAATACCAACACTAATACCATTCCTGAGACTTCAAAATCGTTAGTCAAAATGTACTCAACACAATTAACATGTCGGGGGTTATTTTTGACCAAACAGCTTGGTCTATACTCGTTTAAGAATATGAAAAAGAGCTAGGGTTTGCGATTATGACACAAGAGTGAGTGGGTTTGGAGAGACAACGGCTTGGGGAATAGACAAGGTGGAGAGAGATAATGAGAAAGAGAAGGGGGACAGAACATCAAAGGAAAGGAGATAGGGCAGGCACGTAGACCGAGAGAATTAAGGTAGAGGAGAACAAATAAAATCAGACTATTCTCTCTGCATTTAGTTTTTAAAAGGGCCTTTAAAATTTTATTAAAGAACATAGATAATACTTATATATGATGTAATAGCAATAATTATTGTATATCTTTCTTATAAATCTGTTTTTGACATATATTAAATATTATATATACACATTTATTTCATAAATTTTTGAAAAATATATTTTGTTAATATCTATATCTATCTATCTATCTATATATATCTATATATATATATATATGTATATGTATAAACATACAACCTGTTGTGTGCCTAGCCTATTTTGTTTTAATAGTTGCCTTGTTTGGTACCTTTATATGCCCTAACACCCACATCCACATCCTCGTGACCAATGTTATAAAAACCGTATCGGTCCCGTATTGCATTGGGCATCGATACATTTGTATTGTACCATATCGTATGGTATGATACGGTACAGATTTTCATTTGATGATAAAAAATAATTTAAAGTTCAAAACAAACAAAATTTAAAATTAATGAACAAAACATATATAACATAATGAACATTAAACAAAATCGAATCTAAAAAAGCTTGATTTAAAGGAGATTGTGAGAAGAGAATCACAAGGTTAAATGACATCTCATCTATGTTGCATGTTTACGGGTACGGGGTACACAATTTTTAAAAAAACTAAGGTACTGGTACGACAATATTAAAAAACATAATAAAAAAATATATTTTCATAAATATATATATACACACAATTATAAAGAGCATTATATATTTTAAAGAGCATTCCCGTGTTTGAGAATAATTCTATTCTAACTATAAGAATGCCATTTATATTCTTCTTCAAAATAAGAACAATTAAACAGCAAACACATACTAGAAGTCGTCGATTTTCTGCATTTTGTTCTCTTAGCAGTGCAGTCTTCCTGCATCCCATGCCCCTTTCAAAGGATCTTTGTGTGGTAAACACATACCTGCATAAACTAGTATTACATAGTTCACCAAACAAAATGTTTAAAGCTTGGACAGAATAAGAACAAAATATGCACCTGTTTTAAACTTTATTACATAGTTGACCAATACATATTCACCAAACACGAACTCGGATACACTGAAAGTCTGAAACAATATCATTCTAACAGAATATTGTAATAACAATTACCATTTATTATAACAACAATGCAATCATAACTCTTACAAAGAATGGAGCTGATAGCTAAAGAAACAAGCATATAATGATAAACTATCATTCCATAAATGATATGATACAAAAGAATGAAATATTTGTCTCTTACCTTCCTACATAAGATATGATAACAAACTCTTTACAAAAGATATATTTGAAGACTTCTTTGTGAAACATGTTACCAATCTGTAGTTGAGATATGTTTAGGGTTTCCAGTTTATAGAAACACATACATGAGTTGATATGTAGGAAAAGTGTAGTGAAGAAAACAACACAATAAGGATAATTCATGGGAGTTGCATTTTAGTATAACTATAAGTGATACAATTGAGAATACACTAAATAGTTAGATGAAACCATCATGTCACCATTTAGTTCATATTGCCAAGTAGGTGATGATAACTCTTGTTTGTCATAGTGGCCACAAGGCTCACATAACGGAAGAAAGGCCCCCTTATGGCATGAATTGTTTCTATTTACAAAACAAACTTTTTTCTAATTAAATATATCAATTTCTATGTTTAAAAAGATCTCAAAAGTCCTAGCTACAACAAACACCCAAAGATAGAAAAATTACATATATATCAAATAGAGGAAAATAAAATAGAAGACTATACCCTTTGTCATTGATCAATCTGAAAACTCTCGGTTCTTTTGGTATTCTTTGTAAAACCTTGTTGATGAAATCATGCTAGGTGATTGAAGCCTAATTGCGTCACTACAAAGAAAAATAGGACATTCTGTTATTGGGGCCTTAATGAGAGGGGCAAATCTAAGTCACACAGACACTTCTAAGGGGTGGAGTGTCGACCTCAACACTGGTGCGACACCGACACCGACACCGTGTCGGGTGTGGCATGGCAAAAAAAAAAAATTTTTGTAAAAAAAAATTGCATTTTTTTTTTGGTAACTCACGGTTAAATGGGTCTGGATAATGAAGATTGATTTGTGTATTATGATGAAATTAGTAGTTGTTTACCATTTATATGTTTTGCTTTAATATAAACTTATAAAGTTGTGTACTTGCTATTGTAGTTGTATATCATATTAGCTTTAATGATTTTGGGTACGAACAATTGGTTTCTTATTACTCAATCTGATTGGATTCTTGACTCCATACTGTATGCCTTTGCACAGAATAATCTTTGTCACCAAACACATTTAAAGACCAGGAACATTACCTGATCAATAGAACAGAAGAGTATGACATCACTAGTGGATCCTAGCACAAATACTAGTATATGTTATATCCTACTAAAGATCTCGAAACTCTTTGAATCCATAACTTCGATATTTTGTAGCTCATAAAATCATTGTAAGTTTCAGATCATTATGTGAGAACTTGCTAATTGATACCTATGTGCACCCAAAATTAGCAAATACTAGTTGTATTATGATTGATTTATTTAGGTTGAATATTATATATAATATATAATATTATATACCCTAGCCGTGTCGCCGCACCCAAAATTTTTAAAATTTGTCGTATCTCGTACCCTCACCCGTGTGACATAGGGGCAAATCACTCGTGGAAGGAGAGACAATCAGACAAGCTCGACTTACCTCATTTCAAATACCGTCTGTAGTATATGGAAATATAGAAGCTGGTGGTTTGACAAAGAAGGTTAAGACAAAGGATAAGACAAAAACACTAAATTCCTCATCCTCAGGGAATACATAGAATCTCCCAGAAAGGATGGGAAAAGGGAAAAGGAAACAAATGAAGGGATAACATAATCCACTAAATTCCTGACAGCCCAGAGAGAACGCTGTTCAACTCAGGATGATGGAGAACTTAGACATTATGCTTGTTACATCAATTTGTCCGCTTCCAGTAGACCCCTCCGAGGACATGCTATGAAGTATCTGACCAATTAGAGAGGGAGGTTGCACCAATGAGCCACTTGCTTGAACACCAGCTTTGCCAGATCGACCTTGAGAAACAAGTGAGTGTAAGATTCTCTGACCTCGAGCAATAGCATCCTGGCTATGGCTCACAGGTCTTGAACAGATTGAATGTCCATCCACTTATGGCTTCCCTGGCCTACTTCTCCTCTGAGTTCGACATAGAACAAAAGCAATGAATCAATGTGTAAGAATATATGGTACAAGAGACAAGGAAATTAAGCTTAATACAGGGAAAAAGAAAATGAAGCTCTTGTAAGCACCAATAATCAACTTCACGAATATTAAATAACCAGTGTACAAGTTCTAATCCAATATCTCACCCTTGATGGCTGTAATCCCCCTAAGCCTAATCCGAGAGGCGCTGGCTTACCACATCCTTCACCTTGGTTAGATGTTGAAGCATTTCCTAATCCAAATGAATCTCCTTTCTCCATGCTCCTGATATCTGATTTATTCTGAATTGTTTCTGCAATAGGTTCTTCGTGAGAGCTCATGGATGTTTAAGTAATTGAGCTGACTATTCCGTCTACATTAGCAGAACTGTTTGACTGATTCATCGTTGGAAGCTGCAAATGTCTGAGACGCGTGATGAGAGAGATGCACGATAGCACGAGCAGCAAGAAAGGGGAAAGGCACTGGATGAGAGAGATGGACGCACAACTGGGGATTAGGGATTTATATTTTTTGGTTCGAATCTGGTTGACCCATACAGATATGGTCAACCCGATCCAGTCATGTACCGGTACCGGTACATGACGTACCCAAACTAGGGTATGCGTATCGGTATACACACATGCGTACCGGTACACCATTCGTGGTATGGGTATGTACCAGATGTACCCATACATGTACTCGTACCCGGTACGTACTGGATACGGGTATGTCGCCCAAAAGGGCGTACCCATGCAACATAGCATCTCTTAATGAACAAGTATCCATAACGTGAATAGTGAATACCTTTAATTAATAAACAACAAAGTTACAACTTACAATGATCAAGACCAGAACATTACAAAATTACAATTAAAAGTTGAAATAAATTACGATCATCCACACCATGGATCATAATCAAGAAATGAATTGTAATCGACATAGTCAGGATCACCATCATCATCATCATCTCCTCCCTCTTCCTCCTTTATAATTGAATCTACCCATCCAACATCTTCATTTTCATCATCTCCAACTCCAAGTTTTGCTTCGGCTTGGAGTGCTTTCAATTTTCATCCTCCAAATTGATGGGAGGCTCCTCCTCTTCGACCCAATCATCAAGAATATCATTTTCGTAGCTCGATGGGTCATATGGCACTTTCCTGCCCTTCTTGTATCCTTTTGCATTTGTCTTTAAAGAAAGAATATCCAAATTATAAAGAATATCAAATGCAATATAGTCACATCAATTATTTGTTATTAATAACAAGGAGCTAGGCAACAACAATACATATTTTTAAAATTGTTACCTTTGTCGTAACTTCATTTTGTAGGCAACATATACCAAATCACATAGTCGAGCATGCTCCAGTCAGTTTCTCTTTTTCCTGTGAATACGTTCGAAAAAGCACCAATTTCTCTTGCACCCACTCAAACTTATTGTTTGACTTAATATACGATAAGCAAACCTTTGCTAAGTTCGGTGCATGTACACTAAAATGAGCCCACCATTCATCTCAAGCAAAATACGATAATGGTTAATAAGAAACACTCAAAGTCAATTAATTGATAACTTAAATGAATATCAATAAAAATACATAATACATGTTCTCATTTGTAGCGTAGTTGGATTGCAATTGGCCTTCTAAAATCTCCAACACTCTATATATACTTGCTTAACTCTAAATGGATATTACGAGTTGATGAATCTTGTATAAGGTCAATTGCATTCAATATACCTTTTTTTACTTCTTCGTCCTGTACAAAGTTTGAAGTAAATCAAATAGAAGGGTTAAAGAAATATGCAACAGTATGCAAATCATGATATATTTGGCGGTTCCATCGTGTTATTTTCTAAACTTTTTTCAAAGGTGACTGCTTGCGGTCAAGGTTTGCTTATGTTTTAAATTTGGCCTTTTCCATAGTATATATATATATATATATATATACATATATATATATATATATATACATATATATATACATATATATATACATATATATATATATACATATATATATATATATATACATATATATATATATATATATATATATATATATATATATATATATATATATAAAAAAGGCATAGGAGACCTATTTTCATTGTCCACCATCCTTATTACCTTAACTAAAGGTATAATCATCTTCAAAAATTTGATGCAATTTTCCCAAAATTTAGCATTAAAAATATCTAGCACAATTGATCCAATGCTTGACTAAGCTCTAGTTGTCTTACATGTGGAGAAAAATAAAGGCATCTCACTACCTCTGGCTTTGGCTCCTCTAATACGATACAGGTTGTATCATATAATATAGTACGATATTGCTCCATATTTATGATAGGTACAATACGACACGATAAATCGTTTATTGCGATAAGTCATAAGTGTGCTTGTATCGTACCGTACTAACCTTTAGGAAGTAGCTGAGTGAAAAATATTGAAAGAGGGCCTTTGGCAATATCTATCTTAATCCTTTAACAAGCCACACTCAAAATAACCTTTTCACATAATGAAGAAGACAACAACAACTCCTTTGAAAGCAACCGAAAGAGATGCAAGCAACCAACATAATTTGTTTCCACGGAGCCCTATCATAATTTATAGAATCCATAATAAATAAGTCTGACAACGTTTTACGTTGGTTGTCGAAAGGGTAGCACAACCCTCCTTCATCCATGCTTGGGACCGGTCATGCAAGGGTGATCCCTTACATGAGCGGAGTTTATAAAGAACTTGAAAGTTAACAAAAAAATTATACTTTAATTGCTACAATATGAATAAAACATGAAGGAATTGGTAACCCATAAAAGCATAAAACCCAATCCTAAAACTTTTCATGCTATTGTTTTCTTGGATCGATTTGCAAGCCCTCTATGGGTATATGTTCAAATTCTCACTTTCTTGAGTGGTTCTCCAATGACAAAATTCAACCAAAGAGAGCTAAAAAGATCTGAATATTGAGAAAGAGTCTCTGAAGCATGCAAATCAAATGAAAGCAAAAAATTCACAGATGGAAATAGATGTAGAATGAATAGCCGATTAGCATTCCGAGTCAAGGCCAAAAAACGATTCTGCCAAAAAGCGATTCTGCCTAACAAATTCAAAGTTTTTGTTTAATGAACAAAGGCATTCTGAACCTTTAAGATTGTAATCACATCACATGGAAAAGGCATCATATTCATAACTAATGTAAAAGATTTTCTAATATGAACCAGAAATGTAGAGAAGAGAAACTAAGGTAAAATTGAACAAAAAGTACAGTAGAACATATTATCTAAAAAATACAGTAGAACACATTATCTAATTAGTTTGAGAAAAGAAATAAACAAAATGCTATATAAACACACATTTGCACCCGAGTCATGCCTGAGATAATTGATGATGGCATTGGTGTTCTTGTGCCACTGTGTGGGAAACTAGAATATAATGACTCGCTCTTGTTGGCATTGGCCCAAGAAAAGTGAATACAGAGATTTAATATTTTAGAACAGTAATAGTAGTAGTAATAAGGACTATTGGGTTTATTCGGTGTTGTTGTCACCAGGTGCTGCTGCATGGGGTCTGTAGGTTGGAAGAGATTTTGAGAAAACAAATGTTGCAAAGGAAGAGAAGCCAAAACCGTAGTCTACGTTGTATAATGTTCTGTGCAGAGGCTAATTGTTTTCATTGCTACGTGGGAGTGCTGTGTGACACTCTAATGCTATTGCGAGCTGTGTAGCGTAAAACAGTGAGTTTTGTTAGCGAAAATCTTAATGAATCACATAGAAAAACTGGATTTTCACATTTGACCATGCTTGACAGCAAGCAGTAAAGATTATGTAGTAGAGAAGCCCCTATATGGAGACCAAAGAAAAGCATTGGGAACGGTTGGCTTCAACAACCAGCCATCTAGTCCTTGGAGCTAGTCGAATTGTTACTTTAACTTACTGTTGGTCTATTTTTGATGTCTAGCAACCCTTCTCTAAAAGCAAGAAATGAAAGAAACTGAGCAAAATCTAAAACTACATTTTTATTAAATCTAAAAAATGCAAAACAGTATCAACCTTGATACATTCTAGAAAAGACCAACGGATCCTTGCACAAGCCAAATCAAATGAAGACCTCACTTTCCTCTTAATTTACTGCTTTTCCTTGTTATAGTAGCTTAGTGCAATAGCTATGCATCATTTCCCTTTGTCAAGCTTCCTTGGGAGTTTTTTCTTTTTTTAATTGCTAGGGTGGACCATATTTTTCTAAAAGTTAGATTCTTTTAAAACTTTTCATGCTTGACTTTGACTTTGGCATTCCCTTCATGTGGTTCAAGTGGTACTTGACCTAGAGAGAATTCTCGTGTTTTGTGACTGAGTCTAATTCGTCAACATGGAACAATTTACGTCCATTTTGTCTTCCGTTGCTGAAAAATATGAAGGCACTAACCTTAAAGGGAGTCAGGAAATAGTCGAACACATTGCTTGTCCAAGTAGGACCCCTAGCTTCATCCAGCTGCTGCTTTTGTGTCAATGGAAAACAATTCTCCGTCACATGGCATGCAAGATGAGGCAAGTTCAAGTCCAACTCTGGTAATGAAACTTCTGAAGAGTTGAGTTGCCAAGATGTTCATACTTAATGACATAAAAACAGAATAAATGTCATTATCTCATCACAAGCTGTAACAGTGCAGAAAATACAAAGGAGCAACCATAATATTGTAGGGTATTAAAATGAAGAGGGTAGAGGCCAGCAAAAGTATTAAAGATAAAAAGAAGAATAAAATAATTCTAGTGATGAAGGAAAATTACAATGAACCTGTAACACGTTCTAAGAAATAAAGAAAAGAAACAACTATTACAGACTATTATAGATCTACAAAAAGATGTATCATGATGTGTTTTAACATGGGGTACACCTGTATATAAAGCTTGGAAGTTCTTATGTACCAGGTTTTGTTTTTATTCTTGTCGTCTGTCCTTCTCTCTTTTTGTATCTGGTTTTATAAAGCCAGAAAATGTTTCATAGTTGAAGTTCTAGAACTCTTTTGCAAACTGTCACACATATATGTTTGCATGTAGTAGGTAAACGAAGCCTGGAATGACTATTATTTCTGCGCACTTACTTTGAGTCTCCAACTATCTTCTTGAAGCAAAATGAGTTGTACCTGAGGTTGATTTTGTGTATCATGAGGGTTCAAACTGTCACAGTTGTCTGTTCCCTCACTCAGATATCAAGTCATGTCCTTTCTTCTAATGTGGTTCTCTTGCTTTCTTTCCGTGCTGGTTCGGCAGATTTTTACCATCCACTAAAGGAAGACGAACTAGAACAAGATACAGTTGTTCAGATCATGTATCCTATGGAGCCTCCCGTGAGTTCCTGTTTCTGATTCTGATGCATTTATTAGCTAGTTACACTGTGCTGGTCAATTTTCATTTAACTTAAATGTGACATGATGCTATTCATTGGCGAAACTTTTGGCTACTGTGATTTAAATCTTTAATCAGATGTTTTCTTATGAACTAAAACTTACGTTGTGAAGTAAATCTTGGTCTTAGTAACCTCATTGTGATTTAACTGCACTTTTATGCGACTCAAGGACAACAAAGTCACCCGACAAGGATCAAGACTATGAGGAGTCCTAGCCTAGGGTATCCACAATGGCCAATCAAAGATGTCGATCGGCTCAAGGATATCACATGTGCATACTACGATGATATCCTTGACTGGACCCCACCATGGCACTGCAAGTGCCACATTCCACTCTAGAGTAGTTGCGATAGGCTATAAGTGGATGAGGAGGTTTCATTACAGAGTGTGACCCGCACATAAATGATCAAGGCCACAATCGGTACAGAGTGAATGCCAAACTTTCCCCAATAATATTCTTCACAAATGACTCAAGCACACATGAATGAAAAGCAAGAAATTTCATTCATTAGCAAACTTTTACTAAGCTTGATACAAGCAAAGAATTTGCCTTTGAATTTATGGGCGTTGCCAGGAATAGAAAAGTGTCATTTCTAACCACATGGCTAGCAAACTAGCTTCTAGGCCCTTGTCCAATGGCTAGTTGATTGGTCACTGGTTCCATATGAAGACTATACATTAATGAAATAAACCACAACAACAACTACAACAAAACTAAGCCTTTTCCCATTAGATGGGGTCAGCTACAGGGATTCTTTTTCTCCATGGAGCTCGATCATGTGCCATGTTAACTGTTAACATAAGGTAGATAATTCTTTATTATTTCCAACCAACAGTCTTGTGGTTTTCCTCTTCCTCTTTTAAGATTTTCACCATATGGTTTCTCATGCCTTTTTATGAGAGCTTCTTTTAATCATCATTCTATGTGTCTAAACCATCTTAAATGATTTTCTCTTGTTTTATTATCTATTTGTTTCACTTCCAATTCGTTTCTAGTAACCTCATTATGTATAGGGTCTTCCCTTGTGTGACCGTGTATCCATCTCGGTATCTTCACTTATGCCATGAACATTTTTTTGTACATGTTAAGGACTGACTACCAACCACTTAGAACCACAAAACATAGTAGGCCTAATTGTTCCTCTATAATATTTACAATGATATTTTCTTTACACATAGAATACCTCATGCATCTCTCCACAACAACAACAACAACTAAGCCTTTTCCCATACTAGACGGGGTCGGCTACATGGATTCTTTGTTTCCACAGATCCCTATCGTGTGCCATGTTAGCAGTTAACTCACAATAAGCTAGATCATTCTTTATTGTTTCTTTCTAACACTTTTGTGGTCGTCCTCTACCCCTTTTCCCAAATTTAGTTTCTCTAACCTTCTTAGAGGTTCTTCTTTTGATCTTCTTTCTATATGTCCAAATCATCTTAAACGATATTCTCTCATTGTATCCTCTATTGGTGCCACTCCTAATTTGTTTCTAATAACCTCATTATGTATACGGTCTTTTCTTGTATGACCACTCATCCATCTCAACATCTTCATTTCTGTCACAGACATCTTTTGTACATGTTGATGATTAACTGCCCAACACTCAGAACCATAAAACATGACAGGCCTAATTGATGCTCTATAATATTTGCCTTTTAACTTTAATGGTATCTTCTTATCACAAAGAATACTTGATGCTCCTCTCCATTTTAACCAACCAACATTAGTTCTATGCGTAACATCTCCACAATTCTTCCATCACTCTGAAAAAGTGACCCTAGGTATTTAAAACTTTCCTTTTGGGGATGCAATGTGTGCCAATTTTAATTTTTATGTCCTCTGAGGTAACCAAATGATCAAACTTACATTGCATATATTCTGTCTTTGTTCTACTAAGTCGGAGGCTTTTGCTTTCTAATGTTTCTCTCCATAGTTCCAATTTTCTATTAACTTTTTCCTTAGACTCCTCCACTAATACAATGTCATCTGCAAATAACATACACCAAGGTACTTCATCTTGAATATGTTTTGTTAACTCATCCATCACCATTATAAATAAGTATGGACTTAAAGTTGATCCTTGATGTAACCCAATATTAACTTCAAAGAAGTCTGTCGTTCCTTCATGAGTCCTCACACATGTTTTTGCCCCATCATACATGTCTCTTATAAGGCTAATATATGTCAATGGGATACCTCTTTTTTCCAAAGTTCTCCAAAGAACCTCCCTCGGTACCCTATCATAAGCTTTTTCTAGATCAATAAATATCATGTGAAGGTCTTTCTTTTTTGCTCTAAAATGTTCCATAAGATGTCTCAAAAGGTGAATCGCTTCAATAGTAGATCTGCCTGGCATAAATCCAAATTGGTTCTCTGTTGTACTTGATACTTATCTTAACCTACGTTCGATAATTCTTTCCCACAATTTCATAGTATGACTCATTAACTTGATACCTCGATAATTCGCACAATTTTGAATGTCTCCCTTGTTCTTATATACGGGTATAAGTGTACTTGCTCTCCATTCCTCGGGCATCTTTTGGTTTTTCCATATTTCATTAAATAGTCTTGTGAGCCAAGTGATTCCTATTTCTCCTAGTATTTTCCAAACTTCTATAGGAATATTATTTGGTCCTACCGATTTACCACTCTTCATATGTTTAAGAGCCTCTTTGACTTCATTCTTTTGAATACGTCGGTAGTAATTGTGGTTTATATACTTTTCTGATTTGGCTAACTCTCCTAAGCTAATACTAACATCTTTATTTTCATTAAAAAGATTATAAAAATAGTTTTTCCATCTATTTCTTATATCATCATTTGCCACTAGAATTTTTTCATCATCGTCTTTGATGCATCTAACATAATTAAGATCTTTAGTTTTCTTATCTCTAGCCCTAGCTATCCTAAAAATATCTCTTTCACCCTCTTTTGAGTTGAGTTTTTTATATAAGTCCTCCCAAATTTTAGCTTTTGCTTCACTCACGGCCTTTTTCGCTTCCTTCTTTGCTTTCTTATATGCCTCTAAAGTTTCACTAGTTTTTTTAGCATAATGTAATTTGTAACATGCCCTCTTTGCCTTGATTTTATTTTGTACTACTTCACTCCACCACCAAGCTTCTTTTTGTGCCGGTACACCTCCCTTAGATACCCCTAACACATCTTTCGCCACTTTCCTAATATTTATAGCCATATTGTTCCACATATCATAGGGTGTACCAACATAATTCCAAACATCTCTTTGAAGGACTTTCTGTTTAAATATATCTTCTTTCTCGCTTTTGAGGTTCCACCATTTAGTCCAAATAGCTCGATGCACTCTTTTCTTCTTTGTTCATTTTTTTATTTGTAAATCCATAACTAAAAGTCGATGTTGGGTGGTTAAGCTTTCTCCTGGAATTACCTTGCAATCTTTACAATACGCTCTATCTTTTTTTCTACAAATAAAATAATCAATTTGTGTTTGTGATAAGCCACTCTTATAAGTAATTAAATGTTCATCTCATTTTTTGAAGATTGTATTGACTGTAAAGAGATCAAATGCCATAGCAAAATTTAAAATCTCCCTACCTTCCTCATTTATATCCCCAAAACCAAAGTTTCCATGAATCCCTTGATATCCTAATGCCTCTTTACCAACATGTCCATTTAAGTCTCCTCCTAAACAAATCATCTTCCTTTGTGGAATCTTTTGAATCACCTTATCTAACTCTTCCCAAAAAGCTGTCTTTATACTATCTTCTAGTCCTACTTGGGGTGCGTAAGCACAAACTATATTTAAAGCCTCTGCTCCTAACACTAATTTCAACGTCATAATTTGGTCACCATATCATTGTATGTCTACTATACTATCCTTTAAATCTTTATTTATGATAATACCAACTCCGTTTCAACCCTTTTCTTTACCTGAGTACCATAATTTAAAACCTGTATCCTCTATCTGTTTTGCTTTTTCTCCAACCCATTTTGTCTCTTGTAAACATAGAATATGAATCTTTCTCCGAATCATAGTATCTACCACCTCCATTAGCTTTCCGGATAATGTTCCGATATTCCAAGAACGAATACGAATCTTATTGTCTAGGATTAGCTTCCTTACCCCCCGCATCCGTCCATAATCAAAATGCGGAGACCCTCTACGAATGAAAGTTAAAACAAAAAAAAGACTATGATAACGAATTTACATTAATACCTAGATAGATTCTAAATCATATACCTTCTGAGAGTTTCCCTCAAGCTTTACATAAGAGTCTAAGAGAGTTTGCTTAAAACCAAGAATAATCTTGAGATTAGAGAGGTTTTATAAATGTATCATGGAGTTGGTACTAAAAGCAGATATGCTGATGAGTGAAAATTTTATGTAAATATTCTTCTCCCACTAAAGGAAATCCAGATCAGTATGTTTAATTTGTTCCTGGAAAATGTTATTTGTGATGTAAACTTTTTTTTGTTGCGAAACAACTCTCATTCTGCTATCTCGATGATGAGTAAATCCCCATGAGATGGGACACATTTTGTGTTGTTTGTGGCTTGATGCAAAAGTTAACAAGGTTTTTGTTGTTTGTGATTTGATATTGCTCGTTGGGCCAACAGAATTCTTATTTCCGAAGTGAATCAGAAAACACTCAGAACTGGGGCCTTATGAATCTCACCAATAATCTAGAAGGCTTCTCATCCCAGTCAAATTCAGTTTTTGTGCTGATCATTCTCTTTCGGCGGCTTTGTAGTTTTTGTGGTCCTCCTTTATTGCTTATAGTCAAGGCTGCACCCTAAGTTTCTCCTGTCTGTTCCTTATATCTTTGGTTGCTTACTTCATGTATCCGTAAAACTTACCAAATCAGTGGCATTTCAACTTCAAAAGTAAGTAAAGGATCAAAACCATTACCTTTTCTTCGAAGCTGGTCTCAACCTAATTTAACTGACTTACAATGACATCCATTTTGTTTGTTTGATCAAAATGTTTAATGCTGCCACCATTAATCAAGTTGGTTTTCTCATTAACAATGTTAAAGGTAATGTTGTGGGCCATTATAACCTAATAACCTAGGGTCTATCATTCATCAATGTCTAACAATGTCAAAGGTAATGTTGTGGGTCGTGTGTATTTTCTTCTTGCCTAACAGGAGTCAGTTTAGTTTGTCCTTTTAAAGATCTGTAGTCTTCTTTTTGGATGTGATTAGGGATTAAAATGTTTAGGGAATCATGTGTATTTTCTTCTGTCCTATTTTCATTGTTCTTTTATTCTTTGTCTTTTATTTTTTTTGAGTACAAGATTAGCCGTTGGAAAAACCCCAACAGCTAATCAACTATCCAATAGCTAGCGTGCCTAGTTGTTTGGGGTTATTCACAACCCTCTCTTCCCTGTTCCACTCCCTATATAATAAGGGACTCTATACTTTTTGCTCTTGGCATGTTAATGAGATTTATTTTGGTCAGGTTTTTTCACTATGTTTGTGTGATAGTTTTTTGATTCTGTCTTGTTTGAGTCCCTATATAAATAAAGGACTCCCCGATCTAGTCTTTATGCTTGTTGGTGAGAGCTATTCAGTGTGTCTGTTATACACACTTCTTAACGCTTTGTGTTTAAAACTTTAAAGTTGGCAAATAGCCTTTCATTCACTCATGTGACTGCAATTGTTGCTGCTATTGTGGCATTGTGGAGGAATATCTTTTTATATTCTAACGACCTTCTGGTACTCTTGGAATTCATGGAAAGCACAATGGATAATCAATAATGAAAAATATTAAGAAACGATGTTGAGATTGGAGGAGGGGGGTAGGCCCTCCCCCCCCTTCCTTTCTTAATCTTAATCTCTTAACCCTAATACAACCCTTATATAATGGGTTGTTAAACATAAATAACCAAAATGCCTTTAGCTACTATGAGTAATTACAATAATACCTAAAACATTAAAATTACTAAAATAACACTAAACATGAGATTCTTAATTCCCCCATTAAGTTGAGAGAGATATTTGGAACTCCAAACTTGCCAAAAAATTTGTTCTTCATTCACCACAGTTACATCAATGAAATCTGTGAGGCTTCTTTAAATCAACTTGAACAATTAAGAACACATGAGTAGTGCACGACCCTTATATGAGTGTCAACCACTCTTCTTTTTTCTTCTCAATGAAGTGATTAGGCAACAACACTTCAAAAGTCATGTTTTACTTCTCATGAGAAAGTTATTTTTTTTATGTTAGGAGGTACTATCTTCACCATACACACTTTAAACGGCTTTTTTTGTGCTCCTTTATGTGGTGTCTGCTGCCATTGTGTTGGTTGGGACTGTTGGGTATAATATCTATCACTAAAATAGCAGAATACACACATCCTGCTCATACTAGTCGGTTATGCGCCTCTTTAAATGTTGATTGTAATCGCTTTTTCCAGCCCTCCTAGTTGTTAACTTTAGCAACTCAAGGTCTTAATTTTTTATGCTTCTTGGTGATACTGTAACATTCTATACCAACAAATTAATCTTGCCTCTTCTATTACTGAATTTTTTAAGCATAAGTGGTGGGAAACTAGTTTTTTTTTGCACTCTATCTTTTCCTTCTTAACTGAATTTTGTTGTTAAGTGTTTTCTCTTCTCCTTGAAATACTCTTTTTAATCCTTTCTCCACACTAGCAACCTCATGTTGTAGCTTTTCCACTTTACAAGCCATAGGGATCAAATTCTACTTCTTTTTGACATTTAATCAAACAAATGACATGCATATTTAATATTGCTCTTGGGCATTTTATCAAACACTTGATGTGCATGTTAACATCCCTCTTGGACATTTCATTAAACACTTGTGGTGCAGGTTCCCTCTCCACAGTGCAAGAACCCCTTTATCACTAACAATATGATACAATGCATGAAAAACATTTGAGTAATTACGACATTGAGCAATTAGTACGGTAGCATCAACATGCATGCGGATGAGTGCCAAATCAGCAGGACTGCCAAAACATGCACCAATGGCTCCAGCTGGAAGTCCACAAGGAGCTTTCTGGTAGAGAGGAAGTGACTTCCCATCATTAGCAGCAACAACTTTGTTGGTTAAAACCCTGAAAGATCCAAGCCTTGCTGTTGTATATGTGGCCCGCCTCAATAAACCTGCTAATAGTCCCTTGTAGAAAGCACATAATCCACAAAAAAATAGCTTCAATATCTGACTCATTGATAACACACTCAACCTTACTTCCTTGGCCTTAGAATCTCTATGAGTGCATGCAGACTAAAGACGATACCCACATTTTCCTTCGAACTTTTGTTGTAGGCATCACCAAACAAGATAAAAGGTGACAACTGAACCACTCAAGCACCCCATTCCCTTCAACAAATTTGTATATCACTTAGCATCAATCAGTGTCCGCAACACGACAATGGTTGAGAAGGGCCGAAATACCACAACCACCATGACTTCCACTTGAGACCACCCGTTTTGATGGTTGCCGGACCTTCCACATGTTCTAGTGAATCTGTCGCCAAATTAGGCTCTGATACCATGTTGGAATTCATGGAAAGCACATCGGATAATCAATAATGAAAAATATTCAGAAAAGATGAAGAGAAAATGTTGGGATTGGAGGAGGGGGCAGACCCTCTAATGTAGGTCCCCCCCTCTCTCTCTTTCTTAATCTCAATCTCTTAACCCTAATACAAGACGACCAACCCTTATATAACGTGCTGTTAAACATAAAATGATCAAAATACCCTTAGATACTATGAGCAATTAGAATAATACCTAAAACATTAAAATTACTAAAATAACACTAAACATGAGATTCTTCAATAGGTACATGCTATAAAAGTGGGTTTGGAGCTCAGGAAGTTGTCTTGTTTTGTGTGCCTGCTACAAGGTTCTTAAAGGGTGTCATTTTGAAGCTTATCGTTGGTTTTTTGTTCTTTTGATTGCATTTAAGGGTTATATTCACTCTTTAAGTCATCCTACTTTGAGAATATGGAGGAGAAAATTAAAGTGAACAATGGTTAGCGGGTCCACTTCCAATTATAATACTTGGAGCAAAACATGGAAGATCATTTGTATGTGTAAAAGAAAAATCAACACCCAAATACTTCTAGATGCACAATTTAGAGAAGCATCGAAAAATACTTTTGCAAGAGATACACTTTTTCAACTGAGAAAGGCATCCCATGGCAGCTCCTCAGAAGAATTTAGGTTCTCCACTACCAATGGGAAGAGTTATGGTAGTTTCCAAGATGTCTGATTGTGTTCTACAAGACTACTTTGTTGTGAGGTTGTTTCAACTGGGAAAGGCATCCCACTGCAGCTCCTTCCCACAAGCATTTAGGTTCTCCACTTCCAGTACGAAGAGTCATGGTAGTTTCCAAGATGTCTCTTTATTTTTCTTTTTTGTTTCTTGTCAAGATGGTCAGATTTGGGAGCCTAGGGCTTTGATATCCTAAATAATGTACATTCCCAAGGGCTGGAATGTGTAGCAGTTGGGGCTAAATCTGGTCTCTTTTATCCATTTTGCCCCATTGTATCTTGGCTTTTATAAAGGGCTCACTCTTGTATATTTTTGATCCTTTTTGTCTGATTTATGTATAAGTTCTACGTTTAGTTAAGGCTGATTGTCTCCATTCAAGATTTGGCCTTTGTGTTGCAACTGTGAGCTTCTTCTTGGTCTCTTGTGTGAGGATTGACTTTTGCATGTTGAAGTTTTTAGTCTTGCGATTGTTGAGACTGCTTGCTGGATCGTTTCCTGGCTATTAGTGTGAGGACACTGATTTTATGTACCTTTTTCTGCTAAAAACCCGAATCTTAGCTGCTCTCTAAGTTTTTGGCGATTACAACTAGTGTGGGTTGTTTGTGTGATCAAGAAGCAGACAGAGTGCTGTTAATGACTGTGCCACTTTCGAAATTCAACTTATCTGTTCTTTCCTGCACTGAATTTGGGCTGGTCGTGTGCCTAAATCAAATTGTTCCAAGGAGGGATATCTCTCAACTGCTGATTTGAAGTGAGGTTGTCTTCATGTGCTCTTTCTTTGTATTCTCGTGCAGAAGGGGCTGATTCTTGGCATCATTTTTTTCTTCGTTATGAAACACACCCTCTCTCAAGGTTGATTCTTGACTTCTTGTGTTGATTACAACGTGACTCTTGTGCGTGCTATTTTATCATAGAGGATAAGTTGGAAATGCACAAGTATATGTTCACGGCTTCAAACTACTAACACTTGGGCTTTTTGCATCGATGATTACTACTTGTATGCAAAGGACTTTTGTAATTACATGAAGGTTCAGGAGCCCGTTCTTGATGAAACAAAGAAACAAGATGCTAAAGCAAACGAAGAATATAACAAGAAAAAGTGTTGGAGATGAATTGAATAATCAAGTGGACCTCTATTCATGTTCATCATGATACTGACAATCACATCTCTAATATCAAGATTACTAGGATGTGTTGGATTCTTTAGAGAGTCTCACATGTAAGATGATATGGTACATCAGTTTGTTCTAGAGTACAAGGTTATGAATTTAAAGCAAAGCAACAAAAAACGGTCATGAATATCTTAAACAATTGACTGACATTTAGGACCAACTCAAGTCTGTTGATGTGTATTACAACAAAACCGATGAGGAATCCGTAAAATGGCAAGATGAAGAATGTCTTTTCTTATTTGTTAAAGGTATAAGAGGAGAGTTTGAAAATATAAGAGCAACTTTCATGTATTGGAAGCCGCTTCCCAAGCCCAAAGAAATTCTTCCCGAAGATTTGATGGTTGTGGCTGAAGCAGGAGTTAAAACTAGCGAAGTTGCAGTATTGGCAACTTCTAGGCCGGGTGCGAAGATGAAATCTTATCTGCCTCCACGTTTCAAGAGTAAAGAAAGAAGAGGAAGAGAAATCAAATCAGAGAAATCATTTAGTTCCATTGCAAAGAACATGTGCATATTCGTTTTGAGTGTCCTAAGTTGAAAAGGAAGATAGTTGTCTATGTGGACGGAGAATGAGATCAATCCTTAGCATTTACATTTCTCTAAGAAGAAATGAAATTCTGAGACAACTCAAGGAAGTAATGAAGGAAAAGATGTCTATCTCCATGTGGCATCATTTACTACTCCTCTAGGGATTTGCACTTGGTTTTAGACTCTGGTGCATACTTTCATGTGACAAGCCAAGAGCGTATCTTGACTGAATGTACAAGTGAGAAACTTGGTTCTTTTGTTTAAACTGCCTGCGGATCAGACTAAATTACAAGTTGAAAAATTTGGAAACTTTCAAAACAAAAAGTATAGTATTTGTAAGGTTAGTTTTGTTCCAAAGTTGGATTTGAATATTCTGAAATTAGTTTCCAAAATCTGTGAAAGTAGTTCTGTTGTCTCCTTGTCATCTAAAAATTGTACGTGTAGGATCACCTATTCAAAAAGGTGGTTGGGTGTGACTCTAGGGAAGGAGGGCTTTATATCATTGATAATTTACAAGTTCCAGGTTTTGTGTGGAATGCGTCTAGCAATTTGTTGTTTTTGGACAACAGATTATGACATATTAATGTTAAGAAACTTTGTAAACTTCCTACCATTAATGAAAATATAATTGAGAATTTTGCTTGTAAAGATTGTGTTTTAAGGAAGATGCATCACACAACTCTTCCTAAAAAAAACCTTCTTTAAAGAGACCATTTTATTTTCTACGTTTGGATGTTTGGCCACTCTCTGTGGTGGTTTCTCTTATTATGTGATATTTGCACTTGATTTTACTAGATATACTTGGACATATTTCCTTACATGAAGATGAGATGTAGTTTAAACCTTTGTTACTTTTCATAATCTTGTAAAAGCTCTATTTGGCTGTAACTGCGAAATATTTAATTAACTGTATGCCTTCAGAATTTTGGAAGTATTTGGATGTAATTGTGTTGTTTTTACAGATAGAAGTGAGAACTCACCTCACGCAGTCGACTATGTTTACATGACATGGTGCAGAGACGAAAGTCTCTAGGTGTTATGATCCCAAGATTAATAAATCGTATTTGCAAAAGCTGTAAAGTTTTTTTAGGATGATTTTTATTACAAATTGGCTTACAAAGAAATGTTCAATTATTCTCTAATGTTTTATTTGCCTGGCGGATTATATAAAAATTTCTGTATCTCCTAATAATAAAAATGTCAGTCTTAAGAATGATCAGAACAATTATTAGGAATGTAAAATAATAGAGTCAAATATAGGTGATTGAGAGTTGACTAGGAGCCGATAGAAAAGAATCTCGTCCACCCATTGGATTTTCTTCCTATATGTTTGCTTTGCAACATAAGGCTCTTCTTGCTTCTCTTAAGATACATACAAAACCCAAAACCTACTATCAGGCCAAGGTTCTAGAGAGTGGTTAAGTGCTATGCAAGAAGAACTCATCGCCTTGGGAAGATGTGACCAAATTTAGGGGTTGTAGGTGGGTATATAAAACTAGGACATAGTGGTGGTCCTTAAGATATATAAAGCTCTTGTTGGTAAAGCTTATACCTTATAATATGCAATTGACTAGGAGGAGACGTTCACCCCGGTTATTGTTAGGACTCTTATTGTTGTGTGCGTACTTGTGGAGAGGTGGAGTATTTTTCAAATGAATGTTAAGATTGTTGAAGAAAATCAAAATACAGCATGCAATGAAATCAAGAATCAGCCAAGGTGGGAAACGATGGAGGAGGCGTGCAGGCTATGGCGGTCGCAACACTCTCTCTCTCCCCTCTTTTTTTATTTTCCTGCTAATAGGGTTTAAACCTTATTAATTTATTATATACAAGACTAAACATTACTAAACTACCTCTAATAAGTGACTTGAATTTAAAGCTACATTTAAATTCAACTACAAACAAACAAACCTTAACTATTCTAACAAAAATTAAATTCTTCATATTTCCTTCTCACAACCCCCCTCAAGTTGGGAACTTCTTTTGGTATAGCATTTTCAGAATGGACAGATGTGGGGGTAAGGAAGTTAATCTTAGATAATAAGATTTGTATTGGTACTTGAATATCAGAACATTGATCGGTAAATTAATGGAGGTGATAGATACTATGATTTAGAAAAAGATTCACATTTTATGTTTACAAGAGACAAAGTGAGTTGGAGAAAAAACAAAGGAGATTGAGAATATAGGTTTTAAATGATGTTTCCTGAGAAAGGAAAAACTCGAAATGGAGTTGGTATTATTATAAATAAAGATTTAAAGGATAATATAGTAGACATACAACGATATGGTGACTGAATTATGATTGTGAAATTAATATTAGGAGTAGAGGCTTTAAATATAGTTTGTGCTTATGTACCCTAAGTAGGATTAGAAGATAGTATAAAAAAGGCTTTTTGGGAGGAGTTAGATAAGGTAATTAAAAGAATTCTACAAAGGGATATGATTTGTTTAGGAGGAGACTTAAATGGACCTGTCGGTAAATATGCATTAGGATATCATGATATTCATCAAAACTTTGGTTTTGGGGTATAAATGAGGAGGGTAGGGAGATTTTAAATTTTGCTATGGCTTTTGATTTCTTTATAGCCAATACAATTTTCAAAAAACGATATGAACATTTAATTACTTATAAGAGTGGCATATCACAAACACAAATTGATTATTTCTTTTGTAGTTAAAAAGATAGATCATGTTATAAAGATTGCAAGGTAATTCTACAGAAATCTTAACTATCCAACATTGACTTTAGTAATGGATCTACAAGTAAAAAGTGGACAAAGAAGAATAAAGTGCATAGATCTATTCAGACTAGATGGTGGAACCTCAAATGTGGGAAAGAAGATATATTTAAACATAAAGTTTTTTAAGAAAATGGTTGAAATTATTTAATTCTACCTTCTCGTATGTGGAAGAAAATTTCTATACAAATTAGAGAAGTGGCAAAAGTGTTAGGCGAATGTAAGGGAGGCGTATTGGTACAAAAAGAAGCTTGGTGGTGTTGTAAATTGGTCCAACATAAAATCAATGCAAAGAATGTATGTTACAAATTGCATTATCTCAAGAAGACTAGTGAAACTTGGAACACTTGTAAGAAAACAAAGAAAGAAGAAAAGAAGACCATTAATGAACCAAAAGTTAAAATTTTGGAAGATTTATATAAAAAGCCAAAAGAAGGTGAAAGGGATTTTTTTACAACAGCTAAGGCTAGAGATAAGAAAATTAAGGACTTAGTTTAGTTAGATGCATCAAAGATGAGAATGAGAAGATTCTATTGGCAATTTATGATATCGAAAATAGGTTAAAAAATTATTTATATAAGCTTTTTATTGTAAATTCATATGGTAATATTAGCTTAAGAGAGTTAGCCAAATAAGAAAAGTATATAAACCACAATTTCTATCGGCATATTCAATAGAATGAAGTTAAAGAGGCTCTTAAATATACAGAGGTTGATAAATCTATAGGACCCGACAAAATTCATATAGAAGTATGAAAAATTCTATGCGAGATGGACTCACTTAGCTCACAAGACTATTTAATTAAATACGGACAACCCAAAAGATGCTCGTAGAATGGATAGCGAGTACACTTATACCCATTTATAAGAAGGAAGACATTCAAAATTGTTCAAATTATCGAGGTATAGCCACACTATGAAATTATGGTAAAGAATTATCGAACGTAGGTTAAGACAAGTATCGAGTACAACAAAGAACCAGTTTGGATTCATGCCCAACAAATCTACAATTTAAACGATTCACCTATTGAGACGTCTTTTGGATCATTTTAGACCTAAAAAGAAAAACATTGAAAAGCTTACGATAGGGTGTCAAGAGATGTTCATTGGAGAACCTGAGAAAAGAGAGGTATCTCTTTCACATGAATTTACTCTGTTTTTCACAAATTTTGGATAGTGGGTGTGTTGTTTCCTTTTCGTCTAAAGGTTGCATTATGAAGGATGCCCTTTCGAAGAATGTGATTTGATGCAGCCATAGAGAATGGGGCTTGTATGTGAAGGACCAATTATACATTAAAGGTTTTGGTAATGCTTTAACAAATGATTTACTTTTGTGAATCAAAAGACTTGGATATTTGAATATCCAAAAATTATAGGAATGCTCTCCTCTTGGCATTAAGAGTACTTTATGAATGCTAAGTTGGAAGTTTTTAAAAACTTTGTTATTTTTCACAATCATATAAAAAACCTGTTATCTTGAGAAGAATAGTATTTTACATTAAAAGTCTTAAACAAAAAATCCTCAACAAGATGGATTGCTATACGTAAACATTAGCATATAATTGTACTACAAAGACCTAAAGTCCTTATTGGTGTCTAGTGGAGTTCCAAAAAATCTTTGAGTCAAAGTAGTCATGACATATGTTTACTTGATAAATAAAATTCATTCCTTTGTTTTAGAAAATGTTTGATGTGTTGGAAAACTATTTAAAGTTATTCTCAACTATTATTGTTTAAAAGTCTTTGTTGGATATGAATGTTTTGTTTTCTTAGATAAAGTTAATAAGCTTTCTCCCTCTACTATTAAACTTGTGTTTATGGGCTATAGCATTGAGAAAAAGGGTTGTAAGATGTTTAATTTTTTGAAAAGGAACGCTTTTTTCCAAATAATATTCTAAACTCTACTCATTATTCTTGATTTGATATCCTTAGTGATGATGAAGATTAAGAAGACAATATGGAGAATCAAATTGCTGATGACAAGATTATGTGTTCAAGCTATATTATGACTCCATTTAAAAGACATTTTGCTGAAGGAAATGTAGAAACTGTTGGACCTATTATCTTAAGAAGATCCATTAGAGACTCTAGATCCCATGATAGCTTTGTTTCCTATCAAAACATTTTTAGTGTACCATAGAGTACTTTTAACTCAAAACCTTCAATAAAGCCGAAACATAATGAAACTGGCATGAGGCCATGAAAGAGGAATTCGAGTCTTTGAAAAAGGCTCAAATTTGTGTAGTTGTTGTACTTCCTAGAGATTAAAAGACTATAGGTTGTAGATAGGTATAATATATCAAGATATGGAGTGATGATACTACAGAGAGACATAAAACTCGATTAGTTGCAAAAGTCTACTCATAAGAATATGAAATAGACTAATGGGGGAACCTTTGTAACAGTAGCAAGAATAATTGTTGTTAGGACATTATACATATCGCACCATATCGTATGATGTTGGGGTATCATATTGTGAGAAATTATGATATGATATAAGAGACATATCCCATATTGCCCCTATATTGTCTTACCACGCAATAAGGGCCATCATATGATATAAAAACTTTAAAGTTTTTAGCTTGAGTACTACATTTTTCGAAAGGTTTATGCTCTTTGGAATGGACAAGGATTAATCTAATCTACTCCCCTTTAGCAAGAACGATTCCTTGTCTTTATGGGCAACCTTCTAATAATAGCAAATAAGGCCCGGAACAATATGCAGTTTCCAAAGTTACCACCAACAGGAAAGGCAATTTACTTCAGCAACTTACGAGTTATAATCACTCTAGCTTTGGTTGGTTGCCCAACTGTGTCGGCCCGAGTTTGACAACTCAAAGGGCAGCTCAATACCTTCCCAACCGATCTCAATCAGAGCCTTAATGTGATTCACGGGCGAGAAGGGCAACTTCATGCTACTTGCTTATCAAAACCTCCACTCTTAGCTCACGAAAATGTCAAGTGATTCACTGCCTATGCCAACAACCTTGAGGGCGATTAGGACTTGCCAAATGACATCACTTGCTCTTCAAAGAATGGACTAGTTGCTACAATAGTCTTGCCAAGAATGGTAGTCGGTAACTTGCATAAAACCTTTCGTTTCATCAACAAAAGGGCGAGTTGATCAAGAAGGAAATTTCTAAACTTTCCAAGTTTGGAACTTATGCAAGAGATGCATATTGGTTAAAGAATATTTGCTACTTGATGAAAGATTTGCTCATAATTTGAATTCATGTTACTCAAATTTTGATTTATTGAAATTGTTCTAGTTTTTTTATGATTTATTTATTTATTTTTTATTTTTAAAATATTCTTTAAAATATTTATGATATGATATGATATGCCTGTCTCATGGAGAAAAATGATACACGTTAAGATAATATACATAGTCATATTCATTGTGCGGTTAAGGACCATGATATCTTTTAAATGGATGTAAAAAATATTTTTCTTAATGGTTGTTTGTGAGAAGACCACTTGGTTTATTTATTCTTGCAGTTCATGTTTTATGTTTTAGAAAAGCTTTATTTGGCGTTTAACAAGTTCTTAAGACATGGTTTAACAAATTGAATATTATTGCCAAATCGAGATAACATAATCTAAGTAGTTAATAACTTAATAGTGCACTATATAGCATTGTAGCAGCCCTCTAGCCGCTATAATGCTTGAAATTTGGTGGTTGACCGTTATAAGCACGCTATGAGCACTATTGTAGACTGCTATGAGCGTTTGGCCTGCTATACGCGCTATAGCGGTCCACTAACTAGACAGGTTGACTCTCGTGAATATGGATCGAACTGATCCAATATAAACCATTTATAAAAATGAAAAGAAACCCTATAGTTTTTAAACTTTTTAATGCTTCTCTCTCTCTCTCTCTCCCTCTCCTCTTGCACCATTGCATCACTGACAACAACAACCAGCGATGACCACTACCAACAACAATGTAAGTCTCTCTTCATTCTTTGACTTCTCTCATCCTACCATGTCGTTGGGGACTCCACTTTTTTGTGGAACTGAATCATGTAGTCTCTATCTATGTGTGTGTATGTCTCTCTATCTTTCTTTGTGGGCTTGTGACGCATGGGCGGGACTGACCACCGACAACCTCTCGCTTCTATTATTGCTTGCTTCCATCTGAGTTTCGTGTGGACTCTCCTTATGTGGAGCACAAGGAATGGCTTGTTTGGTTTAGTTCAAACTTAAGACATCTCACTCTTGTTGTTACTATTTCATTTGATAATTTAGTTAAATGTTTTGATTGATGAGAACCCAACTTTATGCATTGTATAGTGTTGGTTTCACGCTTTTCGCATGCCACATAAGTACATTAAAATTAAATGCAGCATAAGTAGTTTGAATTAAGTGGATTTGTCTTGTAGTAATTTGGATTTGCACTTCCAACATAAGTAGTTAAATAGTTTGATTACATTGGGGAAATAGTTGTTACTTAGAGGAACTTGGTGTTGTTAAAATAACTTGATTACATATACGTTTTTGTTTTTTCAATTTAAGTTTAACAATTAAATATGCATATGATATGCCACATGATATTTTTTGTTTGTTTAGTTTGATTGGTGGTTGTGTTTCTTGATATTTTTGAGAAATTAGAGAAACCATTATATATATTATTTTTTAATCATAAATGAGAGTGTACCACTAAATCTGCTCTTATTCCTGCTACCGCTATATTAGGGTCAACCACTAACATCCCGCTAACTGATATTGAGATGCCACATGTTATCAATCAAAAGGTGAGATTGTGATACGGAGAATTGTTGGGTGATCCTATTTTATATCGTGAGATGATTGGTGTTTGACTTATCTCATTATTACTTATCCTAACATCACTTATAATGTTCTTACAATTTGCAGCTACCATAATGCATAGAAGTGTTATCATGAGAATAGTGAGATACATGGGACTTTTCCTTTCTTCTACTTCCTTAATTTAATTACTTATACCTCGGTACGATAGCTTGTTCAAGATCGGGACGTGCATTTCAAATTTACTCCTTCACTGTACTAGGATAAGAAAAGTACTATGTACTGTTAACTTGTAATAGGGTAGGCCAGGCCACTAGGGCCTGGCCCTTGGTTAGGTCTTGGATGGCCAGGGCCATCAGAGGTAACTGTCAGTGAGATCTCCTCCCCAACTATGCTTTCAGCTGAATGGCTATTATCCATTTCTTCTCACTTGTAATGCTTGCTGTATAGATGGAGCCTCAATCAATAAACACACAAGCTGTCTTGCACATCCTTTTGATTTGTGATTTGGCTCTCTCTCTTGACTCTTATTGTATTCTTGACTTGATACGTCAATTTTTGGGTGTTTTTATATCTTGACAATTTCACCAACATATCAACATTTTGTGACTTGGCTGATTCAACATTCAAGCATCAATAAATATTTACATGTATATCGCTAACAACACCTTTCAGGAATGTACGAAGCATATTGAAATAGATTGTCACTACGGTTGTGAAGAACATTTACATGGACATCTAACTATTCAATTTATACGCTCCAAGTATCAATTTACAAATGTCTTCGCGAAATCACTTCTCTTTGATTGTAATTATTAATTAGTAAACTTTCAGTAATGACACGGACACCATCGATTTGAGGGGGATCTTAAATATAATTGGTATTTTTTGTGTAATTTCTCCATATTTTTCTCTTTGTCTATGCATTTATGGGCAGCCGGGGCATTGCTGTAATTAAGCTAACATGCTGCCAGCAGCCAGTTAAGCTATCCGTTGGCTTGCTGCCATTGTTGTAATTATCGCAGCATGCAGCCAACTCTTCTTAGTCTCAGCCCTATATAAAGGGTTGTGTGTAAGCTTTCTAGAGTATGCCTTTTGGCATGTTAATGAAGTGATTCTTTTATTATTCTTTATACACTGGTGCACCCCAATGTTAGCTATTCTATGTGTAAGAACCGCACCATGCAACTGTTTTTAGTGGATTGCGGCACCCATTGGTGACTGACGTGCTTTATTACAGTAAGAAGCAACAAAATATGTCTATCATCTACCAAAACCGAGTACAAGGCTATGGTTGCCACCTTTACGAAAGTGACACGGATGGTGTCCTTGGCGTTGAAGTCCAGAACACTTCTCTGAATAAGAGCAATACTTGGACTACCTATAAAACACATTTCACAAATGGATGAAGAATATTGAGATGGATCATCGCTATGTGAGGGAAGAGCATGTAAGAAAAAATCTAGTTCTGTGGTACGTGTTCTCGGAATATCTACGTGCCAATGCCTTTGCTAAGTCTCTTTCCTCACTAAAATTCAACTTTCTTTTGAGTAAACCTTCGATCCATTCCCCCAAAAATTTGAAGGGGAGGGGGAGTTGGTGTTATAATATATGTTTCTTCTCTATTTATAGTATGTATTCTAGGTGAATTATGCACTTTTCTTTTTTCAGAATGTATGCTATGGTGAGATGTATTTTTATTTTTCAAAAGCCTTTTGCCAAAATATTTAGTCTGATTTTGGACAATTCCAATGGCTAAAATATCTAGTCATTGGGACCAAATCTGGTCCCTTTTGCAAAGGACTCTTGCGTATTCTTTAAGCCTTTTTGGCTGATTGTGTATATTTTACTCATTTAGTCAAGGTTGGTTCAGCATTAGTCATGAGAAAGGTTGGCTACATGATCGTTATATATTTCACTCGATTCAAGCTTTTGTGGTCCCATGTGGAGGTGGTCATGGACTGATTCGTCTCCTTTCAGATTTATCCTTTGTGTTGCTACTGTTGGCTGCTTTTTGGTTTCTTGCATGGAGACTAACGGCTGCATGCTGAAGACTTTGTTTTGTACATTTGAGAAAATTATTTTACTGCATGTCTCGTGAAATGAACTTTTGAAGTCAAGAAGCCACAAACAACTCATGGCTTGCAAGGATGATGGAGTAGAAAGGGAGATTTACTGCATGAAATCTTTATGCTTGAATTGTTTTTGAAGTTTCATTACCTTTTCTTGGACAATTGAAAGAGCTGAGATTCTACCTCTCCATCTTTGAAGGCCCAATTGAAAATCAGTTTATGTATGGTGTTATCCATAACATAGTTTATTGTTTTGTCCTTTTGTCAGGCCCTTCTGTATAAAGGGAAAGAATTTATATGTGTGCGTGGGTGTGGGTGCCTGTGTCTCTCATCTTTAGGGACGTTTTGGTTCTCCTTTCTCCTTAGGAGCTCCCTTTTAGGTTGGTGGCAAGAAAGGGCATGAGACTTATCTGAAGTTAGTTACTCAATTTCTTCCATTTGATTATTATTTATTAGAGCTTGACTGTGTTAAGCTTATCTGAAGTTAGGAGCTCCCTTCTAACACTATGATGTGATGGTAAGATTAGCGAAGTTTTTGTTTGCGATGGTACTCTCGTCTTCTTTAACTAATACTTTGTTTCGGTGCTAACTTTATTGTTTTTGTTTTCTTAGAACTACTTCTAAAAGTTTGATATTTTCAGCATCTAACAAGGTTTAATTGCAGGCGGTTACAGAATTTGACTGGGAGCTTGATGACCTTGAGGTAGTAAGTCTGTGCACGTGTGTGCACCTGTTGCTTTCTTCATGCTGCAGTAATCACATGCTTTTAACATCTTGTAACTGATACAAAAGAAACTTTATTAGGAAATCTTGCACAGTCGAAGACAAAGATTGCTTTTAGTAATTCTTGTTTTGAAGCATTAATTATAATAAAACCTGCTTAGGTAGCTTCTTTTATAATAAAGTTACACGATTCCTACTTTGAGAACTGAAGCATAAGTTTTATCTTCTTGACTGATTTGATTCTTGAGGCATTTTTTGAACTATCTACTTTCTTCAGTTTTCAAATTTGACCTTTCTCATGCATGTGTTTCATACCTCCTGTCCCTCCTTCAGGTTGAATGATTTTTTTCTAGCTTTCTCTTTTCCTCTTAGGTTTGCTTTGTTTTTATACGGATTCACCATTTGCTGGTGCTAGCTCGCTAGCTTGTAGTCGGATGGTTGGCTTGATGTTTCTGCTTTGGGACTGCAAGTTGTTAAGCAACGCCTAAGAAAATTCAGTGAGGGAAGAGGTTGCTCACTACTCTTAGGGGGTGGTAAGGTGGCCATGAGAGTATGCTGCCGCTCCTTTGACATCCCACTACCACCCTTGATGTGACTTTCAAGGCCCTATTTCATTCTCTTTGGAATTCATTAATCACATGATTGGACTTTGACCGAATTGCTAATTGTCCACCCTTTCCAAGTGTTATTTAAGACTTTTTCTTGAGTTCCTCTTCATAATCAATCTTAGGTCTGCCATGTTTTATGCTTGTGAGTGTTGGGCAGTTAATCATCATGTACAAAAGATGTTTGTGACAGAAATGAAGATGTTGAGATGGATTAGTGGTGATACAAGAAAAGACCGTATACATAATGAGGTTATTAGAAACAAATTAGGAGTGGCACTAATAGAGGATAAAATGAGAGAATATCGTTTAAGACAGTGTTATCCGTATCGCACTGTACGTATCGTACGATACACTACCCCGTATCATAAAATGGTAAGTATCGCACGATACGGGCGATATGCCTAAAAAAATGTTTTTTAACTTTTTTTTTAAAATTTATTTTTTTTTTCAAAAAGAAAATCAATTTTTTTTGAAGGTTTCTGGCCTCTTTTCGCCTCTCTTCACTTCTTGTGACCTGAATCGAGCTCGCTGTTGCATTAGAAGGTTGAACCCAAGCAACTCATATATATATATATATATAAAGATCATTTCTGATATTTTGGCTTATTTTCAATTATTGTTTCTTGAATAGTATACGTGTAATTTTAAAATTTGTAAAAATTTATGAAAGACAATATTATTATATTAATGTCTACACTATAAACTTTTAGGAATTCTACTCTCGATCAACCGCATTGAATCAGATTGTCATAATAAAGGAAAAAGTTTGAATATCAGTTTTTCATCAAACCACACAGTTTGCTCCGTCACTGTCTGATGTTTGGAATGGACTAGCAAGGCCCGAGTTAGTTTAAGGTGATAACGAAATTGACCCATGGGTCTTGCATCACATCAAAAGACTACCGATCAATAGAATATTATTACTTTTTATGAAGATTTTTCACTAGATTTTTAAAGCAGTCGAAGGATGCCTTAGAGAGAAGTAAAGAGAGGCCAGAAACCTTCAAAAAAAAATTTGATTTTTTTTTGAAAAAAAGTAAAAAAAATAAAAAAAAATTGGGCGTATTGTGAAGCCTAGCGATACTCGATATGATACGCGTCAGACAACACTGGTTTAAGATGATTTGGACATAAAGAAAGAAGATCAAAAGAAGAACCTTTAAGAAGGCATGAAAAACTAAATTTGAAAAGTATTAAAAGAGGTAGAGGAAGACCACAAAAGTGTTGGAAAGAAACAATAAAGAATGATCTAGCTTATTGTGAGTTAACTGCTAACATGGCACGTGATAGGGCTCTGTGAACTTCTCTATTAGAATTACTACAAATCCAAACACCTCACCTCTTCAACAACCCTCTTTCCTTTGGTTGTTAGTAGAGAATTAATACTACCAACTTCTGTCCTAGCATTAGAAGGGTTATTATCACTAAGTCCAACATCTTCCTCTTCCTCAAGCATCTCTATATCATCTTTTTATTGTCTCTTCATAACTATACTCTGAATCATCTATACATATTGTCATTTAATGGCTTCTAGCACTTTCCTAAATTTGCTCGTGCAAAGAGCAACCTCTGTCCTAATCCTTGCTAGGTGATGTTTAAAACGAGAAATTCCACCACTAGTCACGTACTCATAAAAAACACCTCTGATTTTCAATCTGTTTCTCTCAACTGTTGTACCCCTCTACAATGCCACATCATCGAACTCATCAATCACATGATTGGACTTGACCGAATTGCTAATTGTCCACCCTTTCCAAGTGTTATTTAAGACTTTTTCTTGAGTTCCTCTTCATAATCAATCCTAGGCCTGCTATGTTTTATGGTTGTGAGTGTTGGAAAGTTGATCATCAACATGTACAAAAGTTGTCTGTGACAGAAATGAAGATGTTGAGATGGATGAGTGGTCATACAAGAAAAGACCGTATGCATAATGAGGTTATTAGAAACAAATTAGGAGTGACACCAATAGAGGATAAAATGAGAGAATATCGTTTAAGATGGTTTGGACATATAGAAAGAATATCAAAAGAAGAACCTTTAAGAAGGTATGAAAAACTAAATTTGGAAAGTATTAAAAGAGGTAGAGGACGACCACAAAAGTGTTGAAAGAAACAAGAAAGAATGATCTAGCTTATTGTGAGTCAAAGAGCAACCTCTTTCCTGATCCCTGCTAGGTGATGTTTAAAACGAGAAATTCCACCACTAGTCACATCCTCATAAAAAATATGTCTGATTTTCAATATGTTTCTCTCAACTGTTATACCCCTCTGCAATGCGACATCATCGAACTCATTAATCACATGATTGGACTTGATCGAATTGCTAATTGTCCACCCTTTCTAAGTGTTATTTAAGACTTTTTCTTGAGTTCCTCTTCATAATCAATCCTAGGCTTGTCATGTTTTATGGTTGTGAGTGTTGGGCAGTTAATCATCATGTACAAAAGATGTCTGTGACAAAAATGAAGATGTTGAGATGGATGAGTGGTCATAGAATAAAAGACCGTTACATAATGAGGTTGAAACAAATTAGGAGTGGCACCAATAGAGGATAAAATGAGAGAATATCATTTAAGATGGTTTGGACATATAGAAGACGATAAAAAGAACCTGTAAGAAGGTATGAAAAACTAAATTTGAAAAGTATTAAAAGAGGTAGAGGACGACCACAAAAGTGTTAAAAAGAAACAATAAAGAATGATCTAGCTTATTGTGAGTTAACTGCTAACATGGCACACAATAGGGATATGTGGAAACAAAGAATCCATGTGGCCGACCCCGTCTAGTATGGGAAAAGCCTTAGTTGTTGTTGTTATTACCTCTTCATAATCAATCTTACCATGTTCACGCAGCTATTGAGGTTCTAGTTTTTAGATTTTTCGAACGTGGTAATCATTGTGTGGCTTTTTCAAAAGTTTGACTGAGCTTTTCTATTAGAATTACTACAAATCCAAACACCTCACCTCTTCAACAACCCTCTTTCCTTTGGTTGTTAGTAGAGAATTACTACTACCAACTTCTGTCCTAGCATCAGAAGGGTTGTTATCACTAAGTCCAACAACATCTTTCTCTATTCACATTGTCATTTAATGGCTTCTAGCACTTTCCTAACTTTGCTTGTGCAAAGAGCAACCTCATTCCTGATACCTGCTAGGTGATGTTTCGAACGAGAAATTCCACCACTAGTCACATACTCATAAAAAATACGTATGATTTTCAATTTGTTTCTCTCAACTGTTGTACCCCTCTGCAATGCCACATCATGGAACTCATTAATCACATGATTGGACTTGACCGAATTGCTAATTGTCCACCCTTTCCAAGTGTTATTTAAGACTTTTTCTTGAGTTCCTCTTCATAATCAATCCTAGGCCTGCTAGTTGTGAGTGTTGGGAAGTTGATCATCAACATGTACAAAAGAAGTTGATTACAAAAGATGTTTGTGACATAAATGAAGATGTTGAGATGGATGAGTGGTCATACAAGAAAAGACCGTATACATAATGAGGTTATTAGAAACAAATTAGGAGTGACACCAATAGAGGATAAAATAAGAGAATATCATTTAAGATGGTTTGGACATATATAAAGAAGATCAAAAGAAGAACCTGTAAGAAGGTATGAGAAACTAAAATTGAAAAGTATTAAAAGAGGTAGAGGGCGACCCCAAAAGTGTTAAGAAACAATAAAGAATGATCTAGCTTATTGTGAGTTAATTGCTAACATGGCACATAATAGGGATATGTGGAAACAAAGAATCCATGTAGCCAACCCCGTCTAGTATGGTGAAAGCCTTAGTTGTTGTTGTTGCCTCTTCATATTCAATCCTAGCATGTTCACGCAGCTATCAAGGTTCCAATTTTTAGATTTTTCGGACGTGGTAATCATTGTGTGGCTTTTTCAAAAGTCTCACTGAACTTTTCTATTAGAATTACTACAAATCCAAACACCTCACCTCTTCAACGACCCTGAGGGTTGTTAGTAGAGAATTACTACTACCAGCTTCTGTCTTAGCATCAAAAGGGTTGTTATCACCAAGTCTAACAACATCTTCCTCTTCCTCAAGCATCTCTATATCATCTGTTTATTGTCTGTTCACAACTATACTCTGAATCATCTATACACATTGTCATTTAATGGCTTCTAGCACTTTCCTAACGTTGCTCGTGCAAAGAGCAACCTTTTTCTTGATCCCTGCTAGGTGATGTTTAAAACAGTGTTGTCTGAGGCATATCGTATCGTACTTTAATATTAAAATAATGTAAAAATTAATTAAAAATCAATAAAAATGAGTAAAAATTCAAAAAAAATAAAAAAAATCAGGAAAAATCTGATAATTGCTTTAAATTCATATAATGTAAGTTTAGTACAGATTGAGCATTCAACATTGAATCCAAAAAATAAAATACAAACACAGTTTACACTACAGTTACATACAATGTTACATTTTACAAATTGTAGTCAGGATCATCAACTAAATAATCTTCATCTTCTCCTTGTTGCAGATTCTCATCATCATCATCAGCTACGCCCACACCTTCAAAATCAAATTCTTTATCTCCATAATGTTTTTGCGTTCCTTCCAAATTAATCCAGGCAACGTCTTCTTCTGTTAGGAGGGCATTTTCTTCAGTGTCTTCCATAACCCAATCTTCTAATATATCAAAATTATCCAAACTTATTTGATCGAACTGACTTTCTTCTCTATTTACTTTTTTTAATTGCCTATGACACAAACAAAGATAAACAATTAGTAAGTAATATTAACAATTGAAAATTGAAGTTAAACAATATTGAATTGAAAATTTGAAAGTAATACAAAATTACCTTTCACGAAGGTGCATGCTACAATGAATATAAACCAAATCATTAAGCCTTTTGTGTTCCAACCTGTTGCACTTTTTTGTATGGATGTGTTAAAAAACACTCCAATTTCTTTCACAACCTGTTGCACTATAGGTTTGGCTTAAGACTCTGACTGCAAAATCTCTAAGGTTTGGACAATCACTTCCAAACCTGTTCCACCAAACATCTGTAAAAAAATACAAACATTAGAGACATAATAATCCACACTAATGTAAGATGCAACTTAAATATGAAAATAAACAATTTACCTGGACGCATCGTAGTGCGGTTGCGAATTGCAACAGGCAAACCCTTCAAGTGAAGAGCATTATCATATATCTCCATCTCTCGATGTATCGCATCTGCTATGCTCTCATCATGGACTAATCTGTCGATACAATCAATGATTCCTCGATTAACCTCACCATCCCTTTTGAAGGTTCCTGAGTACTTGAATGATGGGTTTAGATAATATGCTGCTGCATGAATAGGCTGATGCAATTGTTTATTTCATCTACTATCAATTATTTTCCACACGGGCACATAATCTCTCTTTTTTCCATTAAAATTATTTCTGATGGCTTCTTTTGCCCTGTCCATGGCTTCATAAAGGTAGCCCATAGATGGTTTCTCCTCGCTATCAGCCAATCTCAAAACTTTCTCTAAAGGACAAGTAATTTTCAATAATCTGACACATGCATTCCAAAATGAACTTCTAAAAATTGTTTCTGTAATCTCATTTAACTTTCTATTTCTTCTGTTTTGAGGCAACTCTGCAAATTGTTGCCACTCATCTGAGAAAAACATTATCTTCAAAGCTTGCTTCTGTCTCACAATACTCTGTACAGATAAGAAGTTTGTTGCGAACCGAGTTACAACTGTGCGAAGAAGCTCTGCACCTTCTGTATATCTCTTCATCATACACAAAACAAATGCATGGTTGTAAATGAATTTTGTAATATCTTGGCAATACTCAGTTGCTGCCTTTATTTCATCCATCTCACCAATGTCCTCGAGGATGAGATCTAAACAATGGGCTGCACATGGTGTCCAGTAGAAAGTCCCATAAATATCAACTAACTCCTTCCCAGTTGCTTTGTAGTTAGCTACATTATCTGTAATCAATTGGACCATATTCTGTAGCCCGACCTACTGTATAATCTTATCAAATTCTTCTCGTAGGATCTTTGCAGTGTGCCTCTCCTCTAACATGTCTAGAGATCTCAAAAACATGAGTCCTTTAGGACAATATACAAGAAAGTTTAGCAATGTCCTTCCTCGCCTATCGGTCCATCCATCTGCCATAATAGTGCATCCTGTTTCCTTCCACGACTGTCTCAAAGTCTAACAGTATTGCTGCACTTCAATGACGGTCTGATCTAATATCTTCCTTCTCAACTTTTGATAAGAGGGCATCTTGTAATATGGACCAATGTTTGTAATTGCATCTGCCATTGCTTGAAAATAAAAATTATTTGCTGCATTAAAAGGAATACATGCTTCATAAAACCATCTTTTCACTGCAAGGTCTGCCTGATCATGCAGTTGTTCTGAAGTCATAGCAGCACGAATTCCTGGTTGAGCACCAGGTGTAGTGGAAGGAGGAGAGAACTAATGTATGCTAGAAGAAGAAGCTCTTCCTCTACTCCTTCCTGAACTTCCTCTTCTGTCACCTCCAAAGTCTTCAACTGCAACCCTCTTTCCTCTAGTAGGTGCTCGTGAACTGCTACTACCAATCTCTGTTCTAGCATCTGAAGGCAAACTATCAGTGAATCCAAATTCAGTGGCAGTAGCATCATTAGCTTCTTCATACATATGAAAATCATCATTTTGTTGCATCCGTTCTTGTATGCTCTTAATCATCTGCAAGCATTGCCATTTAATACCTTCTGGCAAACTTCTAACTCTGCCTGTGCATTCTTTTCTGGTTCCTGCTAGGTGGTGTTTCAATCTTGAAATTTCACCACTAACCACCTTTTCACAAAATAAGCATCTGATTTTTTACCTTGAACCTAAAAATCGTAAACACACTTAATAACTTCATATTTTATCATTAGAAAAAAAATAAAATAACACAAAAAACAACAAATATAAAGGAAAAAAATAGAAAAAACATTTAAAATATACCAAATTCGAGTTTAGAGGCTTGTACGAACACCGTAGGGCACGATTTTGGAGCTTTGAACACTAAGGAGGCGAAAACCGACTCTTAGGGGGCTTGAGGAACCCAAGAGGAGAGAGGAAACCCGCGAAAAATCGTGGGTTTCGATCAGCTGGGAACCCTTTATAAGGGTCCCAGGGCGTATCGATGCGGTGCGATACTCTTGTCAATTGCGATACACCCCCCCCCGTATCGTATCGTGGTGCGTATTGCACCATATCGTACGATACGGTGCGATATGGATAACACTTTAAAACGAGAAATTCCACCATTAGTCACATACTCATAAAAAATATGTCTGATTTTCAATGTGTTTCTTTCAACTGTTTACCCCTCTATAATGACATCTCATCGAACCGTGATTTATGCCCCTAATACCCTTTCTTGTCATTTGAATTTAACACGTCAATCTTTAATAAACCTTAAAATAAAAACACTCAATAGAGTTGCCACTGTCACGGTGATGGTCGCGTAAAATCATTGGAGATGTTTCACCCTACTTGAAAGTCACCTTGGAGGAGCTTTAAGATGCAAACGGAATAAAAAAACCATGTAGAAATACTAGTTTTTGTTCGACATGTCCGTGGGCATATCTTTTGTATTAGTATCGTGGGATACATGTATAATGTATCTTATACGACAAATTACCATATATTGTATCATGGAGTCCCACGATACGATATATACCACACCGTATAGTACAATACGGTGTAATATGAATAACACGCGTGAAGCTATCTACTGGAACTGTCTTATAATCTTTATAACACGATCTATTTTTTTCTGAAAACAAAATAATCAATTTGTGTTTCTAACAAGCCACTCTTATAAGTAATTAAATGTTTATATATTTTTTTGAAGATTGTGTTGGATATAAAGAGATCATATGTCATAGCAAAATTTAAAATCTCACTACCTTCCTCGTTTAAATCCCAAAACCATAGTTTCCATCAGTACTTCTACATCCTAATCTAAGTCACACAGACACTTCTAAGGGGTGGAGTGTCGACCTCGACAATGGTGCGCATGGCAAAAAAAAATGCAATTTTTTTTTGTAACTCATGGATAAATGAGTCCGGATAATGAAGATTGATTTGTGTATTATGATGAAATTAGTAGTTGTTTACCATTTATGTTTTTTGCTTTAATATAAAGTTGTGTACTTGCTATTGTAGCTATATATAATATTAGCTTTGATTTTGGGTGCGGACAATTGGTTTCTTATTTCTCAATCTGATTTGATTCTTGACTCCATACTGTATGTCTTTGCACAGAATAATCTCTATCACCAAACACATTTGAAGACTAGGAACATTGGTAGATCAATAGAACACAAGAGTATGACATCACTAATGGATCTTAGCACAAATACTAGTATATGCTATATCCTACAAAAGATCTGGAAACTCTTTGAATCCTTAACTTGGATATTTTGCAGCTCGTAAAATCATTCGAAGTTTCAGATCATTATGAGGGAACTTGCTAATTCATATCTGCGTGTACCCAAAATTAGCAAATACTAGTTGTATTATGATTGATTTATGTAGCTTGAATATTATATATAATATATAATATTATATACCCTAGTCGTGTCGCCTTATCCAAAATTTTTGAAATTTGCCGTATCCCGCTCCCGCACCAGCACCCATGTGACATATATCCTAATACCTCCATGTCCATTTAAGACTCCTCTCAAATAAATCATCTCTCTTTATAGAATTTATTGAATTACCTTATCTAACTCCTCCTAAAATAACTTCTTTGTACTATCTTTTAGTCCTGCTTGGAGTGCATATGCACAAACTATATTAAAAACCTCTACTTGTAACACTAATTTCACAATCATAATTCAATGATTTGTAGAAAGGGTGTGTGGAACTCTAGTTTGAAGGGATCTAGAGAGGTATGTGAGAGATGAGTGTGTGTGTGAAGCATGAGTTATGGAGTGTGTGTGAACTTTTCAAGTTTAGGAGAGGAAACATTTTCCTTTCTAAACTTTTCAAGTTCAAGTATGCCAATTTTTCCTTTCTAAAACACCATTTTGCTTAGTAGTATTTGGGCATGATGTTTGATGTTGTATGCCATGTTTCAAGAAAAATGCATGCAAGGAATAAGACAAATTCTCCTCTATTATCAGTATGAATTATCTTAATGGGCAACCTGAATTGAGTATGGACGAATATATGAAATGCAAGCAGAATACCTTTCAATTCATCCTTAGATTTCATAAGATAAACCATAATAAATCGAGTGCAATCATCAATAGACGATACAAAATATCTATAACCATTTAAAGTAGTGGAGCATGGACTCGAAGCATCAGAATGAACAACTTCAAATGGTTTTAAAGCTTTAGATTCATCGATAGAAAATGGCACATGATGGTGCTTAACTTTTTGACAAGTATGACAATGCAAAGTAAAATCACAACTACTGACTAATCCTGGTAACACTGTTTTTATTTTTTAGAGTGACAAATGTCTCAGTCTATAATGCCACAAAACTACTTGTCGGTTTGCTGCCATGAAGGTAGATAGATTCTCTATCCCTGTTCCTCTTGTCTCCTCATAGAAGTAAAGCCCTTTCTTTATTTTTTATTGAAACTAGATCTGCCCACTAGATTCTAACAAATCTCTTTGGTGTGTCGAGATTTACCACAATGTGAGTATTTCAATTTATCTTTGTCATATGATGTGACATGTGATCTACCTCTACCTTGATGTCCAGGAGTTGGGTTTCGTCCCACAAATGTTGTATTCTTTATGCCTGGCTTGTCTTCTTTTTCATGGTTTTTTCTATCTTCTTTCCTCAACAATCAACAATAGAGAATAAACTGTATTTAGGGGGTGGGAGTTCTTCCCTACTCAATGTATTATTTTTGACAGCTTCATACTCAAATTCTTTGCCTTTAGCATATTCGCCTCCTTCTTCCTAACCAAGTCTGGATTGTGCCACACGGAAAGGGCTGAGTCACTGCACTACTTCTGCACAGGAAGGCTGGATTGTGCTACACACATCTAGAATTCTCTGAACTGCACGACGCTCGACTGCACCTTAGGCAACTACTGTGCCATTATTGCCGCTGCTTGTCCGCAAAACAAACTCCTAATCACACCGATTAGGCTCTAATACCATGTTGATTTCTAACTCAAATCTTCATTAAGAGGATAGGAATTTACAACAGATAAGAAGAGGAGATGGGGGTTGTCTCCACACAGACTGCCACCTCCTACATGTTCTCTCTTGTTCTCTTCTTTTAATCACGCGGTAATACGTCAGGGTTACTTAAGTATACTAAAAAATAAAGGATGCCCCTATAATAATGATTTACTTCCTAAAAACTCCTATTGGATCAGGACAAGAATAGATCCAATGGGAGCTGGATCGAAATCTCTTCTTTAACACTAACCTCCTAATCATGTGGGACGAAATAATCCTAATCCTAGAATTCTGTCAATCATATGCGTATAAACAAATACTAAAATAATCAGGATCCACGGTTAATTTAACTCCTAATGTATATAATACTCTTGCTTTGACTTGACCAGGAAGTCACTTAAGGTAACTTTAAACTAACTGTAGTGATTTCTATGCTTCGGCATGGGTGAAGTACCTTCTAAACTAGAAATAATACAGGTTATAGGTTTCCTTGCTTAAGTGGTTACTGTTTTGATTTTTTTGAAACTTGGTCGCAGAAAATATCTCTGAACATGCCGAATTATGTTGATTAGGAGTTCACCAATGATTTGATTGAGAAAGAAGCCCTGCCAGCCGACCATAAGGATGATTTTAAGGTACAATGAATCTTGTTGCTTGCTATTCCTTTTACATAGCTAGCAAATGCCATCTGCCATCTTTTTTCCTCAGAAATTCGTCAAGGAAAGAGTGGTGGAAAGTAAGAAAAAGCAAAGAGAGGTATCTTTACGAACTAGGCAGTTCTTTGATTTTTTGACTTTTTTCTGGTCCTCATGATGATTACATGATCACTCGATCTTTTGTTAGGCCAAGGAGACTCGGAGAAAAGCTGCTGAAGAAATGAATGAGGAAGCCAAGGAAAACCTTAAAAACATGCGTTTCTACAAGTTTTATCCAGTTCAGACAAGGGATACACCAGACATATCAGCTTTCAAGGTGTGTAGTCTGTCTTTTAACTTCTGGGAGCACAAGACTCCACTGTTCTAAATGTAGATTTGTGAATGAATCAGTGGTCTAGACTTTTTATCATCCACCAGGATTGTTCTCAGCATTTTCCTAGTAACGTTTTCCTTGGGGTTTTTGTCAGAGAGTTCTCTGAAAATCTATCATGATTGAATCTTTTCTGAAAGGAAAGGAAGGTGCTAGAGAATATATCAGGCCTTGAAAACAAGGTTTTGATGACAGCATCAGCGGGATCACTTAGACCAGGGAATTTACTATCGTGCATAACTTTGAAACATATCTTCTGATGTTTTGAAGTTTATTTTCCAGACATTATCAACAGACTGCATTTCTGATAAACATGTTACTCCACAATGTAGTGCTTGTCTTACTTAAATGCGTGTGGTGCACAATGAGCCCTTGTCTGGATAACAAAATCTTCAATATACTGATACGGTCTCTCTTGCACTACCAAAATGGCAGTCTCGATATATAAACAGGTATTACGAGAAGGCTCATGAGGTATTCTAGAGATGCAATTACTGGTGCAGCCTTGTGCTTCCTATTGTTAAAATTCTCGAGATCCAGAGTATCATCCTCATGTAACCAGGAAAACTGTCGGGTGAAATACTTGAAGGGGCAGTATTAAAGTGAACCAGGAAAACTGAAAAGCATGCTCCGCTTCTGCTGCAATGGCTTCCGTTCCAGAATAGCTGGGGATGTACTTTTAGATGCTTAGGAGCTTTAGTTTCTTTTTCTTTTTGTATTGATTGATAAAATTTAGTGTTTATGTTTTTGGACTCTTACATGTTCAGATTTTTCAAAAATCTTAACATAATACTTTGCTAGGATCGAAACATGTAAACGTGAAGCCCACTATCGTGCAGGTTTAGATTAGAAAATATAATCCAAAGATTCTGCCGATGTTGCGAGTAGGATTCAAGGCAGTGTATCAAACATGGACAACACGAACAAATATGAATGTCGATTATTATTCTCGATTAAGCATAAATACAAGGAAGCAGACCTACAAATCCCACTCATTGCAGCTGCAACACATTGACAAATTGACAAATTAAGGAACTGTAAGCCAGTCTACAAGCTGAGAGAAATTTGTAGGTAATTTGGTCAAAATGAATTAAAAGTTAAGCCAGTCTACAAATAGGTCAAAATGACTTGCTGCCATAAATTTCTCAATAGTTAAGCCAGTCTACAATGAATTATTTCCACTATATATACCTAACCGATCCTAAATTTTTCCAACACTAATGATCTAGTGGAAGTAATTTGGTCAAAATGATTTTATGTTTGGTACATTAATACAAGTCGGTACACATTGAATCATTACAAAAACTTTTGAAACCAAAATTTAAATAGAAAAATCATTAATAGGTATTCTTGGAGTCAAAACAAGTCTGTACGCATTGAATCATCACAAAATTTTTTGTGATTCAATCATTTTGAAGGATCCATTCATTCAAACACAAAAGCTAGATTCTAATAGACTGTAAGCCAGTTTACAAGCTGAGATAACCTAACCCTTTCCTAAATTTTCAATCATTTTGAACTAAGCACACCGTTCATGCATAAATATAAGGAGCAAACCTATAATGCCATTGGAGTCACTACAAATACTACAACACACATTCAGAAATTAAGGAGTAGCAAGCGAGTCTACAAGCTGACATATCCTAAGGACACACTGATGAAGCATAAGTACAAGGGGATCACCTACAAATCCATCACACTCAATATAAACACAAAAACATGCATTTAGAAATTAAGGAATTGCAAGTCAATTTACAAGCTTAGATATTATAAATGCCTTCAAACCATTTTTAAGGAACATTAATCAGAGTTTTATGCTTTAAAATTATTTCACTTTTATGGTTTTCCAAACATAACTTTTACAAAAGATAATCTACATATATAAGGACACATCGATCAAGCATAAATGCAAGGAGCACAATCAATACAAACACAACACACATTGAGAAATTTATGGCAGCAAGTCAGTCTACAAGCTGACATATCCCAAGGATTAACTATTTCTTTTATTGTAAAAATAAAAACCTTGCTACAAAAATGCATATATAGTGGAAATAATTTGGTGAAAACGATTTTGTTTGAGGCACATGAATACAAAATACGTTAAAAATCAATCATAATAGTACAATTGATAGATGGGGATTCTCAGAGTCAAAAGTGGTGATCCAAAAAAACCGAAGTCATAGGTATAGAATTCCGAAGTATTGCAAAAATCCCCGCTATTGAACTTTTTTTAAGCAATCCACACATCCATCCAAATACAAAAGTAAACACCCTAAGAGTATAATTCAGGGTCATCAAGGCAACAACTTTAAGTAATCAAGCTATAGGTATACAACACAAGAAGTATTACACATATCCTTGCCTTCAAACAAGTTTTAAGTTTTATGTTTTGGAATTCCTCCACTCTTATGCTTTTCCACATATAACTTTTACAAAAGATAATGTATATACATGGGAACACACCAATCAAGCATAAATACAAGGAGGAGAGTTATAAATCCAATACACTTAGTATACAAGGTGAGATATCTCAAGGATAAACTATTTCTTTTATTTTGAAAACCGAAAGCTCACTATAGAAATGAAGGTAAGAACCCTTTCTTATATTTTCTTACCCATCAAGGTAATGACTCATTGTAATCAAGCCATAAGTGAACAACATTAGAAGTATCGCATTGATTCTTTCCTTTAGATCATTTTTAAGGAACACTGCCTTAGTTTTATGGTTTGAGATTTCTCCACTTCTTTGCTTTTTTGAATATGACTTTTAGAAAGATAATCTACATAGAAGAGGATACATAGACCAAGCTTAAATACAAGGAGCAGACCTAAAATCCATCACACTCGAAGTAAACTATTTCTTTTATTTTAGAAACAAAAACTATGCTACGGAAGTATAAGTATGAACCCTTTCATAAATTTTCCCAATAATAAATATTTAGTGAAATTAATTTGGTCAAAACAATTTTATTTGAGGTACATCAATACAAAATATGTTGAAGATTTCAAAACAAAATTAAAAAAAAAAAATACTACAAGGGATGGATGGGGGTTATGAGAGTCAAAAGTGGCAACCCAAAAAACCCGTTGTGGGTAAACAATGTCGAAGCATCATAAAAATCCCCATGATCGAACTATTTTTTGAAATCCACACATCTATCCAAATATAAAAGATAGACTCTAAGAGTAGTTGTCGGCCATCAAGGTAGCGACTTCCATAGGTGTACAACACAAGAAGTATCACATAGATTCTTACCTTTAGACCATTTTAAGGGGAATTACTCAAGTTTTATGGTGTGAAATCCTCTACTTCTTCGCTTTTCTGAATATAACTTTTACAAAAGATAATATACATATATGACGACACATGGATCAAGCGTAAATACAAGGAGTAGACCTGAAATCCATGGCACTCGATGTAAATTGTTTCTTTTATTTTAAAATAAGAAACAATAAAAACCTCACTACGGAAATGCATGTATGAATCTTTTCCTGAATTTTCCCAATGCTAAAGATCTTGTGAAAATAATTTGGTCAGAACATTTTTATTTAAGACAAATCAGTACAAAATATGATGAAGATTGTGAAATAAAATATTAAATAATAAATCAAAGAAAATAGTACAAGTGATGGATGGGGATTCCCAAAGTCAAAAGCAACGACATAAAAAACCTAAGTAATAAGTACATAACTCCGAAGATTCACAAAAATCCCCGTAACCGAACCATTTAAATGAATCTACACATTAATACAAATACAAAAGCTATACTCTAAGAGTAGAGTACTCAGCCATCAAGGCAACAACTTGAAGTAATCAAGTCATAAGTTGACACAAAAGAAGTATCATGCAGATCCCTTGTCTTCAAACTATTTTAAAGTTACTAAAGTTATAGGAACACAATGCCGAAGCATCGCAACTGCCCCAATCTACAAGTTGAGATATCTCAACTACCCCAATCTACAAGCTAAGATATCCAAAGGATAACTGTTTCTTTTATTTTAAAAACTGAAACCTCGCTATGAAAATGCTTATATAAACCCTTTCCTAAATTTTCTGAGCACTCAAGATCTAGTGGAAATAATTTGGTCAAAATGAATTTATTTGAGGCACATCCATAAAAAATACGTTCAGGATTTCAAAACCAAAATTTAAAGTGAAAAATCAATGATAATAATACAAGTGATGGATGGGGATTTTTGGAGTCGAAAGCGTCGACTTGAAAACCCCAAATCATAAGTACAGAACACAGAAGTATCGCAAAAATTCCAGTGATCAAACCATTTTTAAGCAATCCATACATGCATCCAAATACAAAAGTTACACTCTAAGAGTAGACTTCTCGACCATCAAGGAACCAACTTGAACTAATCAAGACTTCTCTATTTTCAGACCATTTTTGAGGAATCCTACATGAGTTTTATGCTTTGAAATTCCTCAACTTTTATGCATTTCCAAATATAACTTTTACAAAAGATAATGTACATACTTGAGGACACAACGATCACACATAAATACAAGGAGCAAACCCATGAATCCATCACAATAAGTAAAGGCACAACACTTTCAAAAATTAAGGAACTGCAAGCTAGTCTACAAGTTGGCATGTCCCAACGACAAACTATTTCTTTTATTTTATGAACAAAAACCTCGCTACATAAATGGAGGTATGAACCCTTTCATAATTTTTTTTGACACTTGTAAACATGAAAATTTCCACTCCCAAGTTAGAAAACTCGAAGTGAACCTTTTTGTGCCTACGCTTGCGCGAGCGTGCTAGCTAGCTTACTCAAACTAGTGAAGGTTTTTGAAACGATTTTCTTACTTTGGCAATTGTAGGCAAGTGGATTCTTTTCGCTTTAAACCTTCTTGAACCGATGCTCAAGGGTCGATTTTAGCGCTTATGAACTTCGATTTGCAAACAAGTTTTTACTTCAAATTAATTGAACGATCTGTGTTTTTGAAAGCATTCGATTCGTGCATTTTTGCCAATTTTATCACGAGGTTGGACAACCCTAAGATTTTTGCAAGTTTTATTTTGTTTAGGCCTGATGTGTGTGTGGAATGTGTGGCTTAGTTTTAGCGCGGTTGGAGCGAGTGTTCGAGCGATTTTGCCGTAATGAGCGGATGCAGAGATGCTATAAATTCTGTTTTGGGTTTTTGAGAACGATGATGCAAACTCACCCGAATTGAAATTGCACCCACTCTACATCTAAAGTAAAACTCACGCGAATTTAAAGTGCATTCACTCTACTTTTATGAAAGTAAAATTCACGTGAATTGAAAGTGCTTTCACTCTACTTTCACGAAAGTAAAGCTCACGGGAATTGAATGTGCTTTCACTCTACTTTCACGAAAGTAAAACTCACGCGAATTGAAAGTGCCTTCACTCTATATTCACGAAAGTAAAACTCACGTGAATTGAAAGTGCAGCCACTCTACTTTCACGAAAGTAAAACTCACGCGAATTAAAAGTGCAGCCACTCTACGTTAACGAAAGTAAAACTCACGCAAATTGAAATATATATATTTAGCTTAAGAGAGCGAAAAGGCTCGAGTGCACGTGAGTGTAAAGAGCGGAAAGGCTCGAGTGCTCGTGGGTGTGATCGTGTTCAATCCACCAATTTAAGAGCGAAAAGGCTCAAGTGCTTGTAAGTGTAAAGAGCAAAAAGGGTCAAGTGCATGTGGGTGTGATCGTGTTCATGCACCAATATTACAACATGGAGGGAGGCTTCGCTCCATTAATACAACCCCTTTTTGAATTGAATTTAGTGGAGAAAAATGGCTTAAAAATGCAGTTTAAAGCACTTACAAATTTCTCTGTTCGCTTTTTGCTCTTTTGATGTAGCCCCTTCGCCTCACTTGGTTTGGTCCAAGTCAGCTCCAAGGTTCGGTTCGATGCAACCCCTTTGATGCAGTTTGGCCAGCCCAAGGTGCAGGTGTAGTCGGGTCCTTGGTGCAGCGCCCCCCTCTTTGGTGCGGCCCTCCTTGGTGCAATGCCCCCGTTATGCCGAGCAGTGCCCCTGGTGCCGAGCAGCGCCCCCTGGTGCCAAGCAGCGCCCCCTGGTGCTGAGCAGTGCCTCCCTGGTGCAGTTCAGCGCCCCTTGGTGCAGCGCCAAGCTCTTCACGTGAGCTCCACCTTCTCTCCTCCTCTTCCAACCCATTCACGTGAACACCCTTGGCCCTATTTATAGGCCAAGGGTGGATCTTTGGATCGAGTTTGGATCCTTGGATCCAACCCGATCCAATTTTCAATGGGACATGGATATGGATCCTTTGGTCCAGATCCAATCCAAGTTTTTTTGTCTTCTTGTGGGGTATGGATTTGGATCTTTTGGTCTAGATCCAATCCAATTTTTTTTTGAGTCCTTCTTTGGTGCATGAAATGGACGGTTTTTGAGCGGGCTTCGGTTCCTCAGTGACCCGATTTTAGCCTTTTTTTTCCCAGCCCCTTTAACCGGCAGATGTCTGCTTTTAGGACCTTTCATTTGAGGCTTGATTTGATCCGTTTGACTTTGTCTTGAGCTTGTTTTTGATGAGGTTGATCCCAGATTTTTAAGTGGACACTCATTTCCGTTTTGATAGGCCTAGTTCTTGATTTTTGATGGCTTCATTAGAGTCTTGGTTTCATTTCGCCTTTTTGAAGTTGAACTTGCTTTGATATGAACAAAGGGTTCGATCTTCAATCTGGCTTTCATCCAGACCGGCTTGTCCCATTCTTCACTTTTTGACTTGACCTCGAGCTGACTTTTTTGGATCGGGTTTCACTTGTCCGTTTTGATCTGCTTTGAAATCCATGGGCTTTTAGCTTGAATTTAAAACCTTTATTTTGAAATATTTCCCAAAAGGGTTAAGCTTTAAAATTTTGGATTTTTAAAGGTTTCAGAAGGCTGTAAGCTGGATTTTGAAACTTTAGGAGTTTTGGAAAAACATCACCATTTTTAGGGTGTTTACAACACTAAAGATCTATTAGAAAAAGTTTGGTCAAAACGATTTTATTTGTGGCACATCAATTCAAAATATGTTGAAACCAAAATTTAAAAGCAAAAATCAATGAAAATAGTATAAGTGATGGATTGAGATTCTCAAAATAGAAAGCAACGACCCAAAAAGTCCAAGTCATAGGTACACAATAAAGAAGCATTGCAACAATCTGCATGATCAAACCAGTTTTAAGGAATATGCACATCCATCAAAATACTGAAGCTAATCTCTGAATATAGACTTCTCGAGCATGAAGGCAATTACTCACAGTAATCAAGCCATAAGTGCACAACACAAAAAGTATTGTGTCAATACCAATATTAAGACTATTTTTAAGGAACGCTACCGAGTTTTATGCTATAAAATTCCTCCACTTTTATCTTTTTCGGAATATGACTTACAAAAGATAATGTACATACATGTGGACCCATGGATCAAGCATAAATACAACTCACTGCATGCATTTAAAAATTAAGAAACTACAACCTATTCTACAAACTAAGATATCCCAAGGAATAATTGTTTCCTTTATTTTAAAAAATAAAACCTAACTACGGAAATACAGGTATGAACCCTTTCTCAAATTTTGCTATTACTATAGATCTATGTAGACGTAGAAAATTCTCGCTCCTGGTTCTTAGGCCTGAAGCGAACCTTTTCCTGTGCCTAAGTCCTAATTAAGCAAAAGGGCGTGCCAGCTAGCTTACTTAAGCTAGCGAAGAGAAATTTTTAAACCTGACTCCTAACGTGGCGACTGTGAGCAAGCAAGCTCTTTTCGTTGCAGACCTTCTTGCACCGATGCGCAAGGGTCAGTCTGTATGCTTTAAAAATCGAGTTTTTGGAATATAAGAACCTATGAAAACGTGTTTGAGGTGTTTGATTCGGGTTGTTTTTGTATGATTTTCAGATTTTATTTCACGTGGATTTGCACGTGCCTATGTCTTCCTTTTTATCCCTTTTCGGGCCTACTAGGTGTGTGTTATGAACACGTAACCTAAGTGTGGCGACTTTGAGCGGGAGTATGGGGTTTGCTTTGATGCAATATGCGTCCTAACTCGTGGTATGGCGTATATGCAATGCAAACTCACGCAACTCCAAAGAGAAAACCCGAATTTAAAAGACAATGCCGAAGGGAAATTGCGGAAGGGAAATTGCAAAAGGGAAATATGGCTATATCTTAAGAGCGGAAAGGCTCAATAGTGCAAGTGTGTGCCGTGTATATATGTAAAGACTACGCACACTGCTGAACCTTAAAACCCAAATCTTAAAGACATAGCCGAAAGGGAAATACTTATAATATATATGGGCCCGAAGGTCGCCAACGTGTTGAGTGGGTGTTGTGTATATATTGAAAGACAACTCACACGACTTAAATGAAACCCAAATATAAATTAAAATATGGCCTTAACTAAGGTCTTGGGAGTAAGAGCGAAAGCTCAATGTATGTGAGTGCGAGAATTGAAGTACTACGCACACAACATGAAATTAAACCCAAATATAAATTGCAATATGGCCTTAACTAAGGTCTTGGGAGTAAGAGCGAAAGCTCAATGTGTGTGAGTGCGAGAATTGAAGTACTACACACATGACATAAAATTAAACCCAAGGGAAATATAACACGGCCCTCACTTGGGTCTTGCAAATAAGAGCGAAAGCTCAATGTGTGAGTGCGAGAATTGAAGTACTACACACACAACTTAAACAAAACCCCACGCAACGTAAAGTATATAAATAAATTTATATCTTAAGGGCTGATTAGGCCCGTGTGTGTTCAAAATCGTGCACAACTAAGAGCGAGGTAGGCTCAAGTGCACTTGTGTGTGGGTGTGCCAAGCCACGTTATTACAAGCGGGGGGAGACAATTCTCCGTTATTACAACCCCGTATCAAATTTAATTTAACTTAAGCAAGTCTACAAATAAGGACCGAGTTAGGCACTTACTTATAGCTGGTCCGGAGGTGACTTGCTTGAGCTTGGGCTTGGGCGTCGCCTTGGGCTGCAAGAGGGAGCTCCTCGGAATGGCACGGCAAAGGGGTGTGCTGGCTGGGTGACAAGAGAGCGCGAATGTGGTGCCTTGGAGCTTGCCGGCTGCTAGTAGGGTGCTGCCGTGGTGTCTCGGGCTGAAGTGGTTAGGGAGAGTCACTAAGGCGTAGGGCAGGTTCTATGGAAGGTAGAGCTAAGGGGTGACTAAGGAGGATAGTTTAAGGAAGAGGGTGTGACTGGCCGGGTGGCTTGGGTGCAGTCGACTGTGGCTAGCCGACTGGTGGCGGTTTAAGTGGTGGCCGACTGAGGTAGTTAGGGGATGTCACGAATAGGGAGGTAGGGTGCTATGGAAGGTGGGAGCTAAGGGGTGACTAAGGAGAGGAAGGGCCGGTCCTAGGGATCAAGGTAAGGTGGCTGGGGTGTCACTAGGGGAAAGTAGGGAAGCGGGTGGTGTAATGGGTTGTGTCTGGCCGAATAGGGAAGGGTGGCGGGAAGGATGTGGTGGTGTAGTGTTGTGGTGGTATGGGTGGCTGAGAGTGGAGGGGGAGAGAAGATAGGGTGAAGTTGGGATGAGGTACTAACCGGATAGGAGAGGGAGGTCGGTGTGTGGAAGGAGGGCAGCCGGGTGGAAGGTGGATGGAGCTGGCTGGGCGGTTGGTGGCAACGTGGAGTGGAGCAGGCCGGGAGGTAGTGGTGGCATGGGGTGGAGCAGGCCGGGGGTAGTGGTGGAGTGGAATGAGAGAAGAGAGCAAGGTGTGAGAGGGCTCGGCTGGCCCAAGTGCTGGCTGAAAAAGATGAAAAACCCGCCCACTAGGGTTTTTTTTTTATAGGTTTCAAAGGGGCGGTTGGGGCTGGTTTTGAGGGGGGGGGGGGGCAGATATTTTGTTTTAGGTGGTTTTAGGGATATGGTGTGCTAGGGTTTAGGTGGGGTGGTTTAGTGGTTTAGGGCTTAGCTAGGTGGGTTGGTTTTGGGGTGAGGTTTAGTGAGGTGGGTTAGGTGTTTAGGCTAGGATTAGGTTAGGATTAGGGGAATTAGGCTAGGTTTAGGGAAGGATTAGGGAGGTGGGTTAGGTGATTAGGTTGGGATTAGGCCAGGATTAGGGAAGTGGGTTAGGTGATTAGGCTAGGATTAGGCCGGGATTAGGGTAAAGGGCTAGGATTAGGGGTTTTGGCTTAGGATTGGGTTAGGAGGCTCCCTTTGCATAGCCCATGGACTTCATTGCATCATGTTGGTGCAGCCCTAGGTTAGGTATAGGCTCATACAAGCTTAAACCCTCATTAATTAGGCTAACCCACATGACTAACCCCAAACTTGACACACAAGTCAAGCTTAATACAATTCCCCTCATGCTTATCCTCCCCATTCTCTCTCATGCCCATAATCCCACGTGAATTTCAAGTGGGCCCCACCTCCATTTATGAGAAGGTGATGTGGGCCATGGATGTGGATATTGGATTGGATCTCTGGATCCAAATCCAAATCCAAATCCACACATACGTTTGGATTGGGATCTGGATATATATGGTCCAGATCCAATCCAAATTGAATTCTGACTCCTTCAGGGTATGTTCGAAACAAACGGTTTGTGCAGGGTCTGACAACATCAGTACTCCGTCTGCGTTGGGTCTTCGCCAACATGGTCGTCCGCTTTTGTTTTCACCTTCCGGAGATGATTTCAAAGGATTTTTGCTGATAACAGGGCCTTGGATGTTCGAGATCCTGGGGGTGGATCTAACACGAGAGTTGCTGTGCCGGGCTCGACATGTGCTCTGGTTCCGGGCTCTCTTTAGCTCTTCTGGTCCTGCTTTCATCAGGCCAAGGCGCTTCATGGTGTTTCAAAATGTGTTTTAAAAGGTTTTAAAAGCATATTATACATATTTTAAAACATATACAGTTTAAACATATGTACAGGGTTGCCTGGAAGGCTCTTGGGTTTCCAAACTCAAAATAGCCCTTTGGGGTTGCTTTTACAAAAACCAGGTTTATTTGAGAAGCTCGTGGGATTTCGGGGTGTTTACAATCTAGTAGAAATAGTTTCGTTAAAACAATTTTATTTTAGGCACATCAATGCAAAATACGTTAATGATTTTGAAACGAAAATTTAAAATAAAAAATCAATGAAAATTGTATGAGTATTGGATGGGGATTCCCGTTGTCGAAAGCAACAACCCAAAAAACCTAAGTTATAGGTACATAACGTTGAAGCATCACAAAAAATCCGCACATACATCCAAATACAAAAACAACATTGTTAAGAGTAGAGTTGTTGGCTGTCAAAGCAACAACTTGAGGTAAAGAAGCCATAGATGCACAACACAAGAAGTATCGTGTAGGTTCTTGTCTTCAGATCATTTTAGAGGAACACTATCCGATTCTTCCTCTTTTATGCTTTTTCGAATGTAAGTTTTACAAAAGAAAATGTACATAGATGAGGAGACATGGATCAAGCATAAATGTAAGGAGCATACCTAAAATTCATCATACTCAATAAAGAAACAACTGCATGTATTCAAAAATTAAGCAACTACAAGCTAGTCTATAAGTTGAGATATTCGAAGGATAAATTGTTTTTTAATTTTAAAAACTAAAACCTCACTATGAAATATAGGTACAAACCCTTTCCTAAATTTTCCCAACTCTAAAGATCTACATGAAATAATTTGGTCAAAATGATTTTATTTGAGGCACATCAATGCAAAGTACGTTGAATATTACAAAACAAAATTTAAAAGCAAAAATGAAGCATAGGTACACAATACAAGAATCATGCAAATCCCTACCTTTAGACCATTTTTAAAGTATACTACATGAGTTTTATGACTTGAAATTCCTCAAATTTTATGTTTTTTAGAGTATAACCTTACAAAATATAATGTATATACATAAGGACATATGAATCAAGCATAAATACAAGGAGGAGACTCATAAATCCATCATAGTAGAAACACAACAACACACATTGAAAAATTAAAGAACTGTAAGCTAGTCTACAAGCTGACATATCTCAAGGATAAATTGTTTCTCTTCTTTTGTGAACAAAAACCTCGCTATGAAAATTCTAGTATGAACCCTTTCATAATTTTTTCCAACACTAAAGATATATTGGAAATAATTTGGTAAAAAAGATTTCGAAACCAAAATTTAAAATAAATTTTAATGAATAGTACAAGTGATGGATGGGAAATCCCAATGTCGAAAGGACCCAAAAATCCCATGTCATAGGTACACAATACTAAAGCATCATAAAAATCCAAATGATCAAACCATATTTAATGAATCCATGCATCCATCCAAATATAAAAGCTAGACTCTATGAGTAGAGTTTCCAGCCATCAAGGAAACTATTTAAGTTTTATGCTTTGAAATTCCTCCACTTTTATGCTTTTCCAAATATAACTTTTATGAAAGATAATGTACATACTTGCAAACACATGGATCAAGCATAAACATAGGGAGCAAACCCATAAATCCATCACACTCAGTAAAGACACAACAACATATCCTAAGGATAAACTATTTCTTTTATTCTACAAGCACAAGAAAATGCAATTATGAACCCTTTGATAAATTTTCCTAGCACTAAAGATCTATTAGAAATAGTTCAGTCAAAACGATTTTATTTGAGGCACATCAATTTGAAACAAAAATTTAAAAGCAAAAATCATTGAAAATAGTACAAGTGATGTATTAGGATTATGAGAGTAGAAAGCAGCGACCCAAAAAGCCCAAGTCATAAGTATGCAATGCAGAAGCATCGCAAAAATCCACATGATCAAACAATTTTTAAGGAATATGTACATCCATATAGATACATAAGCTAATCTAAGTGTAGACTTCTCGACCATCAAGATGTATCGTGCAAATGCCTACCTTAAGACCATTTTTAAGGAAGTCTATGAACTTCCTCCACTTTTATCCTTTTTTCGAATATGACTTTACAAAAGACAATGTACATACATGAGTACATGCACTCAAAAATTAAGAAACTGCAACCTACTCTACAAAATGAGATATCCTGGGGATAAATGGTTTTTTATTTAAAAAATAGAAACCTCACTACGGAAATATAGGGATAAACCCTTTCCCAAAATTTTCCAACATTAAAGATCCAGTGGAAATAGCTTGGTTAAAATAATTTGATCTCAAGCACATTATTGCAAAATACTCTAAATATTTCAGAACCAAAATTTGAAATAAAAATCATTGAAAATAGTAAAATTGACGGATGTGGATTCCCAAACTGAAAGGAAGGACAAAAAGAACCCAAGTCATAGGCACACAATGCTGAAGCATTAGAAAAATATCCATAATTAAACCATTTTTAAGGAATCCACTCATCCATCTATATACAAAAGTTAGACTTGAAGAGTAGACTTCTTGAACATCAAGGCAACAACTCAAAGTAAGCTAGCCAAAGGTTGAAAACACAAGAAGTATCACGTAGATCCCTACCTTTAGACCATTTTTAGGGAATGCTACCTAAGTTTTATGGTTTGAAATTCCTCCACCTATATGCTTTTCCAAAAGATAAGGTACATATGTGAGGATGTAAACATGAAAATTTCCACTCTCGGGTTTGTGGAACTTCAGAGTGAACCTTTTCGTGCCTATGCTTGTGCGAGCATGCCAACTAGCTTACTCAAACTAGTGAAGGTTTTTGAAATCATTTTCTAACTTTGGGGCAAGCGGACTCTTTTCGCTCTAAACCTTTTTGAATCGATGCTCAAGGGTCGGTTTAAGCGCTTAGAAACTTCGACTTTCAAACAAGTTTTACTTCAAACGATAAGTGTTTTAACGAATTCGGTTCGTGCAATCTTTACAAATTTTTATTACGGGGCTGGTGTAGACATCGAAAATTTCCACTTCTGGTTCTAAGGCCTGAAGTGAACCTTTTCGCAATCTACTTCGCTTTATGGGCATGCCAGCTAGTTTGCTTTAACTAGCAAAGTATGTTTTGAAATAGTCTGACTTTTTAAAGGCGATTGTAGGCAAGCAGGATTTTTACGTCACAGACCTTCTTGCACCGATGCGCAAGGGTCAGTCTGTACGCTTTAGAGACTTCGTTTTGAAACAAGTTTAACTCAAAATATATTTTGAATGAAGAAGTGTTTTAAAACCTTTTGAAAACCATGCACTTGGGCGATTTTGATTTTACAAGGTTAGGACAACCCTACGTCTTCCAATTTTAATCTATTTAAGCACGATGTGCATGCATTGAAATAGCCTAAGTCTTGGCGTGTTTGCATGATTGATTCGAGATTTGTTTTGATGCAGGTATGCACTCTAGCTCGAGTATGGCGAGTATGCAATGCAACTCATACAACTCCAAGGGAAAACCCGAAATTGAAAGACAATGCTTAAGGGAAATGACTTAATGTAAATTTGCAAAAGGGAAATTGCGAAAGGGAAATATGGCTATATCTTAAGAGCGGAAAGGCTCAATTGTGCAAGTGTGTGGCGTGTATATATGTAAAGACTACACATACAGCTGAACCTTAAAACCCAAATCTTAAAGACATAGCCGAAGGGAAATACTTATAATATATATGGGCCCGAAGGTCGCCAACGTGTGCGTGGGTGTTGTGTGTATATTGAAAGACAACTCACACGACTTGTAATGAAACCCAAATATAATTGCAATAGGCCTTGACTAAGGTCTTGGGAGTAAGAGCGAAAGCTCAATGTGTGTGAGTGTGGAAATTGAAAGACCACGCACACAACTTGAATTAAAATACCCCAAAACGAAATTGCAATAGGCCTTTACTAAGGTCTTGGGAGTAAGAGCGAAAGCTCAATGTGTGTGAATGTGGAAATTGAAAGACCACGCACACAACTTGAATTAAAACACCCAAGGGAAATTGCAATACGGCCCTTACTAGGGTCTTGGGAATAAGAGCGAAAGCTCAATGTGTGTGAGTGTGAAAATTAAAAGACAACACACACAACTTAATAAAACCCACGCAACTTAAATATACATAAGTATAGCTATATCTTAAGGGCTGATTAGGCCCATGTGTGTGTCAAAATCGTGTGCAGCTAAGAGCGAAATAGGCTCAAGTGCACGTGTGTGTGGGTGTGCAAAACCACATTATTACAAGCGGGGGGAGACAACGCTCCATTATTACAACCCCGTATCAAATTTAATTAAGCATAAGCAAGTTTATAACAAGGACCGAGTTAGGCGCTTACGTATAGCTGGTCCGGGTGTGACTTGCTTGGACTTGGCCTAGTGAGTCGCCTTGGACAGCCGAAGGGGAGCTCCTTGGGTGCGTGTGGGCGCCACATAGGGTGAGAGCCGGATGAAGACTTCAGGATGGCCGAGTGCAAGGCGCAGCAAGTAGGGTCTTTGAGTGAGTTGGGGTAGGTTCAGGTCTTAGCTAGGTGGTGGCAGGTTGAAGGGTGGAGGTTTAGCTAGGGGTTGAGATAGGTGGCTGAGGGAAGGTGGGGATGTAGGGTGTGAAATGGCCGGTGTAAGGGAGATGTTGGGGCAGTCGGGTGATGGAGTGGCAGGTTTGTGGGGTGGCGAGAGAAGGTGGAGGTACTGGTGGAGTCGGCCTAGGGGGTGAGAGCTAAGGGAAGGTAGGTTAGGTGATGGAGGTGTCTGAATGGGTGAACAAGGGGCGGCAGGTGAAGCTGGTTATGTTCGGCTGGGGAAGATAGGAGAGGGATGGTGGTGGTGGTGCAGCCGGGTAGAGTGGCAGGTGTTGTGGGGTGGCGAGAGAAGGTGGAGGTGCTGGTGGAGTCAGCCTAGGGGTGAGAGCTAAGAGAAGGTAGGTTAGGTGATGGAGGTGGCCGAATGGGTGAAGAAGGGGCGGCAGGTGAAGCTGGTTATGTTCAGCTGGGAAAGATAGGAGAGGGATGGTGGTGGTGGTGCAACCGGGTAGAGTGGCAGGTGTTGTGGGGTGGCGAGGGAAGGTGGAGGTGCTGGTGGAGTCAGCCTAGGGGGTGAGATGGAGGAGAAGGAGGGGAGAGTGAGAGGTGAGGCTTACCTAAGGGAAGCCATGGAGGGCAGCTGGCCGGATGGGTGAAGAAGAGGCAGCAGGTGATGCTGGCCGAATGCTCCCCCAAGGGCTGGCGAAGGTGGAATGGATGAGAGAGAGGGCTAAGGGAAGGTCGGCTGGGGATATATGGGTGCTGGGATTTTTAGGTGGGGGCCACATGTGAGTGGCTGGCCCAATGGTAGGTCAGTTGGGGGATGAATGGCTGGGAGTTAAAGTAGGTTAGATATTTTGGGCTAGGATTTAAGGTGGGCTGTGGTGGTTTGGGTTTTAGGGAATGTGGTGGGCTAGGTTAGTGGTTTTGGGGTGGTTTGGTTAAGTGGCTGGGATTTAAGGGTTAGGGGCTAATTAGGTCGGTTAAGGTAGGATTAGGTTTAGTCTAGTTAGGGTCTAAGTGGTCTAGTTAGGTGGGTTAAGCTAGGTGAGGTCGGCTAGGTATAGTTAGGTGGTTTTGGGTGAGGGTGGCTAGGATTAGGTCAGGTTTAGGGGAGAATGGCTAGGTGAGGTGGGTTAGCTTAGGGTTAGGTTTAGCAGCATCCCCTTGGCCTTCGATCCATGGACCTAGTTGCAGCATGTTGGTGCAGCCCTAGGTTAGGTGTAGGTGCATACAAGCTTAATCCCACACTCATTAGGCTAAACCCACATGATTAACCCAAAACTTGACACAAAAGTCAAGCCCACCATATTCTCACTCATATTTTATCCCCCATTCTCTCTCATACCCAAGCTTTTCACGTGAATTTCTTGTGGGCCCCATCTCCATTTATGAGAAGGTGATGTGGGCCATGGATGTGGATATTGGATTGGATCTTTGGATCTAAACCCAAATCCAAATCCATATGCATGTTTGGATTTGGATCTGGATATATATGGTCCAGATCCGATCCAAATCTCTTTTTCTGACTCCTTAATGGTATTTTCGAAACGGACGGTTTGTGCGAGACCTGACAGCATCAGTACTCCGTCTTGCGTTGGGTCTTCGCCAACATTATCGTCCACTCTTTTTTTTTCACCTTTCGGAGATCATTTTGATAGATTTGTTGATAATAGGGGCTTGGATGTCCGAGATTTTGGGGATGATTCTGCTATGAGAGTTGATGTGTCGGGCTTGGCATATGCTCCGATTCCGGGCTCTCTTTCGCTTCTCTGGTCTTGCTTTCATCAAGCCAAGTTGCTTTGCGGGGTTTCAAAATACCTTTTTAAGGGTTTTGAAACTGTATAACACATATTTTAAAATATATATGATTTAAACATATGTACAGGTTGTCTAGAAGGCTCCTGGGTTTCCAGACTCAAAATAGCCCTTTGGAGTTGCTTTTGAAAAACCAGGTAATTTGGGAAAATCGTGGGATTTTGGGGTGTTTACAGTTGGACGCCCCTAGTTTTCTTGCAAGTTTGTATCTATTTAGGCATGTGTGTGTGGAATGTGTGGCCTAATTTCAGCATGGCTTGAGTGATCATTCAAGGGCTTTTGGAAGCGATGAGCAAATGCAGGGATGCTAAAAACTTTTTGGGTTTTCGAGAACGATGATGCGAACTCACCCGAATTGAAATTGCAACTCACACTGCTTTCACGAAAGTAAACCCACGCGAATTTAAATTACAACTCACTCGACTTTCACGAAAGTAAACCCACACGAATTTAAATTGCAACTGACTCGACTTTCACAAAGTAAACCCACGCGAATTTAAGTTGCAATTCTACTTTCACGAATGTAAACTCACGCGAATTTAAGTGCAACTCACTCTGCTTTCATGAAAGTAAACCCACGTGAATTTAAATTGCAACTCTACTTTCATGAAAGTAAACTCACGTGAATTTAAGTGCAACTCTACTTTCACGAAAGTAAACTCACATGAATTTAAGTGCAACTTACTCGACTTTCACGAAGTAAACCCACGCGAATTGAAATATAAATATTTAGCTTAAGAGCGAAAATGCTCGAGTGCACGTGAGTGTAAAGAGCAGAAAGACTCAAGTGCTTGTGGGTGCATTTGTGTTTAATCCAACAATTTAAGAGCGGAAAGGCCCAAGTGCTTGTGGGTGTAAAGAGCGGAAAGACTCGAGTGCACGTGTGTGTGATCGTGTTCATGCACAAATATTACAACCCGGGGAGAGACTTTGCTCTATTAATACAACCCCGTTTCGAATTGAATTTAAAAGAAAAAGTAGTTTGAAATAAAAGTTAAAAAGAACTTACACTTTTCCCTTCGATCGAGCTTGTGATTCGGCTAGGTCAAGTCCAACTAGCCCCAAGATGGTGTTGATGTGATTCAGCCAAGTCGAGCCAGCCCCAAGGTTCGGCCAAGTGTTCAGCCAAGGTAGGTCGGTTCAAGTTGGTTCAGCTCAAGTGGGTGTGTGTAGATACGCGAAAATTTTCACTCTGGGTTTTTAGGCATGAAGTGAACCTTTTTCGTGTCTAAGTCGCTTTAGGGCGTGCCAGCTATCTTACTCAAACTAGCGAAGTATTTTTGAAATATCTGACTTATGGGGTGACTGTGGACAAGTGGGATCTTTTTGTTGTAAACCTTCATGAACCGGTGCTCAAGGGTTGGTTTAAACACTTAGAAAATATCGATTTTGAACAAGCCTGGACTTTTGAAAAGAATATGAAAGTATTTGAGCGATTGTATGCCTATTTGCAGATTTTATTTACGTGGGGTTGCACGTATCTAAGTCTTTTGATTTTATCTACTTAGGCGGGATGTGTGTGCATCAAGTGGCCTAAGATTGGCATGTTTGCACGGGGTATTCGGGGCTTCTTTGTATGCAAGTATGCGCAATATCTCGAGTTTGGCGGATATGCTATGCAACTCACACAACTTGAATGTAAAACCCGAAATTGAAAGACATAGCTGAAGGGAAATACCCAAATTGAATGCAACTCACACGACTTAAATGTAAATTGCAGAAGGGAAATTGAGGAAGGGAGATATAGATATAAGCACGGAAAGGCTCAATGTGTGCGTGTGTGTTGTGTATAAATGTAAAGACAAACTCACGCAACTTGAATTTGAAAGACACCCGACTTAAATGTAAAGTGCGAAATGGGAAATACGTATATATATATATATATATATATATATATATATATATATATATATATATATATATATATATATATATATATATATATATATATATATATATATATATATATATATATATATATATATATATATATATATATGAGCCCAAGGGTGTCAATGTATTCATGTGTGTTTTTGTGTGTAAATGGAAAGACAACTCACACACATGACTGAAATTTAACTTGCAGAACGGGGAAATATATATATATAAGAGCGGAAAGGCTCAATGTGTGCCTGTGTGCCTGTGTATAAATGTAAAGACAACTCACACGACTTAAAATTAACAACCCGGAATATAAAGACATACATAGCTGAACCGAGAAAACTCACGCAGCTGAAAGTATATAGATAGGACTATATCTGAAGGGCTGCCAAGGCCAAAAGGTGCGTGAGTGCTTGAGCAAGTGCTCGGGTGTTCCTTGGGTGCGAGCGTGGAATTGAAATGACAAACTCACACGACTTTAAAGTAACAACCCAAATGAAATTGCAGCTTATATGGCTCTTACTAGAGTCTTTGGGGTAAGAGCGAAAGCTCAATTGTGTACATGGGTGCTTGGTGTACGAGATAAGAGCTAAAGCTCAAGTGCACGTGTGTGTCTTGTGTACGAGATAAGAGCTAAGGCTCAAGTGCACGTATGTGTCTCATGTGTCAAGCACCAATATTACATCTCGGGGGGAGACGACGCTCCGTTAATACAACCCCGTATCAAATTGAATTGGATATAAGGGAGAAGTAATGTAAAATGCAGAATTTTAAACACTTACAAGTGGTTTCATACTTCTTCTCCAATCTACCCAGACTTGGTTCACTTTGGTAGCCACGAAGATGTCCTCTTTGGAGCTTGAGACGTGAAGTGGCTGGCCGAGTGGTGCTTGAAAGGGATTTGGGCTTTTGAGGGATAAGGCTTACGGGCGCTAGAGTGGTTGCGGGGGTTTGTAGGGGCTATGGCAGGTTCACAGCAAGATGGGGTGTGTGTGGCTTGTGGTGAGGATGTTGGCTGGGGTAGTGAAGAGGGTGGTGCAGACGGATGGGAGTTGGCTGGGGTGACAGGTGAGGTGAGGTTCGGCTGGGCACGCGCAGAGGCGCTCGGCAGTGGAGCGGGCGGTGTCAGGGAGTGAGGGACGCTCGGAAGCGGGTGCGGGTGTGGGGCACAGGTAGCGCGCTAGGTGGCCGGGAGTGAGAGTTTCGGTAAGTGGGATAGGTCGATCCAAGGGAAAGTGGTTGCAAGGTTAGGTTTAGGTTGGTCCAGCTGTAAACACCCTGAAATCCCACGAATTTCTCATTTCTCAAAACAAACCTGGTTTTGTAAAAGCAGCCCCAAAGGGCCATTTTGAGTCTGGAAACCCAGGAGCCTTCCAGACAACCCTGTACATATGTTTTAAACTTTATATGTTTTAAAAATGTATAATATGGTTTCAAAAACCTTTTAAAACACATTTTGGAACCCCAAAGCAGCTTGGCCTAATCAAGACAGGACCAAAAAAGCCAAAGAGAGCCCGGAACCAGAGCACAAGTCGAGCCCGGCACAGCAACTCTTGTATTGAATCCACCCCCAGGATCTCGAACATCCAAGACCCTGTTATCATCAAAACATCACTTGAAGTCATCTCCGGAAGGTGAAAACAGAAGCGGACGATCATGTTGGCGAAGACCCAACGCAGACAGAGTACTGATGCTGTCAGACCCTGCACAAACCGTTCATTTCGAACACAGCCTGAAGGAGTCAGAATTCAGTTTGGATTGGATCTGGACCATATATATCCAGATCCCAATCCAAACCCATGTGTGGACTTGGATTTGGATTTGGATCCAGAGATCCAATCCAATATCCATATCCATGGCCCACATCACCTTCTCATAAATGGAGGTGGGGTCCACTTGAATTTCACGTGGGATTATGGGCATGAGAGAGAGTGGGGGAGGATAAGATTAGAGTGTGGTTGTAATTAAGCTTGACTTGTGTATCAAGTTTGGGGTTAATCATGTGGTTAGCCTAATTAAAGTGGGTTTAAGCTTGTAATTAGCCAAAACCTAACCTAGGGTTGCACCAACATGATGCAACAAGGCCTATGGGTCATGCAAATGGAGCTCCTTAACCCAACCCTAATAAAAAAGCCCTAATCCTAGCCTTTTATCCTAATCCTATCCTAAACCTAGCCAAATCACTTAACCCACTTCCCTAATCCCGACCTAATCCCAACCTAATCACCTAACCCACTTCCCTAATCCTTCCCTAAACCTAGTTTAATTTCCCTAAACCTAACCTAATCCTAGCCTAATCACCTAGCCCACCTCACTAAACCTCACCCCAAAACCAACCCACCTAGCTAAACCCTAAACCCCTAAACCACCCCACCTAAACCTAGCACACCATCTACCCAAAACCTCTTGTATTAAAATATCTGGCCCCTCCCCAAAACCAGCCCACCTTATCACTACACCACCACCCCTAAACCACCTTACCACCCTCCTAATACCAGTCCCAACAACCCTCTTCAGCCCTATATAAACTCCCCCCAAGGGGCGGGTTTTTCATCTTCTTCCAGCCCAGCCGATCCCAGCCACCTCTCCCAGCCGAGTCTTCCACCTGCACCACAGCCGGCCACCACCTTGCTCCACAGCCTCCCAGCCAAGTACCACCACCACCACCACCGCTCCAGCCAAGCTCCCCATCGCCACCATTGCCATCCGGCCGAACCCCATCTACTTCAACCTCCCGGCTGTCCCTCTTCCATCCACCGCCTCTCATCATCACCCGGTTAGTACCCTATCCTTAAACTCCACTTCTTCTCCACTCCCCCTCCACACACCACCACCACCTCACCCTAACACCAGCTACCCGCCATCCAACCCATTCGGCCAGACCTTAGCTACTTCAAACACCTGTCTTGAACCACTTCCCCTAGCAACACCCGGCCACTCTAGTTAGCTCCCTAGGAACTATCCCTTACACTTCCCACCAGCCCCTAACTCCATCTCACACGACACCCTAGCTAGCTCCCTTCCCATCCTCGCCATTACCTAGCCACCCTAGCAGCCGACCACCACCAAGTCTCCCTTAGTTGGCCACTACAACCGACTGTACCTAAACCACTCGGCCAGCCACCCGCTAGCCTTAGGCACTCCCTTAGGCTCCCACTTAGTGCCATCTTTCCTAATACTACACCCTCCCTTAGTGACCCTACTTAGTCACTTTAGCCCAACACGCCAAGGCAACCCCCTTCATAACAGCCGGCCACCTTCAAGGCGCCCTTCCCGCGCACCCAAAGCATCCGACAAAAAGCCCCCCTTGCCGTTCAATTTCGAGGAGCTCCCTCTTGCAGCCCAAGGAGAAGGCCAAGCCCATGCTCAAGCAAGGCATCTTCGGACCAGGTATAAGTAAGTGCCTAACTCAGTCCTTAGTTGTATACTTGCTTAAATTAAATTCGATACGGGGTTGTAATAATGGAGCATAGTCTCCCCCTGCTTGTAATAACGTGGCTTGACACACCCACACACACGTGCACTCTCTTAGTCGTGCACGATTTTGAACACACACGGGCCTAATCAGCCCCTAGGATATAAATATATGTATATACTTTAAATTACGTAGGGTTTTGCTTAAGTTGGGTGTGTTGTCTTTCAATTCAAGCACGCACACACATTGAGCCTTCGCTCTTATTTGTAAGACCCAAGTAAGGGTCGTGCTATACTATTTGGGTTTAATTTCATGTTGTGTGCGTAGTACTTCAATTCAAGCACTCACACACATTGAGCTTTCGCTCTTATTCCCAAGACCATAGTTAAGGCCATACTGCAATTTATATTTGGGTTTAACTTCATGTTGTGTGCGTAGTACTTCAATTCAAGCACTCACACACATTGAGCTTTCGCTCTTATTCCCAAGACCTTAGTTAAGGCCATATTGCAAGTTATATTTGGGTTTCATTTCATGTCGTGTGTGTAGTCTTTCAATTCAAGCACGCACCCACATTGAGCCTTCGCTCTTATTTGCAAGACCCAAGTAAGGGCCCATATATACCTTATATACGTATTTCTCTTCGGCATTTACATTTCAAGTCATTTCCCTTCGGCATTGTCTTTACATTCGGGTTTTCCCTTTGGAGTAGTGTGAGTTTGCATTGCATCTATGCCATACCACGAGTTAGGGCGCATAATTGCATCAAAGCAAACCCCATACTCCCGCTCAAATTCGCCCCATGTAGTGGAGTGTTCATAACACACACCTAGGTGGCCCATAAAGAGATAAAAAGAAAGACTTAGGCACGTGCAAATCCACGTGATCTAAAATCTGGAAATCGTATCAAAAAGACCCGAATCAAACACCTCGAACTGCTTTCGTAGGCTTTTTCTACCCCAAACTCGATTTTTAAAGCGTACAGACTGACCCTTGCGCATCGGTGCAAGAAGGTCTGCGACGACAAGAGCTTGCTTGCTCACAGTCGCCACGTTAGAAGTTAGGTTAAAATATATCTTCACTAGCTTAGGTAAGCTAGCTGGCATGCCCTGTTTATACAAATAGGACTTAAACACACGAAAAGGTTCGCCCCAGGCCTGAGAAACCAGGGAGGCGGAGGTTTTCTGTGTCTACAGATTTTGGCACGCCCGGTGGGACGTGAGTCTTTCAAAAATCGAGTTAGTCTAGAAGCTTGCAAAAATTTTTCAAAGAGGTGTGGTTTTAACTTTGTTTTCTTTACTTGTACTTAGGAAATTTTGAAAAAGCTTGAAAAGCATGTCAAAATCCAATCCAAGTGAAGTATCGAGCCAAGGCTCATGCGCATCAAGTTCTCACTCTAGGAGGATTTTCAAAAACAAAATCAAACTAGACGAGATCGAGGACCTGAGAAGGGAGTTTGAGGCCAAAATCGATGCTCTCAACCAAGAGGCTGAAGTAGGCGATTCGTGTTCATCAAATGGTGAACAAAAGGCCAAAAGAAAATCTAAAAAACCTCGCAAGCACAAAGAGGCCTCCGTAATGGAAGGCAACCAATACCATGAGTCCTTCACACAAAAGGACCGGAAAGCCCTACAACAGCTGTTGAAAGGGCAAAACAAAGAGAAAAGAAGCTACGCCCTGTCTGATTTCCTTCCTATGGATTACGAAACAGACAGTGACGACGAAATACCGAACTTTCATCGGTATGATGGCATGGGAGACCCTAGGTCTCACTTGCAGCTTTTCTCGCATCGAGCCCATAAGAAGAAAAAGGACTCGATGAAATGGGTGTATTGGTTCCCTTTATCCCTTAAAGGCACAACTGCCAAATGGCTGGCTTCCTATGACTTAAGCCAGTTCGCTACTTTTGAAGAATTAGCGAACTGCTTCATGCAAAGATTTGCACACAACGTAGAAGTCACGCCAACTCTGAATACTTTAAGGGATACAAAGCAAGGCATGAACGAACACGTACATGCCTTCATTATACGATGGAGGTCATTTGGGCCAAGTGCGAGAGCCCATATCCGAAGGATGCGCATTTATGCTCATCCTGGATAACTTTAAAAGCGAGTTAAAAACCCTTCTCTCGCTCCATGAGATCTCAAATTTTCATAAGTTGATAAAAAAGGCATCCCTTTTCGAAACAAATTTGAGAAAAGGGACATACGATCACTTATGGAAAGGAAGTGCTGTTTCTAAAACCCGCTTGGAAAAGCCCATCACTTATGGGCTACCCACGATGGATAAAGGGGCAAAGCCCCATAAAATCGCCAATGTCCGGGTGGATCCAGGCGTGGCAGGCACTTCCAAAAATTTTGAAAAACTAGAAAACAAGAGGGAGCGAACTTTTCAAAAACCGGTTGAAAAATGGGAGTACACTCCGCTGGGGCAACCTGTGACCTCCTACTTGCCCAAGGCATGATAGAACTCCCCGAAATCCCCGAAGGAGTCACTTCCAAAGGGGGGTATTTAAATCGATTTTGTAAGTATCATCGGCTCAAAGGCCATGATACCAAATGTTGTTTCTCTCTTTTAAATAAAATTAAGAACTTGATAGCGGAGGGCCGGCTCCAGGTCACTGCGGAACCTGAGCCACCTCAAGCTATCTTCAAAGAACCCTTTCCCAAGCACGCCAGTGGCAGTGGGAAAGGAAAGGAGGTATGTACCCTCACCTTTTCTAAGGAACTAGCGCAAAAACCTGAGTCTAGTCGACCCACTTGTGCACCCACTCTTGTGCTTTACAAGAAGCCCGCCCAAGTCATCATCCGGGGACCATCAAAAGCGGAATCCCCGGCTAAACCAGTTTTGAGACTTCAAGGTGCTCCTCAACTCATACTTAGAGCCAAATTTAGCGCGAACCCTAGGCTGGTCGTGGGGGAAGTGACTAGATCCGGGAGGATCTATCAACCCCCGCACCTACAAAGTGCTAAAAAGGTGGTCAGTGTGCCTAGTCCCTCAAAAGCATGTATTCCTGGAGTTCTGCCAAAAGCAGACAAGGATAAAGTCATCCTAAATCCTTATGACTTCGAAAACCACCTTTCAAAGATTCCTATCCACATGTCTATCCTAGAGCTTATACAAACCTCGCCTAGGCATAGACTTGTGCTAGAGAAAATTCTAGAAAGAGCCAAGGTTGATTCGAACATAAGTCCGGAATCCCTGTCTGCCCAAGTGGCTTTATTAGGAGCAAAGTCGCCCATCACTTTCTCGGAAGATGATGTAGATAGACCCTACGAGTCCCACAACCAGGCCCTGCATATCGAGGTAGTTCTGAATAACCACTCTCTGGACAGGTGCCTAGTCGATGGGGGAGGAGGGCTCAACATCCTTCCACTTCATGTGGCGTACAAAATTGGAGTCACCTTGACTTCAGTAAACCCAAGCCCCATCGTTATCACTAGATACGATGGGAATGCGTCTAGGCCCTTAGGATCAATCGAACTCCCAATGGAAACGGGAGGGATCGCACACACGGAGGTGTTCCATGTCTTGGACATCCACCCCCATTATAACCTGTTGTTGGGAAGGCCCTGGATACACAGCTTGTGCGCTGTGCCATCCACCTTCCACAGGTGTATCAAGATCCCTTTCAGGGACCAGGTCGTAGTGATCCTAGGTGAGAGTCACCCACAGCTTCAGGGGATCATAAACTCTCCTTGTTTATCAAGCTCCCAGGACCATGAGGCTAACCTGGGGCAAATTGTGATTGAGCCGCCAAGGCTCGTGTTAAACAACCCTAGGAAGGTTGTATGTGTGAAGGGGCCGCCCAAAGCAGGCCCCCTCCCGATCTTAACCCTTCTAGGAAAACCCAAGCGTTCCCTCTTTCCAAAGTGTAGACATGAAAATTCTCATTTCAAAGTTTATGAGACAAACTTGAAATGAAACTTTCCACCCCTACGCTTGCGCGAGCGTGCCAGCTAGTTCAAAACTAGCAAATGTTTGTAAGACTTCTAGGCGATTGTGTACAAGCGGGATCTTTTCACTCACACCTTCTTGAGCCGATGCTCAAGGGTCAGTGTTGAGCACTTAGGAACTTCATTTTACAGCAAAACACGACTCCCTTTTACACAAACAAGTGTCTTTGAAAAATTTGTTGAACTTGTGCACTCGGATTCAATACTTGGAAAAACACAAGTTGCTGAAAACAGAGAATTCTGTTTTCAGAGCTGTTTTCTAGGGGAGTTTTCAAGGCATTACAGACTTCCAAAAATTTTCAAACTTTTACCAAACGAAGCTGGTAGTGTGGCGAGACTGTAGCCTTTTTCAAATCTGCATTTGGAGTAGTATTGAATCATAAACAAATAATCTTCTCAGATCACCTCACTGACTCAGAACAGTTCTGTTTCAGAAATACAAAAACTCAAAGATGAGTCTGTATCTCTCTGCTCAGAACTCCGATTTTGATGATTTTGATGTTGCTGGAAAGCTACGGATGTTATCTTTCCAATGCATCAAAAATCAACTGATTTGGACTATTGTAGACAGAGATATGGGACTTTTACCCAACCTCTATTTTAGGAAATCCGACTGTGCAGACAGTGGTGCAAAAATCTGGTCGTTCTTAATATGCTTTTATTACGTGGCTGAGTGGTCCTAAAATCTTGCCAATTTTATACAGAGTGTCCAAATGTGTGTGAAATCAGTGTACCAAATTTCTAGACAATCGGAGCAAGAATCACAAAATTAAAATTACAGAAACAGACATATGCAGAGATGCTGAAATCCGGTTTTCTGTTTTATAAATGTAATGATGCATAACCCACACGAAATTAAAATGCAACAACCCTTAAAGCAAATTTGCTGGAATATAAATGAATGGAAAATACTTTATAGCTTAGACATAGAGGGGGTTAGAAGTATAGAGGGTATATAGCATATAGGAAGGAAGAAGCATTAAAGCAAACACTTGGCGTGCATGTGGGTGTATAGTGTTTCATCCACGAAATTGAAATGGCAGCAAAGCTAGATTATTACAACTCAGGGGGGGATGAAACTCCATTAATACAACCCCATTTAATGAATTGAATGGAAGAGAATGAAACTTAGATTAAATAAGAAAGGTCTTACACGAGTTTTGGATGGTGAAAGACCGGGTTTCAATGATGAAGCCGGCCTTCCTCTTGATGGCCTTCCTTCTCAACTCCTACAAGCTCTCACCTAGCTTCCCCTTCTTCCCCCACACTAGAAGACGTCCCTCCTTGCTGAAAATTTCTGCACCTAGTCTAGCACACACCACCCAAGGTCTCTCTCTTCTCTCTCCAATCTCTAAGTTATGGAACCCGCCCCCCCCTCTTGGGCCTTTTTATAGGCCAAGGGGGGCTGGTTCTAGTGGTTTCTTGTGGGGCGGGTTGGAGCTTTAGCTTGGTGGATTTGATCCGCTCCAAACCGGCTTCTTGTAGTTCTTCATTGAGTCAATTCGGACCAGCCCATATGGGCTGGTATAGGTGCCATGGCTTGGTGTAGCCCTAGAGCATGCGGTTGGTTTTAAACAACCTTACAATGTGCAATATGTTTTGTTTGGGCTGATTTCTTTAAACTTCGACCCACTTGAATTCGCTTCTTTCTTTGATTCGGCTCCCACCTTTTGCTTTTGAGTTACACTTGAAATCTTCTAGAATTGAATGAGCTTGTTACCATGGCCTCGAGTCTTGGTTCCAAGTTGGCCCCATCTTGATCGGACAAACTTGGATTTGATCAGTCTTGACCTTCAATTTAGATAAGTTGTTGAATTTGAACTTGATATGTTTCAATCTTCTTCGCTTTTGGGAATCAATCTGATTTAACTTGATCAGTATCTTGATACACTTTATCTTCTTTCCGGGAATCGAGGCCTGGATTTGGTCTTCGCCTACTTTGAAACTCATGGGCTATTTGGATTTAAAACCTTTATTTTGAAATATTCTCCCAGAAGGTCTAAACTTTAAAATTTGGGGATTTTGAATTTAAAGGTTCATAAACGCTTTAAATTGGCCTTCAAAATTTAGGAGTTTTTTTGAAAATACTTGAAAAAATTTTGGGTGTTTACACAAAGCCCCTGGACAAAAGGCCATATGAGCACAATATGGACAATAGCAAGTTCCAGGACCACGATCTTTACCAAAACTTTTCAAAGAATAAGAAATCGTAGAACATGTTGTTGAACATGGGCTACATGCCCTACAAAAGTCTAGGGGCACAAAACCAGGGTCTCCTAGAGCCCATCCTTCCTAGGGCCAACCCAAGCCGATATGGGATCGGCTATACTCCCCGAATACCGCCAAAGACACCCCCTATGACCACCTGGGTCAAGGGTGCCCTGAAACCTGCCTTAGAAGAAACCTACGATTTAGATCTCCTATTCCGAGTCTAACCCGTAGTGTTTTCCCTTTGTAGGTATGATGGAAGATCCCTTTTATAAAAATACAAAAACATTTGAAAAACTTAAAATCCAAAAAATCCAAAAAGAAGAAAAACCAAAAACAATGGAAAAGCAAAAACTCGAAAATAGGGTGCTTTGTATAGTTCCCAAGGTTCTTGTTTTACAAAAACCCAAAAAAATCAAAAATTTGGAAAATACCAAAAAGATTTTGTATATAGCTGCTCCTGGTAGGACTTTGGCAAAAGAAAAGGATTTCGAAAGAAACGTCGTCTGCATCGCCAGACCAAAAATTTTGAAATCACTTGAAAATCCGAGTACAAAACCAGGTTCTTTTGAAAATCACGCATCGAATTCCATCAGGTCTATAGCCTACGAGAATGATCGAAGCCCAGAAGTGGATCCCCTTGAGGAAGATCCCGCTTCTGAGCTCCCAGAATTTCATAAAATTCTCGATTTTGAAAGACCTTCCAATTCAGTAGGAGGAGATTTCATAGAAATAAACCTAGGGAGTGATTCAAATCCCAAATCCATCAAAATAGGCGCATGCTTGCATGAACATGAAAGATCAGCATTCATTGCATTTCTATGAACCTATTTAGATGTGTTTGCATGGACGTATGAAGACATGCCGGGCATAGACCCCAGCATTGTCGAGCATCGTCTTCCCTTAGATACGGATGTAAAACCCATAAAGCAGAAGCTTAGGAAAATACACCCGAATGTACACACGCAAGTCAAAGAGGGTTTAGAAGATCTGCTAAAAGCTAGATTTATAAAATCCATTGCACATTCTGATTGGTTGTCAAACATCGTTGTAGTTCGAAAAACCAATGGGAATATTCGAATATGCATCGATTTCAGAAACCTGAATAAAGCCACTCCAAAGGATAACTATCCTTTACCAAACATAGATTTGATAGTCGATAGTACTGCAAATCATGAAATGTTTTTGTTTATGGATGGCTATTCAGGCTATAACCAAATCAAACTAAGTCCACGAGATCAGGGTAAGACCGCCTTCACAACCCCATGGGGCACGTACTGCTATACAGTCATGCCCTTTGGTTTGAAAAATGCCGGCGCAACATACCAACGAGCCATGACCACGATCTTCCATGATCAGATTCATGAGCTCGTAGAAGTGTATGTAGATGATCTCTTGGCAAAATCGAAAACCCGATGCACTCATATCGAATGTTTGCAAAAGATTTTCAAAAGGCTTAGGCTTTACAAAGTAAAGCTAAACCCTCAAAAATGTGTATTCGGGGTAGAATCTGGGAAGCTTTTGGGCTTTATGGTGAGCCAAAGGGGTATAGAAGTCGACCCCTCTAATTGTCGAGCCATCATAGACATGGCTCCACCCTCCAATCGCACTCAAATTCGTAGCCTCCAGGGTCGATTACAATCCGTTCGTCGATTCATATCGAATCTGGCGACTAGATGCGAACCCTTCAACAAGTTGTTGAGGAAGGGTACAAAATTCTTATGGGATGACAAATGCCAAAGGTCCTTCGAGAGACTAAAGGCATACTTGGTTAATCCCCCCGTGTTGAATCCTCCGAAGTAGGGAAAACCGCTTTTACTCTACATCTCCGTGCATGCGAATGCTTTAGGAGCCCTATTGGCTCAATACGAGGATGACACCCATAAGGAGTATGCCATCTACTATATTTCGAAAACTCTCTTGGCTTATGAACGAAATTATCAAGCCATGGAGAAGACGTGCTTGGCCCTTGTTTGCGCCTGCCAGAAATTCAGACACTATTTCCTAGATCATGAGATCTGGATAGTGTCCAAGCTTGATCCAATCAAGCACTTGTTTGAAAAACCCATTCTCACGCTTGATGAAATGCCTGATGAAGGCATATTGCAAAACCATTTTCAAAACCACATTTTGGCAAACAATTTTGAAAACCAAGTGTGGAAGATGCACTTCGATGGGGCACGAAACCAACGAGGGGCTGGTGCTGGGGTCATCCTCATCTCCCCTGAAAAGGGCGAGATTCCTATAGCAGTCTGCCTAGCTTTCGAATGTTCCAACAACGTAGCTGAGTATGAAGCACTCATACAAGGCTTAAGAATTTCGAAAACTCTAGGGGCATCATGCATCGAGGTCTTTGGAGATTCGCTCCTTGTCATAAACCAGGTTTTGAAAATTTGGCAAGTACATAATGAAAAACTACTTCCATATCACGAGTTGGCCACTCGATTGTTCCAGTCCTTCCAATCATGTAAACTCACATACGTAGGAAGAGAGGACAATGGCATCGCCGATGCCCTCTCCTCCTTGGGTTCAGCCCTAAAGGTCGATCCCATTTCCGGGATCCGGTCTTTAGAAATATGGCATGCGCCCATCCCATCCACACACGACTTGGATATTTGCCAAAATAACCCTGAGTCTATTGAAAAACCCTGGTTTTACGACATCAAATATTTACTAGAAAATGGGGGATTCGCCAAGGATGCCACATCCAAAGATAAGGCATTCATCCGTAAGATTTCGACCTTATACACCATTCTAGGTGGGGTTTTATACAAAAAGAGTTTTACCGGCATCCTGCTTAGGTGTATCGATCTAGAGGAGACTAGGATAGTGATGCATGAGTTCCACGATGGAGAATGTGGAGGTCATGTTAATGCCAACATAATGGCAATGAAAATACTTAGAGGGGGCTATTTTTGGTCCACCCTAAAAAAGGATTGTCACGATCATGTTAGGAAGTGTCATCCATGTCAAGTGCATGGGCACGCCATTCATATCCCTTCATCCGCATTGCATTCTGTGGTCAGCCCCTGGCCATTCACCATGTGGGCGTTTGACATCGTAGGCCCCATATTTCCAAAAGCCTCAAATGGGCATCGATTCATTTTAGCAGCCACGGAGTATTTCTCCAAGTGGGTGGAAGCCATTTCCCTAACCAACGTGCTAGGGCAACATGTGGTGGCTTTCATCCGGTGGAATATCTTGGCTCGATTTGGGGTTCCACGAGACCTTGTGTCCGATAATGGTACCCCATTCAAGAATGAGCGGATGGTTAAGTTGTGCAACACGTATGGCATAACTCACCACTTCTCTTCGCCCTACTACCCTCAAGGCAACGGCCAAGCTGAAGCCACCAACAAGACTCTCATTGCTATAATTGAGAAAACCTTAGAGAAGGGTAGGACGTGGCACGAGAAGCTGGATGAAGCCTTATGGGCTTATAGGACTTCCATCCGGACTCCCACGAATGCCACACCATTCGAATTGGTCTATGGCACAAACTCCATTCTTCCCATTCATACTCAATTGCATTCATTCCATACATCCATTGCACTCGACCTCCCCCTAGAGACGCTTCAGCATGCTAGGATGGCCGAACTAGATTTGCTAGATGAGAGGCGACTCCTTGCTATGGACCATGCTCGTGCATACCGGCAAAGGATAGCCCGACATTATGGCAAACACATGAGACCTCGCCACTTTGAAGTGGGGGATCTGGTTTTGAAAATCATCCACTATCGTGGCCCACATCCCCTTGGAAAGTGGCGCTCCAAGTGGGATGGACCCTATGTTGTACGAGCAACCACCACGAACAATTCGTATTGGTTGGTCGATGTAGAAGGTAGGAATTTAGCAGATCCTATCAATATTCAATACTTAAAGAAGTATCATGTGTAGGATTTGTATTAAATTCCAATTTTCGAAAACTCTAGGGATAGTTGCCCTGAGACATGAAAATAAGGTGCAAAGGCAAAGTCGTGTGACCCTGAGTGAGAGAATTCGCACTTGTAAAAGAGTGGAGTCTTCAAAATCGTGGTTACATTTCAAAATCCTTCTTCTTACAAAGAAAGGCCTAGTTCCACATAGTAAGATACTTGCAAGTAGTACGTGCTATTTCTAAATAGGCTGATTTGGAATGGATCGAGTGTGAGCTTGGGATAAGTCCTCCCCTCTTCTCTTCTCCTTCCAAAAGGAAAAACACGGCCCAAAACAAAGGGAATTTCCCATTAAAAGGCTCTTTCCAAAAGAAAGAAACTAGAATTGAAAAGAAAAATCGATTCTCTTGTGAAAAAGAGGGATTAAAGAAAAAATACTCCCAATGGGAGAACCTCTATGAAAAAAAAAAGGAAAAAGAGGCCAAAAAGCTCAAAAAGTGCAGTTTTTCGCCTTCCATGCCTTAAACCACGGGACACTTCAGAAGGGACCGTGGTATCTCTTTCCCATCCCTGGCTTATCCCAAGCTAAAGCATGGTTCATTTTGAGGAATCCTAAAGTAAAAATAGGATTTACTTACTTGAATGTAAAACCCGAGATTTAAAGACTTAGCTGAAGGGAAAACCCAAATTGAATGCAACTCACACGACTTGAATGTAAATTGCAGAAATTTAAATATATCTATATCTTAAGAGCGGAAAGGTTCAATGTGTGCATGGGTGTTATGTATAAATTGAAATGCAACTCACGCAGCTGAACCGTAAAAGGCAGCAGAAGGGAGATATAGATATAAGAGCGGAAAGGCTCAATGTGGCATATGTGTTTGTGTATAAATTGAAAGACAACACACACAACTGAAATTAACAACCCGAAATATAATGCATACACAGCTGAACCGGGAAAACTCATGCAGCAAAAAATATATAGATATGGCTATATCTTAGTGGCTTCTGAGGCCAAAATAGTGCGTGAGTGCTTGAGCAAATGCTCGGGTGCTTCTTGGGTGCGAGTGTGTAATTGAAAGGCAAACTCACACGACTTAATGTAACAACCTGTAGACGCAGGAAAATCCCCACCTCTGGCTTCTCAGGGCCTGGAGCGGATCCTCTCGTGTGTCTAAGGCCTATTTATATAAACAGGGCGTGCCAGCTAGCTTACCTAAGCTAGCGAAGATATATTTTAATTCTGACTTCTAACGTGGCGATTGTGAGCAAGTGAGCTCTTTTCGTCGCAGACTTTCTTGCACCGATGCGCAAGGGTCGGTCTGTACGCTTTTAAAAATCGAGTTTAAGGTAGGAAAAAGCCTACGAAGCGGTTCGAGGTGTTTTGATTCGGGTTTTTAATACGATGGCAGATTTTAGATCACGTGGATTTGCACGTGCCTAAGTCTTTCCTTTTATCCCTTTATGGGCCACCTAGGTGTGTGTTATGAACACTCCACTACATGGGGCGAATTTTGAGCAGGAGTACGGGGCTTGCTTTGCTGCAATATGCGTCCTACCTCGTGGTATGGCGTAGATGCAATGCAAACTCACGCTACTCCAAAGGGAAAACCCGAATGTAAAGACAATGCCGAAGGGAAATAACCGAAGGGAAATGACTTATAAAGTAAATGCCGAAGGGAGATATGTATATAGGGTATATACGTGCCCTTACTTGGGTCTTGCAAATAAGAGCGAAGGCTCAAAGTGGGTGCGTGCTTGAATTGAAAGACTTACACACACGACATGAAATAAAACCCAAATATAACTTGCAGTATGGCCTTGATTAAGGTCTTGGGAGTAAGAGTGAAAGCTCAATGTGTGTGAGTGCTTGAATTGAAGTACTACGCACACAACATGAAATTAAACCCAAATAGTATAACACGGCCCTTACTTGGGTCTTTCAAATAAGAGCGAAGGCTCAATGTGTGTGAGTGCTTGAATTGAAAGACTTACACACACGACATGAAATGAAAACCCAAATAGTATCGCATGGCCCTTACTTGGGTCTTTCAAATAAGAGCGAAGGCTCAATGTGTGTGAGTGCTTCAATTGAAAGACTTACACACACGACATGAAATGAAACCCAAATAGTATAGCTCGGCCCTTACTTGGGTCTTTCAAATAAGAGTGAAGGCTCAATGTGTGTGAGTGCTTGAATTGAAAGACAACACACCCAACTTAAGCAAAACCCTACGTAAGTTGAAATATATATATATATATATATATATATATATATATATATATATATATATATATATATATATATATAGATTAGGGGCTGATTAGGCCCGTGTGTGTTCAAAATCATGCACAACTAAGAGAGTGCACGTGTGTGTCGGTGTGCCAAGCCACGTTATTACAAGTGGGGGGAGACTATGCTCCGTTATTACAACCGCGTATCGAATTAAATTCTTAAGCAAGTATACAACTAAGGACCAAGTTAGGCACTTACTAATAGCTGGTCCGAAGAAGCCTTGCTTGAGCGTGGGCTTGGCCTTCGCCTTGGTCTGCAAGAGGGAGCTCCGCGGAGTTGATCGGCAAGAGGGGCTGCTGGCCGGCTGCAAATGGGGCGCGGGAGAGGCGCCTTTAAGATGTCCAGCTGCTTAGTGAAGGGCTGCTAGGGTGGCTAGGCGATGGTGGATGGGAAGGGAGCTAGCTAGGGTATGGGGTAAGGTAGTGGTGGGTGTGGTGAGGTGATATGGGCAGGTGTTAAGGGAAGATGGTGGTGGTACAGGTGGCTGAGAGTGGAGGGGGAGTGGAGAAGAGGTGAGGTGATGGATAGGGTACTAACCGGCGATGATGGGAGGCGGTGGTTGGTTGAGGAGCAGCCGGGTGTGGTGGAGCAGGTGGAGCACGATGGTGGTTGGTGGTGGTGCAGGTGGAAGACCCGGTGGGGAGTGGTGTAGGTGGCTGGGTTCGGTTGGGCTGGAAAGGGTGGAGAGAGATGATGGTGGAAGATGGGAAAACCCGCCCCTTAGGGGGGTTTTATATAGGGCTGCAAGAGGCGGTTGGGGCTGGTATTAGGGTAGTGGTAAGGTGGTCTAGGGGTGGTGGTATGGTAGTAAGGTGGGATGGTATTAGGGTAGGGCCAGATATTTTAAATACAAGGGGTTTTGGGTAGGTTGTGTGCTAGGTTTAGGTGGGGTGGTTTAGAGGTTTAGGGTTTAGCTAGGTGGGTTGGTTTTGGGGTGAGGTTTAGTGAGGTGGGTTAGGTGATTAGGCTAGGATTAGGTTAGGTTTAGGGAAATTAACCTAGGTTTAGGGAAGGATTAGGGAAGTGGGTTAGGTGATTAGGTTGGGATTAGGCCAGGATTTGGGAAGTGGGTTAGGTGATTAGGCTAGGATTAGGACCAGATTAGGGTAGAAGGCTAGGATTAGGTGTTTTTGGTTAGGATTAGATTAAGGAGCTCCCTTTGCATGACCCATGGACCCTAATCATATCATGTTGGTGCAGCCCTAGGTTAGGTTTTGGCTAATTACAAGCTTAAACCCATGTTAACTAGGCTAACCCACATGATTAACCCCAAACTTGACACACAAGTCAAGCTTAATTACAACACTCCCAAATCTTATCCTCCCCACTGTAAACACCCCGAAATCCCACGAATTTCTCAAAATCCATCTGGTTTTATACAAGCAGCCCCAAAGGGCCATTTTTGAGTCTGGAAACCCAGGAGCCTTCCAGACAACCCTGTATATATGTTTTAAACTTCATATTTCAAAAATATATAATATGGCTTTTGAAAACCTTTTAAAACACGTTTTTGAAACCCCAAAGCAACTTGGCCTAATCAAGACAGGACCAGCAAAGTCAAAGAGAGCCCGGAACAGGAGCACATGTCGAGCCTGGCACAACAACTCTTGTATTACATCCATACCCCCAGGATCTCGAACGTCCAACACCTTGTTCATAACACACAAACTAGGTGGCCCGAAAAGGGATAAAAGAAAAGACTTAGGCACGTGCAAATCCACGTGATCTAAAACATGCAATCGCATTTTAAAGACCCGAAATAGACACCTTGAACCGCTTCGTAGACTTTCTCTCCAAAACTCAATTTTTGCAAAGCGTACAGACTGACCCTTGCGCATCGGTGCAAGAAGGTCTGCGATGACAAGAGCTTACTTGCTCACAGTCGCCACTGTAGACACGAAAAATCCTCGACTCCTGGTTTCTTAGGCCTAAAGTGAACCTTTTCGTGCTTACGTTCGCTTTTAGGGCGTGCCAGCTAGCTTACTCAAACTAGCGAAGTAGTTTTTGAAATATCTGACTTTTGAAAGGCAACTGTGGACAAGCGGGATCTTTTCGTCGCAAACCTTCTTGAACCGACGCTCAAGGGTCAGTTTGTACGCTTAGAGACTTCGTTTGAAACAAGTTAAACTCAAATTCGATTTTTGAATGAATAGGTGTTTGAAAACTTCAGAAAGCATGCATTTGGCGAGTTTTTGCTTTTACTGGGTTTGGGCGACCCTAAGTCTTTGGAATTTATCTGCCTTAGGCGTGGAGTGTGTGCATCAAGTGCCTAAGATAGGCGTTTTGCACGATTTATTTGGGTTTGTTCGATGCAGGTATGCAACCTAGCTCGAGTATGGCGAGTATGCAATGCAACTCACGCAACTTGAATGTAAAACCCAAAATTTAAAGACTTAACAGAAGGGAAAACCCCAATTGAATGCAACTCACACGACTTGAATGTAAATTGCAGAAATTCAAATATCTCTATATCTTAAGAGCGGAAAGGCTCAATGTGTGCGCGGGTGTTGTGTATAAATTGAAATGGAACACACGCAACTGAACCGTAAAACGCAGCAGAAGGGAGATATAGATATATGTAAGAGCGGAAAGGCTCAATTGTGGTGTGTGTGTATGTGTATAAATTGAAAGACAACACACACGACTGAATTTAAAACCCAGAATTGAAATGCGTACACAACTGAATCGGGAAAACTCACGCAGCAGAAAGTATATAGATATGGCTATATCTTAGTGGCTTCTGAGGCCAAAATGTGCGTGAAGTGTTTGAGCAAACGCTCGGGTGTTTCTTGGGTGCGAGTGTGTAATTGAAAAACAAACTCACACGACTTAATGTAACAACCCAGCTTAATTGAAATATGTACGTATAATAAGAGCGAAAAGGCTCAATTGTGTACGTGGTGCTTGTGTACGAGATAAGAGCGGAAAGGCTCGAGTGTACGTGTGTGTCTCGTGTGTCCAGCACTGTTATTACATCCGGGGGGAGACGATGCTCCGTTATTATAACCCCATATCAAATTGAATTGAATACGAAAAACAACTTGATATATATCAAAATAAACTCATGTTTTCCAGATTCTTGAGTTATGCTCGTACAAGAGGCGAGTCCATCATCATTACAAATTGAATCGAAAACTCTAAGGGCATCATGCATCGAGGTCTTTGGAGATTCGCTCCTTGTCATAAACCAAGTTTTGAAAATTTGGCAAGTACGTAATGAGAAACTACTTCCATATCACGAGTTGGCCACTCGATTGGTCCAATCCTTCCAGTCGTGTAAACTCACACACGTAGGAAGAGAGGACAATGGCATCGCCGATGCCCTCTCCTCCTTGGGTTCAGCCCTGAAGGTCGATCCCATTTCAGGGACCAGATCTTTGGAAATATGGCATGTGCCCCACCCATCCACACACGACTTGGATATTTGCCAAAACAACCCAGAGTCTATTGAAAAACCCTGGTTTTATGACATAAAACAATTTTTAGAAAATGGGGGATTCACCGAGGATGCCACATCCAAAGATAAGGCATTCATTCGTAAGATTTCGACTCGATACACCATTCTAGGTGGGGTCTTATACAAAAAAAGTTTTACCGGCATTCTGCTTAGGTGTATCGACCTAGAGGAGGCTAGGATAGTGATGCATGAGTTCCACGATGGAGAATGTGGAGGTTAATGCCAACATGATGGCGATGAAAATACTTAGAGGGGGCTATTTTTGGTCCACCCTGAAAAAGGATTGTCATGATCATGTTAGGAAGTGTCATCCATGTCAAGTGCATGGGCACGCCATTCATATCCCATCATCTGCATTGCATTCCGTGGTCAGCCCCTGGCCATTTACCATGTGGGCGTTTGACATTGTAGGCCCAATATTTCCAAAGGCCTCGAATGGGCATCGATTTATTTTAGCAGCCACGGAGTATTTCTCCAAGTGGGTGGAAGCCATTTCCCTAACCAATGTAATGGGGCAACATGTGGTGGCTTTCATCCGGAGGAATATCTTGGCTCGATTTGGGGTTCCACGAGACCTTGTGTCTGATAATGGTACCCCATTCAAGAACGAGCGGATGGTTAAGTTGTGCAACACGTATGGCATAGCTCACCAGTTCTCCTCGCCCTACTACCCTCAAGGCAACGGCCAAGCCGAAGCCACAAACAAGACTCTCATTAGTATTATTGAGAAAACCTTAGAGAAGGGTAGGACGTGGCACGAGAAGCTGGATGAAGCCTTATGGGCTTATAGGACTTCCATCCGGACTCCCACGAATGCCACACCATTCGAATTGGTCTATGGCACAAACGCCATTCTTCCCATTCATACCCAACTGCATTCATTCCATACATCCATAGCACTCGACCTCCCCCTAGAGACGCTTCAGCATGCTAGGATGGCCGAACTAGATTTGCTAGATGAGAGGCGACTCCTTGCCATGGATCATGCTCGTGCATACCGGTAAAGGATAGCCCGACATTATAGCAAACACATGAGACCTCGCCACTTTGAAGTGGGAGATCTGGTCTTAAAAACCATCCACCATCGTGGCCCACACCCCCTAGGCAAGTGGCGCCCCAACTGGGATGGACCCTATGTTGTACGAGCAACCACTACGAACAATTTGTATTGGTTGATCGATGTAGAAGGTAGGAATTTAGCAGATCCTATCAATATTCAATACTTAAAGAAGTATCATGTGTAGGATCTGGATTAAGTTCCATTTTTCGAAAATATTAAAAGGGATAGCTGCCCTGAGACATGTGAATAAGGTGCAAAGGCAAGTCATGTGAACCTAAGTGAAGAGAATTCGCACTTGTGAAAGAGTGGAGTTTTCAAAATCGTGGTTACATTTCAAAATCCCTCTTCTTACAAAGAAAGGCCTAGTTCAACATAGCAAGATACTTGCAAGTAGTACGTGCTATTTCTAAGTAGGCTGATCTGGAATGGATCGAGTGTATGCTTGGGATAAGTCCTCCCCTCTTCTCTTCTCCTTCTAAAAGGAAAACAAAGGCCCAAAACAAAAGGGAATTTCCCATTCAAAGTCTCTTTCCAAAAGAAAGAAACCAGAATTTAAAAGAAAAATCGATTCTCTTATAAAAAAGAGGGATTAAAAAAAAAATACTCCCAAAGGGAGACCCTCGATGAAAAAAAAAGGAAAAAGAGGCCAAAAAGCTTAAAAAGAGCAGTTTTCCGCCTTCTATGCCTCAAACCACGGGACGCTTCAGAAGGGACCGTGGTATCTCTTTCCCATCCCTGGCTTATCCCAAGCTAAAGCATGGTTCATTTCGAGGAATCCTAAAGTAAAAATAGGATTTACTTACTTGAATTTCATCTTGTTTGAGAATTCGACGTTTCGAGTAAGACGTAGGAATTTGAAATGAAGCTTGTTTTTCTTATAAACCCTCCGCTAGATAAGCGAGTGTTAAGACTCAAACAAGGGCAAGCACGAAGAGCTCGAGATCCTTAGGATCGAGGCTCAAGACAGTTGTCCCTTTTGTAAATAGCTTTTGTAAATAAGTTTTGAAAACCGAACATCGAACAGCATAGGATTTGCTCACTTGGAGCAGTAGGCCTTGTAAGTCTCTAGAGTTCGACCACATCTGGTCTCTGGGAGGTCGCCACTCTTAGCACCACTCCCATGTCATTTGCATTCCACGCATGGTACTTGCATGAACATGATCCCATTTAGGACCAGATTCCATAGTATAACCCTTTTGCGTGATATCTCCTCCTACTAGAGTTTGTAAATTGAGATTTTTGCTAAAAATGGGACGATCCCATATTCTTCGTGGCTAGATCTAGGGACACATTAAAAGGGGTGTTTGTCATCTTTGCCCTTATCCAAATCTATTTGGACAAGGCCAAAGAGGGGCATCTGTAAACACCCCGAAATCCCACGAATTTCTCAAAATCCATCTGCTTTTATACAAGCAGCCCCAAAGGGCCATTTTTGAGTCTGGAAACCCAGGAGCCTTCCAGACAACCCTGTATATATGTTTTAAACTTCATATTTCAAAAATATATAATATGGCTTTTGAAAACCTTTTAAAACACATTTTTGAAACCCCAAAGCAGCTTGGCCTAATCAAGACAGGACCAGCGAAGTCAAAGAGAGCTCGGAAGCGGAGCACATGTCGAGCCCGGCACAACAACTCTTGTATCACATCCATACCCCCAGGATCTCGAACGTCCAAGAACCTGTTCTTATCAAAATGTTATTTGAAGTCATCTCCGGAAGGCAGAAACGGAGGCGGACGATCATGTTGGCGAAAACCCAACGCAGACGGAGTACTGATGCTGTCAGACCCTGCACAAATCGTCCGTTTCGAACCCAGCTCGAAGGAGTCAGAGTTCAGTTTGGATTGGATCTGGACTATATATATCCAGATCCCAATCCAAACCCATGTATGGACTTGGATTTGGATTTGGATTCAAAAATCCAATCCAATATCCATATCCATGGCCCACATCACCTTCTCATAAATGGAGGTGGGGCCCACTTGAAATTCACGTGGTATTATGGGCATGAGAGAGAGTGGGGATGGATAATATCAAGAGTGTTGTAATTAAGCTTGACTTGTGTGTCAAGTTTGGGGTTAATCATGTGGGTTAGCCTAATTGAGTGGGTTTAAGCTTGTAATTAGCCAAAACCTAACCTAGGGCTGCACCAACATGAGGTGGTTAAGGTCTATGGGCCATGCAAAGGGAGCTCCCTCACCTAAACCTAACCCAAAACACCTAATCCTAGCCTACCACCCTAATCCACCCCTAATCTGAGCCTAATCACCTAACCCACTTCCCTAATCCCGGCCCAATCCCAACCTAATCACCCAACCCACTTCCCTAATCCTTCCCTAAACCTAGGTTAATTTCCCTAAACCTAGCCTAAACCTAGCCTAATCACCTAACCTAGCTCACTAAACCTCACCCTAAAACCCAACCACTTAACCTAGCCCTAAACCCCTAAACCACCCCTAGCCCACAATCTACCCAAACCACTAGTTTTTAAAATATCTGGCCCAACCCTTTCCAGCCCACCTTATCTTCATACCACCCTACCTAAACCACCTAACCACTACCCCAAACCCAGCCCTAACCGACCTACCCATCCCTATATAAACGCCCCCCTTGGGGGCGGGTTCTCCTAGCTAGAATCGCCTTCCCCAAGCCCAACCGGGACCACTTTTCCCAGCCCAGCCGAACCTGCTCCACCTGCTCCGCCTGCACCACCACCATCCCTCCATCCCACCACCACTTGCACCGCCATCTCCACCACCTCCCGGCCAAGCCTCACTGCCTTCCCCAAGCCCAGCCGAGCGCCATCTTCATTCCATTCGGTTAGTACCCCTTTACTTCGTCTCACCTTCTCTACTCCCTCTCCACTCTCAGCCACCTAAACCCTACCACAACACCCTACCACAACATCCTACCACCAGCCATTCCCCTTTGCTGCCACCCTTCTCACTCAGTCGAACCTAGTCATCCTAGCAGCCCGCTACCACCACATTCCCCTAAGACTCCCATTCGGCCTTCCCTCAAACTCCCCTTAGGTCCATATTCCCTAACACTCTATACTCTCCATTCGTGACCCTACCTACATACTTGGCCCAACCCCTTTAATTTTCCACATCAAGGCGACACCCACTTGCAGCCGGCCACCTTCAAGGCGCATATCCCGCGCCCCACTTGCAGCCGGCCAGCACCCTTTGTCGCTCACCCTCACAGAGCTCCCGTTTGCAGCCCAAGGCGAAGGCCAAGCCCACGCTCAAGCAAGGCCTCTACGGACCAGCTACTAGTAAGTGCCTAACTCGGTCTTTAGTTGTATACTTGCTTGAGATTCAATTTGATACGGGGTTGTAATAACGGAGCATAGTCTCCCCCCGCTTGAAATAACGTGGTTTGGCACACCCACACACGTGCACTCTCTTAGTTGTGCACGATTTTGGACACACACGGGCCTAATCAGCCCCTAATACATAAGTAGACATATATACTTTCATTTTCGAAGGGTTTTTACTTAAGTTGGGTGCGTTGTCTTTCAATTCAAGCACTCACACACATTGAGCTTTCGCTCTTATTTGAAAGACCCAAGTAAGGGCCGACCTATACTATTTGGGTTTCATTTCATGTCGTGTGAGTAAGTCTTTCAATTCAAGCACTTTCACACACATTGAGCTTTCGCTCTTATTTGAAAGACCCAAGTAAGGGCCGACCTATACTATTTGGGTTTAATTTCATGTCGTGTGTGTAAGTCTTTCAATTCAAGCACTCTCACACACATTGAGCCTTCGCTCTTACTCCCAAGACCTTAGTAAAGGCCTTATTGCAGTTATATTTGGGTTTCATTTATGTCGTGTGTGTAGTACTTCAATTCAAGCACTCTCACACACATTGAGCCTTCGCTCTTACTCCCAAGACCTTAGTCAAGGCCATACTGCAATTTATATTTGGGTTTAATTTCATGTCGTGTGTGTAAGTCTTTCAATTCAAGCACGCACCCACATTGAGCCTTCGCTCTTATTTGCAAGACCCGAGTAAGGGCTTATATACATAATCTATATACATATCTCCCTTCGGTTATTTCCCTTCGGTCATTTCCCTTCGGTTATTTCCCTTCGGTTATTTCCCTTCGGTTATTTCCCTTCAGTATTGTCTTTACATTTCGGGTTTTCCCTTTGGAGTAGCGTGAGTTTGCATTGCATCTACGCCATACCACGAGGTAGGACGCATATTGCATCAAAGCAAGCCCCGCTCGAATTCGCCCATGTAGTGGAGTGTTCATAACACACAAACTAGGTGGCCTGAAGAGGGATAAAAGAAAAGACTTAGGCACGTGCAAATCCACGTGATCTAAAACATGCAATCGCATTTTAAAGACCCGAAATAGACACCTCGAACCGCTTCGTAGACTTTCTCTCCAAAACTCGATTTTTGCAAAGCGTACAGACTGACCCTTGCGCATCGGTGCAAGAAGGTCTACGACGACAAGAGCTTACTTGCTCATAGTCACCATGTTTAGAAGTCAGTGTTAAAAATATCTTCGCTAGCTTAAGTAAGCTAGCTGGCACGCCCTGTTTGCATACATAAGCCTTAGACACACGAGAGGATCCGCTCCGAGCCCTGAAAAGGCGAGAGGCGGGGATTTTCGCGCGTCTACACCCACTCTCTCTCATGCCCATAATCCCACGTGAAATTCAAGTGGGCCCCACCTCCATTTATGAGAAGGTGATGTGGGCCATGAATGTGGATATTGGATTGGATCTCTGGATCCAAATCTAAATCCAAGTCCACACATGGGTTTGGATTGGGATCTGGATATATATGGTCCAGATCCGATCCAAACTGAATTCTGACTCCTTCGAGCTTTGTTCGAAATGAACGGTTTGTGCGAGGTCTGACAGCATCAGTACTTCGTCTGTGTTGGGTCTTCGCCAACATGATCGTCCGCCTCTGTTTTCGCCTTCCGAAGTTGATTTCAAATGGTGTTTTGATGATAACAGGGTCTTGGACGTTCGAGATCCTGGGGGTGGATTCAATACAAGAGTTGCTATGCCGAGCTCGACATGTGCTCCGTTTTTGGGCTCTCTTTGACTTCGCTGGTCCTGTCTTGATTAGGCCAAGCTGCTTCGGGGTTTCAAAAAAGTGTTTTAAAAGGTTTTTAAAGCCATATTATACATTTTTGAAATATAAAATTCAAAACATATGTACAGAGTTGCCTGGAAGGTTCCTGGGTTTCCAGACACAAATGGCCCTTTGGGGCTGCTTTGTATAAAACCAGGTTGTTTTGAGGAATTCGTGGGATTTCGGGGTGTTTAGAGATGCCCCTCTTTGGCCTTGTCCAAATCGATTTGGATAAGGGCAAAGATGACAAACACCCCTTTCAATGTCTCCCTAGATCTTGCCACGAAGAATATGGGATCGTCCCCACTCTTTTTAGCAAAATCTCAATTTACAAACTCTGGTAGGAGGAGATATCACGCCAAAGGGATTCTGTTATGGAATCCGGTCCTAAATGGGATCATATTTATGCAAGTACCATGCGTGGAATGCATATGTATGACATGGGTGTGGTGCCAAGAGTGGCGACCTCCCAGAGACCAGATGTGGTCGAACTCTAGAGACTGACAAGGCCTACTGCTCCAAGTGAGCAAATCCTATGCTGTTCGATGTTCAATTTTTTAAAACCTATTTACAAAACTATTTACAAAAGGGACAACTGTCTTGAGTCTTGATCCTAAGGATCTCGAGCTCTTCGTGCTTGCCCTTGTTTGAGTCTTAACACTCGCTTATCTAGCGGATGTTTTATAAGAAAACAAGGCATATTTCAAATTCCTACGCCTTACTCGAAACGTCGAATTCTGAAACAAGATAAAATTCAAGTAAGTAAATCCTATTTTTACTTTAGGATTCCTCGAAATGAACCATGCTTTAGCTTGGGATAAGCCAGGGATGGGAAAGAGATACCACGGTCCCTTCTGAAGCGTCCCGTGGTTTAAGGCACAGAAGGCGGAAAACTGCTCTTTTTGAGCTTTGTGGCCTCTTTTTCCTTTTTTTTCATAGAGGGTCTACCTTTGGGAGTATTTTTTCTTTAATCCCTCTTTTTCATAAGAGAATCGATTTTTTCTTTTGAATTCTGGTTTCTTTCTTTTGGAAAGAGACTTTTGAATGGGAAATTCCCTTTGTTTGGGCCATGTTTTCCCTTTTGGAAGGAGAAGAGAAGAGGGGAGGACTTATCCCAAGCTTACACTCGATCCATTCCAGATCAGCCTATTTAGAAATAGCACGTACTACTTGCAAGTATCTTGCTATGTTGAACTAGGCCTTTCTTTGTAAGAAGAAGGATTTTGAAATGTAACCACGATTTTAAAGACTCCACTCTTTCACAAGTGCGAATTCTCTCACTCAGGATCACACGACTTTGCCTTTGCACCTTATTCTCATGTCTCAGGGTAGCTATCCCTAAAATTTTTGAAAACTAGAATCTAATCCAAATCCTACACATGATACTTCTTTAAGTATTGGATATTTATAGGATCTGCTAAATTCCTACCTTCTACATCGATCAACCAATACGAATTGTTCATGGTGGTTGCTCGTACAACATAGGGTCCATCCCACTTGGGGCGCCACTTTCCGAGTGGATGTGGGCCACGATAGTGGATGATTTTTAAGACTAGATCTCCCACTTCAAAGTGGCGAGGTCTCATGTGTTTGCCATAATGTCGGGCTATCCTTTGCCGGTATGCATGAGCATGATCCATGGCAAGGAGTGGCCCCTCATCTAGCAAATCTAGTTCGGCCATCCTAGCATGCTGAAGCGTCTCTAGGGGGAGGTCGAGTGCAATGGATGTATGGAATGAATGCAGTTGGGTATGAATGGGGAGAATGGCGTTTGTGCCATAGACCAATTCGAATGGTGTGGCATTCGTGGGAGTCCGGATGGAAGTCCTATAAGCCCATAAGGCTTCATCCAGCTTCTCGTGCCACGTCCTACCCTTCTCTAAGGTTTTCTCAATTATACCAATGAGAGTCTTGTTGGTGGCTTCGGCTTGGCCATTGCCTTGAGGGTAGTAGGGCGACGAGAAGTGGTGAGTTATGCCATACGTGTTGCACAACTTAACCATCTGCTCATTCTTGAATGGGGTGCCATTATCAGACACAAGGTCTCGTAGGACCCCAAATCGAGCCAATATATTCCTCCGGATGAAAGCCACGACATGTTGCCCCAGCACGTCGATTAAGGAAATGGCTTCCACCCACTTGGAGAAATACTCCGTGGCTGCTAAAATAAATCGATGCCCATTCGAGGCTTTTGGAAATATCGGGCCTACGATGTCAAACACCTACATGGTAAATGGCCAGGGGCTGACCACGGAATGCAATGCAGATGATGGGATATGAATGGCGTGCCTATGCACTTGACATGGATGACACTTCCTAACATGATCGTGGCAATCCTTTTTAAGGGTGGACCAAAAATAGCCCCCTCTAAGTATTTTCATTGCCATCATGTTGGCATTGACATGGCCTCCACATTCTCCATCGTGGAACTCGTGCATCACTATCATAGCCTCCTCTAGGTCGATACACCTAAGCAGAATGCCGGTAAAACTTTTTTTGTATAAAACCCCACCCAGAATGGTGTATCGGGTCGAAATCTTACGAATGAATGCCTTATCTTTGGATGTGGCATCCTTGGTGAATCCCCCATTTTCTAGAAATTGTTTTATGTCATAAAACTAGGGTTTTTCAATAGACTCTGGGTTATTTTGGCAAATGTCCAGATCATGTGTGGATGGGTTGGGCGCATGCCATATTTCTAAAGATCGGATCCCTGAAATGGGATCGACCTTTAGGGTTGAACCCAAGGAGGAGAGGGCATCGGCGATGCCATTATCCTCTCTTCCTACGTGTGTGAGTTTGCACGATTGGAAGGACTGGACCAATCGAGTGGCCAACTCGTGATATGGAAGTAGTTTCTCATTACGTACTTGCCAAAATTTCAAAACCTGGTTTATGACGAGGAGCGAATCTCCAAAGACCTCGATGCATGATGCCCCTAGAGTTTTCGAAATCCTTAAGCCTTGTATGAGTGCTTCATACTCAGCTACATTGTTGGAACATTCGAAATCTAAGCGGACTGCTATAGGAATCTCACCCTTTTCAGGAGAGATGAGGATGACCCCAGCACCAGCCCCTCGTTGGTTTCGTGCCCCATCGAAGTGCATCTTCCACACTTGGTTTTCGAAAGAATTTTCCAAAATGTGGTTTTGAAAATGGTTTTGTAATATGCCTTCATCAGGCATTTCAACAAGCGTGGGATATGTGTCCTCTAAGGGGAATTTAGCCACGTAATCTGCTAGGGCTTGCCCCTTAATGGAGATCTGGTGATGGTATTTCAGGTCATACTCCATTAGAAGGAGTTGCCATTTTCCCTATCTACCCGTGAGAATGGGTTTTTCGAACAAGTGCTTGATTGGATCAAGCTCGGACACTATTCAGATCTCATGATCTAGGAAATAGTGTCTGAATTTCTGGTAGGCCCAGACTAGGGCCAAGCACGTCTTCTCCATAGCTTGATAATTTCGTTCATAAGCCAAGAGAGTTTTCGAAATATAGTAGATGGCATACTCCTTATGGGTGTCATCCTCGTATTGAGCCAATAGGACTCCTAAAGCATTCGCATGCACGGAGATGTAGAGTAAAAGCAGTTTTCCCTGCTTCGAAGGATTCAACACGGGAGGATTAACCAAGTATGCCTTTAGTCTCTCGAAGGACCTTTGGCATTCGTCATCCCATAAGAATTTCGTTCCCTTCCTCAACAACTTGTTGAAGGGTTCGCATTTAGTCGCCAGATTCGATATGAATCGGCGAACGGATTGTAAACGACCCTAGAGGCTACGAATTTGGGTGAGATTGGAGGATGGAGCCATGTCTATGATGGCTCGACACTTAGAGGGGTCGACTTCTATACCCCTTTGGCTCACCATAAAGCCTAAAAGCTTTCTGGATTCTATTCCGAATACATATTTTTTAGGGTTTAGCTTTACTTTGTAAAGCCTAAGCCTTTCGAAAATCTTTTGCAAACATTCGATATGAGTGCATCGGGTTTTGGATTTTGCCAAGAGATCATCTACATACACTTCTACGAGCTCATGAATCTGATCATGGAAGATCATGGTCATGGCTCGTTGGTATGTTGCGCCGGCATTTTTCAAACCAAAGGGCATGACTGTATAGCAGTACGTGCCCCATGGGGTTGTGAAGGCGGTCTTACCCTGATCTCGTGGACTTAGTTTAATTTGATTATAGCCTGCCATCCATAAATGAAAACATTTCATGATTTGCAGTGCTATCGACTATCAAATCTATGTTTGGTAAAGGATAATTATCCTTTGGAGTGGCTTTATTCAGGTTTCTGAAATCGATGCATATTCGAATTTTCCCATTGGTTTTTCGAACTATGACGATGTTTGACAACCAATCAGAATACGCAATGGGTTTTATAAATCCGGCTTTTAACAGATCTTCTAAACCCTCTTTGACTTGCGTGTGTACATTCGGGTGTATTTTCCTAAGCTTCTGCTTTATGGGTTTTACACCTGCATCCAAGGGAAGACGATGCTCGACAATGCTGGGGTCTATGCCCGGCATGTCTTCATACGTCCATGCAAATACATCTAAATAGGTTCGTAGAAATGCAATGAATGCTAATCTTTCAGGTTCATGCAAACATGCGCCTATTTTGATGGATTTGGGATTGGAATCATCCCCTAGGTTTATCTCTATGAAATCTCCTCCTACTGATTGGGAAGGTCTTTCAAAATCGAGAATTTTATGAAATTCTGGGAGCTCAGAAGCGGGATCTTCCTCAAAGGGATCCACTTTTGGGGCTTGGGTTCACTGAAGTCAAGGTGACTCCGATTTTATACTTCACATGAAGTGGAAGGATGTTGAGCCCTCCTCCACCATCGACTAGGCACCTGTCCAGAGAGTGGTTATTCAGAACCACCTCGATATGCAGGGCTTGGTTGTGGGATTCGTAGGGTCTATCTACATCATCTTCCGAGAAAGTGATGGGCGATTTTGCTCCTAATAAAGCCACTTGGGCAGACAAGGATTCTGGACTTATGTTCGAATCAACCTTGGCCCTTTTTAGAATTTTCTCTAACACGAGTCTATGCCAAGGCGAGGTTTGTATAAGCTCTAGGATAGACATGTGGATAGGAATCTTTGAAAGGTGGTTTTCGAAGTCATAAGGATTTAGGATGACCTTGTCCTTGTCTGCTTTTGGCAGAACACCAGGGATACATGCTTTTGAGGGGCCAGGCACACTGACCACCTTTTTAGCACCTTGTAGGTGCGGGAGTTGATAGATCCTCCCGGATCTAGTTACTTCCCCCACGACCAGCCTAGGGTTCGCGCTAAATTTGGCTCTAAGGATGAGTTGAGGAGAACCTTCGAGTTTCAAAATTGGTTTTGCCGGGGATTCCACTTTTGGTGGTCCCCGAATGACGACTTGGGCGGGTTTCTTGTATAATACAAGAGTGGGCGCACAAGTGGGTCGACCAGACTCTAGTTTTTGCGCTAGTTCCTTAGAAAAGGTGAGGGTACATACCTCCTTTCCTTTCCCACTGCCACTGACGTGTTTGGGAAAGGGTTCTTTGAAGATAGCTTGAGGTGGCTCAGGTTCCGCAGTGACCTGGACCCGACCCTCCGCTATCAAGTTCTCAATTTTATTTAAAAGGGAGAAACAATGTTTGGTATCATGGCCTTTGAGCCGATGATACTTACAAAATCTGTTTAAATACCCCCCCTTGGAAGTGACTCCTTCGGGGATTTCGGGGAGTTCTATCATGCCATGGGCAAGTAGGAGGTCTAGGACCTCCGACACAGGCTGCCCCAGCGGAGTGTACTCCCGTTTTTCAACCGGTTTTTGAAAGGTTCACTCCCTTTTGTTTTCTAGTTTTTCAAAATTTTTATAAGTGCTTGCCACGCCTGGATCCACCCAGACATTGGCGATTTTATGGGGCTTTGCCCCTTTGTCCATTGTGGGTAGCCCAAAAGTGATGGGCTTTTCCAAACGGGTTTTAGAAACGGCACTTCCTTTCCATAAGTGATCGTATGTCCCTTTTCTTAAGTTGGTTTCGAAAAGGGATGCCTTTTTGATCAACTTATGGAAAGTTGAGATCTCATGGAGCGAGAGAAGGGTTTTTAACTCGCTTTTAAAGTTATCAAGGATGAGCATTACTGCGCATCCTTCGGATATGGGCTCTCGCACTTGGCCCAAAAGTGACCTCCATCTTATAATGAAGGCATGTACGTCTTCGTTCATGCCTTGCTTTGTATCCCTTAAGGTATTCAGAGTCGGCGTGACTTCTACGTTGTGTGCAAATCTTTGCATGAAGCAGTTCGCTAACTCTTCAAAAGTAGCGAACTGGCTTAAGTCGTAGGAAGCCAGCCATTTGGCAGCTGTGCCTTTAAGGGATAAAGAGAACCAATACACCCATTTCATCGAGTCCTTTTTCTTCTTATGGGCTCGACGTGAGAAAAGCTGCAAGTGAGACCTAGGGTCTCCCATGCCATCATACCGATGGAAGTTCGGTATTTCATCGTCACTGTCTGTTTCGTAATCCATAGGAAGGAAATTAGACAGGGCATAGCTTCTTTTCTCTTTATTTTGCCCTTTCAGCAACTGCTATAGGGCTTTACGGTCCTTTTGTGTGAAGGACTCGTGGTATTGGTTGCCTTACATTACGGAGGCCTCTTTGTGCTTGCGAGGTTTTTCAGATTTTTTCTTAGGCCTTTGTTCACCGTTTGATGAACACGAATAGCCTACTTCAGCCTGTTGGTTGAGAGCATCAATTTTGGCCTCAAACTCCCTTCTCAGGTCCTCGATTTCATCTAGTTTTATTTTGTTTTTGAAAAACCTCCTAGAGTGAGAACTTGATGCGCATGAGCCTTGGCTCGATACTTCACTTGGATTGGATTTTGACATGCTTTTCAAACTTTTTTTAAATTTCCTAAGTACAAGTAAAGAAAACAAGTTAAAAATGACACCTTTTTAACAAAATTTTTCACAAGCTTCTAATTTAAAACTTGATTTTTGAAAGGCTCACGTCCCATCGGGCGTGCCAATCTCTGTAGACGCAGGAAAATCCCCGCCTCTGGCTTCTTAGGGCCTGGAGCGGATCCTCTCGTGTGTCTAAGGCCTATTTATATAAACAGGGCATGCCAGTTAGCTTACCTAAGCTAGCGAAGATATATTTTAATTCTGACTTCTAACGTGGCGACTGTGAGCAAGTGAGCTCTTTTCGTCGCAAACTTTCTTGCACCGATTCTCAAGGGTCGGTCCGTACACTTTTAAAAATCGAGTTTAAGGTAGGAAAAAGCCTACGAAGCGGTTCGAGGTGTTTTGATTCAGGTTTTTAATACGATGGCAGATTTTAGATCACGTGGATTTGCACATGCCTAAGTCTTTCCTTTTATCCCTTTATGGGCCACCTAGGTGTGTGTTATGAACACTCCACTACATGGGGTGAATTTTGAGCGGGAGTACGGGGCTTGCTTTGATGCAATATGCGTCCTACCTTGTGGTATGGCGTAGATACAATGCAAACTCACGCTACTCCAAAGGGAAAACCCGAATGTAAAGACAATGCCGAAGGGAAATAAACGAAGGGAAATAACCGAAGGGAAATGACTTGTAATGTAAATGCCGAAGGGAGATATGTATATAGGGTATATATGTGCCCTTACTTGGGTCTTGCAAATAAGAGCAAAGGCTCAATGTGGGTGCGTGCTTGAATTGAAAGACTTACACACACGACATGAAATAAAACCCAAATATAACTTGCAGTATGGCCTTGATTAAGGTCTTGGGAATAAGAGTGAAAGCTCAATGTGTGTGAGTGCTTGAATTGAAGTACTACGCACACAACATGAAATTAAACCCAAATAGTATAACACGGCCCTTACTTGGGTCTTTCAAATAAGAGCGAAGGCTCAATGTGTGTGAGTGCCTGAATTGAAAGACTTACACACAAGACATGAAATGAAAACCCAAATAGTATAGCACGGCCCTTACTTGGGTCTTTCAAATAAGAGCGAAGGCTCAATGTGTGTGAGTGCTTGAATTGAAAGACTTACACACACGACATGAAATGAAACCCAAATAGTATAGCTCGGCCCTTACTTGGGTCTTTCAAATAAGAGCGAAGGCTCAATGTGTGTGAGTGCTTGAATTGAAAGACTTACACACACGACATGAAATGAAACCCAAATAGTATAGCTCGGCCCTTACTTGGGTCTTTCAAATAAGAGCGAAGGCTCAATGTGTGTGATTGCTTGAATTGAAAGACAACACACCCAACTTAAGCAAAACCCTACGTAAGTTAAAATATATATATATATATATATATATATATATAGATTAGGGGCTGATTAGGCCCGTGTGTGTTCAAAATCATGCACGACTAAGAGAGTGCACGTGTGTGTGGGTGTGCCAAGCCACGTTATTACAAGTGGGGGGAGACTATGCTCCGTTATTACAACCCCGTATTGAATTAAATTCTTAAGCAAGTATACAACTAAGGACCGAGTTAGGCACTTACTAATAGCTGGTCCGAAGAAGCCTTGCTTGAGCGTGGGCTTGGCCTTCGCCTTGGGCTGCAAGAGGGAGCTCCGCGGAGTTGATCGGCAAGAGGGGCTGCTGGCCTGCTGCAAATGGGGCGCGGGAGAGGTGCCTTGAAGATGGCCGGCTGCTTAGCGAAGGGCTGCTAGGGTGGGTAGGCGATGGTGGATGGGAAGGGAGCTAGCTAGGGTATGGGGTAAGGTAGTGGTGGGTGTGGTGAGGTGATATGGGTAGGTGTTAAGGGAAGATGGTGGTGGTACAGGTGGCTGAGAGTGGAGGGGGAGTGGAGAAGAGGTGAGGTGAGGGATGGGGTACTAACCGGCGATGATGGGAGGCGGTGGTTGGTTGAGGAGCAGCCGGGTGTGGTGGAGCAACTGGTTCGGCCGGATGAGAAGGATGGCGATGGGTGGTTGGCCAGCGGGGGTGTGGTGGAGCAGGTGGAGCACGATGGAGGCTGGTGGTGGTGCAGGTGGAAGACCCGGTGGGGAGTGGTGCAGGTGGCTGGTGGTTGGGCTGGAAAGGGTGGAGAGAGATGATGGTGGAAGATGGGAAAGCCCGCCCCCTAGGGGGGGGTTTATATAGGGTTGCAAGAGGCAGTTGGGGCTGGTATTAGGGTAGTGGTAAGGTGGTCTAGGGGTGGTGGTATGGTAGTAAGGTGGGCTGGTATTAGGGTAGGGCCAGATATTTTAAATACAAGGGGTTTTGGGTAGATTGTGTGCTAGGTTTAGGTGGGGTGGTTTAGAGGTTTAGGGTTTAGCTAGGTGGGTTGGTTTTGGGGTGAGGTTTAGTGAGGTGGGTTAGGTGATTAGGCTAGGATTAGGTTAGGTTTAGAGAAATTAACCTAGGTTTAGGGAAGGATTAGGGAAGTGGGTTAGGTGATTAGGTTGGGATTAGGCCGGGATTAGGGAAGTGGGTTAGGTGATTAGGCTAGGATTAGGACCAGATTAGGGTAGAAGGCTAGGATTAGGTGTTTTTGGTTAGGATTAGATTAAGGAGCTCCCTTTGCATGACCCATGGACCCTAATCATATCATGTTGGTGCAGCCCTAGGTTAGGTTTTGGCTAATTACAAGCTTAAACCCATGTTAACTAGGCTAACCCACATGATTAACCCCAAACTTGACACACAAGTCAAGCTTAATTACAACACTCCCAAATCTTATCCTCCCCACTCTCTCTCATGCCCATAATCCCACGTGAAATTCAAGTGGGCCCCACCTCCATTTATGAGAAGGTGATGTGGGCCATGGATGTGGATATTGGATTGGATCTCTGGATCCAAATCTAAATCCAAGTCCACACATGGGTTTGGATTGGGATATGGATATATATGGTCCAGATCCGATCCAAACTGAATTCTTACTCCTTCGAGCTGTGTTCGAAACGAACGGTTTGTGCGGGGTCTGACAGCATCAGTACTCCGTCTGTGTTGGGTCTTCGCCAACATGATCGTCCGCCTCTGTTTTCGCCTTTCGAAGCTGATTTCAAATGGTGTTTTGATGATAACAGGGTCTTGGACGTTCGAGATCCTGGGGGTGGATTCAATACAAGAGTTGCTGTGCCGAGCTCAACATGTGCTCCGTTTTTGGGCTCTCTTTGACTTCGCTGGTCCTGTCTTGATTAGGCCAAGCTGCTTCGGGGTTTCAAAAACGTGTTTTAAAAGGTTTTTAAAGCCATATTATACATTTTTGAAATATAAAATTCAAAACATATGTACAGAGTTGCCTAGAAGGCTCCTGGGTTTCCAGACTCAAAATGGCCCTTTGGGGCTGCTTTGTATAAAACCAGGTTGTTTTGAGGAGTTCGTGGGATTTCGGGGTGTTTACACAACCCAACTGAATTGAAATACATATATAGAATAAGAGTGAAGGCTCAATGCACGAGTGTGTGGAGTGTGTAAATGTAAAGATAACACACACAGCTCTTACTAGAGTCTTGGGAGTAAGAGCGAAGGCTCAATCGTGCACGTGTGTGCTTGATGTACGAGATTAAGAGCTAAAGCTCAAGTGCTCATGTGTGCTTCGTGTATCAAGCCACATTATTACATTCCGGATGGAGGCAACGCTCTGTTATTACAACCCCGTATCATGAATTAAATTGAATGGAAAGAAACTCAATATATATCAAAAGAGACTTACACTTTCCAGGTTCTTGATTTGGGATTGTACAAGAGACAAGTTCAGCTTCTTCTTATGGAGTCCGGGGTACGTGGGAGCAAAGCCGGAGAGCTTGGAAGCACCTGGAGATGAGAGCAGCAAGGTTTTTTTGGATTTGGAGGCCACTTGGGGCTGTTTTGGGGTGTAGTTGGGGCCGATCCTAGGCAAGTCACGGCTAGGTTAGGGGCTGGTTAAAGCTTTGAGGTTCGGCCAAGGTTGATGGCCAAAGGGAATGGGTTCGGCCAAGGTGGCTGTCCTAGGTAAGTCAAGGCGAGTATGGGACTGGTACATGGCCAACATGGCCGTGTGTTTAGGGCTGAAAGGAGACACGGCCTGCACCAGCAGGCCATGGGGTCTTAGCTAGGTGAATGACCTGCCGAATGGTGGGTCTTGTTTGGGTTTGGTAAAGGTAGGAGTTCGGCCAGGTCTTGGCCGTGTGTTTAGGTAAATGGCCTGCCTGGTTTGGTAAAGGTAGGAGTTTGGCTAGGTCTTGGCAGTGTGTTTAGGTAAATGGCCTGCCAAAAAGGCAGGCTAGGTTTTAGGTGAGTGGGGGTAGAACACAACCTGGTTAGGCCATGAGTTTTTAGGCAGGCCAGGTTGTGGTGAAAAACAAGGAAGCCCGACCAACTTTGGCCGGGATGTTTTAGGTATGTGGGGTGTTAAGGATATGGTAGGAAACCGAGTGCATTAGGCACTCGATTTAGTTAGGCTTTTGAGGTTGAATGGGTAGGACCTAAGGGAGGGTGTAAGGCCAAGGTTTAGGGGAGATTAGGTTCAATGGGATCTAAGGAAGGCTCGGACAGATGGTGGCCGAGCTTGGGTGGGTTCAAGGGGGAGTTCGGCCAAAGGCTGGCCGAACTTGGCTGGTTCTTGGGAGAGTTCGGCCAAAGGTTGGCTGAACTTAGCTGGTTCTTGGGGGAGTTCAGCCAAAGGTTGGCCGAACTTGGCTGGCCTAAAAGCAACGTAAACGCGAAAAGGCTCGTTTCTGGTCTTGTAAACCAAGAGCGTAGAAATTTTCGTGCTTACAGCTAGCTGCCAAGGCAAAAATGTGCGTGAGAGTGTTGAGCAAGTGCTCGGGTGCCCTTTGTGTGCAAGTGTGGAATTGAAATGACAACGCACACAGCTGAAAGTAACAACCCGAATGAAATTGCAACGCACACGACTCTTACTAGAGTCTTTGGAGTAAGAGCGAAAGCTCAATGCGTGTGTGTGCAAATAGTGTACAATTAAGAGTGAAAGCTCAAGTGTACGTGGGTGTCTTGTGTACGAAATAAGAGCTAAGGCTCAAGTGCATGTGTGTGTCTCGTGTACGAGATAAGAGCTAAGACTCAAGTGCACGTATGTGTCTCGTGTGTCAAGCACCAATATTACATCTCGGGGGGAGACCACACTCCATTATTACAGCCCCGTATCAAAATTGAATTAAGTATGAAAGAAGTAATGTAAAAACCGAATTTAAACACTTACAAGTGGACAACTTTTCTTCTCCTTGCTCGCGCTTGGGCTTGTGTCCACCTTAGGCAGCCAAGAGGGGTCTCTCTAGGTGGGTTTGAGAGAGAGTTTAGGTATGGGCTTGCTAAGGGTTAAAGAAAGTAACGGGTGCTTGGAGCTTGGGTTCGGCCAAAGGGTAGGTTTTACTAAGGCTAGTCACTACCTAATGGGGGCTGGTCCTAGGGTAGGTCACGACCTAAGGGTGCAGCCAGGCTAAGGCACAACAAGGTGTGGGTGGCCCTAAGGGGTGGTTGGCCCTATGATGGGTCGGCTGGACTGGGGCAGCAACTCGGTGCTAAGCGTCGGGTGTGACAGGGCACGGGGTGCTGGGCGTACAAGACAGCAGCGTGGGGTGTTGAGGGCGTCTGGCGTTGGGGTGCAGGGCTCGGGACGCAGGCAGCGCTCGCTGAGGCACAGGGCGCGCTGCAGGCGAAGGGATGCAGGCAGGGAGCGGGGTGGCGCTAGGGCGCACGATTGGGCCGGGGGCGTCGAAGGTGGTCTTGGGGTGAACTTAGGTGGTTTTAGGTGTTTGGTTTGAGTCAGTTAGGTTAGGTTTAGATTAGCTAGGGTGAGGTTTAGTGATGTGGATTAGGTGATTAGGCTAGGATTAGGAGGCCTACCTCTTCGAGTCAGTTCTTCTTGGTTGAGCCCACGTCCATGCCATGGTTGCAGCCTTCCTTGATCGAGCCCACCTTGGTTGCAACCCACTTAGCCAACAAGGCTTGAACCCACCTCACCCTTGAGCCAACATGGCTAGGTTTGCGTGAATTGCCTTTTGGGACCCCCTCACCTCTATTTATAGGCAAGTGAGGTGGGTCTTGGGTTTGGATTTGGGTTCGAGATCCAGATCCAAATCCAAATCCAAATACTATTTGGATCTGGATATTTATGACCAGATCCGATTCAAATCCAAACATTTATATGGATATGAATTTGGATATTTTGGTCCAAATCTAATCCAATCCAAACACTATTTGGATCCAATCCAAATCCAAACACTATTTGAATCGATCCAAATCCAAACACTATTTTGATATGGATCTAGATGTATATGGTCTAGATCCGATCCAATTTTTCTCTGAGCAGTCCTTCTTGGTGTTTCAAGACGGACGGTATGTGCGAACCCTAGCTTCATCAGCGCTCTGTATTATGCTGGGTTTTCCCCAACTTTATCGTTCAAACTCCTTCTCGCCTTTTTGGACTTCATTTCTACTTATTTTCGTTGTTTTTGGCTTAAATTTCTGCTGCTTGGGTGGATGTGCTTGACTTGGCTTTTGGGTGCTCTAGGCCTACAGTCTGCATCGGGCCTGAGCTTTCTTTTTGCCTTTTGACCCTGGCTTTTATCAGGCCAGGGTGCTGCTTTTGGGCTTCTGCACCTGTTTTTGAGGTTGTTTTGGCATTAAGGCTTTTGGAGCTACTTTTTGGGCTGCTTCTTGATCAGGTGTCGTCCTTCATGCTTCACCTGTTTAATTTGGCTCTTTATGAAATTGGGACTTTGCCCGAGTTTAAGAAATTCACATTTTGATCGGGGTTTAGGCAAAATTTTGAAGCTTTTACAACCCCTGGGTTTTCGAAAAACTCTGGTTGTGAAATAAATTTTCAAACCAGGTGTTTGTTTTCGAAATTCATTTTATTTTGGGGTGTTTACAGGGGGGAGACCATGCTCCATTATTACAACCTCGTATCAAAATTGAATTGAAATTTAGAGGAGTAAGGTAAAAACCGAATTTAAACACTTAAAATGATTCGGCTTTTCTCTCCAATCCGCTCGTGCTTGGGTTTGTGTCCACCTTGGCAGCCAAGAGTGGTCTCCCTAGGTGGGCTTGAGAGAGTGTTGTGTGAGTTCGGGTGTGCTTAGGGACACGCCGGAGGCTTAGGCCTAGTTCGGCCAAAGGGGTAGGGTTGGCTAAAGGTGAGTGTCTTAGGCGCGAGCTAACTAAGGCAAGTCACGACCTAAAGATAGGGCAGGTCCTAAGCGGCCCTAAGGGGAAGGCTTAGGTGCGGGCTTGCTAAGGTAGGTCATGGGTGGAAGGTGGTAGGTCGGTGCTGCAGCAAGGCAGCCGGGGCACACAGGCGCTAGGCACCAGGCTCGGGACAGGGGCACGGTAGTGGCGCGGGGCATGTAGCAGGGCGTCGGGCGTGGGGCGCTGCGGGTGTCTAGCGCGTGGGGCGCACGGTAAAGGCACTAAGGCACCGCAAGGGTGCATAGGGAGCACGGCAGGGGCGGCGCTAGGTCTTGATTCAAACCGAGTGTAGCTGCACTCGGTTGGTGTTAGGTTTAGGGGTTTTGGGTAGTTTTGAGTCGGTTTAGGTGAGAGGGCTAGGTCTAGGTTAGTTTGGGTGAGGTTTAATGAAGTGGGTTAGGTGATTAGGCTAGGTTTAGGGTGGGGTTAGGAGGCCTACCTCTTGGAGCCGGTCCTTCTTGGTTGAGCCCGTGTCCACGCCTTGGTTGTAGCCTTCCTTGGTCGAGCCCACCTTGGTTGCAACCCTTGTCTAGACCCACTTAGCCAACATGGCTTGAACCCACCTCACCCTTGAGCCAACATGGCTAGGTCTATCTCTCACTCTCTCTCCTCCCAAGCATTTCACGTGTAACATTTTGGGGACTCCCTCACCTCTATTTATAGGCAAATGAGGTGGGTCTTGGATATGGATTTTGGATTTGGGTCTTGGAATCCATATTCGATCCAAACACTATTTGGGTCTAGATCTTGGATCTTGGATATTTTGGATCCAGATCCGACCCAAATATTTAGTTGGTTTTGGATCTCGGATCTCAGATATTTTGGATCCAAATCCAATCCAAACACTATTTGGATTTGGATCTAGATATTTGGGTCTAAATCCAATCCAAATTTCTTTTCCTCAGTCCTTTCTGGCATTTTTCAAGATGGACGGTTTGTGCAGGCCCTAGCTGCATCAACGCTCCATCTTATGCTGGGTTTTCCCCAACTTTGTCATCCGAACTCCTTCTCACCCTTCTGGACTTCGTTTCTGCTCATTTTCATCGTTTCTGGCTTGAATTTCTGCTGCTTGGGTGGATGCTCTTGGCTTAGCTTTTGGTGCTTCGGGCTTGCAGTCTGCTTCAGGCCTGGGCCTTCCTTTTGCCTTTTGAACCTAGGTTTTATCAGGCCAGGGTGCTTTCTTTGGGCTTCTAAACCTACTTCTGAGGCAACTTTTGCATTCAGGCTTCACCTATTGAATTTTGGCTTTTTGCAAAATTGGAACTTGGCCCATATATGAGAAATTCAACTTGAACGGGGTTTGGACAAAATTTAAAGCTTTCGCAACTCCTGGGTTTTCAAAAACTCCAAAATCTGGTTTTGAACTGAATTCTCAAACCTGGTGTTTATTTTTGAAATTCGTTTTATTTTAGGGTGTTTACAGATGCCCCTCTTTGGCATTATCCAACCCCTATTGAATTTCTCCTTGGATTTGTCCTCGAGAATATGGGATCGTCCCAGTTTTGAGAAAACATTTTTGTGCCCAGTAAGAGGGCATTTTCGCCAAAAGGGGACTTTACCTAAGATGGTTCTAGTCCTGAATGGTATTGTGCAAGTGTCCATGCATGCCCATATGAATGAATGGCATGGAATGACATGCTAGGAAATATGGTTTTGTAGAGACTTAAATAGAATGGTCGAACTCGGGAGTCTTATGAAGACCTGCTGCACCAAGTGAGCTGGTCTTATGTTACTCGATGTTCAAGGATTTTCTAAATTTATTTTTGAAAGAGGAAAACTTCCTTTTAGCTTCAATCCTAAGGATTTCAGCTTTTCGTGTTTCCCTTTACTTGAGTCTTAACACTCGCTAATCTAGCGAAGGTTTTATAAGAAACTCAAACCATATTTCAAAATTCCTACGCCTTACTTAAAACGTCTAATTCTCAAACAAGATGAGATTCAAGTAAGCAAATCCTATTTTTACTTTAGGATTCCTTGAAATGAACCTTTCTTCACTGGGAAAAGTAGCAGGGATGGGGAAAGAGCTACCACGGTCCCTTCTGGAGTGTCTCGTGGTTTGAGGTAAAGAGGCGGAAAACTGCTCTTTTTGAGATTTTGGCTATTTTTTTCTATTTTTCATAGAGGGTCTCCCTTTGGGAGTATTTTTTCTTTGTTCCCTCTTTTCCATAGAATAAATGATTTTTCTTTTTGGATTCAGCTTTCTTTTGGGGAAGAGTTTTTTGTAGGGATTTCCCTTTTTGCTTTTTGCCAAGTTTTCCTTTCGGGGAAGAGAAGAGAAGGGGGGAAGGACTTATACCAAGGATCTACTCGATTCATCCCAGATCAGCCTATTTAGAAATAGCACGTACTACTTGCAAGTATCTTGCTATTTTGAACCAGGCCTTCTTTTGTAAGAAGAAGGATTTTGAAATGTAACCCATTGGTTTTTAAAACTCCGCTTTTTCACAAGCATCGAGTCTCTCATTCGGGGTTGCAGAATCTACCTTGATCCTTACTCACAAAGTTACAAAGGAGATTTTCCTCTAAATATTTTTGAAATAGGACTTAGCTTAGACCCTACACATGGTATTTTTTCAAATATTGAGCATTCATAGGGTCTGCTAAGTTCCTACCCTCAACATCGACTAACCAGTAGGCGTTGTTCGTGGTGGTTCCACGTACAACATAAGGACCATCCCACTTGGGCCGCCACTTTCCAAGTGGATGTGGGCCACGATGTTAGATGATTTTTAGCACAAGGTCTCCCACTTTGAAGTGGCGAGGTCTCATATGCTTCTCATAGTGTCCGGCTACCCTTTGCCGGTATGCATGTGCATGATCCATGGCAAGGAGCCTTCGCTCATCTAGTAAATCAAGCTCGGCCATTCTAGCATGCTGTAGCGTCTCTAGGGGAAGGTCGAGTGCAAGTGATGTATGAAATGAATGAAGTTTGGTATGAATGGGGAGAATGGTGTTTGTGTCATAGACCAACTCAAATGGCGTGGCATTTGTGGGGGTTCGGATGGAAGTCCTATAAGCCCATAAGGCTTCATCCAACTTCTCATGCCATGTCCTACCCTTCTCTAAAGTTTTCTCAATAATGCTTATGAGAGTCTTATTGGTGGCTTCAGCTTGGCCGTTGCCTTGAAGGTAGTAGGGCGATGAGAAGTGGCGAGTTATGCCATACGTGTTACATAACTTTACCATCCTCTCGTTTTTGAAGGGGGTGCCATTGTCATACACTAGGTCTTTTGGAACCCGAAATCGAGCCAAAATATTTTTCCTAATGAACGCCACTACATGTTGCCCCTGGACATTGGTTAGGGAGGTAGCTTCAACCCATTTGGAAAAGTATTCAGTGGCTGCTAGGATAAACCTATGCCCGTTTGATGCATGTGGAAATATTGGTCCTATGATATCAAACGCCCACATGGTGAATGGCCAGGGGCTGACCACGAAATTTAATGTGGATGACGGGGTATGAATGGCGTGTCCATGCACTTGACATGGGTGACATTTCCTAACATGGTCATGGCAATCCTGCTTTAAAGTGGACCAAAAATAACCCGCTCTAAGTATTTTCATTGCCATCATATTGGCATTTACATGCCCTCCACATTCTCCATCGTGGAATTCATGCATTACTATCCTAGCCTCCTCCAGGTCGACACACCTCAATAAGATGCCAGTAAAACTCTTTTTGTAAAGAATCCCTCCCAAAATCAGATATCGGGTTGAAATCTTTCGAATAAAAGCTTTGTCTTTGATCGAAGCGAATTCTGAAAATCCTCCATTTTCTAAGAACTCTTTAATGTCTTGAAACCAGGGTTTTTCAGTGGAAGCTGTGTTATTTTGGTAAATCTCCAAATCGTGTGTGGATGGAGTGGGCGAGTGCCATATTTCCATGGGTCTGGTTCCCAAAGTGGGATCGACCCTTGGGCTGAGCCCAAGGATGAGAGGGCATCGGCTATGACATTATCTTCTCTTCTTACGTGTGTGAGTGTACATGATTTGAACAACTCGACCAGCTTGGTGGCCAACTCGTGGTATGGAAGAAGTTTTTCGTTTTTGACTTGCCAAATTTTTAACACTTGGTTTATGACAAGTAAAGAATCTCCAAAGACTTCGATGCATGATGCCCCTAGAGTTTTCAAAATTTTCAAGCCTTGTATGAGTGCTTCATACTCGGCTGTATTGTTGGAACATTCGAAATCTAGGCAAATGGTGATGGGTATTTCTCCCTTTTTAGGGGATATGAGGATGATTCCTGCCCCAGCCCCTCTTTGGTTTCGTGCCCCATCGAAGTGCATCTTCCACACTTGGTTTTCATTTGAGCAATTTGATAAGATATGATTTTGAAATTGGTTTTGAAAGATGCCTTCATCAGGCATTTTATCAAGTGTGGGATATGAATCCTCCAAAGGGAAGTCGGCCACATAGTCGGCTAGGGCTTGCCCCTTGATAGAGGTTTGATGGTGAAAATTCAGGTCATACTCCATCCAGAGGAGCTGCCATTTACCCAGTCTACCCGTGAGGATATTTTTTTCAAACAAATGCTTGATTGGATCAAGCCTAGACACTATCCATATCTCATGATCTAGGAAATAGTGTCGAAATTTCTGGCATGCCCATACCAAGGCCAAGCACGTCTTCTCCATGGCTTGATAATTTCATTCATAAGCCAATAGAGTTTTCGAAATATAGTAGATGGCATACTCTTTATGGGTATCATCCTCATATTGAGCTAATAATGCACCCAAAGCATTCGCATGCACAGAAATATAAAGCAAAAGAGGTTTTCCTTGCTTTGGAGGGTTTAAAACAGGAGGATTAACCAAATACGCTTTTAATCTTTTGAAAGCTTTTTGGCAATCGTTGTCCCACACGAATTTCACTCCTTTTCTCAAAAGTTTGTTGAAAGGTTCGCATCTTGTAGCGAAGATTGAAATAAACCTTCTAATTGATTGGAGGCGACCTTGGAGGCTTCGGATTTGTGTTAAATTGGAGGGTGGAGGCATATCAATGATGGCTCGACACTTAGAGGGGTCGACCTCAATACCCCTTTGGCTCACCATAAAACCTAAAAGCTTACCGGATTCTACTCTGAAGATGCACTTTTGAGGGTTTAGTTTCACCTTATAAAGCCTCAATCTTTCAAAAACTTTTTGCAAAGATTTGATATGGGTATCTCGGGTTTTTTTATTTCACCAAGAGATCATCCACATACACCTCTAAGAGCTCATGAATTTGATCGTGAAAGATCATGGTCATGGCTCTTTGGTATGTGGCACCAGTGTTTCTCAAACCAAAGGGCATGACTGTATAGCAGTACATGCCCCATGGTGTGGTAAAAGCAGTTTTAGCCTGGTCTCTTGGGGCTAATTTCATTTGATTATAGCCCGAGTAGCCATCCATAAAGGAAAACATTTCATGATTTGCAGTACTATCGACTATCAAATCAATGTTTGACAAAGGGAAGTTATCCTTTGGCGTGGCTTTGTTCAAGTTTCTAAAATCAATGCAAATTCGTATTTTCCCATTGGATTTTTGAACTACAACAATGTTTGAAAGCCAATCAGAATACGCAACGGGTTTTATAAAACCAACTTTAAGCAGATCTTCTAAGCCCTCTTTTACTTGCGAATGGACATTCGGGTGAATCTTCCTAAGCTTTTGTTTTATGGTTTTTGATTCTAGATCTAGGGGAAGACAATGCTCTACCACTTTCGGATCTATACCTGGCATGTCTTCGTAAGTCCATGCAAACACATCGATATAGGTTTTCAAGAATGCAATGAATGATGCTTTTTCATGCTCATGCAAACATGCGCCTATCTTACTATGCTTGGGTTTTGACTCATTCCCTAAGTTGATCTCTATGAAATCCCCTCCTACATAATTTAAAGGTTTTTCAAAATCAAGGATTTTGTTAAACTTGGGAAGCTTAGAGGTTAGATCCTCCTTAGGGAGAAGGGGGATCCCCTTCCGAGCCTTGATCATTCTCGAGAATTCTAAATCCTAGGGAATTTGGAGAGGATGCAGGATTTTTGCAAACACCTAGTTTTGATTTTGGAGTTTCTACAGGTTTTGAAGACTTGGGTCCTTTTATTAAGACGATTTCTTCAAAAACCTTGGTTTTTTCCAAATTTTTACCAGGGGCTGCTATACACAAGGTTTTGTTTTTGGAATTTTCCAATTTTTTGATTTTTTTTTCTTTTGCAAAGCAAAGCTATTTGGAGCTATACAAACTACAACTTTTTTGGATTTTTCGCAGATTTCTAATGTTTTTGGTTTTTGAGATTTTTCAAATTGTTTTTGTATTTTGGGAATTTGTAATTTTTTTGGATTTTGGTTTAAGGAGGGTTCTTACATCATACCTACAAAAGAAAATGCCACAAATTAGACTCTAAATAAGAGGTCTAAATCATAGGTTTCTGCTTCACTAGGTTGCAGGGCACCCTTGACCCAGGTGGTCGCAGGTGGAGGTTCTCATGGTATTTTTGGAATATAGCCTATCCCATATCGGCTTGGGTTTGCACTTGACACTATGGGCTTGAGGCAACCTTGGTTTTGGGTCCCTAGACTTTGGTATGGCATGTACCCCATGTTCAATAGCATGTTCCATGAATTTTGTTTTTTGAAAAGTTTTGATATAATTCGTGGTTTTGGAACTTGCTATCATCCATGTCATGCATGAACAGTTTCTTATCTAGGGTTTTTGGAAATAATTGACACTTGGTCTTCCCTAGGATGGTTATGGTTTTAGGTGGGCAAGCCTTGGGCTGCCCTTTGATACACACGACCTTCCTAGGCTTTTGGAGGATGAGCTTGGGTGTCTCGACCAAGGACTTTCCAAGGTTGTCCTTGTAAACACCCCAACATCCCACGACTTTCATAAAACATACCTGGTTTATAAAAACCAACTTCAAAAAGGCACTTTGAGTTCTGAAAACCCAGGAGCTTTCTCAAAATCCTGTAAATAGTGTTTTGAAGCACTGTATCAAAGTATAAGCTTTTAAAACCCGGGCTAAGCCCCATTTTCTAAGAAGCCAAAAATGAATAGGTGAAGCATGCAAAGATGATACCTGATCGAGAAGCAGCTGAACAAGTGGCTCACAAAGGCCAATTACAGAAGCATACTCAGAAGTAGTTTCTAGAGCCCAAGAGAGCATCCTTGCCTGATAAAAGCCAGGTTCAAAAGGTGAAAGGAAGGCCCAGACACGAAGTAGGTTGCAAGTCAGGAGCACCAACCAGCCAGATCAACCATCCTTGTTCAAGCATCAAGAATCTAAACTGGAAAAGTTAGAAATGAGCAGAAATAGAGTCCGAAAAGGCGAAAAGGAGTCCGAACAACAAAGATTGGGGAAACCCAACACCAGACAGAGCGCTGATGAAGCGAAGGCCCGCACAAATCGTCCACCTCGAAAAGCCAAGAAGGTCCATCTAGAGAAAATTTGGATTGGATCTGAACCATAAATATCCAGATCCATATCCAAATAGTGTTTGGATTTGGGTCAATATAAATAGTATTTGGATTTGGATTGGATCCAAATAGTATTTGGATTGGATCAGATCTGGACCAAAATATCCAAATCCATATCCATAAAAATGTTGGATTTGGATCGGATATGGATCTTAAAATATATGAGATCCAAGATCCAGATCCAAATAGTGTTTGGATCAGACATGGATTCCACGATCCAAACCCAAGACCCATATCCAAGACCCACTTCACTTGCCTATAAATAGGAGTGAGGGGGTCTCCACAAGTTCACGTGAAACTCAACTTTGAAGGAGCTTGGAGGAGAGAGAGGGTATTAAGGTGAGTGCTTAGTGCTTTCTTAATTTTGCTTAGGGGTTTAATTGTGGGCTTAAAGGGGGATTAGTATGGGCTACACCACATTGATTTAGGGCTGGATTTGCTTGAACAAGGAGGCGTAGAGTGGCTAGCTTGGAGCTTGAGCACACCCCAACCGCACCCTAAGGTAAGCCTACAACTCACCTAGCCACCTCTCTCGAACCCCTCTAGACCACCTAAGTCGAACCCACCTAGACCTAGCCGAACCCACCTAACTATCCCACAACACCCCTAACCCTACTTGCACCCACCTAAACCCCCAACCAACTCCACTTCAAGACTCCCAGCCACCCCTAGCCTTACCCTCTCCCGCGCCGCGCACCCTGCGAGCACCCCACGTGCCCCACGCCTCGCTACCTCTTGTAAACACCCTGAAATCCCATGAACTTCTCAAATAACCTAGTTTTGTAAAAGCAGTTCCAAAGGGCTATTTTGAGTTTGGCAACCCAGGAGCCTTCCAAACAAACCTTGTACATTTGTTTAAACTATATATGTTTTAAAATATGTATAATATAGTTTTAAAACCTTTTAAAAGATGTTTTGAAACCCCATAAAGTGACTTGGCCTGATGAAAGCAGGACCAAAAGAGCAAAAGAGAGCCCGGAACCAAAGCACATGTCGAGCCCAGCACAACAACTCTCGTATTAGATTCATCCCCAGAATCTCGAACATCCAAGCCCCTGTTATCAAACAAATCATTCGAAATCATCTCCAGAAGGTGAAAACAGAAGCGAACGACCATGTTGGCGAAGACCCAACGCAAGACGGAGTACTGATGTTGTCAGGCCCTGCACAAACCGTTCGTTTCGAACATACCCTGAAGGAGTCAGAATTCAGCTTTGGATTGGATTTGGACCATATATATCCAGATCCCAATCCAAACATATATGTGGATTTGGATTTGGATTTGGATCCAAAGATCCAATCCAATATCCACATCTCGGGCCCACATCACCTTCTCATAAATGGAGGTGGGGTCCACTTGAAATTCACGTGGGATCTTGGGCATGAGAGAGAATGGAGAGGATTAAATGTAAGGGCAATGTGTTAAGCTTGACTTGTGTGTGAAGTTTTGGGTTAATCATGTGGGTTAGCCTAATTAGTGTGGGTTTAAGCTTGTATGAACCTACACCTAACCTAGGGCTGCACCAACATGATGCAATTAAGTCCATGGGCCATGCAAAGGGATGCTCCTAACCCAATCCTAAGCCAAAACCCCTAATCCTAACCATTTGCCCTAAACCTGACCTAATCCTAGCCTAATCACCTAACCCACCTCACTAAACCTCACCCTAAGCCCAACCCACTTCCCTAATCCCAACCTAATCACCTAACCCACTTCCCTAATCCTTCCCTAAACATAGCCTAATTCCCCTAATCCCGACCTAATCCTAGCCTAAACACCTAACCGACCTCACTAAACCTCACCCTAAGCCCAACCCACCTAGCTAAGCCCTAAACCACTAAACCACCCCACCTAAAACCCTAACACACCATATCCCTAAAACCACCTAACCTAAATATGCCCCCCCCCCTAAATACCTAGCCCACCTTATTCCCAAACCACCACCACCTAACCACTAAACCAGCCCCCCCAAAACCAGCCCCAACCGACCCCAACAAAAACTATAACCCCCCCCCCCCTAGTGGGCGGGTTTTTGGGAAAGTCTCTTTGGGCCAGCCGAGCCCCCTCTCCTCTCTCATCTCTTTCCTTCTTCTCTCACCTGCTCCACCTTGGAACTCCGGCCAGCTCCACTCCACACCACCATCACCTCCCGGCCAGCTTCACTCCACGCCACCTTCCACCCGACTGCACCAACCTTCCACCGTTCGGCTGCCTCCCTTGGACACCACCCTCTCTTCAACTCCCCCTCCACTCTCAACCACCACACGCCACCCTTCCTTAGTCTAGTCTCCACCTCATCCAGCCGGCCACCACCTAACTACCTGCCACCATTCAGCCACAACCGACTGCAACACCCGCAGCCTTACCTCCTTCCCTTAGACAACCCCTAGTTAAGACCCTTAGCTTTACCTTCCCTAGGACCCGCCCCTCCTTTACCTTAGACAGCCCCACACCTTAGCTCCCCTTTACCTTTCCTAAGCACCCCCTAACTACCCCAGCCAAGGCAGCAGCACCCCCTCCGTTCGGCTAGTGCCAAGGCGCCACATCCGCACCTTTGTCGTTCGGCCAGCACCCTCCTTTGTCGCGCCCTTCCGAGGAGCTCCCCCTTGCAGCCCAAGGCGACACTCAAGCCCAAGCTCAAGCAAGTCACCTCCGGACCAGCTATACGTAAGTGCCTAACTTGGTCCTTGATTATAGACTTGCTTAAGCTTAATTAAATTTTATACGGGGTTGTAATAACGGAGCATTGTCTCCCCCCGCTTGTAATAATGTGGTTTGGCACACCCACACACACGTGCACTTGAGCCTATCCCGCTCTTAGTTGTACACGATTTTGAACACACACATGGGCCTAATCAGCCCTTAAGATATAGACTTATTTATATAATTTAAGTTGCATGGGGTTTTGCTTAAGTTGTGTGTGTTGTCTTTCAATTTTCACACTCACACACATTGAGCTTTTGCTCTTATTTTCAAGACCCAAGTAAGGGCCTATTGTAGACGCGCGAAAATCCCTGCCTCTTCGCCTCTTTCGGGGGCTTGGAGTGGATCTTCTCGTGCGTCTAAGGCCTATGTATACAAATAGGGCGTGCCAGCTAGCTTACTTAAGCTAGCGAAGATATATTTAACACTGACTTCTAAACGTGGCGACTGTGAGCAAGTAAGCTCTTGTCATCGCAGACCTTCTTGCACCGATGCGCAAGGGTCAGTCTGTACGCTTTTGCAAAAATCGAGTTTTGGGGAGAAAGTCTACGAAACGATTCGAGGTGTCTATTTCGGGTCTTTAGGATGCGATTGCATATTTTAGATCACGTGGATTTGCACGTGCCTAAGTCTTTTCTTTTATCCCTTTTCGGGCCACTTAGTTTGTGTGTTATGAACACTCCACTACATGGGCGAATTCGAGCGGGGCTTGCTTTGATGCAATATGCGTCCTACCTCATGGTATGGCGTAGATGCAATGCAAACTCACACTACTCCAAAGGGAAAACCCGAAATTAAAGACAATACTGAAGGGGAAATAACAGAAGGGAAATAACCGAAGGGAAATAACCGAAGGGAGATATGTATATAGCTTATGTATATGAGCCCTTACTCGGGTCTTGCAAATAAGAGCGAAGGCTCAATGTGGGTGCATGCTTGAATTGAAAGACTTACACACACGACATGAAATTAAACCCAAATATAAATTGCAGTATGGCCTTGACTAAGGTCTTGGGAGTAAGAGCGAAGGCTCAATGTGTGTGAGAGTGCTTGAATTGAAAGACTACCCACACGACATAAATGAAACCCAAATATAACTGCAATAAGGCCTTTACTAAGGTCTTGGGAGTAAGAGCGAAGGCTCAATGTGTGTGAAAGTGCTTGAATTGAAAGACTTACTCACACGACATGAAATGAAACCCAAATAGTATAGGTCGGCCCTTACTTGGGTCTTTCAAATAAGAGCGAAAGCTCAATGTGTGTGAGAGTGCTTGAATTGAAAGACTTACTCACACGACAAGAAATGAAACCCAAATAGTATAGGTCGGCCCTTACTTGGGTCTTTCAAATAAGAGCGAAAGCTCAATGTGTGTGAGAGTGCTTGAATTGAAAGACAACGCGCCCAACTTAAACAAAACCCTTCAAAAATGAAAGTATATATGTACACTTATATATTAGGGGCTGATTAGGCCCGTGTGTGTTAAAAATCGTGCACGACTAAGAGAGTGCACGTGTGTGGTTGTGCCAAGCCACGTTATTATAAGCGGGGGGAGACTATGCTCCGTTATTACAACCCCGTATCAATTGAATCTCAAGCAAGTATACAACTAAGGACCGAGTTTAGACACTTACGAATAGCTGGTGCGTAGAGGTTTTGTTTGAGCGTAGGCTTGGCCTTGGGCTGCAAACGGGAGCTCCGCGAAGGTAGGTGATCAAGGGTGCTGGCCGGCTGCAAGTGGGGCGCGGGATAGGCGCCTCGAAGGTGGCCGGTGGCAAGTAGATGGCGCCTCCAAGTAGGGGGTTTAAAGTGGCTGAATAAGTGGGTTCTTAGGGTCACTAGGGGAGTTGAGAGTTTAGGGAAACTGGACCTAGAAGGTGAGCTGGTGGGAAGGCCGAATAGGACACCTAGGGGAAGGCCGAATGGGAGATGATGGCTAGGTAGTGGCCGGCAGCTTGGGCTATGCTAGGTTCGGCTAAGTTAAAATGGTGGTGGCGGAAAACTGCTCTTTTTGAGCTTTTTGGCCTCTTTTTCCTTTTTTCCATAGAGGGTCTCCCTTTGGGAGTATTTTTTCTTTAATCCCTCTTTTTCATAAGAGAATCGATTTTTCTTTTTGAAGTCTGGTTTCTTTCTTTTGGAAAGAGACTTTAAATGGGAAATTCCCTTTTGTTTTGGGCCTTTGTTTTCCTTTTGGAAGGAGAAGAGAAGAGGGGAGGACTTATCCCAAGTCTACACTCGATCCATTCCAGATCAGCCTATTTAGAAATAGCACGTACTACTTGCAAGTATCTTGCTATGTTGAACTAGGCCTTTCTTTGTAAGATGAAGGATTTTGAAATGCAACCACGATTTTGAAAATTCCGCTCTTTCGCAAGTGCGAATTCTCTCACTCAGGGTCACACGACTTTGCTTTTGCACCTTATTCACATGTCTCAGGGCAGCTATCCCTTTAAAATTTTCGAAAACTGGAATTTAATCCAGATCCTACACATGATACTTCTTTAAGTATTGAATATTGATAGGATCTGCTAAATTCCTACCTTCTACATCGATCAACCAATACGAATTGTTCGTAGTGGTTGCTCGTACAACATAGGGTCCATCCCAGTTGGGGCGCCACTTGCCTAGGGGGTGTGGGCCACGATGGTGGATGGTTTTTAAGACCAAATCTCCCACTTCAAAGTGGCGAGGTCTCATGTGTTTGCTATAATGTCGGGCTATCCTTTGCCGGTATGCGCGAGCATGATCCATGGCAAGGAGTCGCCTCTCATCTAGCAAATCTAGTTCGGCCATCCTAGCATGCTGAAGCGTCTCTAGGGGGAGGTCGAGTGCTATAGATGTATGAAATGAATGCACTTTGGTATGAATGGGAAGAATGGCGTTTGTGCCATAGACCAATTCGAATGGTGTGGCATTCGTGGGAGTTCGGATGGAAGTCCTATAAGCCCATAAGGCTTCATCCAACCTCTCGTGCCACATCCTACCCTTCTCTAAGGTTTTCTCAATGATACCAATGAGAGTCTTGTTTGTGGCTTCGGCTTGGCCGTTGCCTTGAGGGTAGTAGGGCGAGGAGAAGTGGTGAGTTATGCCATACGTGTTGCACAACTTAACCATCCGCTCATTTTTGAATGGGGTACCATTATCAGACACAAGGTCTCGTGGAACCCCAAATCGAGCCAATATATTCCTCCGGATGAAAGCCACCACATGCTGCCCCATTACATTTGTTAGGGAAATGGCTTCCACCCACTTGGAGAAATACTCCGTGGCTGCTAAAATAAAACGATGCCCATTCGAGGCCTTTGGAAATATTGGGCCTACAATGTCAAATGCCCACATGGTAAATGGCCAGGGGCTGACCACGGAATGCAATGCAGGTGAGGGGATATGAATGGCGTGCCCATGCACTTGACACGGATGACACTTCCTAACATGATCGTGACAATCCTTTTTCAGGGTGGACCAAAAATAGCCCCCTCTAAGTATTTTCATTGCCATCATGTTGGCATTAACATGACCTCCACATTCTCCATCATGGAACTCATGCATCACTATCCTAGCCTCCTCTTGGTCGATACACCTAAGCAGAATGCCGGTAAAACTCTTTTTGTATCAGACCCCACCCAGAATGGTGTATCGGGTCGAAATCTTACGAATGAATGCCTTATCTTTGGATGCGGCATCCTCGGTAAATCCCCCATTTTCTAAAAATTGTTTTATGTCATAGAACCAGGGTTTTTCAATAGACTCTGGGTAGTTTTGGCAAATATCCAGGTCGTGTGTGGATGGATGGGGTGCATGCCATATTTCCAAAGATCTGGTCCCTGAAATGGGATCGACCTTCAGGGCTGAACCCAAGGAGGAGAGGGCATCGGCGATGCCATTGTCCTCTCTTCCTACGTGTGTGAGCTTACACGATTGGAAGAATTGGACCAATCGAGTGGCCAACTCATGATATGGAAGTAGTTTCTCATTACGTGTTTGCCAGATTTTTAAAACCTGGTTTATGACAAGGAGCGAATCTCCAAAGACCTCGATGCAAGATGCCCCTAGAGTTTTCGAAATCCTTAAGCCTTGTATGAGTGCTTCATACTCAGCTACGTTGTTGGAACATTCGAAATCTAAGCGAACTGCTATGGGAATCTCACCCTTTTCAGGGGAGATTAGGATGATCCCGGCACCAGCCCCTCGTTGGTTTCGTGCCCCGTCGAAGTGCATCTTCCACACTTGGTTTTCCAAAGAATTTGCCAAAATGTGGTTTTGAAAATGGTTTTGCAATATGCCTTCATCAGGCATTTCGACAAGAGTGGGATATGCGTCCTCTAAGGGGAATTCAGCCACGTAATCTGCTAGGGCTTGCCCCTTAATAGAGATCTGGTGATGGTATTTCAGATCATACTCCATTAGAAGGAGTTGCCATTTGCCCAATCTACCCGTGAGAATGGGTTTTTCGAACAAGTGCTTGATTGGATCAAGCTTGGACACTATCCAGATCTCATGATCTAGAAAATAGTGCCTGAACTTCTGGCAGGCCCAGACTAGGGCCAACAGGGCCCAGATCTCCATGGCTTGATAATTTCGTTCATAAGCCAAGAGAGTTTTCGAAATATAGTAGATGGCATACTCCTTATGGGTGTCATCCTCGTATTGAGCCAACAGGGCTCCTAAAGCGTTTACATGCACGGAGATGTATAATAAAAGCGGTTTTCCTTGTTTTGGAGGATTCAAAACGGGGGCGATTAACCAAGTATGCCTTCAGTCTCTCGAAGGACTTTTGGCATTCGTCATCCCATAAGAATTTCGTACCCTTCCTCAACAGTTTGATGAAGGGTTCGCATCTAGTTGCCAGATTCGATATGAATCGGCGCACAGATTGTAACCGACCCTGGAGGCTACGGACTTGGGTGAGATTGGTGGGTGGAACCATGTCTATGATGGCTCGACACTTAGAGGGGTCAACTTCTATTCCCCTTTGGCTCACCAAAAAGCCTAGAAGCTTCCCTGATTCTACCTCGAACACACATTTTTGAGGGTTTAGCTTTACTTTGTAAAGTCTAAGCCTTTCGAAAATCTTTTGTAAACATTCGATATGGGTGCATCGGGTTTTGGATTTCGCCAAGAGATCATCTACATACACTTCTACAAGCTCATGAATTTGATCATGAAAGATCGTGTTCATGGCTCGTTGGTATGTTGCACCGGCATTTTTCAAACCAAAGGGCATGACTGTTGTAGACGCGCGAAAATCCCCGCCTCTTCGTCCCTTCCGGGGGCTTGGAGTGGATCTTCTCGTGCGTCTAAGGCCTATGTATACAAATAGGGCGTGCCAGCTAGCTTACTTAAGCTAGCGAAGATATATTTAACACTGACTTCTAAACGTGGCGACTGTGAGCAAGTAAGCTCTTGTCGTCGCAGACCTTCTTGCACCGATGCGCAAGGGTCAGTCTGTATGCTTTTGCGAAAATCGAGTTTTGGGGAGAAAGTCTACGAAACGGTTCGAGGTGTCTATTTCGGGTCTTTAAGATGCGATTGCATGTTTTAGATGACGTGGATTTGCACGTGCCTAAGTCTTTTCTTTTATCCCTTTTTTGGGTCGCCTAGTTTGTGTGTTATGAACACTCCACTACATGGGCGAATTCGAGCGGGGCTTGCTTCGATGCAATATGCATCCTACCTCGTGGTATGGCGTAGATGCAATGCAAACTCACGCTACTCCAAAGGGAAAACCCGAAATGTAAAGACAATACTGAAGGGAAATAACCGAAGGGAAATAACCGAAGGGAAATAACCGAAGGGAAATAACCGAAGGGAAATATGTATATATCTTATGTATATGAGCCCTTACTCGGGTCTTGCAAATAAGAGCGAAGGCTCAATGTGGGTGCGTGCTTGAATTGAAAGACTTACACACACGACATGAATTTAAACCCAAATATAAATTGCAGTATGGCCTTGACTAAGGTCTTGGGAATAAGAGCGAAGGCTCAATGTGTGTGAGAGTGCTTGAATTGAAAGACTACCCACACAACATAAATGAAACCCAAATATAACTGCAATAAGGCCTTTACTAAGGTCTTGGGAGTAAGAGCGAAGGCTCAATGTGTGTGAGAGTGCTTGAATTGAAAGACTACCCACACAACATAAATGAAACCCAAATATAACTGCAATAAGGCCTTTACTAAGGTCTTGGGAGTAAGAGCGAAGGCTCAATGTGTGTGAAAGTGCTTGAATTGAAAGACTTACTCACACAACATAAATGAAACCCAAATATAACTGCAATAAGGCCTTTACTAAGGTCTTGGGAGTAAGAGCGAAAGCTCAATGTGTGTGAGAGTGCTTGAATTGAAAGACAACGCACCCAACTTAAACAAAACCCTTCGAAAATGAAATATATATGTACACTTATATATTAGGGGCTGATTAGGCCCGTGTGTGTTCAAAATTGTGCACGACTAAGAGAGTGCACGTGTGTGGTTGTGCCAAGCCACGTTATTACAAGCGGGGGGAGACTATGCTCCGTTATTACAACCCCGTATCAAATTGAATTTCAAGCAAGTGTACGACTAAAGACCGAGTTTAGACACTTACGAGTAGCTGGTCCGTAGAGGTCTTGCTTGAGCGTGGGCTTGGCCTTGGGCTGCAAGTGGGAGCTCCGCGAAGGTAGGTGATCAAGGGTGCTGGCCGGCTGCAAGTGGGGCGCAGGATAGGCGCCTCGGAGGTGGCCGGCGGCAAGTAGATGGCGCCTCAAGGTAAGGGGTTTAAATGGCTGAATGAGTGGGTTCTTAGGGTCACTAGGGGAGTTGGGAGTTTAGGGAAACTGGACCTAAAAGGTGAGCTGGTGGGAGGGCTGAGTAGGACACCTAGGGGGGTTGGCCGAATGGGAGATGGTGGCTAAGTAGTGGCCAGCAACTTGGGTTATACTAGGTTCGGCTAGGTTTAGGTGGTGGCGGCAAAAGGGCTGAGATGAAGGTAGGATGGGTGGCTAAGAGTGGAGAGGTGGAAGAGAGGGGCTTTGAGGGAGTTCGGGGCACTTACCGAATGGGGAGAGGTGACGAGTGAAGTGGGAAGGTGGCGGGCAGGTGGCTGTCGGCTGGTTCGGTTGGGTGAAGATGATGGCGTCCGGCTGAGGGGTGGTGGTGGTGGATGGAAGAGGGAAGGTGGCGGAGCAGGTGGCGGCTGGTGGAGTAGCTGGAGCAGGCCAAGGTGGGGAGTCGTCCCGGCTGGGTGAGAGAAGGGAGAAGGAGAGGGCCCGGCTGGGTGAGGTAGTGGTTCCCACTTGGAAAACCCGCCCACAAGGAGGGGGGTTTAAATAGGGGATGGGTAGGTCGGTTAGGGCTGGGCTGTGGGTAGTGGTTAGGTGGTTTAGGTAGGGTGGTATGTAGATAAGGTGGGCTGGAAGGGGTTGGGCCAGATATTTTAAAACTAGGGGTTTGGGTAAATCGTGGGCTAAGGGTGGTTTAGGGGTTTAGGGCTAGGTTAGGTGGTTGGGTTTTAGGGTGAGGTTTAGTGAGCTAGGTTAGGTGATTAGGCTAGGTTTAGGCTAGGATTAGGGAAATTAATCTAGGTTTAGGGAAGGATTAGGGACGTGGGTTAGGTGATTAGGTTGGGATTAGGACGGGATTAGGGAAGTGGGTTAGGTGATTAGGTTCAGATTAGGGGTGGATTAGGGGTTTAGGCTAGGTTTAGGCATTTTTGGCTAGGTTTAGATGAAGGAGCTCCCTTAGCATGGCCCATCGACCTTGATCACCCCATGTTAGTGCAGCCCTAGGTTAGGTTTTAGCTAATTACAAGCTTAAACCCACTCAATTAGGCTAACCCACAAGATTAAACCCAAACTTGACACACAAGTCAAGCTTAATACAACACTCTTGATATTTTTCACCCCCACTCTCTCTCATGCCCAATATCCCACGTGAATTTCAAGTGGGCCCCACCTCCATTTATGAGAAGGTGATGTGGGCCATGGATATGGATATTGGATTGGATCTCTGGATCCAAATCCAAATCCAAGTCCACATATGGGTTTGGATTGGAATATGGATATATATGGTCCAGATCCAATCCAAACTGAACTCTGACTCCTTCGAGCTGGGTTCGAAACGGACGATTCGTGCGGGGCCTGACAGCATCAGTACTCCGTCTACGTTGGGTCTTCGCCAACATAGTCGTCCGCCTCCGTTTCTGCCTTCCGGAGATGACTTCAAATGCTATTTTGATAAGAACAGGGTCTTGGACGTTCGAGATCCTGGGATGTGAATCAGATACAAGAGTTGCTACGCCGGGCTCGACAGGTGCTCCGATTTCGGGCTCTTCTTGGCTCTCCTGGTCCTGTCTTGATCGGGCCAAGCCACTTCGGGGTTTCAAAACATGTTTTAAAAGGGTTTTCAAAAGCCATATTATATGTTTTAGAAAGATAAAGTTTAAAACATATGTACAGGGTTGTTTGGAAGGCTCCTGGGTTTCCAAACTCAAAATGGCCCTTTGGGGCTGCTTGTATAAAACCAGATTCGTTTAAGAAATTCGTGGGATTTCGGGGTGTTTACAGATGCCCCTCTTTGGCCTTGTCCAAATAGATTTGGATAAGGGCAAAGATGACAAACACCCCTTTTAATGTCTCCCTAGATCTAGCCACGAAGAATATGGGATCGTCCCATTTTAGCAAAATCTCAATTTTACAAACTCTGGTAGGAGGAGATATCACGCCAAAGGGTTTTACTATGGAATCTGGTCCTAAATGGGATCATGTTCATGCAAGTACCATGCGTGGAATGCAAATGACATGGGTGTGGTGCCAAGAGTGGCGACCTCCCAGAGACCTGGTGTGGTCGAACTCTAGAGACTTACAAGGCCTACTGCTCCAAGTGAGCAAAATCCTATGTTGTTCGATGTTCGGTTTTCAAAACTTATTTACAAAAGCTATTTACAAAAGGGACAACTGTCTTGAGTTTCGATCCTAAGGATCTCGAGCTCTTCGTGCTTGCCCTTGTTTGAGTCTTAACACTCGCTTATTTAGCGGAGGTTTTTATAAGAAAACAAGCTTCATTTCAAATTCCTACGCCTTACTCGAAACGTCGAATTCTTAAACAAGATGAAATTCAAGTAAGTAAATCCTATTTTTACTTTAGGATTCCTTGAAATGAACCTTGCTTTAGCTTGGGATAAGCCAGGGATGGGAAAGAGATACCACGGTCCCTTCTGAAGCGTCCCGTGGTTTAAGGCATAGAAGGCGGAAAACTGCTCTTTTTGAGCTTTTTGGCCTCTTTTTCCTTTTTTTTTTTTTTTTTTTCATAGAGGGTCTCCCTTTGGGAGTATTTTTTCTTTAATCCCTCTTTTTCATAAGAGAATCGATTTTTCTTTTTGAAGTCTAGTTTCTTTCTTTTGGAAAGAGATTTTAAATGGGAAATTCCCTTTTGATTTGGGCCTTTGTTTTCCTTTTGGAAATAGAAGAGAAGAGGGGAGGACTTATCCCAAGCCTACGCTCGATCCATTCCAGATCAGCCTATTTAGAAATAGCACGTACTACTTGCAAGTATCTTGCTATGTTGAACTAGGCCCTTCTTTGTAAGATGAAGGAATTTGAAATGCAACCACGATTTTGAAAACTCCACTCTTTCACAAGTGCGAATTCTCTCACTTAGGGTCACACGAGTTCGCCTTTGCACCTTACTTACACGTCTCAGGGCAGCTATCCCTTTAAAATTTTCGAAAACTGGAATTTAATCCAGATCCTACACATGATACTTCTTTAAGTATTGAATATTGATAGGATCTGCTAAATTCCTACCTTCTACATCGATCAACCAATACGAATTGTTCGTAGTGGTTGCTCGTACAACATCCATCCCAGTTGGGGTGCCACTTGCCTAGGGGGTGTGGGCCACGATGGTGGATGGTTTTCAAGACCAGATCTCCCACTTCAAAGTGGCGAGGTCTTATGTGTTTGCTATAATGTCGGGCTATCCTTTGCCGGTATGCACGAGCATGATCCATGGCAAGGAGTCGCCTCTCATCTAGCAAATCTAGTTCGGCCATCCTAGCATGCTGAAGCGTCTCTAGGGGGAGGTCGAGTGCAATGGATGTATGGAATGAATGCAGTTGGGTATGAATGGGAAGAATGGCGTTTGTGCCATAGACCAATTCGAATGGTGTGGCATTTGTGGGAGTCCGGATGGAAGTCCTATAAGCCCATAAGGCTTCATCCAGCTTCTCATGCCACCTCCTACCCTTCTCTAAGGTTTTCTCAATGATACCAATGAGAGTCTTGTTTGTGGCTTCGGCTTGGCCGTTGCCTTGAGGGTAGTAGGGCGAGGAGAAGTGGTGAGTTATGCCATACGTGTTGCACAACTTAACCATCCGCTCGTTCTTGAATGGGGTACCATTATCAGACACAAGGTCTCGTGGAACCCCAAATCGAGCCAAGATATTCCTCCGGATGAAAGCCACCACATGTTGCCCCATTACATTCGTTAGGGAAATGGCTTCCACCCACTTGGAGAAATACTCCGTGGCTGCTAAAATAAAGCGATGCCCATTCGAGGCCTTTGGAAATATGGGGCCTACAATGTCAAACGCCCACATGGTAAATGGCCAGGGGCTGACCACGGAATGCAATGCAGATGAAGGGATATGAATGGCGTGCCCATGCACTTGACATGGATGACACTTCCTAACATGATCGTGACAATCCTTTTTCAGGGTGGACCAAAAATAACCCCCTCTAAGTATTTTCATCGCCATCATGTTGGCATTAACATGACCTCCACATTCTCCGTCGTGGAACTCGTGCATCACTATCCTAGCCTCCTCTAGGTCGATACACCTAAGCAGAATGCCGGTAAAACTCTTTTTGTATAAGACCCCACCCAGAATGGTGTATCGGGTCGAAATCTTACGAATGAATGCCTTATCTTTGGATGTGGCATCCTCGGTGAATCCCCCATTTTCTAAAAATTGTTTTATGTCATAGAACCAGGGTTTTTCAACAGACTCTGGGTTGTTTTGGCAAATATCCAAGTCGTGTGTGGATGGATGGGGTGCATGCCATATTTCCAAAGATCTGGTCCCTGAAATGGGATCGACCTTCAGGGCTGAACCCAAGGAGGAGAGGGCATCGGCAATGCCATTGTCTTCTCTTCCTACGTGTGTGAGCTTACACGATTGGAAGGATTGGACCAATCGAGTGGCCAACTCGTGATATGGAAGTAGTTTCCCATTACATACTTGCCAAATTTTTAAAACCTGGTTTATGACAAGGAGTGAATCTCCAAAAACCTCGATGCATGATGCCCCTAGAGTTTTCGAAAGCCTTAAGCCTTGTATGAGTGCTTCATACTCAACTACATTGTTGGAACATTCGAAGTCTAAGCGGACTGCTATGGGAATCTCGCCCTTTTCAGGGGAGATTAGGATGATCCCGGCACCAGCCCCTCGTTGGTTTCGTGCCCCGTTGAAGTGCATCTTCCATACTTGGTTTTCGAAAGAATTTGCCAAAATGTGGTTTTGAAAATGGTTTTGCAATATGCCTTCATCAGGCATTTCGACAAGAGTGGGAAATGCGTCCTCTAAGGGGAATTCAGCCACGTAATCTGCTAGGGCTTGCCCCTTAACGGAGATCTGGTGATGGTATTTCAGATCATACTCCATTAGAAGGAGTTGCCATTTGCCCAATCTACCCGTGAGAATGGGTTTTTCGAACAAGTGCTTGATTGGATCAAGCTTGGACACTATCAAGATCTCATGATCTAGGAAATAGTGTCTGAATTTCTGGCAGGCCCAAACTAGGGCCAAGCACGTCTTCTCCATGGCTTGATAATTTCGTTCATAAGCCAAGAGAGTTTTCGAAATATAGTAGATGGCATACTCCTTATGGGTGTCATCCTCGTATTGAGCCAACAGGGCTCCTAAAGCGTTTACATGCACGGAGATGTATAATAAAAGCGGTTTTCCTTGTTTTGGAGGATTCAAAACGGGGGATTAACCAAGTATGCCTTCAGTCTCTCGAAGGACTTTTGGCATTCGTCATCCCATAAGAATTTCGTACCCTTCCTCAACAGTTTGTTGAAGGGTTCGCATCTAGTTGCCAGATTCGATATGAATCGGCGCACAGATTGTAATCGACCCTGGAGGCTACGGACTTGGGTGAGATTGGAGGGTGGAGCCATGTCTATGATGGCTCGACACTTAGAGGGGTCGACTTCTATTCCCCTTTGGCTTACCATAAAGCCTAGAAGCTTCCCTGATTCTACCTCGAACACACATTTTTGAGGGTTTAGCTTTACTTTGTAAAGCCTAAGCCTTTCGAAAATCTTTTGTAAACATTCGATATGGGTGCATCGGGTTTTGGATTTTGCCAAGAGATCATCTACATACACTTCTACAAGCTCGTGAATTTGATCATGGAAGATCGTGTTCATGGCTCGTTGGTATGTTGCGCCGGCATTTTTCAAACCAAAGGGCATGACTGTATAGCAGTACGTGCCCCATGGGGTTGTGAAGGCGGTCTTACCCTGATCTCGTGGGCTTAGTTTGATTTGATTATAGCCTGAATAACCATCCATGAATGAAAACATTTCATGATTTGCAGTACTATCGACTATCAAATCTATGTTTGGTAAAGGATAATTATCCTTTGGAGTGGCTTTATTCAGGTTTCTGAAATCGATGCATATTCGAATTTTCCCATTGGTTTTTCGAACTACAACGATATTTGACAACCAATCAGAATACGCAATGGGTTTTATAAATCCGGCTTTTAGCAGATCTTCTAAACCCTCTTTGACTTGCGTGTGTACATTCGGGTGTATTTTCCTAAGCTTCTGCTTTATTGGTTTTACACCTACATCTAAGGGAAGACGATGCTCAACTATGCTGGGATCTATGCCCGGCATGTCTTCATACGTCCATGCAAACACATCTAAATAGGTTCGTAGAAATGCAATGAATGCTAACTTTTCAGTTTCATGCAAGCATGCGCCTATTTTGATGGTTTTGGGATTGGAATCATCCCCTAGGTTCACCTCTACGAAATCTCCTCCTACTGATTGGGAAGGTCTTTCAAAATCGAGAATTCTATGAAACTCTGGGAGCTCAGAAGTGGGATCTTCCTCCAGGGGATCCACTTCTGGGCTTTGATCATTCTCGTGGGCTATAGACCCGAGGGAACTTGATGCGTGATTTTCAAAATAACCTGGTTTTGTATTTGGATTTTCAAGTGATTTCTAAATTTTTGGTCTGGCTATGCAGACGACGTTTCTTTCGAAATCCTTTTCTTTCGCCAAAGTCATACCAGGAGCAGCTATGTACAAAATCTTTTTGGTATTTTCCAAATTTTCGATTTTTTTGGGTTTTTGTAAAACAAGAACTTTGGGAACTATACAAAGCACACTTTTTTCGAGTTTTTGTTTTTCCATTGTTTTTGGTTTTTCTTGTTTTTCGATTTTTTTCGATTTTAAGTTTTTCCAATGTTTTTGGTATTTTTTTAGAAAAAAGGGATCTTCCGTCATACCTACAAAGGGAAAACACTACGGGTTAGGCTCGGAATAGGAGGTCTAAACCATAGGTCTCTTCTAAGACAGGCTCCGGGGCACCCTTGACCCAGGTGGTCACCGGGGGTGGCTCCGGCGGTATTCGAGGAGTATAGCCGATCCCATATCGGCTTGGATTGGCCCTAGGCAGGATGGGCTCTAGGAGACCCTGGTTTTGTGCCCCTAGACTCTTGTAGGGCGTGTAGCCCATGTTCAATAACATGTTCCACGACCTTTTGTTTTTTGAAAAGATGGGATACAAGTCGTGGTCCTGGAACATGCTATCGTCCATATTAGGCTCGTATGGCCTTTTGTCCAGGGGTTTTGGAAATAGGGAACGTTTGGGTTTTCCTAGGAGGATTAGAGTTGGGAGGGGGCCTGCTTTGGGAGGCCCCTTCACACATACAACCTTCCTAGGGTTGTTCAACACGAGCCGAGGTGGCTCAACCATAATTTACCCCAGGTTAGCCTCATGGGCCTGGGAGCTCGATAAACAAGGGGAGTTTATGATCCCCTGAAGCTGTGGGTGACTCTCACCTAGGATCACTACGACCTGGTCCCTAAAAGGGATCTTGACACACCTGTGGAAGGTGGATGGCACAGCGCACAAACTGTGTATCCAGGGTCTTCCCAGCAACAGGTTATAATGGGGGTGGATGTCCAAGACATGGAACACCCCCGTGTGTTCGATCCCTCCCGTTTCCATTGGGAGTTCGATGGATCCTAAAGGTCTAGACGCATTCCCATCGTATCCAGTGATAACGATGGGGCTTGGGTTCACTGAAGTCAAGGTGACTCCGATTTTATACGCCACGTGAAGTGGAAGGATGTTGAGCCCTCCTCCACCATCGACTAGGCACCTGTCCAGAGAGTGGTTGTTTAGAACCACCTCGATATGCAGGGCCTGGTTATGGGTTTCGTAGGGTCTATCTACATCATCTTCCGAAAAGGTGATGGGCGATTTTGCTCCTAATAAAGCCACTTGGGCAGACAAGGATTCCGGACTTATGTTCGAATCAACCTTGGCCCTTTCTAGAATTTTCTCTAAGACAAGTCTATGCCTAGGCGAGGTTTTGATAAGCTCTAGAATAGACATGTGAATAGGAATCTTTGAAAGGTGGTTTTCGAAATCATAAGGATTTAGGATGATTTTGTCCTTATCTGCTTTTGGCAGACCACTAGGGGATACATGCTTTTGAGGGGCCAGGCACACTGACCACCTTTTGAGCACCTTGAAGGTGCGGGGGTTGGTAGATCCTCCCGGATCTGGTGACTTCCCCCACGACCAGCCTAGGGTTTGCGCTAAACTTGGCTCTAAGGATGAGCTGAGGAGAACCTTGAGTTTTCAAAACTGGTTTTGCCGGGGTTTCCACTTTTGGTGGTCCCCGAATGACGACTTGGGCGGGCCTCTTGTATAGTACAAGGATGGGCGCACCAGCAGGTCGACCAGGTTCTGGTTTTTGCGCTAGTTCCTTGGAAATGGTGAGGGTACATACCTCTTTTCCTTTCCCACTGCCACTGGCGTGTTTGGGAAAGGGTTCCTTGAAGATAGCTTGAGGTGGCTCAGGTTCCGCAGTGACCTGGAGCCGGCCCTCCGCTATCAAGTTCTCAATTTTATTTAGAAGAGAGAAGCAACGTTTGGTATCATGGCCTTTGAGCCGATGATACTTGCAAAATCGGTTTAAATACCCCCCTTTGGACGTGACTCCTTCGGGGATTTCAGGGAGTTCGATCATGCCCTGGGCAAGTAAGAGGTCTAGGACCTCCGACATGGGTTGCCCTAGTGGAGTGTACTCCCGTTTTTCAATCGGTTTTGAAAAATTGCGTTCTCTCTTATTTTCTATTTTTTCAAAATTTTTAGAAGTGCCTGCCATGCCTGGATCCACCCGGACATTGGCGATTTTATGGGGCTTTGCCCCTTTGTCCGTTGTGGGCAGCCCATATGCGATGGGCTTTTCCACACGTGTTTTGGGAACGACACTTCCTTTCCATAAGTGGTCGTATGTCCCTTTTCGCATGTTGGTTTCGAAAAGGGAGGCCTTTTTGATCAACTTATGGAAAGTTGAAATCTCATGGAGTGAGAGAAGGGTTTTTAACTCGCTTTTGAAATTATCCAGGACGAGCATTACTGCGCATCCTTCAGATATAGGCTCTCGCACTTGGCCCAAAAGAGACCTCCACCTTATAATGAAGGCATGCACGTCCTCGTTCATGCCTTGCTTTGTATCCCTTAAGGTATTTAGGGTTGGCGTGACTTCCACGTTGTGTGCAAACCTTTGCATGAAGCAGTTCGCTAACTCTTCAAAAGTAGCGAACTGGCTTAAGTCGTAGGAAGCCAGCCATTTGGCAGCTATGCCCTTAAGGGATAGAGGGAACCAATACACCCATTTCATCGAGTCCTTTTTCTTCTTATGGGTTCGACGTGAGAAAAGCTGCAAGTGAGACCTAGGGTCTCCCATGCCATCATACCGATGGAAGTTCGGTATTTCATCGTCACTGTCTGTTTCGTAATCCATAGGAAGGAAATCAGACAGGGCGTAGCTTCTTTTCTCTTTATTTTGCCCTTTCAGCAGCTGCTGTAGGGCTTTACGGTCCTTTTGTGTGAAGGACTCGTGGTATTGGTTGCCTTCCATTACGGAGGCCTCTTTTTGCTTGCGAGGTTTTTCAAATTTCTTTTTAGGCCTTTGTTCACCGTTTGATGAACATGAATCGCCTACTTCAGCCTCTTGGCTGAGAGCATCGATTTTGGCCTCAAATTCCCTTCTCAAGTCCTCGATTTCATCTAGTTTTATTTTGTTTTTGAAAATCCTCCTAGAGTGAGAACTTGATTCGCATGAGCCTTGGCTCGACACTTCACTTGGATTGGATTTTGACATGCTTTTCAAGCTTTTTCAAAATTTCCTAAGTAAAAGCAAAGAAAACAAGTTAAAACGACACCTTTATAAAATTTTCGCAAAACTTCTACAAGTAAACTCGATTTTTGAAAAGGCTCACGTCCCACCGGGAGTGCCAATCTCTGTAGACGCGCGAAAATCCCCGCCTCTTCGTCCCTTCCGGGGGCTTGGAGTGGATCTTCTCTTGCGTCTAAGGCCTATGTATACAAATAGGGCGTGCCAGCTAGCTTACTTAAGCTAGCGAAGATATATTTAACACTGACTTCTAAACGTGGCGATTGTGAGCAAGTAAGCTCTTGTCGTCGCAGACCTTCTTGCACCGATGCGCAAGGGTCAGTCTGTACGCTTTTGCGAAAATCGAGTTTTGGGGAGAAAGTCTACGAAACGGTTCGAGGTGTCTATTTCGGGTCTTTAAGATGCGATTGCATGTTTTAGATGACGTGGATTTGCACGTGTCTAAGTCTTTTCTTTTATCCCTTTTTTGGGTCGCCTAGTTTGTGTGTTATGAACACTCCACTACATGGGCGAATTCGAGCGGGGCTTGCTTCGATGCAATATGCATCCTACCTCGTGGTATGGCGTAGATGCAATGCAAACTCACGCTACTCCAAAGGGAAAACCCGAAATGTAAAGACAATACTGAAGGGAAATAACCGAAGGGAAATAACCGAAGGGAAATAACCGAAGGGAAATAACCGAAGGGAAATATGTATATATCTTATGTATATGAGCCCTTACTCGGGTCTTGCAAATAAGAGCGAAGGCTCAATGTGGGTGCGTGCTTGAATTGAAAGACTTACACACACGACATGAATTTAAACCCAAATATAAATTGCAGTATGGCCTTGACTAAGGTCTTGGGAATAAGAGCGAAGGCTCAATGTGTGTGAGAGTGCTTGAATTGAAAGACTACCCACACAACATAAATGAAACCCAAATATAACTGCAATAAGGCCTTTACTAAGGTCTTGGGAGTAAGAGCGAAGGCTCAATGTGTGTGAGAGTGCTTGAATTGAAAGACTACCCACACAACATAAATGAAACCCAAATATAACTGCAATAAGGCCTTTACTAAGGTCTTGGGAGTAAGAGCGAAGGCTCAATGTGTGTGAAAGTGCTTGAATTGAAAGACTTACTCACACAACATAAATGAAACCCAAATATAACTGCAATAAGGCCTTTACTAAGGTCTTGGGAGTAAGAGCGAAAGCTCAATGTGTGTGAGAGTGCTTGAATTGAAAGACAATGCACCCAACTTAAACAAAACCCTTCGAAAATGAAATATATATGTACACTTATATATTAGGGGCTGATTAGGCCCGTGTGTGTTCAAAATTGTGCACGACTAAGAGAGTGCACGTGTGTGGTTGTGCCAAGCCACGTTATTACAAGCGGGGGGAGACTATGCTCCGTTATTACAACCCCGTATCAAATTGAATTTCAAGCAAGTGTACGACTAAAGACCGAGTTTAGACACTTACGAGTAGCTGGTCCGTAGAGGTCTTGCTTGAGCGTGGGCTTGGCCTTGGGCTGCAAGTGGGAGCTCCGCGAAGGTAGGTGATCAAGGGTGCTGGCCGGTTGCAAGTGGGGCGCGGGATAGGCGCCTCGGGGGTGGCCGGCGGCAAGTAGATGGCGCCTCAAGGTAAGGGGTTTAAATGGCTGAATGAGTGGGTTCTTAGGGTCACTAGGGGAGTTGGGAGTTTAGGGAAACTAGACCTAAAAGGTGAGCTGGTGGGAGGGCTGAGTAGGACACCTAGGGGGGTTGGCCGAATGGGAGATGGTGGCTAAGTAGTGGCCAGCAACTTGGGTTATACTAGGTTCGACTAGGTTTAGGTGGTGGCGGCAAAAGGGCTGAGATGAAGGTAGGATGGGTGGCTAAGAGTGGAGAGGTGGAAGAGAGGGGCTTTGAGGGAGTTCGGGGTACTTACCGAATGGGGAGAGGTGACGAGTGAAGTGGGAAGGTGGCGGGCAGGTGGCTGTCGGCTGGTTCAGTTGGGTGAAGATGATGGCGTCCGGCTGAGGGGTGGTGGTGGTGGATGGAAGAGGGAAGGTGGCGGAGCAGGTGGTGGCTGGTGGAGCAGCTGGAGCAGGCCAAGGTGGGGAGTCGTCCCGGCTAGGTGAGAGAAGGGAGAAGGAGAGGGCCCGACTGGGTGAGGTAGTGGTTCCCACTTGGAAAACCCGCCCACAAGGAGGGGGGTTTAAATAGGGGATGGGTAGGTCGGTTAGGGCTGGGCTGTGGGTAGTGGTTAGGTGGTTTAGGTAGGGTGGTATGTAGATAAGGTGGGCTGGAAGGGGTTGGGCCAGATATTTTAAAACTAGGGGTTTGGGTAAATCGTGGGCTAAGGGTGGTTTAGGGGTTTAGGGCTAGGTTAGGTGGTTGGGTTTTAGGGTGAGGTTTAGTGAGCTAGGTTAGGTGATTAGGCTAGGTTTAGGCTAGGATTAGGGAAATTAATCTAGGTTTAGGGAAGGATTAGGGACGTGGGTTAGGTGATTAGGTTGGGATTAGGACGGGATTAGGGAAGTGGGTTAGGTGATTAGGTTCAGATTAGGGGTGGATTAGGGGTTTAGGCTAGGTTTAGGCATTTTTGGCTAGGTTTAGATGAAGGAGCTCCCTTAGCATGGCCCATAGACCTTGATCACCCCATGTTAGTGCAGCCCTAGGTTAGGTTTTAGCTAATTACAAGCTTAAACCCACTCAATTAGGCTAACCCACAAGATTAAACCCAAACTTGACACACAAGTCAAGCTTAATACAACACTCTTGATATTTTTCACCCCCACTCTCTCTCATGCCCAATATCCCACGTGAATTTCAAGTGGGCCCTACCTCCATTTATGAGAAGGTGATGTGGGCCATGGATATGGATATTGGATTGGATCTCTGGATCCAAATCCAAATCCAAGTCCACATATGGGTTTGGATTGGAATATGGATATATATGGTCCAGATCCAATCCAAACTGAACTCTGACTCCTTCGAGCTGGGTTCGAAACGGACGATTCGTGCGGGGCCTGACAGCATCAGTACTCCGTCTGCATTGGGTCTTCGCCAACAAAGTCGTCCGCCTCCGTTTCTGCCTTCCAGAGATGACTTCAAATGCTATTTTGATAAGAACAGGGTCTTGGACGTTCGAGATCCTGGGATGTGAATCAGATACAAGAGTTGCTGCGCCGGGCTCGACAGGTGCTCCGGTTTCGGGCTCTTCTTGGCTCTCCTGGTCCTGTCTTGATCGGGCCAAGCCACTTCGGGGTTTCAAAACATGTTTTAAAAGGGTTTTCAAAAGCCATATTATATTTTTTAGAAAGATAAAGTTTAAAACATATGTACAGGGTTGTTTGGAAGGCTCCTGGGTTTCCAAACTCAAAATGGCCCTTTGGGGCTGCTTGTATAAAACCAGATTCGTTTAAGAAATTCGTGGGATTTCGGGGTGTTTACAACTGTATAGCAATACGTGCCCCATGGGGTTGTGAAGGCGGTCTTACCTTGATCTCGTGGACTTAGTTTGATTTGATTATAGCCTGAATAGCCATCCATGAATGAAAACATTTCATGATTTGCAGTACTATCGACTATCAAATCTATGTTTGGTAAAGGATAATTATCCTTTGGAGTGGCTTTATTCAGGTTTCTAAAATCGATGCATATTCGAATTTTCCCATTGGTTTTTCGAACTACAACGATATTTGACAACCAATTAGAATACGCAATGGGTTTTATAAATCCGGCTTTTAGCAGATCTTCTAAACCCTCTTTGACTTGCGTGTGTACATTCAGGTGTATTTTCCTAAGCTTCTGCTTTATGGGTTTTACACCTGCATCTAAGGGAAGACGATGCTCGACTATGCTGGGATCTATGCCTGGCATGTCTTCATACGTCCATGCAAACACATCTAAATAGGTTTGTAGAAATGCAATGAATGCTAACTTTTCAGTTTCATGCAAGCATGCGCCTATTTTGATGGTTTTGGGATTGGAATCATCCCCTAGGTTCACCTCTACGAAATCTCCTCCTACTGATTGGGAAGGTCTTTCAAAATCGAGAATTCTATGAAATTCTGGGAGCTCAGAAGTGGGATCTTCCTCAAGGGGATCCACTTCTGGGTTTTGATCATTCTCGTGGGCTATAGACCCGATGGAACTTGATGCGTGGTTTTCAAAATAACTTGGTTTTGTACTTGGATTTTCAAGTGATTTCAAAATTTTTGGTCTGGCTATGCAGACGACGTTTCTTTCGAAATCCTTTTCTTTTGCCAAAGTCCTACCAGGAGCAGCTATGTACAAAATCTTTTTGGTATTTTCCAAATTTTCGATTTTTTTGGGTTTTTGTAAAACAAGAACTTTGGGAACTATACAAAGCACTCTTTTTTCGAGTTTTTGTTTTTCCATTGTTTTTGGTTTTCTTGTTTTTCGATTTTTGATTTTAAGTTTTCAAATGTTTTTGGTATTTTTAGAAAAAGGGATCTTCCATCATACCTACAAAGGGAAAACACTACGGGTTAGGCTCGGAATAGGAGGTCTAAACCATAGGTCTCTTCTAAGACAGGCTCCGGGGCACCCTTGACCCAGGTGGTCACAGGGGGTGGCTCCGGCGGTATTCGAGGAGTATAGCCGATCCCATATCGGCTGGGGTTGGCCCTAGGAAGGATGGGCTCTAGGAGACCCTGGTTTTGTGCCCCTAGACTTTTGTAGGGCGTGTAGGCCATGTTCAATAACATGTTCCACGACCTTTTGTTTTTTGAAAAGATGGGATATAAGTCGTGGTCCTGGAACATGCTATCGTCCATATTAGGCTCGTATGGCCTTTTGTCCAGGGGTTTTGGAAATAGGGAACACTTGGGTTTTCCTAAGGGGATCAAAGTCGGGAGGAGGCCTGCTTTGGGCGTCCCCTTCACACATACAACCTTCCTAGGGTTGTTCAACACGAGCCGAGGTGGCTCAACCATAATTTGCCCCAGGTTAGCCTCATGGGCCTGGGAGCTCGATAAACAAGGGGAGTTTATGATCCCCTGAAGTTGTGGGTGACTCTCACCTAGGATCACTACGACCTGGTCCCTAAAAGGGATCTTGACACACCTGTGGAAGGTGGATGGTACAGCGCACAAGCTGTGTATCCAGGGTCTTCCCAGCAACAGGTTATAATGGGGGTGGATGTCCAAGACATGGAACACCCCCGTGTGTTCGATCCCTCCCGTTTCCATTGGGAGTTCGATGGATCCTAAAGGCCTAGACGCATTCCCATCGTATCCAGTGATAACGATGGGGCTTGGGTTCACTGAAGTCAAGGTGACTCCGATTTTGTACGCCACGTGAAGTGGAAGGATGTTGAGCCCTCCTCCACCGTCGACTAGGCACCTGTCCAGAGAGTGGTTATTTAGAACCACCTCGATATGCAGGGCCTGGTTATGGGTTTCGTAGGGTCTATCTACATCATCTTCCGAAAAGGTGATGGGCGATTTTGCTCCTAATAAAGCCACTTGGGCAGACAAGGATTCCAGACTTATGTTCGAATCAACCTTGGCCCTTTCTAGAATTTTCTCTAATACAAGTCTATGCCTAGGCGAGGTTTTGATAAGCTCTAGGATAGACATGTGAATAGGAATCTTTGAAAGGTGGTTTTCGAAATCATAAGGATGTAGGATGATTTTGTCCTTATCTGCTTTTGGCAGACCACTAGGGATACATGCTTTTGAGGGGCCAGGCACACTGACCACCTTTTGAGCACCTTGAAGGTGCGGGGGTTGGTAGATCCTCCCGGATCTAGTGACTTCCCCCACGACCAGCCTAGGGTTCGCGCTAAACTTGGCTCTAAGGATGAGCTGAGGAGAACCTTGGATTTTTAAAACTGGTTTTACCGGGGTTTCCATTTTTGGTGGTCCCCGAATGACGACTTGGGCGGGCCTCTTGTATAATACAAGGATGGGCGCACAAGCAGGTCGACCAGGTTCTGGCTTTTGCGCTAGTTCCTTGGAAATGGTGAGGGTACATACCTCCTTTCCTTTCCCACTACCACCGGCGTGTTTGGGAAAGGGTTCCTTGAAGATAGCTTGAGGTGGCTCAGGTTCCGCAGTGACCTGGAGCCGGCCTTCTGCTATCAAGTTCTCAATTTTATTTAAAAGAGAGAAGCAACGTTTGGTATCATGGCCTTTGAGCCGATGATACTTGCAAAATCGGTTTAAATACCCCCCTTTGGACGTGACTCCTTCGGGGATTTCAGGGAGTTCTATCATGCCCTGGGCAAGTAGGAGGTCTAGGACCTCCGACACAGGTTGCCCCAGCGGAGTATACTCCCGTTTTTCAACCGGTTTTTGAAAATTACGTTCTCTCTTATTTTCTATTTTTTCAAAATTCTTGGAAGTGCCCGCCATGCCTGGATCCACCCGGACATTGGCGATTTTATGGGGCTTTGCCCCTTTGTCCGTCGTGGGCAGCCCATATGCGATGGGCTTTTTCAAACGGGTTTTTGGAACGGCACTTCCTTTCCATAAGTGGTCGTATATCCCTTTTCGCAAGTTGGTTTCGAAAAGGGAGGCCTTTTTGATCAACTTATGGAAAGTTGAAATCTCGTGGAGCGAGAGAAGGGTTTTTAACTCGCTTTTGAAATTATCCAGGATGAGCATTACTGCGCATCCTTCGGATATGGGCTCTCGCACTTGGCCCAAAAGAGACCTCCATCTTATAATGAAGGCATGCAGCTGTGCCTTTAAGGGATAGAGGGAACCAATACACCCATTTTATCGATTCCTTTTTCTTCTTATGGGCTCGACGTGAGAAAAGCTGCAAGTGAGACCTAGGGTCTCCCATGCCATCATACCGATGGCAGTTCGGTATTTCATCGTCACTGTTTGTTTCGTAATCCATAGGAAGGAAATCAGACAGGGCGTAGCTTCTTTTCTCTTTATTCTGCCCTTTCAGCAGTTGCTGTAGGGCTTTACGGTCCTTTTTTGTGAAGGACTCGTGGTATTGGTTGCCTTCTATTACGGAGGGCTCCTTTTGCTTGCGAGGTTTTTCAAATTTCTTTTTAGGCCTTTGTTCACCGTTTGATGAACATGAATCGCCTACTTCAGCCTCTTGGCTGAGAGCATCGATTTTGGCCTCAAACTCCCTTCTCAAGTCCTCGATTACATCTAGTTTTATTTTGTTTTTGAAAATCCTCCTAGAGTGAGAACTTGATGCGCATGAGCCTTGGCTCGACACTTCACTTGGATTGGATTTTGACATGCTTTTCAAGCTTTTTCAAAATTTCGAGTACAAGCAAAGAAAACAAGTTAAAATGACACCTTTTTACAAAATTTTCGCAAGACTTCTACAAGTAAACTCGATTTTTGAAAAGGCTCACGTCCCACCGGGCGTGCCAATCTCTGTAGACGCGCGAAAATCCCTGCCTCTTTGCCTCTTTCGGGGGCTTGGAGTGGATCTTCTCGTGCGTCTAAGGCCTATGTATACGCGTGCCAGCTAGCTTACTTAAGCTAGCGAAGATATATTTAACACTGACTTCTAAAATGTGATTCGAGGTGTCTATTTCGGGTCTTTAAAATGCGATTGCATGTTTTAGATCACGTGGATTTGCACGTGCCTAAGTCTTTTCTTTTATCCCTTTTTGGGCCACCTAGTTTGTGTGTTATGAACACTCCACTACATGGGCGAATTCGAGCGGGGCTTGCTTTGATGCAATATGCGTCCTACCTCGTGGTATGGCGTAGATGCAATGCAAACTCACGCTACTCCAAAGGGAAAACCCGAAATTAAAGACAATACTGAAGGGGAAATAACAGAAGGGAAATAACCGAAGGGAAATAACCGAAGGGAAATAACCGAAGGGAGATATGTATATAGCTTTTGTATATGAGCCCTTACTCGGGTCTTGCAAATAAGAGCGAAGGCTCAATGTGGGTGCGTGCTTGAATTGAAAGACTTACACACACGACATGAAATTAAACCCAAATATAAATTGCAGTATGGCCTTGACTAAGGTCTTGGGAGTAAGAGCGAAGGCTCAATGTGTGTGAGAGTGCTTGAATTGAAAGACTACCCACACGACATAAATGAAACCCAAATATAACTGCAATAAGGCCTTTACTAAGGTCTTGGGAGTAAGAGCGAAGGCTCAATGTGTGTGAAAGCGCTTGAATTGAAAGACTTACTCACACGACATGAAATGAAACCCAAATAGTATAGGTCGGCCCTTACTTGGGTCTTTCAAATAAGAGCGAAAGCTCAATGTGTGTGAGAGTGCTTGAATTGAAAGACTTACTCACACGACAAGAAATGAAACCCAAATAGTATAGGTCGGCCCTTACTTGGGTCTTTCAAATAAGAGCGAAAGCTCAATGTGTGTGAGAGTGCTTGAATTGAAAGACAACGCGCCCAACTTAAACAAAACCCTTCGAAAATGAAAGTATATATGTACACTTATATATTAGGGGCTGATTAGGCCCGTGTGTGTTAAAAATCGTGCACGACTAAGAGAGTGCACGTGTGTGGTTGTGCCAAGCCACGTTATTACAAGCGGGGGGAGACTATGCTCCGTTATTACAACCCTGTATCAATGGAATCTCAAGCAAGTATACAACTAAGGACCGAGTTTAGACACTTACGAGTAGCTGGTCCGTAGAGGTTTTGTTTGAGCGTAGGCTTGGCCTTGGGCTGCAAACGGGAGCTCCGCGAAGGTAGGTGATCAAGGGTGCTGGCCGGCTGCAAGTGGGGCACGGGATAGGCGCCTCGAAGGTGGCCGGTGGCAAGTAGATGGCGCCTCCAAGTAGGGGGTTTAAAGTGGCTGAATAAGTGGGTTCTTAGGGTCACTAGGGGAGTTGAGAGTTTAGGGAAACTGGACCTAGAAGGTGAGCTGGTGGGAAGGCCGAATAGGACACCTAGGGGAAGGCCGAATGGGAGATGATGGCTAGGTAGTGGCCAGCAGCTTGGGCTATGCTAGGTTCGGCTAAGTTAAAATGGTGGTGGCGGGCTGCTAGGGTGACTAAGGTGATGGTGTGGTGGGTGGCTGGGAGTGGAGAGGGAGTAGAGAAGGGGGCTAGGTAAGGTTAAAGAAGGCTTACCAGATGGGGAGAAGTGGCGAGTGGATGAAGGGAGAAGCCGGGTGTTGATGGGAGTTCGGCTGGATGAAGGTGGTGGCGTCCGGCTGGGTGAGGTGGTGGTGGATGGAAGAGGGAAGGTGGCGGTGCAGGTGGAGCAGGCGAAGGTGATGGAGAGTGGTCCCGGTTGGGTGAGATATGGGAGATGGAGAGGGCCCGGCTGGGTGAGATGGTGGTTCCCACTTAGAAAACCCGCCCACAAAGGGGAGGGGTTTAAATAGGGAATGGGTAGGTCGGTTAGGGCTGGGCTGAGGGTAGTGGTTAGGTGGTTTAGGTAGGGTGGTATGTAGATAAGGTGGGCTGGAAAGGGTTGGGCCAGATATTTTAAAACTAGGGGTTTGGGTAAATCGTGGGCTAAGGGTGGTTTAGGGGTTTAGGGCTAGGTTAGGTGGTTGGGTTTTAGGGTGAGGTTTAGTGAGCTAGGTTAGGTGATTAGGCTAGGTTTAGGCTAGGATTAGGGAAATTAATCTAGGTTTAGGGAAGGATTAGGGAAGTGGGTTAGGTGATTAGGTTGGGATTAGGCCGGGATTAGGGAAGTGGGTTAGGTGATTAGGTTCGGATTAGGGGTTTAGGCTAGGATTAGGCATTTTGGGTTAGGTTTAGAAGAGGGAGCTCCCTTAGCATGGCCCATAGACCTTGACCACCCCATGTTGGTGCAACCCTAGGTTAGGTTTTAGCTAATTACAAGCTTAAACCCACTCAATTAGGCTAACCCACATGATTAACCCAAACTTGATACACAAGTCAAGCTTAATACAACACTCTTGATATTTTTCACCCCCACTCTCTCTCATGCCCAATATCCCACGTGAATTTCAAGTGGGCCCCACCTCCATTTATGAGAAGGTGATGTGGGCCATGGATATGGATATTGGATTGGATCTCTGGATCCAAATCCAAATCCAAGTCCACATATGGGTTTGGATTGGAATCTGGATATATATGGTCCAGATCCAATCCAAACTGAACTCTGACTCCTTCGAGCTGGGTTCGAAACGGACGATTCGTGCGGGGCCTGACAGCATCAGTACTCCGTCTGTGTTCGGTCTTCGCCAACATAGTCGTCCGCCTCCGTTTCTGCCTTCCGGAGATGACTTCAAATGCTATTTTGGTAAGAACAGGGTCTTGGACGTTCGAGATCCTGGGGTGTGAATCAGATATAGGAGTTGCTGCGCCGGGCTCGACGTGTGCTCCGGTTCCGGGCTCTTCTTGGCTCTCCTGGTCCTGTCTTGATCGGGCCAAGCCACTTCGGGGTTTCAAAACATGTTTTAAAAGGGGTTTTCAAAAGCCATATCATATGTTTTTGAAAGATGTAGTTTAAAACAGATATGCAGGGTTGTCTGGAAGGCTCCTGGGTTTCCAAACTCAAAATAGCCCTTTGGGGCTGCTTTTACAAAACCAGATGAATTTGAGAAATTCGTGGGATTTCGGGGTGTTTACACCTATTACAATTTCGTTTTGGGGTGTTTTACTTCAAGTCGTGTGTGTAGTACTTCAATTCTACACTCACACACATTGAGCTTTCGCTCTTACTCCAAAGACCTTAGTTAAGTCCATATTGCAATTTATATTTGGGTTTCATTTAAGTCGTGTGATTTGTCTTTCAATATACACACAACACCCACGCAACACGTTGGCGACCTTCGGGCCCATATATATTATAAGTATTTCCCTTTTGGCTATGTCTTTAAGATTTGGGTTTTAAGGTTCAGCAGTGTGCGTAGTCTTTACATATATACACGGCACACACTTGCACTATTGAGCCTTTCTGCTCTTAAGATATAGCCATATTTCCCTTTTGCAATTTCCCTTTTGCAATTTACATTTAAGTCATTTCCCTTCCGCATTGTCTTTCAATTCGGGTTTTCCCTTTGGAGTTGCGTGAGTTTGCATTGCATATACGCCATACCACGAGTTAGGATGCATATTGCATCAAAGCAAACCCCATACTCCCGCTCAAAGTCGCCCCACTTAGGTCACATGTTCATAACACACACCTAGTTGGCCCGAAAAGGGATAAAAAGAAAGACATAGGCACGTGCAAATCCATGTGAAATAAAAACTTGAAAATCATACAAAAATAGCCTGAATCGAACACCTCAAACATTTTCATAGGTTCTCATATTTAAAAACTCGATTTTCTAAACGTACAGACTGACCCTTGCGCATCGGTGCAAGAAAGTCTACGACGAAAAGAGCTTGCTTGCTCACAGTCGCCACGTTAGGAGTCAGATTTCAAAGTATTTCTTCGCTAGCTTAAGCAAGCTAGCTGGCACGCCCTTTTTGCTTAAATAGGACTTAGATACACGAAAAGATTCGCTTCAGGCCTAAGAACCAGAAGCGAGAACTTTCTGCGTCTACAGGATTTGGCATGCCCGGTGGGACGTGAGTCTTTTGAAAATCGTGTCACATAAGAAACCTTGCGAAAAATTTTGCAAAGGTGTCGTTTTTAACTCTTTTGTTGTGCTTCATACGTGTAGGATTTTTTGAAAGCTTGAAAGCATGTCAAAATCAAACCCAAGTGAAGTATCGAGCCAAGGCTCATGCGCATCAAGTTCTTGTAGACGTATCTAAAATCAAGTTCTTGCATCCTCCACACTTGGTTTTCGAAAGAATTTGCCAAAATGTGGTTTTGAAAATGGTTTTACAATATGCCTTCATCAGGCATTTCGACAAGAGTGGGATATGCGTCCTCTAAGGGGAATTCAGCCACGTAATCTGCTAGGGCTTGCCCCTTAATGGAGATCTGGTGATGGTATTTCAGATCATACTCCATTAGAAGGAGTTGCCATTTGCCCAATCTACCCATGAGAATGGGTTTTTCGAACAAGTACTTGATTGGATCAAGCTCGGACACTATCCAGATCTCATGATCTAGGAAATAGTGTTTGAATTTCTGGCAGGCCCAGACTAGGGCCAAGCACGTCTTCTCCATGGCTTGATAATTTTGTTCATAAGCCAAGAGAGTTTTCGAAATATAGTAGATGGCATACTCCTTGTGGGTGTCATCCTCGTATTGAGCCAATAAGGTTCCCAAAGCATTCGCATGCACAGAGATGTAGAGTAAAAGCGGTTTTCCTTGCTTTGGAGGATTCAAAACGGGGGAATTCACCAGGTATGCCTTTAGTCTCTCGAAGGACTTCTGGCATTCATCATCCCATAAGAATTTTGTGCCCTTCCTCAACAATTTGTTGAAGGGTTCGCATCTAGTTGCCAGATTCGATATGAATCGGCGAACGGATTGTAAGCGACCCTGGAGGCTACGGATTTGGGTGAGATTGGAGGGTGGAGCCATGTCTATGATGGCTCGACACTTAGAGGGGTCGACTTCTATTCCCCTTTGGCTTACCATAAAGCCTAGAAGCTTCCCTGATTCTACCCCGAACACACATTTTTGAGGGTTTAGCTTTACTTTGTAAAGCCTAAGCCTTTCGAAAATCTTTTGTAAACATTCGATATGAGTGCATCGGGTTTTGGATTTTGCTAAGAGATCATCTACATACACTTCTACAAGCTCATGAATTTGATCATGGAAGATCATGGTCATGGCTCGTTGGTATGTTGCGCCGGTATTTTTCAAACCAAAGGGCATGACTGTATAGCAGTATGTGCCCCATGGGGTTGTGAAGGCGGTCTTACCCTGATCTCGTGGACTTAGTTTGATTTGATTATAGCCTGAATAGCCATCCATGAACGAAAACATTTCATGATTTGCAGTACTATCGACTATCAAATCTATGTTTGGTAAAGGATAATTATCCTTAGGAGTGGCTTTATTCAGGTTTCTGAAATCGATGCATATTCAAATTTTCCCATTGGTTTTTCGAACTACAACGATATTTGATAACCAATCAGAATACGCAATGGGTTTTGTAAATCTGGCTTTTACCAGATCTTCTAAACCCTCTTTGACTTGCGTGTGTACATTCGGGTGTATTTTCCTAAGCTTCTGCTTTATGGGTTTTACACCTGCATCTAAGGGAAGACGATGTTCAACAATGCTGGGATCTATGCCCGGCATGTCTTCATACGTCCATGCAAACACATCTAAATAGGTTCGTAGAAATGTAATGAATGCTAACCTTTCAGTTTCATGCAAGCATGCGCCTATTTTGATGGTTTTGGGATTGGAATCATCCCCTAGGTTCACCTCTATGAAATCTCCTCCTACTGATTGGGAAGGTTTTTCAAAATCGAGAATTCTATAAAATTCTGGGAGCTTAGAAGTGGGATCTTCCTCAAGGGGATCCACTTCTGGGCTTTGATCATTCTCGTGGGCTATAGACCCGAGGGAACTTGATGCGTGGTTTTCCAAATGACCTAGTTTTGTACTTGGATTTTGAAGTGATTTCGAAAATTTTGGTCTGGCTATGCAAACGACATTTCTTTCGAAATCCTTTTCTTTTGCCAAAGTCCTACCAGGAGCAGCTATATACGAAATCTTTTTGGTATTTTCCAAATTTTCGATTTTTTTGGGTTTTTGTAAAACAAGAACTTTGGGAACTATACAAAGCACTCTTTTTTCGAGTTTTTGTTTTTCCATTGTTTTTGGTTTTTCTTGTTTTTCAATTTTTTTGATTTTAAGCTTTTCAAATGTTTTTGTATTTTTAGAAAAGGGATCTTCCGTCATACCTACAAAGGGAAAACACTACGGGTTAGACTCGGAATAGGAGATCTAAATCGTAGGTATCTTCTAAGGCGGGCTCCGGGGCACCCTTGACCCAGGTGGTCATAGGGGGTGGCTCCGATGGTATTCGGGGAGTATAGCCGATCCCATATCGGCTTGGATTGGCCCTACGAAGGATGGGCTCCAGGAGACCTTGGTTTTGTGCCCCTAGACTTTTGTAAGGCGTGTAGCCCATGTTCAACAACATGTTCCACGACTTTTTGTTTTTCGAAAAAGTTGGATATAAGTCGTGGTCCTGGAACATGCTATCGTCCATATTGTGCTCATATGGCCTCTTGTCCAGGGGCTTTGGAAATAGGGAACACTTGGGTTTTCCTAGAAGGATTAGAGTCAGGAGGGGGGCAGCTTTGGGCGGCCCCTTCACACATACAACCTTCCTAGGGTTGTTCAACACGAGCCGAGGTGGCTCAACCATAATTTGCCCCAGGTTAGCCTCATGGGCTTGGGAGCTTGATAAACAAGGGGAGTTTATGATCCCCTGAAGCTGTGGGTGACTCTCACCTAGGATCACTACGACCTGGTCCCTAAAAGGGATCTTGACACACCTGTGGAAGGTGGATGGCACAGCGCACAAACTGTGTATCCAGGGCCTTCCCAGCAACAGGTTATAATGGGGGTGGATGTCCAAGACATGGAACACCCCCGTGTGTTCGATCCCTCTCGTTTCCATTGGGAGTTCGATGGATCCTAAAGGTCTAGATGCATTCCCATCGTATCCAGTGATAACGGTGGGGCTTGGGTTCACTGAAGTCAAGGTGACTCCGATTTTGTACGCCACATGAAGTGGAAGGATGTTGAGCCCTCCTCCACCATCGACTAGGCACCTGTCCAGAGAGTGGTTGTTTAGAACCACCTCGATATGCAGGGCCTGGTTATGGGTTTCGTAGGGTCTATCTACATCATCTTCTGAGAAAGTGATGGGCGATTTTGCTCCTAATAAAGCCACTTGGGCAGACAAGGATTCCGGACTTATGTTCGAATCAACCTTGGCCCTTTCTAGAATTTTCTCTAATACAAGTCTATGCCTAGGCGAGGTTTTTATAAGCTCTAGGATAGACATGTGAATAGGAATCTTTGAAAGGTGGTTTTCGAAGTCATAAGGATTTAGGATGACTTTGTCATTATCTGCTTTTTGCAGAACACTAGGGATACATGCTTTTGAGGGGCCAAGCACACTGACCACCTTTTGAGCACCTTGAAGGTGCGGGGGTTGATAGATCCTCCCAGATCTAGTGACTTCCCCCACGACCAGCCTAGGGTTCGCGCTAAATTTGGCTCAAAGAATGAGCTAAGGAGAACCTTGGATTTTTAAAACTGGTTTTACCGGGGATTCCACTTTTAGTGGTCCCCGAATGACGACTTGGGCGGGCTTCTTGTATAGTACAAGAATGGGCATGCAAGTGGGTCGACTAGGTTCTGGTTTTTGCGCTAGTTCCTTGGAAATGGTGAGGGTACATACCTCCTTTCCTTTCCCACTACCACCGGCGTGTTTGGGAAAGGGTTCCTTGAAGATAGCTTGAGGTGGCTCAGGTTCCGCAGTGACCTGGAGCCAGCCTTCTGCTATCAAGTTCTCAATTTTATTTAAGAGAGAGAAGCAGTGTTTGGTATCATGGCCTTTGAGCCGATGATACTTACAAAATCGGTTTAAATACCCCCCTTTGGAAGTGACTCCTTCGGGGATTTCAGGGAGTTCTATCATGCCCTGGGCAAGTAGGAGATCTAGGACCTCTGACACAGGCTGCCCCAGCGGAGTGTACTCCCGTTTTTCAACCGGTTTTTGAAAATTTCGCTCCCTCTTTTTTTCTATCTTTTAAAAATTTTTGGAAGTGCCCGCCACGCCTGGATCCACCCGAACATTGGCGATTTTATGGGGCTTTGCCCCTTTGTCCGTCATGGGTAGCCCATATGTGATGGGCTTTTCCAAGCGAGTTTTTGGAACGGCACTTCCTTTCCACAACTGATCGTATGTCCCTTTTCGCAAGTTGGTTTCGAAAAGATAGGCCTTTTTGATCAACTTATGGAAAGTTGAGATCTCATGGAGCGAGAGAAGGGTTTTTAACTCGCTTTTAAAGTTATCCAGGATGAGCATGACTGCGCATCCTTCGGATATGGGCTCTCGCACTTGGCCCAAAAGCGACCTCCATCTTATAATGAAGGCATGTACGTCTTCGTTCATGCCTTGCTTTGTATCCCTTAAGGTATTCAGAGTCGGTATGACTTCTACGTTGTGTGCAAATCTTTGCATGAAGCAGTTCACTAACTCTTCAAAAGTAGCGAACTGGCTTAAGTCGTAGGAAGCCAGCCATTTGGCAGCTGTGCCTTTAAGGGATAAAGGGAACCAATACACCCATTTCATCGAGTCCTTTTTCTTCTTATGGGCTCGACGCGAGAAAAGCTGCAAGTGAGACCTAGGGTCTCCCATGCCATCATACCGATGGAAGTTCGGTATTTCATCGTCACTGTCTGTTTCGTAATCCATAGGAAGGAAATCAGACAGGGCGTAGTTTCTTTTCTCTTTATTCTGCCCTTTCAGCAACTGTTGTAGGGCTTTACGGTCCTTTTGTGTGAAGGACTCGTGGTATTGGTTGCCTTCCATTACGGAGGCCTCTTTGTGCTTGCGAGGTTTTTCAGATTTCTTTTTAGGCCTTTGTTCACCGTTTGATGAACATGAATCGCCTACTTCAGCCTCTTGGCTGAGAGCATCGATTTTGGCCTCAAACTCCCATCTCAAGTCCTCGATTTCATCTAGTTTTATTTTGTTTTTGAAAATCCTCCTAGAGTGAGAACTTGATGCGCATGAGCCTTGGCTCGACACTTCACTTGGATTGGATTTTGACATGCTTTTCAAGCTTTTTTCAAAATGTCCTAAGTACAAGCAAAGAAAAAACAAGTTAAAATGACACCTTTTAAAAATTTTCGCAAGACTTCTACTTAAAACTCGATTTTTGAAAGGCTTACGTCCCACCGGGCGTGCCAATCTCTGTAGACACGCGAAAATCCCCGCTTCTCACCTTTTCAGGGCTTGGAGCGGATCCTCTCGTGTGTCTAAGGCCTATTTATGCAAACAGGGCGTGCCAGCTAGCTTACCTAAGCTAGCGAAGATATATTTAAAACTGACTTCTAATCGTGGCGACTGTGAGCAAGTGAGCTCTTGTCGTCGCAGACCTTCTTGCACCGATGCGCAAGGGTCAGTCTGTACGCTTTGCAAAAATCGAGTTTTGGGATAGAAATCCTACGAAGCGGTTCGAGGTGTCTAATTCGGGTCTTTTAGATGCAGTTGCATATTTTAGATCACGTGGATTTGCACGTGCCTAAGTCTTTTCTTTTATCCCTTTTCGGGCCACCTAGTTTGTGTGTTATGAACACTCCACTACATGGGCGAATTCGAGCGGGGCTTGCTTCGATGCAATATGCGTCCTACCTCGTGGTATGGCGTAGATGCAATGCAAACTCACGCTACTCCAAAGGGAAAACCCGAAATGTAAAGACAATACTGAAGGGAAATAACCGAAGGGAAATATGTATATAGATTATGTATATGAGCCCTTACTCGGGTCTTGCAAATAAGAGCGAAGGCTCAATGTGGGTGCGTGCTTGAATTGAAAAGACCTACACACACGACATGAAATTAAACCCAAATATAAATTGCAGTATGGCCTTGACTAAGGTCTTGGGAGTAAGAGCGAAGGCTCAATGTGTGTGAGAGTGCTTGAATTGAAGTACTACACACACGACATAAATGAAACCCAAATATAACTGCAATAAGGCCTTTACTAAGGTCTTGGGAATAAGAGCGAAGGCTCAATGTGTGTGAGAGTGCTTGAATTGAAAGACTTACTCACACGACATGAAATGAAACCCAAATAGTATAGGTCGGCCCTTACTTGGGTCTTTCAAATAAGAGCGAAAGCTCAATGTGTGTGAGGGTGTTTGAATTGAAAGACTTACTCACACGACATGAAATGAAACCCAAATAGTATAGGTCGGCCCTTACTTGGGTCTTTCAAATAAGGGCGAAAGCTCAATGTGTGTGAGAGTGCTTGAATTGAAAGACAACGCACCCAACTTAAGCAAAAACCCTTCGAAAATGAAAGTATATATATCTACTTATGTATTAGGGGCTGATTAGGCCCGTGTGTGTTCAAAATCGTGCATAACTAAGAGAGTGCACGTGTGTGGGTGTGCCAAGCCACGTTATTACAAGTGGGGGGAGACTACGCTCCGTTAATACAACCCCGTATCAAATTGAATCTCAAGGAAGTATACAACTAAAGACCGAGTTTAGGCACTTACGAGTAGCTGGTCCGTAGAGGCCTTGCTTGAACGTGGGCTTGGCCTTCGCCTTGTGCTGCAAACGGGAGCTCCGCGAGGGTGAATGACAAAGGGTGCTGGCCGACTGCAAGTGGGGGTTTAAGGGAAGGTCAAATGGGACAGCTAGGGGGAAAAGAGATGGCTGGCCGGGTGTACTTAGGGTAGTTAGGTAGTGGCCGGTGGTTTAGGTTGTGATAGGTTCAGCTGAGTGAGAATGGTGGCAGCAAAGGGCTGACGTGTAGGTAAGGTGGTGGTATGGTGGGTGGCTAAGAGTGGAGAGGGAGTAGAGAAGGAGCTAAGTAGAGTGGGGGGTACTTACCGAATGGGAAGAAGGTGGTGCTCGGCTGGAAGGAAGATGGGCAGTTTGTGAAGCTCGGCCGGGAGGTGGTGGAGATGGCGGTGCAGGTGGTGGTGGGATGGAGGGATGGTGGTGGTGCAGGCGGTGCAAGTGGTGCAGGTGGAGCCGGTGGAGCAGCTGGAGAAGTGGAGGAATTAGAGGGCCCGGCTGGGATTGGTGAGGGGTTCCGGCTGGGCTTGGGGAGAGTGGTTGGATAGGAAAACCCGCCCCCAAAGGGGGGGGGGGGTTATATAGGGATGGGTAGGTCGATTAGGGCTGGGTTTGGGGTAGTGGTTTGGTGGTTTAGGTAGGGTGGTATGAAGATAAGGTGGGCTGGAAAGGGTAGGGCCAAATATTTTAAAAACTAGTGGTTTGGGTAGATTGTGGGCTAGGGGTGGTTTAGGGGTTTAGGGCTAGGTTAGGTGGTTGGGTTTTAGGGTGAGGTTTAGTGAGCTAGGTTAGGTGATTAGGCTAGGTTTAGGGAAATTAACCTAGGTTTAGGGAAGGATTAGGGAAGTGGGTTAGGTGATTAGGTTGGGATTAGGCCGGGATTCGGGAAGTGGGTTAGGTGATTAGGCTCAGATTAGGGGTGGATTAGGGTGGTAGGCTAGGATTAGGTGTTTTGGGCTAGGTTTAGGTAGAGGAGCTCCCTTTGCATGGCCCATAGACCTTAACCACCTCATGTTGGTGCAGCCCTAGGTTAGGTTTTGGCTAATTACAAGCTTAAACCCACTCAATTAGGCTAACCCACATGATTAAGCCCAAACTTGACACACAAGTCAAGCTTAATTACAACACTCTTGATATTATCCATCCCCACTCTCTCTCATGCCCATAATCCCATGTGAATTCAAGTGGGCCCCACCTCCATTTATGAGAAGGTGATGTGGGCCATGGATATGGATATTGGATTGGATCTCTGGATCCAAATCCAAATCCAAGTCCACACATGGGTTTGGATTGGGATCTGGATATATATGGTCCAGATCCAATCCAAACTGAACTCTGACTCCTTCGAGCTGGGTTCGAAACGGACGATTTGTGCGGGGTCTGACAGCATCAGTACTCCGTCTGCGTTGGGTCTTCGCCAACATGGTCGTCCGCCTCCGTTTCTGCCTTCCGGAGATGACTTCAAATGACATTTTGATAATAATCAGGGTCTTGGACGTTCGAGATCCTGGGGGTGTGAATCAGATACAAGAGTTGCTGTGCCGGGCTTGACGTGTGCTCCGGTTCCGGGCTCTTCTTAGCTCTCCTGGTCCTATCTTGATCGGGCCAAGCCGCTTCGGGGTTCCAAAAACGTGTTTTAAAAGGTTTTCAAAAGCCATATTATATACAGGGTTGTCTGGAAGGCTCCTGGGTGTCTATTTCGGGTCTTTAAAATGCGATTGCATGTTTTAGATCACGTGGATTTGCACGTGCCTAAGTCTTTTCTTTTATCCCTTTTCGGGCCACCTAGTTTGTGTGTTATGAACACTCCACTACATGGGCGAATTCGAGCGGGGCTTCCTTCGATGCAATATGCGTCCTACCTCGTGGTATAGCGTAGATGCAATGCAAACTCACGCTACTCCAAAGGGAAAACCCGAAATGTAAAGACAATACTGAAGGTAAATAACCAAAGGGAAATAACTGAAGGGAAATAACCGAAGGGAAATATGTATATAGATTATGTATATGAGCCCTTACTCGGGTCTTGCAAATAAGAGCGAAGGCTCAATGTGGGTGCGTGCTTGAATTGAAAAGACCTACACACACGACATGAAATTAAACCCAAATATAAATTGCAGTATGGCCTTGACTAAGGTCTTGGGAGTAAGAGCGAAGGCTCAATGTGTGTGAGAGTGCTTGAATTGAAGTACTACACACACGACATAAATGAAACCCAAATATAAATGCAATAAGGCCTTTACTAAGGTCTTGGGAATAAGAGCGAAGGCTCAATGTGTGTGAGAGTGCTTGAATTGAAAGACTTACTCACACGACATGAAATGAAACCCAAATAGTATAGGTCGGCCCTTACTTGGGTCTTTCAAATAAGAGCGAAAGCTCAATGTGTGTGAGGGTGCTTGAGTTGAAAGACTTACTCACACGACATGAAATGAAACCCAAATGGTATAGGTCGGCCCTTACTTGGGTCTTTCAAATAAGAGCGAAAGCTCAATGTGTGTGAGAGTGCTTGATTTGAAAGACAACGCTGTAAACACCCCGAAATCCCACGAATCTCTTAAACAAACCTGGTTTTGTACAAGCAGCCCCAAAGGGCCATTTTGAGTCTGGAAACCCAGGAGCCTTCCAGACAACCCTGTATATACGTTTTAAACTCTATATTTCAAAAATATAATATAGCTTTTGAAAACCTTTTAAATACACGTTTTTGAAACCCCAAAGCAGCTTGGCCCGATCAAGACAGGACTTTTTTTTTTTTTTTTTTTTTTTAAGACAAAGGATAAGACAAAGGATAAGACAAAAAAAAAAAAAAAAAACATCCATACCCCCAGGATCTCGAACGTCCAAGACCCTGTTCTTACCAAAATGTCATTTGAAGTCATCTCCGGAAGGCAGAAACGGAGGCGAACGACCATGTTGGCGAAGGCCTAACGCAGACGGAGTACTGATGCTGTCAGGCCCCGCACAAATCGTCCATTTCGAACCCAGCTCGAAGGAGTCAGAGTTCAGTTTGGATTGGATCTGGACCATATATATCCAGATCTCAATCCAAACCCATGTGTGGACTTGGATTTGGATTTGGATCCAGAGATCCAATCCAATATCCATATCCATGGCCCACATCACCTTCTCATAAATGGAGGTGGGGCCCACTTGAATTTCATGTGGGATTATGGGCATGAGAGAGAGTGGGGATGGATAATATCAAGAGTGTTGTAATTAAGCTTGACTTGTGTGTCAAGTTTGGGGTTAATCATGTGGGTTAGCCTAATTGAGTGGGTTTAAGCTTGTAATTAGCCAAAACCTAACCTAGGGCTGCACCAACATGAGGTGGTTAAGGTCTATGGGCCATGCTAAGGGAGCTCCTTCACCTAAACCTAACCCAAAACACCTAATCCTAGCCTACCACCCTAATCCACCCCTAATCTAAGCCTAATCACCTAAGCCACTTCCCTAATCCCGGCCTAATCCCAACCTAATCACCTAACCCACTTCCCTAATCCTTCCCTAAACCTAGGTTAATTTCCCTAAACCTAGCCTAATCACCTAACCTAGCTCACTAAACCTCACCCTAAAACCCAACCACCTAACCTAGCCCTAAACCCCTAAACCACCCCTAGCGAACAATCTACCCAAACCACTAGTTTTCAAAATATCTGGCCCTACCCTTTCCAGCCCACCTTATCTTCATACCACCCTACCTAAACCACCTAACCACTACCCCAAACCCAGCCCTAACCGACCTACCCATCCCTATATAAACACCCCTCCCCCCTTGGGGGCGGGTTTTCCAAGCTGGAACCCCTCACCAATCCCAGCCAGGCCCTCTCTCTCCCCCACTTCCCAGCCCAGCCGAACCTGCCCCAGTTGCTCCACCTGCGCCGCCTGCACCACCACCATCCTTCCATCCCACCACAGCTTGCACCGCCATCTCCACCACCTCCCGGCCAAGCCTCACTACCTTCCCCAAGCCCAGCCGAGCACCACCTTCTCCCCATTCGGTAAGTACCCCCCCCACTCTACCTAGCTTCTTCTCTACTCCCTCTCCACTCCCAGCCACCCACCATACCAGCACCTTACCTACACATCAGCCACTCGCCGCCACCACTCCCACTCGGCCAAACCTTAGCTGCCCCAGCCATTCGCCACTACCTAACTACCCTACCTACACCCGGCCAGCCATCTCTTTTCCCCTAAGACTCCCATTCGGCCTTCCCCTAAACTCCCCTTAGGTCCATATTCCCTAACACTCTATACTCTCCATTCGTGACCCTACACACTCACTTGGCCCAGCCCTTTAATCCCCCACATCAAGGCGACACCCACTTGCAGCCGGCCACCTTCGAGGCGCCTATCCCGCGCCCCACTTGCAGCCGGCCAGCACCCTTTGTCATCCACCCTCGCGGAGCTCCCGTTTGTAGCCCAAGGCGAAGGCCAAGCCCACGCTCAAGCAAGGCCTCTACGGACCAGCTACTCGTAAGTGCCTAAACTCGGTCTTTAGTCGTATACTTGCTTGAGATTCAATTTGATACGGGGTTGTAATAACGGAGCATAGTCTCCCCCCGCTTGTAATAACGTGGCTTGGCACACCCACACACGTGCACTCTCTTAGTTGTGCACGATTTTGAACACACACGGGCCTAATCAGCCCCTAATACATAAGTAGATATATATACTTTCATTTCCGAAGGGTTTTTGGTTTAAGTTGGGTGCGTTGTCTTTCAATTCAAGCACTCACACACATTGAGCTTTCGCTCTTATTTGAAAGACCCAAGTAAGGGCCGACCTATACTATTTGGGTTTCATTTCATGTCGTGTGAGTAAGTCTTTCAATTCAAGCACTCTCACACACATTGAGCTTTCGCTCTTATTTGAAAGACCCAAGTAAGGGCCAACCTATACTATTTGGGTTTCATTTCATGTCTGTAAACACCCCGAAATCCCACGAATTTCTTAAACAAATCTGGTTTTATACAAGCAGCCCCAAAGGGCCATTTTGAGTTTGGAAACCCAGGAGCCTTCCAAACAACCCTGTATATATGTTTTAAACTTTATCTTTCAAAAACATATAATATAGCTTTTGAAAACCCTTTTAAAACATGTTTTGAAACCCCGAAGTGGCTTGGCCTGATCAAGACAGGACCAGGAGAGCCAAGAAGAGCCCGGAACCGGAGCACCTGTCGAGCCCGGCGCAGCAACTCTTGCATCTGATTCACACCCCAGGATCTCGAACGTCCAAGACCCTGTTCTTACCAAAATATCATTTGAAGTCATCTCCGGAAGGCAGAAACGGAGGCGGACGACCATGTTGGCGAAGACCCAACGCAGACGGAGTACTGATGCTGTCAGGCCCTGCACGAATCGTCCGTTTCGAACCCAGCTCGAAGGAGTCAGAGTTCAGTTTGGATTGGATCTGGACCATATATATCCAGATCCCAATCCAAACCCATATGTGGACTTGGATTTGGATTTGGATCCAAAGATCCAATCCAATATCCATATCCATGGCCCACATCACCTTCTCATAAATGGAGGTGGGGCCCACTTGAAATTCACGTGGGATATTGGGCATGAGAGAGAGTGGGGGTGATAAATATCAAGAGTGTTGTATTAAGCTTGACTTGTGTGTCAAGTTTGGGTTTAATCTTGTGGTTTAGCCTAATTGAGTGGGTTTAAGCTTGTAATTAGCTAAAACCTAACCTAGGGTTGCACCAACATGGGGTGATCAAGGTTTATGGGCCATGCTAAGGGAGCTCCATCACCTAAACCTAGCTAAAAATGCCTAAACCTAGCCTAAACCCCTAATCCACTCCTAATCTGAACCTAATCACCTAACCCACTTCCCTAATCCCGGCCTAATCCCAACCTAATCACCTAACCCACTTCCCTAATCCTTCCCTAAACCTAGATTAATTTCCCTAAACCTAGCCTAAACCTAGCCTAAACCACCTAACCTAGTTCACTAAACCTCACCCTAAAACCCAACCACCTAACCTAGCCCTAAACCACCCTTAGCCCACGATTTTCCCAAACCCCTAGTTTTAAAATATCTGGCCCAATCCCATCCAGCCCACCTTATCTACATACTACCCTACCTAAACCACCTAACCACTACCCACAACCCAGCCCTAACCGACCTACCCATCCCCTATTTAAACCCCCCCCCATTGTGGGCGGGTTTTCCAAGTGGGAACCACTTTCCACTCCCAACCGGGCCCTCTTCCTCTCCCATCTCTCACCCGTCTTCCCAGCAGCTCCAGCCCCACCAGCCGCCACCTGCTCCGCCACTCTCCCTCTTCCATCCACCATCACCGCCCCACCAGCCGGACGACACCACCTCACTCAGCCGGGCCCTCTCCTTCTCCCATCTTCCACCAGCCGACAACCACCTTGGCCGCCACTCCTTCCCATTCGGTAAGTCCCCCTAACTCCCTCAAAACCACTCTCTACCACCTCTCCACTCTTAGCCACCCATCTTCCCCTTAGCTCAACCTCTTTGCCGCCACCACCTAAGCCTAGCCGAACCTAGGATAACCCAAGTGGCTGGCCACTACTCAGCCACCACCTCCCATTCGGCCGACCTCCCCCTAGGCGTCCTCTTTGGCCTTCCCACTAGCTCACCTTTTAGGTCCAGTTTCCCTAAGTCCCTAACTTACCTAGTGACCCTAAGACCCACTTAGTCAGCCACTCTAAACTCCCTACTTGGAGGCGCCGCCCACTTGCCACCGGTCCCCTTCGAGGCGTCCATCCCGCGCCCCGTTTGCAGCCGGCCAGCACCCTTTAGCACATACCTTCGCGGAGCTCCCGTTTGCAGCCCAAAGCCAAGGCCACGCTCAAGCAAGACCTCTACGGACCAGCTACTCGTAAGTGTCTAAACTCGGTCTTTAGTCATACGCTTGCTTGAAATTCAATTTGATACGGGGTTGTAATAACGGAGCCTAGTCTCCCCCCGCTTGTAATAACGTGGCTTGGCACAACCACACACGTGCACTCTCTTAGTCGTGCACAACTTTGAACACACACGGGCCTAATCAGCCCCTAATATATAAGTGTACGTATATATTTCATTTCCGAAGGGTTTTGTTTAAGTTGGGTGTGTTGTCTTTCAATTTAAACACTCTCACACACATTGAGCTTTCGCTCTTATTTGAAAGACCCAAGTAAGGGCCGACCTATACTATTTGGGTTTCATTTCATGTCGTGTGAGTAAGTCTTTCAATTTAAACACTCTCACACACATTGAGCTTTCGCTCTTATTTGAAAGACCCAAGTAAGGGCCGACCTATACTATTTGGGTTTCATTTCAAGTCGTGTGAGTAAGTCTTTCAATTTAAACACTCTCACACACATTGAGCTTTCGCTCTTATTTGAAAGACCCAAGTAAGGGCCGACCTATACTATTTGGGTTTCATTTCAAGTCGTGTGAGTAAGTCTTTCAATTTAAACACTCTCACACACATTGAGCTTTCGCTCTTATTTGAAAGACCCAAGTAAGGGCCGACCTATACTATTTGGGTTTCATTTATTGTCGTGTGAGTAGTCTTTCAATTCAAGCACTTTCACACACATTGAGCCTTCGCTCTTACTCCCAAGACCTTAGTAAAGGCCTTATTGCAGTTATATTTGGGTTTCATTTATGTCGTGTGTGTAGTACTTCAATTCAAGCACTCTCACACACATTGAGCCTTCGCTCTTACTCCCAAGACCTTAGTCAAGGCCATACTGCAATTTATATTTGGGTTTAATTTCATGTCGTGTGTGTAAGTCTTTCAATTCAAGCACGCACCCACATTGAGCCTTCGCTCTTATTTGCAAGACCCGAGTAAGGGCTCATATACATAAGATATATACATATTTCCCTTCGGTTATTTCCCTTCGGTTATTTCCCTTCGGTTATTTCCCCTCGGTTATTTCCCTTCTGTTATTTCCCTTCAGCATTGTCTTTACATTTCGGGTTTTCCCTTTGGAGTAGCGTGAGTTTGCATTGCATCTACGCCATACCACGAGGTAGGACGCATATTGCATCGAAGCAACCCCCGCTCGAATTCGCCCATGTAGTGGAGTGTTCATAACACACAAACTAGGCGACCCAAAAAGGGATAAAAGAAAAGACTTAGGCACGTGCAAATCCACGTGATCTAAAACATGCAATCGCATCTTAAAGACCCGAAATAGACACCTCGAATCGTTTCGTAGACTTTCTCCCTAAAACTCGATTTTTGCAAAAGCGTACAGACTGACCCTTGCGCATCGGTGCAAGAAGGTCTGCGACGACAAGAGCTCACTTGCTCACAGTCGCCACGTTTAGAAGTCAGTGTTAAAAATATCTTCGTTAGCTTAAGTAAGCTAGCTGGCACGCCCTGTTTGTATACATAGGCCTTAGACGCACGATAAGATCCACTCCAAGCCACGAAAGGGGCGAAGAGGCGGGGATTTTCGCGCGTCTACAGAGATTGGCACGCCCGGTGGGACGTGAGCCTTTTCAAAAATCGAGTTTACTTGTAGGAGTCTTGCGAAAATTTTATAAAGGTGTCGTTTTAACTTGTTTTCTTTGTTTTCACTTAGGAAATTTTGAAAAAGCTTGAAAAGCATGTCAAAATCCAATCCAAGTGAAGTGTCGAGCCAAGGCTCATGCGCATCAAGTTCTCACTCTAGGAGGATTTTCAAAAACAAAATAAAACTAGATGAAATCGAGGACTTGAGAAGGGAATTTGAGGCCAAAATCGATGCTCTCAGCCAAGAGGCTGAAGTAGGCGATTCGTGTTCATCAAACGGTGAACAAAGGCCTAAAAAGAAAATTGAAAAGCCTCGCAAGCAAAAAGAAGCCTCCGTAATGGAAGGCAACCAATACCACGAGTCCTTCACACAAAAGGACCGTAAAGCCCTACAGCAGCTGCTGAAAGGGCAAAATAAAGAGAAAAGAAGCTACGCCCTGTCTGATTTCCTTCCTATGGATTACGAAACAGACAGTGACGATGAAATACCGAACTTCCATCGGTATGATGGCATGGGAGACCCTAGGTCTCACTTGCAGCTTTTCTCACGTCGAGCCCATAAGAAGAAAAAGGACTCGATGAAATGGGTGTATTGGTTCCCTCTATCCCTTAAAGGCACAGCTGCCAAATGGCTGGCTTCCTACGACTTAAGCCAGTTCGCTACTTTTGAAGAGTTAGCGAACTGCTTCATGCAAAGATTTGCACACAACGTGGAAGTCACGCCAACCTTGAATACCTTAAGGGATACAAAGCAAGGCATGAACGAAGACGTGCATGCCTTCATTATAAGATGGAGGTCTCTTTTAGGCCAAGTGCGAGAGCCTATATCCGAAGGATGCGCAGTAATGCTCATCCTGGATAATTTCAAAAGCGAGTTAAAAACCCTTCTCTCGCTCCATGAGATTTCAACTTTCCATAAGTTGATCAAAAAGGCCTCCCTTTTCGAAACCAACTTGCGAAAAGGGACATACGACCACTTATGGAAAGGAAGTGCCGTTCCCAAAACACGTGTGGAAAAGCCCATCGCATATGGGCTGCCCACAACGGACAAAGGGGCAAAGCCCCATAAAATCGCCAATGTCCGGGTGGATCCAGGCATGGCGGGCACTTCTAAAAATTTCGAAAAAATAGAAAATAAGAGAGAACGCAATTTTTCAAAACCAATTGAAAAACGGGAGTACACTCCGCTGGGGCAACCTGTGTCGGAGGTCCTAGACCTCCTACTTGCCCAGGGCATGATCGAACTCCCTGAAATCCCCGAAGGAGTCACGTCCAAAGGGGGGTATTTAAACCGGTTTTGCAAGTATCATCGGCTCAAAGGCCATGATACCAAACGGTGCTTCTCTCTTCTAAATAAAATTGAGAACTTGATAGCGGAGGGCCGGCTCCAGGTCACTGCGGAATCTGAGCCACCTCAAGCTATCTTCAAGGAACCCTTTCCCAAACACGACAGTGGCAGTGGGAAAGGAAAGGAGGTATGTACCCTCACCATTTCCAAGGAACTAGCGCGAAAGCCCGAACCTGGTCGACCTGCTTGTGCGCCCATCCTTGTACTATACAAGAGGCCCGCCCAAGTCGTCATTCGGGGACCATCAAAAGTGGAAACCCCGGCAAAACCAGTTTCGAAAATCCAAGGTTCTCCTCAGCTCATCCTTAGAGCCAAGTTTAGCGCGAACCCTAGGCTGGTCGTGGGGGAAGTCACTAGATCCGGGAGGATCTACCAACCCCCGCACCTTCAAGGTGCTCAAAAGGTGGTCAGTGTGCCTGGCCCCTCAAAAGCATGTATCCCTAGTGGTCCGCCAAAAGCAGATAAGGACAAAATCATCCTAAATCCTTATGATTTCGAAAACCACCTTTCAAAGATTCCTATTCACATGTCTATCCTAGAGCTTATCAAAACCTCGCCTAGGCATAGACTTGTCTTAGAGAAAATTCTAGAAAGGGCCAAGGTTGATTCGAACATAAGTCCGGAGTCCTTGTCTGCCCAAGTGGCTTTATTAGGAGCAAAATCGCCCATCACCTTTTCGGAAGATGATGTAGATAGACCCTACGAAACCCATAACCAGGCCCTGCATATCGAGGTGGTTCTAAACAACCACTCTCTGGACAGGTGCCTAGTCGATGGTGGAGGAGGGCTCAACATCCTTCCACTTCACGTGGCGTACAAAATCGGAGTCACCTTGACTTCAGTAAACCCAAGCCCCATCGTTATCACTGGATACGATGGGAATGCGTCTAGGCCTTTAGGATCCATCGAACTCCCAATGGAAACGGGAGGGATCGAACACACGGGGGTGTTCCATGTCTTGGACATCCACCCCCATTATAACCTGTTGCTGGGAAGACCCTGGATACACAGTTTGTGCGCTGTGCCATCCACCTTCCACAGGTGTGTCAAGATCCCTTTTAGGGACCAAGTCGTAGTGATCCTCGGTGAGAGTCACCCACAACTTCAGGGGATCATAAACTCCCCTTGTTTATCGAGCTCCCAGGCCCATGAGGCTAACCTGGGGCAAATTATGGTTGAGCCACCTCGGCTCGTATTGAACAACCCTAGGAAGGTTGTATGTGTGAAGGGGCCGCCCAAAGCAGGCCCCCTCCCGACTCTAATCCTCCTAGGAAAACCCAAGCGTTCCCTATTTCCAAAACCCCTGGACAAAAGGCCCTACGAGCCTAATATGGACGATAGCATGTTCCAGGACCACGACTTATATCCCATCTTTTCAAAAAACAAAAGGTCGTGGAACATGTTATTGAACATGGGCTACACGCCCTACAAGAGTCTAGGGGCACAAAACCAGGGTCTCCTAGAGCCCATCCTTCCTAGGGCCAACCCAAGCCGATATGGGATCGGCTATACTCCCCGAATACCGCCGGAGCCACCCCCTGTGACCACCTGGGTCAAGGGTGCCCCGGAGCCTGTCTTAGAAGAGACCTATGGTTTAGACCTCCTATTCCGAGTCTAACCCATAGTGTTTTCCCTTTGTAGGTATGACGGAAGATCCCTTTTTCTAAAAAATACCAAAAACATTTGAAAACTTAAAATCCAAAAAATCGAAAAACAAGAAAAACCAAAAACAATGGAAAAGCAAAAACTCGAAAAAAGTGTGCTTTGTATAGTTCCCAAAGTTCTTGTTTTACAAAAACCCAAAAAAATCGAAAATTTGGAAAATACCAAAAAGATTTTGTACATAGCTGCTCCTGGTTTAACTTTGGCGAAAGAAAAGAATTTCGAAAGAAACGTCGTCTGCATAGCCAGACCAAAAAATTCGAAATCACTTGAAAATCCAAGTACAAAACCAGGTTATTTTGAAAACCACGCATCAAGTTCCCTCGGGTCTAAAGTCCACGAGAATGATCGAAGCCCAGAAGTGGATCCCCCTGAGGAAGATCCCACTTCTGAGCTCCCAGAATTTCATAGAATTCTCGATTTTGAAAGACCTTCCCAATCAGTAGGAGGAGATTTCGTAGAGGTGAACCTAGGGGATGATTCCAAGCCCAAAACCATCAAAATAGGCGCATGCTTGCATGAAACTGAAAAGTTAGCATTCATTGCATTTCTACGAACCTATTTAGATGTGTTTGCATGGACGTATGAAGACATGCCGGGCGTAGATCCCAGCATAGTCGAGCATCGTCTTCCCTTAGATATAGGTGTAAAACCAATAAAGCAGAAGCTTAGGAAAATACACCCGAATGTACACACGCAAGTCAAAGAGGGTTTAGAAGATCTGCTAAAAGCCGGATTTATAAAACCCATTGCGTATTCTGATTGGTTGTCAAATATCGTTGTAGTTCGAAAAACCAATGGGAAAATTCGAATATGCATCGATTTCAGAAACCTGAATAAGGCCACTCCAAAGGATAATTATCCTTTACCAAACATAGATTTGATAGTCGATAGTACTGCAAATCATGAAATGTTTTCATTTATGGATGGCTATTCAGGCTATAATCAAATCAAACTAAGCCCACGAGATCAGGGTAAGACCGCCTTCACAACCCCATGGGGCACGTACTGCTATACAGTCATGCCCTTTGGTTTGAAAAATGCCGGCGCAACATACCAACGAGCCATGAACACGATCTTCCATGATCAAATTCACGAGCTTGTAGAAGTGTATGTAGATGATCTCTTGGCAAAATCCAAAACCCGATGCACCCATATCGAATGTTTACAAAAGATTTTCGAAAGGCTTAGGCTTTACAAAGTAAAGCTAAATCCTCAAAAATGTGTGTTCGGGGTAGAATCAGGAAAGCTTCTAGGCTTTATGGTAAGCCAAAGGGGAATAGAAGTCGACCCCTCTAAGTGTCGAGCCATCATAGACATGGCTCCACCCTCCAATCTCACCCAAGTCCGTAGCCTCCAGGGTCGATTGCAATCTGTGCGCCGATTCATATCGAATCTGGCAACTAGATGCGAACCCTTCAACAAACTGTTGAGGAAGGGCACGAAATTCTTATGGGATGACGAATGCCAAAAGTCCTTCGAGAGACTAAAGGCATACTTGGTTAATCCCCCCGTTTTGAATCCTCCAAAGCAAGGAAAACCGCTTTTATTATACATCTCCGTGCATATAAACGCTTTAGGAGCCCTGTTGGCTCAATACGAGGATGACACCCATAAGGAGTATGCCATCTACTATATTTCGAAAACTCTCTTGGCTTATGAACGAAATTATCAAGCCATGGAGAAGACGTGCTTGGCCCTAGTCTGGGCCTGCCAGAAATTCAGACACTACTTCCTAGATCATGAGATCTGGATAGTGTCCAAGCTTGATCCAATCAAGCACTTGTTCGAAAAACCCATTCTCACGGGTAGATTGGGCAAATGGCAACTCCTTCTAATGGAATATGATCTAAAATATCATCACCAGATCTCCGTTAAAGGGCAAGCCCTAGCAGATTACGTGGCTGACTTCCCCTTGGAGGACGCATATCCCACTCTTGTCGAAATGCCTGATGAAGGCATATTGCAAAACCATTTTCAAAACCACATTTTGGCAAATTCTTTTGAAAACCAAGTGTGGAAGATGCACTTCGACGGGGCACGAAACCAACGAGGGGCTGGTGCCGGGATCATCCTAATCTCCCCTGAAAAGGGCGAGATTCCCGTAGCGGTCCTCTTAGATTTCGAATGTTCCAACAACGTAGCTGAGTATGAAGCACTCATACAAGGCTTAAGGATTTCGAAAACTCTAGGGGCATCATGCATCGAGGTCTTTGGAGATTCGCTCCTTGTCATAAACCAGGTTTTAAAAATTTGGCAAGTACGTAATGAGAAACTACTTCCATATCACGAGTTGGCCACTCGATTGGTCCAATCCTTCCAGTCGTGTAAGCTCACACACGTGGGAAGAGAGGACAATGGCATCGCCGATGCCCTCTCTTCCTTGGGTTCAGCCCTAAAGGTCGATCCCATTTCAGGGACCAGATCTTTGGAAATATGGCATGCGCCCCATCCATCCACACACGACTTGGATATTTGCCAAAACAACCCAGAGTCTATTGAAAAGCCCTGGTTCTATGACATAAAACAATTTTTAGAAAATGGGGGATTCACCGAGGATGCCACATCCAAAGATAGGGCATTCATTCGTAAGATCTCGACCCGATACACCATTCTGGGTGGGGTCTTATACAAAAAGAGTTTTACCGGCATTCTGCTTAGATGTATCGACCTAGAGGAGGCTAGGATAGTGATGCACGAGTTCCACGATGGAGAATGTGGAGGTCATGTTAATGCCAACATGATGGCGATGAAAATACTTAGAGGGGGTTATTTCTGGTCCACCCTGAAAAAGGATTGTCACGATCATGTTAGGAAGTGTCATCCATGTCAAATGCATGGGCACGCCATTCATATCCCTTCATCTGCATTGCATTCCGTGGTCAGCCCCTGGCCATTTACCATGTGGGCGTTTGACATTGTAGGCCCCATATTTCCAAAGGCCTCGAATGGGCATCGTTTTATTTTAGCAGCCACTGAGTATTTCTCCAAGTGGGTGGAAGCCATTTCCCTAACGAATGTGATGGGGCAACATGTGGTGGCTTTCATTCGGAGGAATATCTTGGCTCGATTTGGGGTTCCACGAGACCTTGTGTCTGATAATGGTACCCCATTCAAGAACGAGCGGATGGTTAAGTTGTGCAACACGTATGGCATAACTCACCACTTCTCCTCGCCCTACTACCCTCAAGGCAACGGCCAAGCCGAAGCCACAAACAAGACTCTCATTGGTATCATTGAGAAAACCTTAGAGAAGGGTAGGAGGTGGCATGAGAAGCTGGATGAAGCCTTATGGGCTTATAGGACTTCCATCCGGACTCCCACGAATGCCACACCATTCGAATTGGTCTATGGCACAAACGCCATTCTTCCCATTCATACCCAACTGCATTCATTCCATACATCCATTGCACTCGACCTCCCCCTAGAGACGCTTCAGCATGCTAGGATGGCCGAACTAGATTTGCTAGATGAGAGGCGACTCCTTGCTATGGATCATGCTCGTGCATACCGGCAAAGGATAGCCCGACATTACAGCAAACATATGAGACCTCGCCACTTTGAAGTGGGAGATCTGGTCTTGAAAACCATCCACCATCGTGGCCCACACCCCCTAGGCAAGTGGCGCCCCAACTGGGATGGACCCTATGTTGTGCGAGCAACCACTACGAACAATTCGTATTGGTTGATCGATGTAGAAGGTAGGAATTTAGCAGATCCTATCAATATTCAATACTTAAAGAAGTATCATGTGTAGGATCTGGATTAAATTTCAGTTTTCGAAAATTTGAAAGGGATAGCTGCCCTGAGACATGTGAATAAGGTGCAAAGGCAAACTCGTGTGACCCTAAGTGAGAGAATTCGCACTTGTGAAAGAGTGGAGTTTTCAAAATCGTGGTTGCATTTCAAAATCCTTCTTCTTACAAAGAAAGGCCTAGTTCAACATAGCAAGATACTTGCAAGTAGTACGTACTATTTCTAAATAGGCTGATCTGGAATGGATCGAGTGTAGGCTTGGGATAAGTCCTCCCCTCTTCTCTTCTCCTTCCAAAAGGAAAACGAAGGCCCAAATCAAAAAGGAATTTCCCATTTAAAGTCTCTTTCCAAAAGAAAGAAACCAGACTTGAAAAAGAAAAATTGATTCTCTTATGAAAAAGAGGGATTAAAGAAAAAATACTCCCAAAGGGAGACCCTCTATAAAAAAAAGGAAAAAGAGGCCAAAAAGCTCAAAAAGAGCAGTTTTCCGCCTTCTATGCCTTAAACCACGGGACACTTCAGAAGGGACCGTGGTATCTCTTTCCCATCCCTGGCTTATCCCAAGCTAAACATGGTTCATTTCGAGGAATCCTAAAGTAAAAATAGGATTTACTTACTTGAATTTCATCTTGTTTGAGAATTCGACGTTTCGAGTAAGGCGTAGGGATTTGAAATGAAGCTTGTTTTCTTATAAAACCTCCGCTAGATAAGCGAGTGTTAAGACTCAAACAAGGGCAAGCACGAAGAGCTCGAGATCCTTAGGATCGAGACTCAAGACAGTTGTCCCTTTTGTAAATAGCTTTTGTAAATAAGTTTTGAAAACCGAACATCGAACAGCATAGGGTTTTTGCTCACTTTGAGCAGTAGGCCTTGTAAGTCTCTAGAGTTCGACCACACCTGGTCTCTGGGAGGTCGCCACTCTTGGCACCACACCCATGTCATTTGCATTCCACGCATGGTACTTGCATGAACATGATCCCATTTAGGACCAGATTCCATAAGTGAACCCTTTGGCGTGATATCTCCTCCTACCAGAGTTTGTAAAATTGAGATTTTGCTAAAAATGGGATGATCCCCATATTCTTCGTGGCTAGATCTAGGGAGACATTAAAAAGGGGTGTTTGTCATCTTTGCCCTTATCCAAATCTATTTGGACAAGGCCAAAGAGGGGCATCTGTAAACACCCCGAAATCCCACGAATTTCTTAAACAAATCTGGTTTTATACAAGCAGCCCCAAAGGGCCATTTTGAGTTTGGAAACCCAGGAGCCTTCCAAACAACCCTGTATATATGTTTTAAACTTTATCTTTCAAAAACATATAATATAGCTTTTGAAAACCCTTTTAAAACATGTTTTGAAACCCCGAAGTGGCTTGGCCTGATCAAGACAGGACCAGGAGAGCCAAGAAGAGCCCGGAACCGGAGCACCTGTCGAGCCCGGCGCAGCAACTCTTGCATCTGATTCACACCCCAGGATCTCGAACGTCCAAGACCCTGTTCTTACCAAAATATCATTTGAAGTCATCTCCGGAAGGCAGAAACGGAGGCGGACGACCATGTTGGCGAAGACCCAACGCAGACGGAGTACTGATGCTGTCAGGCCCCGCACGAATCGTCCGTTTCGAACCCAGCTCGAAGGAGTCAGAGTTCAGTTTGGATTGGATCTGGACCATATATATCCAGATCCCAATCCAAACCCATATGTGGACTTGGATTTGGATTTGGATCCAAAGATCCAATCCAATATCCATATCCATGGCCCACATCACCTTCTCATAAATGGAGGTGGGGCCCACTTGAAATTCACGTGGGATATTGGGCATGAGAGAGAGTGGGGGTGATAAATATCAAGAGTGTTGTATTAAGCTTGACTTGTGTGTCAAGTTTGGGTTTAATCTTGTGGTTTAGCCTAATTGAGTGGGTTTAAGCTTGTAATTAGCTAAAACCTAACCTAGGGCTGCACCAACATGGGGTGATCAAGGTTTATGGGCCATGCTAAGGGAGCTCCATCACCTAAACCTAGCTAAAAATGCCTAAACCTAGCCTAAACCCCTAATCCACTCCTAATCTGAACCTAATCACCTAACCCACTTCCCTAATCCCGGCCTAATCCCAACCTAATCACCTAACCCACTTCCCTAATCCTTCCCTAAACCTAGATTAATTTCCCTAAACCTAGCCTAAACCTAGCCTAAACCACCTAACCTAGTTCACTAAACCTCACCCTAAAACCCAACCACCTAACCTAGCCCTAAACCACCCTTAGCCCACGATTTTCCCAAACCCCTAGTTTTAAAATATCTGGCCCAATCCCATCCAGCCCACCTTATCTACATACTACCCTACCTAAACCACCTAACCACTACCCACAACCCAGCCCTAACCGACCTACCCATCCCCATTTAAACCCCCCCCCATTGTGGGCGGGTTTTCCAAGTGGGAACCACTTTCCACTCCCAGCCGGGCCCTCTTCCTCTCCCATCTCTCACCCGTCTTCCCAGCAGCTCCAGCCCCACCAGCCGCCACCTGCTCCGCCACTCTCCCTCTTCCATCCACCATCACCGCCCCACCAGCCGGACGACACCACCTCACTCAGCCGGGCCCTCTCCTTCTCCCATCTTCCACCAGCCGACAGCCACCTTGGCCGCCACTCCTTCCCATTCGGTAAGTCCCCCTAACTCCCTCAAAACCACTCTCTACCACCTCTCCACTCTTAGCCACCCATCTTCCCCTTAGCTCAACCTCTTTGCCGCCACCACCTAAGCCTAGCCGAACCTAGGATAACCCAAGTGGCTGGCCACTACTCAGCCACCACCTCCCATTCGGCCGACCTCCCCCTAGGCGTCCTCTTGGCCTTCCCACTAGCTCACCTTTTAGGTCCAGTTTCCCTAAGTCCCTAACTTACCTAGTGACCCTAAGACCCACTTAGTCAGCCACTCTAAACTCCCTACTTGGAGGCGCCGCCCACTTGCCACCGGTCCCCTTCGAGGCGTCCATCCCGCGCCCCGTTTGCAGCCGGCCAGCACCCTTGAGCACATACCTTCGCGGAGCTCCCGTTTGCAGCCCAAAGCCAAGGCCACGCTCAAGCAAGACCTCTACGGACCAGCTACTCGTAAGTGTCTAAACTCGGTCTTTAGTCATACGCTTGCTTGAAATTCAATTTGATACGGGGTTGTAATAACGGAGCCTAGTCTCCCCCCGCTTGTAATAACGTGGCTTGGCACAACCACACACGTGCACTCTCTTAGTCGTGCACAACTTTGAACACACACGGGCCTAATCAGCCCCTAATATATAAGTGTACGTATATATTTCATTTCCGAAGGGTTTTGTTTAAGTTGGGTGTGTTGTCTTTCAATTTAAACACTCTCACACACATTGAGCTTTCGCTCTTATTTGAAAGACCCAAGTAAGGGCCGACCTATACTATTTGGGTTTCATTTCATGTCGTGTGAGTAAGTCTTTCAATTTAAACACTCTCACACACATTGAGCTTTCGCTCTTATTTGAAAGACCCAAGTAAGGGCCGACCTATACTATTTGGGTTTCATTTCAAGTCGTGTGAGTAAGTCTTTCAATTTAAACACTCTCACACACATTGAGCTTTCGCTCTTATTTGAAAGACCCAAGTAAGGGCCGACCTATACTATTTGGGTTTCATTTCAAGTCGTGTGAGTAAGTCTTTCAATTTAAACACTCTCACACACATTGAGCTTTCGCTCTTATTTGAAAGACCCAAGTAAGGGCCGACCTATACTATTTGGGTTTCATTTATTGTCGTGTGAGTAGTCTTTCAATTCAAGCACTTTCACACACATTGAGCCTTCGCTCTTACTCCCAAGACCTTAGTAAAGGCCTTATTGCAGTTATATTTGGGTTTCATTTATGTCGTGTGTGTAGTACTTCAATTCAAGCACTCTCACACACATTGAGCCTTCGCTCTTACTCCCAAGACCTTAGTCAAGGCCATACTGCAATTTATATTTGGGTTTAATTTCATGTCGTGTGTGTAAGTCTTTCAATTCAAGCACGCACCCACATTGAGCCTTCGCTCTTATTTGCAAGACCCGAGTAAGGGCTCATATACATAAGATATATACATATTTCCCTTCGGTTATTTCCCTTCGGTTATTTCCCTTCGGTTATTTCCCCTCGGTTATTTCCCTTCTGTTATTTCCCTTCAGCATTGTCTTTACATTTCGGGTTTTCCCTTTGGAGTAGCGTGAGTTTGCATTGCATCTACGCCATACCACGAGGTAGGACGCATATTGCATCGAAGCAACCCCCGCTCGAATTCGCCCATGTAGTGGAGTGTTCATAACACACAAACTAGGCGACCCAAAAAGGGATAAAAGAAAAGACTTAGGCACGTGCAAATCCACGTGATCTAAAACATGCAATCGCATCTTAAAGACCCGAAATAGACACCTCGAATCGTTTCGTAGACTTTCTCCCTAAAACTCGATTTTTGCAAAAGCGTACAGACTGACCCTTGCGCATCGGTGCAAGAAGGTCTGCGACGACAAGAGCTCACTTGCTCACAGTCGCCACGTTTAGAAGTCAGTGTTAAAAATATCTTCGTTAGCTTAAGTAAGCTAGCTGGCACGCCCTGTTTGTATACATAGGCCTTAGACGCACGATAAGATCCACTCCAAGCCACGAAAGGGGTGAAGAGGCGGGGATTTTCGCGCGTCTACAATGTCGTGTGTGTAAGTCTTTCAATTCAAGCACTCTCACACACATTGAGCCTTCGCTCTTATTCCCAAGACCTTAGTTGCAGTTATATTTGGGTTTCATTTATGTCGTGTGTGTAGTACTTCAATTCAAGCACTCTCACACACATTGAGCCTTCGCTCTTACTCCCAAGACCTTAGTCAAGGCCATACTGCAATTTATATTTGGGTTTAATTTCATGTCGTGTGTGTAAGTCTTTCAATTCAAGCACGCACCCACATTGAGCCTTCGCTCTTATTTGCAAGACCCGAGTAAGGGCTCATATACATACTCTATATACATATCTCCCTTCGGTAATTTCCCTTCAGTATTGTCTTTACATTTCGGGTTTTCCCTTTGGAGTAGCGTGAGTTTGCATTGCATCTACGCCATACCATGAGGTAGGACGCATATTGCATCGAAGCAAGCCCCGCTCGAATTCGCCCATGTAGTGGAGTGTTCATAACACACAAACTAGGTGGCCCGAAAAGGGATAAAAGAAAAAACTTAGGCACGTGTAAATCCACGTGATCTAAAACATGCAATCGCATTTTAAAGACCCGAAATAGACACCTCGAACCACTTCGTAGACTTTCTCTCCAAAACTCGATTTTTACAAAGCGTACAGACTGACCCTTGCGCATCGGTGCAAGAAGGTCTGTGACGACAAGAGCTTACTTGCTCACAGTCGCCACGTTTAGAAGTCAGTGTTAAAAATATCTTCGCTAGCTTAAGTAAGCTAGCTGGCACGCCCTGTTTGCATACATAGGCCTTAGACACACGAGAGGATCCGCTCCGAGCCCTGAAAAGGTGAGAGGCGGGGATTTTCGTGCGTCTACAGAGATTGGCATGCCCGGTGGGACGTGAGCCTTTCAAAAATCGAGTTTTTAAGTAGGAGTCTTGCGAAAATTTTGTAAAAGGTGTCATTTTAACTTGTTTTCTTTACTTGTACTTAGGATATTTTGAAAAAGCTTGAAAAGCATGTCAAAATCCAATCCAAGTGAAGTGTCGAGCCAAGGCTCATGCGCATCAAGTTCTCACTCTAGGAGGATTTTCAAAAACAAAATAAAACTAGATGAAATCGAGGACTTGAGAAGGGAGTTTGAGGCCAAAATCGATGCTCTCAGCCAAGAGGCTGAAGTAGGCGATTCATGTTCATCAAACGGTGAACAAAGGCCTAGAAAGAAATCTGAAAAACCTCGCAAGCACAAAGAGGCCTCTGTAATGGAAGGCAACCAATACCACGAGTCCTTCACACAAAAGGACCGTAAAGCCCTACAGCAGTTGCTAAAAGGGCAGAATAAAGAGAAAAGAAACTACGCCCTGTCTGATTTCCTTCCTGTGGATTACGAAACAGACAGTGACGATGAAATACCGAACTTCCATCGGTATGATGGCATGGGAGACCCTAGGTCTCACTTGCAACTTTTCTCACGTCGAGCTCATAAGAAGAAAAAAGACTGGATGAAATGGGTGTATTGGTTCCCTTTATCCCTTAAAGGCACAGCTGCCAAATGGCTGGCTTCCTATGACTTAAGCCAGTTCGCTACTTTTGAAGAGTTAGCGAACTGCTTCATGCAAAGATTTGCACACAACGTAGAAGTCACGCCGACTCTAAATACCTTAAGGGATACAAAGCAAGGCATGAACGAAGACGTACATGCCTTCATTATAAGATGGAGGTCGCTTTTGGGCCAAGTGCGAGAGCCCATATCCGAAGGATGCGCAGTAATGCTCATCCTGGATAATTTTAAAAGCGAGTTAAAAACCCTTCTCTCGCTCCATGAGATTTTAACTTTCCATAAGTTGATCAAAAAGGCCTCCCTTTTCGAAACCAACTTGCGAAAAGGGACATACGATCACTTATGGAAAGGAAGTGCCGTTTCAAAAACCCGCTTGGAAAAGCCCATCGCATATGGGCTGCCCACGACAGACAAAGGGGCAAAGCCCCATAAAATCGCCAATGCCCGGGTGGATCCAGGCGTCGCGGGCACTTCCAAAAATTTTGAAAAATTAGAAAATAAGAGGGAACGCAATTTTCAAAAACCGATTGAAAAACGGGAGTATACTCTGCTGGGGCAACCTGTGTCGGAGGTCCTAGACCTCTTACTTGCCCAGGGCATGATAGAACTCCCTGAAATCCCCGAAGGAGTCACTTCCAAAGGGGGGTATTTAAACCAATTTTGTAAGTATCATCGGCTCAAAGGCCATGATACCAAACGCTGCTTCTCTCTCTTAAATAAAATTGAGAACTTGATAGCAGAAGGCCGGCTCTAGGTCACTGTGGAACCTGAGCCACCTCAAGCTATCTTCAAGGAACCCTTTCCCAAACACGCCAGTGGTAGTGGGAAAGGAAAGGAGGTATGTACCCTCACCATTTCCAAGGAACTAGCGTGAAAGCCAGAACCTGGTCGACCTACTTATGCGCCCATCCTTGTATTATACAAGAGGTCCGCCCAAGTTGTCATTCAGGGACCACCAAAAGTGGAAACCCCGGTAAAACCAGTTTTAAAAATCCAAGGTTCTCCTCAGCTCATCCTTAGAGCCAAGTTTAGCGAGAACCCTAGGCTGGTCGTGGGGGAAGTCACTAGATCCGGGAGGATCTATCAACCCCCACACCTTCAAGGTGCTCAAAAGGTGGTCAGTGTGCCTGGCCCCTCAAAAGCATGTATCCCTAGTGGTCTGCCAAAAGCAGATAAGGACAAAGTCATCCTAAATCCTTATGACTTCGAAAACCACCTTTCAAAGATTCCTATTCACATGTCTATCCTAGAGCTTATAAAGACCTCGCCTAGGCATAGACTTGTATTAGAGAAAATTCTAGAAAGGGCCAAGGTTGATTCGAACATAAGTCCGGAGTCCTTGTCTGCCCAAGTGGCTTTATTAGGAGCAAAATCGCCCATCACTTTCTCGGAAGATGATGTAGATAGACCATACGAAACCCATAACCAGGCCCTGCATATCGAGGTGGTTCTAAACAACCACTCTCTGGACAGGTGCCTAGTCGATGGTGGAGGAGGGCTCAACATCCTTCCACTTCATGTGGCGTACAAAATCGGAGTCACCTTGACTTCAGTGAACCCAAGCCCCATTGTTATCACTGGATACGATGGGAATGCGTCTAGACCTTTAGGATCCATCGAACTCCGAATGGAAACGGGAGGGATCGAACACACGAGGGTGTTCCATGTCTTGGACATCCACCCCCATTATAACCTGTTGCTGGGAAGGCCCTGGATACACAGTTTGTGCGCTGTGCCATCCACCTTCCACAGGTGTGTCAAGATCCCTTTTAGGGACCAGGTCGTAGTGATCCTAGGTGAGAGTCACCCACAGCTTCAGGGGATCATAAACTCCCCTTGTTTATCAAGCTCTCAGGCCCATGAGGCTAACCTGGGGCAAATTATGGTTGAGCCACCTCGGCTCGTGTTGAACAACCCTAGGAAGGTTGTATGTGTGAAGGGGCCGCCCAAAGCTGGCCCCCTCCCGACTTTAATCCTCCTAGGAAAACCCAAGCGTTCCCTATTTCCAAAGCCCCTGGACAAGAGGCCATACGAGCCTAATATGGACGATAGCATGTTCCAGGACCACGACTTGTATCCTACTTTTTCAAAAAACAAAAAGTCGTGGAACATGTTGTTGAACATGGGCTACACGCCCTACAAGAGTCTAGGGGCGCAGAACCAGGGTCTCCTAGAGCCCATCCTTCCTAGGGCCAACCCAAGCAGCTATGGGATCAGCTATACTCCCCGAATACCGCCGGAGCCACCCCTTGTGACCACCTGGGTCAAGGGTGCCCCGGAGCCTGTCTTAGAAGAGACCTACAATTTAGATCTCCTCTTCCGAGTCTAACCCGTAGTGTTTTCCCTTTGTAGGTATGACGGAAGATCCCTTTTCTAAAAATACCAAAAACATTTGAAAAACTTAAAATCAAAAAAATCGAAAAACAAGAAAAACCAAAAACAATGGAAAAACAAAAACTCGAAAAAAGAGTGCTTTGTATAGTTCCCAAAGTTCTTGTTTTACAAAAACCCAAAAAAATCGAAAATTTGGAAAATACCAAAAAGATTTCGTATATAGCTGCTCCTGGTAGGACTTTGGCAAAAGAAAAGGATTTCGAAAGAAATGTCGTTTGCATAGCCAGACCAAAATTTTCGAAATCACTTCAAAATCCAAGTACAAAACTAGGTCATTTGGAAAACCACGCATCAAGTTCCCTCGGGTCTATAGCCCACGAGAATGATCAAAGCCCAGAAGTGGATCCCCTTGAGGAAGATCCCACTTCTAAGCTCCCAAAATTTTATAGAATTCTCGATTTTGAAAAACCTTCCCAATCAGTAGGAGGAGATTTCATAGAGGTGAACCTAGGGGATGATTCCAATCCCAAAACCATCAAAATAGGCGCATGCTTGCATGAAACTGAAAGGTTAGCATTCATTACATTTCTACGAACCTATTTAGATGTGTTTGCATGGACGTATGAAGACATGCCGGGCATAGATCCCAGCATTGTTGAACATCGTCTTCCCTTAGATGCAGGTGTAAAACCCATAAAGCAGAAGCTTAGGAAAATACACCCGAATGTACACACGCAAGTCAAAGAGGGTTTAGAAGATCTGGTAAAAGCCAGATTTACAAAACCCATTGCGTATTCTGATTGGTTATCAAATATCGTTGTAGTTCGAAAAACCAATGGGAAAATTGGAATATGCATCGATTTCAGAAACCTGAATAAAGCCACTCCTAAGGATAATTATCCTTTACCAAACATAGATTTGATAGTCGATAGTACTGCAAATCATGAAATGTTTTCGTTCATGGATGGCTATTCAGGCTATAATCAAATCAAACTAAGTCCACGAGATCAGGGTAAGACCGCCTTCACAACCCCATGGGGCACGTACTGCTATACAGTCATGCCCTTTGGTTTGAAAAATGCCGGCGCAACATACCAATGAGCCATGAACACGATCTTCCATGATCAAATTCATGAGCTTGTAGAAGTGTATGTAGATGATCTCTTGGCGAAATCCAAAACCCGATGCACCCATATCGAATGTTTACAAAAGATTTTCGAAAGGCTTAGGCTTTACAAAGTAAAGCTAAACCCTCAAAAATGTGTGTTCGGGGTAGAATCAGGGAAGCTTCTAGGCTTTATGGTGAGCCAAAGGGGAATAGAAGTCGACCCCTCTAAGTGTCGAGCCATCATAGACATGGCTCCACCCTCCAATCTTACCCAAATCTGTAGCCTCCAGGGTCGATTACAATCCGTGTGCCGATTCATATCGAATCTGGCAACTAGATGCGAACCCTTCAACAAACTGTTGAGGAAGGGTACGAAATTCTTATGGGATGACGAATGCCAAAAGTCCTTCGAGAGACTGAAGGCATACTTTGTTAATCCCCCTGTTTTAAATCCTCCAAAGCAAGGAAAACCGCTTTTATTATACATCTCCGTGCATGTAAATGCTTTAGGAGCCCTGTTGGCTCAATACGAGGATGACACCCATAAGGAGTATGCCATCTACTACATTTCGAAAACTCTCTTGGCTTATGAACGAAATTATCAAGCCATGGAGAAGACGCGCTTGGCCCTAGTCTGGGCCTGCCAGAAGTTCAGACACTATTTCCTAGATCATGAGATCTGGATAGTGTCCAAGCTTGATCCAATCAAGCACTTGTTCGAAAAACCCATTCTCACGGGTAGATTGGGCAAATGGCAACTCCTTCTAATAGAGTATGATCTGAAATACCATCACCAAATCTCCATTAAGGGGCAAGCCCTAGCAGATTACGTGGCTGAGTTCCCCTTAGAGGACGCATATCCCACTCTTGTCGAAATGCCTGATGAAGGCATATTGCAAAACCATTTTCAAAACCACATTTTGGCAAACTCTTTCGAAAATCAAGTATGGAAGATGCACTTCGATGGGGCACGAAACCAACGAGGGGCTGGTGCCGGGGTCATCCAAATCTCCCCTGAAAAGGGCGAGATTCCCATAGCAGTCCGCTTAGATTTCGAATGTTCCAACAACGTAGCTGAGTATGAAGCACTCATACAAGGCTTGAGGATTTCGAAAACTCTAGGGGCATCATGCATCAAGGTCTTTGGAGATTTACTCCTTGTCATGAACCAGGTTTTAAAAATTTGGCAAGTACGTAATGAGAAACTACTTCCATATCATGAGTTAGCCACTCGATTGGTCCAATCCTTCCAGTCGTGTAAACTCACACACATAGGAAGAGAGGACAATGGCATCGCCGATGCCCTCTCCTCCTTGGGTTTAGCCCTGAAGGTCGATCCCATTTCAGGGACCAGATCTTTGGAAATATGGCATGCGCCCCACCCATCCACACACGACTTAGATATTTGCCAAAACAACCTAGAGTCTATTGAAAAACCCTGGTTTTATGACATAAAACAATTTTTAGAAAATGGGGGATTCACCGAGGATGCCACATCCAAAGATAAGGCATTCATTCGTAAGATTTCGACCCGATACACCATTCTGGGTGGGGTCTTATACAAAAACAGTTTTACCGGCATTCTGCTTAGGTGTATCGACCTGGAGGAGGCTAGGATAGTGATGCATGAATTCCACGATGGAGAATGTGGAGGTCATGTAAATGCCAACATGACGGCGATGAAAATACTTAGAGGGGGCTATTTTTGGTCCACCCTGAAAAAGGATTGTCACGATCATGTTAGGAAGTGTCATCCGTGTCAAGTGCATGGGCACGCCATTCATATCCCATCATCTCATTGCATTCCGTGGTCAGCCCCTGGCCATTTACCATGTGGGCGTTTGACATTGTAGGCCCAATATTTCCAAAGGCCTCGAATGGGCATCGATTTATTTTAGCAGCCACGGAGTATTTCTCCAAGTGGGTGGAAGCCATTTCCCTAACCAATGTAAGGGGAAACATGTGGTGGCTTTCATCCGGAGGAATATCTTGGCTCGATTTGGGGTTCCACGAGACCTTGTGTCTGATAATGGTACCCCATTCAAGAACGAGAGGATGGTTAAGTTGTGCAACACGTATGGCATAACTCACCACTTCTCCTCGCCCTACTACCCCCAAGGCAACGGCCAAGCCGAAGCCACAAACAAGACTCTCATTAGTATTATTGAGAAAACCTTAGAGAAGGGTAGGACGTGGCACGAGAAGGTGGATGAAGCCTTATGGGCTTATAGGACTTCCATCCGGACTCCCACGAATGCCACACCATTCGAGTTGGTCTATGGCACAAATGCCATTCTTCCCATTCATACCCAACTGCATTCATTCCATACATCCATAGCACTCGATCTCCCCCTAGAGACGCTTTAGCATGCTAGGATGGTCGAACTAGATTTGCTAGATGAGAGGCGACTCCTTGCCATGGATCATGCTCGTGCATACCGGCAAAGGATAGCCCGACATTATAGCAAACACATGAGACCTCGCCACTTTGAAGTGGGAGATCTGGTCTTAAAAACCATCCACCATCGTGGCCCACAGCCCCTAGGCAAGTGGCGCCCCAACTGGGATGGACCCTATGTTGTACGAGCAACCACTACGAACAATTCGTATTGGTTGATCGATGTAGTAGGTAGGAATTTAGCAGATCCTATCAATATTCAATACTTAAAGAAGTATCATGTGTAGGATCTGGATTAAATTCCATTTTTCGAAAATTTTTAGGGATAGCTGCCCTGAGACATGTGAATAAGGTGCAAAGGCAAACTCGTGTGACCCTGAGTGAGAGAATTCGCACTTGTGAAAGAGTGGAGTTTTCAAAATCGTGGTTACATTTCAAAATCCTCTTCTTACAAAGAAAGGCCTAGTTCAACATAGCAAGATACTTGCAAGTAGTACGTGCTATTTCTAAATAGGCTGATCTGGAATGGATCGAGTGTAGGCTTGGGATAAGTCCTCCCCTCTTCTCTTCTCCTTCCAAAAGGAAAACAAAGGCCCAAAACAAAAGGGAATTTCCCATTCAAAGTCTCTTTTCGAAAGAAAAAAACCAGAATTTAAAAGAAAAATCGATTCTCTTATAAAAAAGAGGGATTAAAGAAAAAATACTCCCAAAGGGAGACCCTCTATGAAAAAAAGGAAAAAGAGGCCAAAAAGCTCAAAAAGAGCAGTTTTCTGCCTTCTGTGCCTCAAACCACGGGACGCTTCAGAAGGGACCGTGGTATCTCTTTCCCATCCCTGGCTTATCCCAAGCTAAAGCATGGTTCATTTCGAGGAATCCTAAAGTAAAAATAGGATTTACTTACTTGAATTTCATCTTGTTTGAGAATTCGACGTTTCGAGTAAGACGTAGGAATTTGAAATGAAGCTTGTTTTCTTATAAAACCTCCGCTAGATAAGCGGGTGTTAAGACTCAAACAAGGGCAAGCACGAAGAGCTCGAGATCCTTAGGATCGTGGCTCAAGACAGTTGTCCCTTTTGTAAATAGCTTTTGTAAATAAGTTTTGAAAAGTCGAACATCGAACAGCATAGGATTTGCTCACTTGGAGCAGCAGGCCTTGTAAGTCTCTAGAGTTCGACCACATCTGGTCTCTGGGAGGTTGCCACTCTTGGCACCACACCCATGTCATCTGCATTCCACGCATGGCACTTGCATAAACATGATCCCATATAGGATCAGATTCCATAGTACAAACCCTTTGGCATGATATCTCCTCCTATCAGAGTTTGTAAATTGAGATTTTTGCTAAAAATTGGGATGATTCCGTGTTCCTCGTGGATAGATCTAGGGAGACATTGAAAGGGGTGTTTGTCATCTTTGCCCTTATCCAAATCTATTTGGACAAGGCCAAAGAGGGGCATCTGTAAACACCCCGAAATCCCACGAATCTCTTAAACAAACTTGGTTTTGTACAAGCAACCCCAAAGGGCCATTTTGAGTCTGAAAACCTAGGAGCCTTCCAGACAACCCTGTATATACGTTTTAAACTCTATATTTCAAAAATATAATATAGCTTTTCAAAACCTTTTAAATACACGTTTTTGAAACCCCAAAGTGGCTTGGCCCGATCAAGACAGGACCAGGAGAGCTAAGAAGAGCCCGGAACCGGAGCACATGTCGAGCCCGGCACAGCAACTCTTGTATCACATCCATACCCCCAGGATCTCGAACGTCCAAGACCCTGTTCTTACCAAAATGTCATTTGAAGTCATCTCCGGAAGGCAGAAACGGAGGAGGACGACCATGTTGGCGAAGACCCAACACAGACGGAGTACTGATGCTGTCAGGCCCCGTACAAATCGTCCGTTTCGAACCCAGCTCGAAGGAGTCAGAGTTCAGTTTGGATTGGATCTGGACCATATATATCCAGATCTCAATCCAAACCCATGTGTGGACTTGGATTTGGATTTGGATCCAGAGATCCAATCCAATATCCATATCCATGGCCCACATCACCTTCTCATAAATGGAGGTGGGGCCCACTTGAATTTCACGTGGGATTATGGGCATGAGAGAGAGTGGGGATGGATAATATCAAGAGTGTTGTAATTAAGCTTGACTTGTGTGTCAAGTTTGGGGTTAATCATGTGGGTTAGCCTAATTGAGTGGGTTTAAGCTTGTAATTAGCCAAAACCTAACCTAGGGCTGCACCAACATGAGGTGGTTAAGGTCTATGGGCCATGCTAAGGGAGCTCCTTCACCTAAACCTAACCCAAAACACCTAATCCTAGCCTACCACCCTAATCCACCCCTAATCTAAGCCTAATCACCTAACCCACTTCCCTAATCCCGGCCTAATCCCAACCTAATCACCTAACCCACTTCCCTAATCCTTCCCTAAACCTAGGTTAATTTTCCTAAACCTAGCCTAATCACCTAACCTAGCTCACTAAACCTCACCCTAAAACCCAACCACCTAACCTAGCCCTAAACCCCTAAACCACCCCTAGCGAACAATCTACCCAAACCACTAGTTTTCAAAATATCTGGCCCTACCATTTCCAGCCCACCTTATCTTCATACCACCCTACCTAAACCACCTAACCACTACCCCAAACCCAACCCTAACCGACCTACCCATCCCTATATAACCCCCCCCCCTTGGGGGCGGGTTTTCCAAGCTGGAACCCCTCACCAATCCCAGCCGGCCCTCTCTCTCCCCACTTCCCATTCCAGCCGAACCTGCCCCAGCTGCTCCACCTGCGCCACCTACACCACCACCATCCTTCCATCCCAACACAGCTTGCACCGCCATCTCCACCACCTCCCGGCCAAGCCTCACTGCCTTCCCCAAGCCCAGTCGAGCACCACCTTCTCCCCATTCGGTAAGTACCCCCCCCCCACTCTACCTAGCTTCTTCTCTACTCCCTCTCCACTCCCAGCCACCCACCATACCACCACCTTACCTACACATCAGCCACTCGCTGCCACCACTGCCACTCATCCAAACCTTAGCTGCCCCAGCCATTCGCCACTACCTAACTATCCTAACTACACCCGGCCAGCCATCTCTTTTCCCCTAAGACTCCCATTCGGCCTTCCCCTAAACTCCCCTTAGGTCCATATTCCCTAACACTCTATACTCTCCATTCATGACCCTACACACTCACTTGGCCCAGCCCTTTAATCCCCCACATCAAGGCGACACCCACTTGCAGCCGGCCACCTTCGAGGCGCCTATCCCGCGCCCCACTTGCAGCCGGCCAGCACCCTTTGTCATCCACCCTCGCGGAGCTCCCGTTTGCAGCCCAAGGCGAAGGCCAAGCCCACGCTCAAGCAAGGCCTCTACGGACCAGCTACTCGTAAGTGCCTAAACTCGGTCTTTAGTCGTATACTTGCTTGAGATTCAATTTGATACGGGGTTGTAATAACGGAGCATAGTCTCCCCCCGCTTGTAATAACGTGGCTTGGCACACCCACACACGTGCACTCTCTTAGTTGTGCACGATTTTGAACACACACGGGCCTAATCAGCCCCTAATACATAAGTAGATATATATACTTTCATTTTCGAAGGGTTTTTGGTTTAAGTTGGGTGCGTTGTCTTTCAATTCAAGCACTCACACACATTGAGCTTTCGCTCTTATTTGAAAGACCCAAGTAAGGGCCGACCTATACTATTTGGGTTTCATTTCATGTCGTGTGAGTAAGTCTTTCAATTCAAGCACTCTCACACACATTGAGCTTCGCTCTTATTTGAAAGACCCAAGTAAGGGCCGACCTATACTATTTGGGTTTCATTTCATGTCGTGTGTGTAAGTCTTTCAATTCAAGCACTCTCACACACATTGAGCCTTCGCTCTTATTCCCAAGACCTTAGTAAAGGCCTTATTGCAGTTATATTTGGGTTTCATTTATGTCGTGTGGGTAGTACTTCAATTCAAGCACTCTCACACACATTGAGCCTTCGCTCTTACTCCCAAGACCTTAGTCAAGGCCATACTGCAATTTATATTTGGGTTTAATTTCATGTCGTGTGTGTAAGTCTTTCAATTCAAGCACGCACCCACATTGAGCCTTCGCTCTTATTTGCAAGACCCGAGTAAGGGCTCATATACATACTCTATATACATATCTCCCTTCGGTTATTTCCCTTCGGTTATTTCCCTTTAGTATTGTCTTTACATTTCGGGTTTTCCCTTTGGAGTAGTGTGAGTTTGCATTGCATCTACGCCATACCACGAGGTAGGACGCATATTGCATCGAAGCAAGCCCATGTAGTGGAGTGTTCATAACACACAAACTAGGTGGCCCGAAAAGGGATAAAAGAAAAAACTTAGGCACGTGCAAATCCACATGATCTAAAACATGCAATCGCATTTTAAAGACCCGAAATAGACACCTCGAACTGCTTCATAGACTTTCTCTCCAAAACTCGATTTTTGCAAAGCGTACAGACTGACCCTTGCGCATCGGTGCAAGAAGGTCTGCGACGACAAGAGCTTACTTGCTCACAGTCGCCACGTTTAGAAGTCAGTGTTAAAAATATCTTCGCTAGCTTAAGTAAGCTAGCTGGCATGCCCTGTTTGCATACATAGGCCTTAGACACACGAGAGGATCCGCTCCGAGCCCTGAAAAGGCGAGAGGCGGGGATTTTCGCGTGTTTACAAACGCACCCAACTTAAGCAAAAACCCTTCGAAAATGAAAGTATATATATCTACTTATGTATTAGGGGCTGATTAGGCCCGTGTGTGTTCAAAATCGTGCACAACTAAGAGAGTGCACGTGTGTGGGTGTGCCAAGCCACGTTATTATAAGCGGGGGGAGACTACGCTTCGTTATTACAACCCCGTATCAAATTGAATCTCAAGCAAGTATACAACTAAAGACCGAGTTTAGGCACTTACGAGTAGCTGGTCCGTAGAGGCCTTGCTTGAACGTGGGCTTGGCCTTCGCCTTGGGCTGCAAACGGGAGCTCCGCGAGGGTGAATGACAAAGGGTGCTGGCCGGCTGCAAGTGGGGCGCGGGATAGGTGCCTCGAAGGTGGCCGGCTGCAAGTGGGTGTCGCCTTGATGTGGGGGATTAAAGGGGCTGGGCCAAGTGAGTGTGTAGGGTCACTAGGAGAGTCTAGAGTGTTAGGGAGTATGGACCTAAAGGGGGTTTAAGGGAAGGTCAAATGGGACAGCTAGGGGGAAAAGAGATGGCTGGCCGGGTGTAGTTAGGGTAGTTAGGTAGTGGCCGGTGGTTTAGGTTGTGATAGGTTCGGTTGAGTGAGAATGGTGGCAGCAAAGGGCTGACGTGTAGGTAAGGTGGTGGTATGGTGGGTGACTAAGAATGGAGAGGGAGTAGAGAAGGAACTAGGTAGAGTGGGGGGTACTTACCGAATGGGGAGAAGGTGGTGCTCGGCTGGAAGGAAGATGGGCAGTTTGTGAAGCTCGGCCGGGAGGTGGTGGAGATGGCGGTGCAAGTGGTGGTGGGATGGAGGGATGGTGGTGGTGCAGGCGGTGCAAGTGGTGCAGGTGGAGCCGGTGGAGCTGCTGGAGAAGTGGAGGAAAGAGAGGGCCCGGCTGGGATTGGTGAGGGGTTCCGGCTGGGCTTGGGGAGAGTGGCTGGATAGGAAAACCCGCCCCCAAAGGGGGGGGGTTTATATAGGGATGGGTAGGTCGGTTAGGGCTGGGTTTGGGGTAGTGGTTAGGTGGTTTAGGTAGGGTGGTATGAAGATAAGGTGGGCTGGAAAGGGTAGGGCCAGATATTTTAAAAACTAGTGGTTTGGGTAGATTGTGGGCTAGGGGTGGTTTAGGGGTTTAGGGCTAGGTTAGGTGGTTGGGTTTTAGGGTGAGGTTTAGTGAGCTAGGTTAGGTGATTAGTCTAGGTTTAGGGAAATTTACCTAGGTTTAGGGAAGGATTAGGGAAGTGGGTTAGGTGATTAGGTTGGGATTAGGCCGGGATTAGGGAAGTGGGTTAGGTGATTAGGCTCAGATTAGGGGTGGATTAGGGTGGTAGGCTAGGATTAGGTGTTTTGGGCTAGGTTTAGGTGGAGGAGCTCCCTTTGCATGGCCCATAGACCTTAACCACCTCATGTTGGTGCAGCCCTAGGTTAGGTTTTGGCTAATTACAAGCTTAAACCCACTCAATTAGGCTAACCCACATGATTAACCCCAAACTTGGCACACAAGTCAAGCTTAATTACAACACTCTTGATATTATCCATCCCCACTCTCTCTCATGCCCATAATCCCACGTGAATTCAAGTGGGCCCCACCTCCATTTATGAGAAGGTGATGTGGGCCATGGATATGGATATTGGATTGGATCTCTCGATCCAAATCCAAATCCAAGTCCACACATGGGTTTGGATTGGGATCTAGAGATATATGGTCCAGATCCAATCCAAACTGAACTCTGACTCTTGCGAGCTGGGTTCAAAACGGACGATTTGTGCAGGGTCTGACAGCATCAGTACTCCGTCTGCGTTGGGTCTTCGCCAACATGGTCGTCCGCCTCCGTTTCTGCCTTCCGGAGATGACTTCAAATGACATTTTGATAATAATCAGGGTCTTGGACGTTCGAGATCCTGGGGGTGTGAATCAGATACAAGAGTTGCTGTGCCGGGCTTGACGTGTGCTCCGGTTCCGGGCTCTTCTTAACTCTCCTGGTCCTGTCTTGATCGGGCCAAGCCGCTTCGGGGTTTCAAAAATGTGTTTTAAAAGGTTTTCAAAAGGCATATTATATGTTTTTGAAAGATAAAGTTTAAAACATATATACAGGGTTGTCTGGAAGGCTCCTGGGTTTCCAGACTCAAAAATGGCCCTTTGGAGCTGCTTGTACAAAACCAGGTTTGTTTAAGAAATTCGTGGGATTTCATGGTGTTTACACCTACCTCATGGTATGGCGTAGATGCAATGCAAACTCACGCTACTCCAAAGGGAAAACCCAAATGTAAAGACAATACTGAAGGGAAATAACCGAAGGGAAATGACTTGAAATATAAATGCCGAAGGGAGATATGTATATAGAGTATGTATATGAGCCCTTACTCAGGTCTTGCAAATAAGAGCGAAGGCTCAATGTGGGTGCATGCTTGAATTGAAAGACTTACACACACGACATGAAATGAAACCCAAATATAAATTGCAGTATGGCCTTAACTAAGGTCTTGGGAATAAGAGCGAAAGCTCAATGTGTGTGAGTGCTTGAATTGAAGTACTACGCACACAACATGAAATGAAACCCAAATATAACTGCAGTAGGCCTTGACTAAGGTCTTGGGAGTAAGAGCGAAAGCTCAATGTGTGCGAGAGTGCTTGAATTGAAAGACTTACACACACGACATGAAATGAAACCCAAATAGTATAGGTCGGCCCTTACTTGGGTCTTTCAAATAAGAGCGAAAGCTCAATGTGTGTGAGAGTGCTTGAATTTAAAGACTTACCCACACGACATGAAATGAAACCCAAATAGTATAGGTCGGCCCTTACTTGGGTCTTTCAAATAAGAGCGAAAGCTCAATGTGTGTGAGAGTGCTTGAATTGAAAGACTTACCCACACGACATGAAATGAAACCCAAATAGTATAGGTCGGCCCTTACTTGGGTCTTTCAAATAAGAGCGAAAGCTCAATGTGTGTGAGAGTGCTTGAATTGAAAGACAACACACCCAACTTAAGCAAAACCCTACAAAAATGAAAGTATATGTATATACTTATGTATTAGGGGCTGATTAGGCCCGTTTGTGTTCAAAATCGTGCACAACTAAGAGAGTGCACGTGTGTGGGTGTGCCAAGCCACGTTATTACAAGCGGGGGGAGACTATGCTCCGTTATTACAACCCCGTATCGAATTGAATCTCAAGCAAGTATACAACTAAAGACCAAGTTCGGCACTTACTAGTAGCTGGTCCGTAGATGCCTTGCTTGAACGTGGGCTTGGCCTTCGCCTTGGGCTGCAAAAGGGAGCTCCGCGAGGTTGAACGGCAAGAGGAGGTGCTGGTCGGAGGTCCTTGGTGCACGGAAGAGGCGCCTTGAAGGTGGCTGGCCACTAGAGATGGGCTATTTTTGGTGTGTTGGGTTAAAGGACCTAAGTAAGGTCACTAAGGGAATATGGCACTAAGGGAAGGGAGCTAGAGAGGGGAGGATACGGCTGGCGGATGGCTGGCCGAATGAAGGGAATGGCAATCGGTTGAAGTGGCCGACTAAGGGAGTGATGTAAGGGAAGTGAGTGGCCGACTAAGGGAGTTTGGTGGTGGCAGGTGGAAGGCTGATGTTAGGGTGGTAGGGGAATAGATTAGGTGGTTTAGAGTGGAGAGGGAGTGAAGAGGTGGCAAGGTAGGGTGTAGGGGGCTTACCGGGTGAAGAAGAGGGTGGCGCTCGGCTGGAAGGGAGTTGGGCAGGCGGTGGCGTTCGGCTGGAAGGTGGTGGTGTAGGTGGCGGTGCTGGTGGTGGTGGGATGTGGAACAGGTGGAGCAGGTGGAGCTTGGGGGAAGTGGAGGACCAGGCTGGGATGGGTGAGGCGGTTAGATTATCATGATCAAACCCGCCCCCAAGGGGGGGGGGTTTATATAGGGATGGGTAGGTCGGTTAGGGCTTGGTTTGGGGTAGTGGTTAGGTGGTTTAGGTAGGGTGGTATGATGATAAGGTGGGCTGGAAAGGGTAGGGCCAGATATTTTAGATACTAGTGGTTTGGGTAGGTTGTGGGCTAGGGGTGGTTTAGGGGTTTAGGGTTTGGTTAGGTGGGTTGGTTCTAGGGTGAGGTTTAGTGAGCTAGGTTAGGTGATTAGGCTAGGATTAGGCTAGGTTTAGGGAAATTAACCTAGGATTAGGGAAGTGGGTTAGGTGATTAGGTTACGATTAGGCCGGGATTAGGGAAGTAGGTTAGGTGATTAGGCTCAGATTAGGGGCGGATTAGGGTGGAAGGCTAGGATTAGGTATTTTGGGTTAGGTTTAGGTGAAGGAGCTCCCTTTGCATGGCCCATAGACCTTAACCACATCATGTTGGTGCAACCCTAGGTTAGGTTTTGGCTAATTACAAGCTTAAACCCATTCAATTAGGCTAACCCACATGATTAACCCCAAACTTGACACACAAGTCAAGCTTAATTACAACCACACTTGATCTTATCCATCCCCACTCTCTCTCATGCCCATAATCCCACGTGAATTTCAAGTGGGCCCCACCTCCATTTATGAGAAGGTGATGTGGGCCATGGATATGGATATTGGATTGGATTTTTGAATCCAAATCCAAATCCAAGTCCATACATGGGTTTGGATTGGGATCTGGATATATATGGTCCAGATCCAATCCAAACTGAACTCTGACTCCTTCGAGCTGTGTTCGAAATGAACGGTTTGTGCGGGGCCTGACAGCATCAGTGCTCCGTCTGCGTTGGGTCTTCGCCAACATGATCGTTCGCCTCTGTTTTCGCCTTTCGGAGATGACTTCAAACAAGGTTTTGATGATAACAGGGTCTTGGACGTTCGAGATCCTGGGGGTGTGGATTTGATACAAGAGTTGCTGTGCCGGGCTTGACATGTGCTCCGGTTTTGGGCTCTCCTTAGCTCTCTAGTCCTGTCTGGATTGGGCCCAACTGCTTCGGGGTTTCAAAACATGTTTTTAAAAGGGTTTTAAAAAGCCATATTGTATGTTTTTGAAATACGAAGTTTAAAACATATGTACAGGGTTGTCTGGAAGGCTCCTGGGTTTCCAAACTCAAAATGGCCCTTTGGGGCTGCTTTTACAAAACCAGGTTGTTTTGAGGAATTCGTGGGATTTCGGGGTGTTTACAATTTTCACTCTAGGAGGGTTTTGAAAAATAAAATCAAACTAGAAGAGATAGAAGACTTGAGAAGGGAATTTGAGGCCAAAATCAATGCTCTCAGCCAAGAGGCTGAAGTAGGCGATTCATGTTCATCGAATGGTGAACAAAGGGCCAAGAAAAAAATTGAAAAACCTCGCAAGCATAAAGAGGCCTCCGTAATGGAAGGCAACCAATACCACGAGTCCTTCACACAAAAGGACCGTATAGCCCTACAGCAGTTGCTGAAAGGGCAAAATAAAGAGAAAAGGAATTACGCCCTGTCTGATTTCCTACCTATGGATTATGAAACATACAGTGACGATGAAATACCAAACTTCCATCGGTATGATGGCATGGGAGACCCTAGGTCTCACCTGCAACTTTTCTCACGTCGAGCCCATAAGAAGAAAAAGGACTCGATGAAATGGGTGTATTGGTTCCCTCTATCCCTTAAAGGCACAGCTGCAAAATGGCTGGCTTCCCACGATTTAAGCCAGTTTGCTACTTTTGAAGAGTTAGCGAACTGCTTTATGCAAAGATTTGTACATAACGTAGAAGTCACGCCGACTTTAAACACTTTAAGGGATACAAAGCAAGGCATGAATGAAGATGTACATGCCTTCATTATTCGATGGAGGTCCCTTTTAGGGCAAGTGCGAGAGCCAATATCCGAAGGATGCGCAGTCATGCTCATCCTGGATAATTTTAAAAGTGAGCTAAAGACCCTTCTCTCGCTGCACGAAATCTCAACTTTCCATAAGTTGATCAAAAAAGCATCCCTTTTTGAAACCAATTTGAAAAAAGGGATATACGATCACTTATGGAAAGGAAATGCCATTTCAAAAACTCGCTTGGAGAAGCCCATCAACTATGGGCCCTCCACCGTGGACAAAGGGGCAAAGCCCCATAAAATTGCTAATATCCAGGTGGAGCCAAGCTCGGCGACAACTTCAAAAATTTTTGAAAAATTAGAAAACAAAAGGGAGAGAAACTTCCAAAAACCTATTCAAAAACGGGAGTACACTCCGCTAGGGCAACCCGTGTCGGAGGTCCTAGACCTCCTACTTGCCCAGGGCATGATTGAACTCCCCGAAATCCCCGAGGGAGTCACTTCCAAAGGGAGATATTTAAACCGCTTTTGTAAATATCATCGGCTCAAAGGCCATGATACAAAGCGTTGTTTCTCCCTTTTAAACAAAATCGAGAACTTGATAGTGGAGGGTCGGCTCCAGGTCACTGCGGAACCTGAGCCAACTTAAGCTATCTTTAAAGAACCCTTTTCCAAGCATGCCAGTGGCAGTGGGAAAGGAAAGGAGGTATGTACCCTCACCTTTTCGAAAGATCTAGTGCATTCATCGGAGTCTGGTCGATCCACTTGTGCGTCTACTCTTGTACTTTACAAGAAACCTGCCCAAGTAGTCATTCGGGGACCACCAAGAGTTGAATCCCCGGCTAAACCAGTTTTAAAGATTCAAGGTGCTCCAAAACTCATGATTAGAGTCAGTTTAAGTGCGAACCCTAGGTTGGTCGTGGGGGAAGTGACAAGGTCCGGAAGGATCTATCAACCCCCGCACCTACAAAGTGCTAAAAAGGTGGTCAATGTGCCTCGCCCCTCAAAAGCATGTATTCCTAGAGTTCTGCCAAAAGTAGACAACAGTAAAATCATTTTAAACCCTTATGATTTTGAAAACCATCTTTCAAAGATTCCTATCCACATGTCCATCCTAGAGCTAATACAAACTTCGCCTAGGCACAGACTCGTGCTAGAGAAAATTCTAGAAAGAGCTAAGGTTAGTTCGAACATAAGTCCTGAATCCCTGTCTGACCAAGTGGCGTCAATAGGAGTAAAATCGCCCATCACTTTCCCGGAAGATGATGTAGATAGACCCTACGAGTCCCATAACCAGGCCCTGCATATCGAGGTGGTTCTGAATAACCACTCTCTGGACAGGTGCCTTGTCGATGGGGGAGGAGGCTCAACATCCTTCCACTTCATGTGGCGTATCAAATCAGAGTCACCTTGACTTCTGTGAACCCAACTCCCATCGTTATCAGTGGATACGATGGGAATGCGTCTAGACCCTTAGGATCGATCGAACTCCTGATGGAAACGGGAGGGATCACACACACGGGGGTGTTACATGTCTTGGACATCCACCCCCATTATAACCTGTTGTTGGGAAGGCCCTGGATACACGGCTTGTGCGTTGTGCCATCCACCTTCCACAGGTGTGTTAAAATCCCTTTCAGGGACCAAGTCGTGGTGATCCTAGGTGAGAGTCACCCTCAGCTTCAGGGGATCATAAACTCTCCTTGTTTGTCGAGTTTCCAGACCCATGAGGCTAACCTAGGGCAGACCATGGTTGAGCCGCCAAGGCTCGTGTTAGCAAGCCCTAGGAAGGTCGTATACGTCAGGGGACCACCCAAAGCTGGCCCCCTCCCAATCCTGACCCTTCTAGGAAGACCCAAACATCCCTTATTTCCAAAACCCCTGGAAAAGAAGCCATACGAGCATGATATCTACGACAGCAAGTTCTAGGACCATGATTTGTATTCTAACTTTTCAAAAAACAAAAAATCGTGGAACATGCTGTTGAACATGGGCTATATGCCCTATAAAAGTCTAGGGGCACAAAACCAGGGTCTCCTAGAGCCAATCCTTCCTAGGGCCAACCCAAGTTGATATGGGATCGGCTATACTCCCAAAATACCACCAGAGCCACCCCCTGTGACCACCTGGGTCAAGGGTGCCCTGGAGCCTACCCTAGAAGAGACCTACGATTTAGACCTCTTATTCCGAGTCTAACCTGTAGTGTTTTCCCTTTGTAGGTATGATGGAAGATCCCTTTGATAAAAATACAAAAACATTTGAAAAACTCGAAATCAAAAAAATGGAAAAATTGCAAATACCAAAAACATTGGAAAACCAAAAACTCGAAAATAGAGTAGTTTGTATAGTTCCTAAAGTTCTTGTTTTGCAAAAACCCAAAAAAATCGAAAATCTACAAAATACCAAAAAGATTTTGTACATAGCTGCTCCTGGTAGGACTTTGGAAAAAGAAAAGGATTTCGAAAGAAACATTGTCTGCGTAGCCAGACCAAAAATTTTGAAATCAATTGAAAATCCAAGTGTAAAACCGGGTCTTTTGAAAACTCACGCATCAAATTCCCATGGGTCTATAACCCACGAGAATGATTGAAGCCCAGAAGTGGATCCCCTTGAGGAAGATCCCACTTTTGAGCTCCCAGAATTTCATAAAATTCTTGATTTTTAAAGACCTTCCAATTCAGTAGGAGGAGATTTCATAGAGGTGAACTTAGGGAGTGATTCCAATCCCAAAATCATCAAGATAGGCACATGTTTGCATGAGCATGATAGATCAGCATTCATTGCATTTCTACGAACCTATTTAGATGTGTTTGCATGGACGTATGAAGACATGCAGGGCATAGATTGTCAAACATCGCCTTCCCTTAAATGCGGATGTAAAACCCATAAAGCAGAAGCTTAGGAAAATACATCTGAATGTACACACGCAAGTCAAAGAGGGTTTAGAAGATCTGTTAAAAGCCGGATTTATAAAACCCATTGCGTATTCTGATTGGTTATCAAACATCGTTGTAGTTCGAAAAACCAATGGGAAAATTCAAATATGCATCGATTTCAGAAACCTGAACAAAGCCACTCTAAAAGGATAATTATCCTTTACCAAACATAGATTTGATAGTCGATAGTACTGCAAATCATGAAATGTTTTCGTTTATGGATGGCTATTCAGGCTATAATCAAATTAAATTAAGTCCACGAGATCAGGGTAAGACCGCATTCACAACCCCGTGGGGCACATACTGCTATACAGTCATGCCCTTTGGTTTGAAAAATATCGGCGCGACATACCAGAGAACCATGACCACGATCTTCCATGATCAGATTCATGAGCTCGTAGAAGTGTATGTAGATGATCTCTTGGCAAAATCCAAAACCCGATGCACTCATATCGAATGTTTGCAAAAGATTTTTGAAAGGCTTAGGCTTTACAAAGTAAAGCTAAACCCTCAAAAATGTGTATTCGGAGTAGAATCTGGAAAGCTTCGCTTTATGGTGAGCCAAAGGGGTATAGAAGTCGACCCCTCTAAGTGTCGAGCCATCATAGACATGGCTCCACCCTCCAATCTCACACAAATTCGTAGCCTCCAGGGTCGATTACAGTCCGTTCGCCGATTTATATCAAATCTGGCGACTAGATGCGAACCCTTCAACAAACTGTTGAGGAAGGGCACGAAATTTTCATGGGATAACGACTGCCAAAGGTCCTTCGAGAGACTAAAGGCATACTTGGTTAACCCCCCTATTTTGAATCCTCCGAAGCAAGGAAAACCTCTTTTGCTTTACATTTCCGTGCATGCGAATGCTTTGGGAGCCCTATTGGCTCAATACGAGGATGACACCCATAAGGAGTATGCCATCTACTATATTTTGAAAACTCTCTTGGCTTATGAAAGGAATTATCAAGCCATGGAGAAGACATGCTTGGCCCTAGTCTGGGCCTGCTAGAAATTTCGACACTATTTCCTAGATCATGAGATCTGGACAGTGTCCAAGCTTAATCCAATCAAGCACTTATTCAAAAAACCCATTCTCACTGGTAGATTGGGCAAATGGCAACTCCTTCTAATGGAGTATGACCTGAAATACCATCACCAGATCTCCGTAAAGGGGCAAGCCCTAGCTGACTACGTGGCTGAGTTCCCCCTGGAAGACGCATATCCCACACTTGATGAAATGCCTGATGAAGGCATATTACAAAACCATTTTCAAAACCACATTTTGGCAAACTCTTTCGAAAACCAAGTGTGGAAAATGCACTTCAATGGGGCACGAAACCAACGAGGGGCTGGTGCTGGGGTCATCCTCATATCCCCTGAAAAGGGCGAAATTTCCATAGCAATCCGCCTAGATTTCGAATGTTCCAACAATATAGCTGAGTATGAAGCACTCATACAAGGCTTAAAGGTTTTGAAAACTCTAGGGGCATCATGCATCGAGGTCTTTGGAGATTCGCTCCTGGTTATAAACCAGGTTTTGAAAATTTGGCAAGTACGTAATGAAAAACTACTTCCATATCACGAGTTGGCCACTCGATTGGTTGAGTCATTCCAATCGTGTAAACTCACACACGTAGGAAGAGAGGATAATGGCATTGCCGATGCCCTCTCCTTGAGTTTAGCCCTAAAGGTCGATCCTATCTCAGGGACCCGATCTTTAGAAATATGGCATGCGCCCAACCCATCCACACACGATTTGGATATTTGCCAAAATAACCCAGATTCTGTTGAAAGACCTTGGTTTTACGACATCAAACATTTTCTAGAAAATGGGGGATTCACCGAGGATGCCACATCCAAAGATAAGGCATTCATCCAGAAAATTTCGACCCAATACATCATTCTGGGTGGGGTTCTATACAAGAAAAGCTTTACCGGCATCCTACTTAGATGTATCGATCTAGAGGAGTCTAGGATAGTTATGCATGAGTTCCACGATGGAGAATGTGTGGGTCATGTTAATGCCAACATGATGGCAATGAAAATACTTAGAGCGGGCTATTTTTGGTCCACCTTGAAAAAGGATTGTCACGATCATGTTAGGAAGTGTCATCCATGTCAAGTGCATGGGCACACCATTCATATCCCATCATCTGCATTACATTCCGTGGTCAGCCCCGGGCCATTCACCATGTGGGCATTTGATATCGTAGGCCCGATCTTTCCAAAAGCCTCGAATGTGCATCGATTCATTTTAGCAGCCACTGAGTATTTCTCCAAGTGGGTGGAAGCCATTTCCCTTACCAACGTACAGGGGCAACATGTGGTGGCTTTCATTAGGAGGAATATCTTGGCTCGATTTGGGTTTCCATGAGACCTCGTGTCCAATAATGACACCCCATTCAAGAACGAGCGGATGGTTAAGTTGTGCAACACGTGTGGCATAACTCACCACTTCTCTTCGCCCTACTACCCTCAAGGCAACGGCCAAGCCGAAGCCACAAACAAGACTCTCACTAGTATAATTGTGAAGACATTAGAGAAGGGTAGGACGTGACACGAGAAGCTGGATGAAGCCTTATGGGCTTATAGGACTTCCATCCGGACTCCCACAAATGCCACACCATAGCACTCGACCTCCCCCTAGAGACGCTTCAGCATGATAGGATGACCGAACTAGATTTGCTAGATGAGAGGCGACTCCTTGCTATGGACCATGCTCGTGCATACCGGCAAAGGATAGCCCGACATTATGGCAAACACATGAGACCTCGCCACTTTGAAGTGGGGGATCTGGTTTTGAAAATCATCCACTATCGTGGCCCACATCCCCTTGGAAAGTGGCACCCCATGTGGGATGGACCCTATGTTGTACGTGCAATCACCACGAACAACTCGTATTGGTTGATCGATGTAGAAGGTAGGAATTTAGCAGATCCTATCAATATTCAATACTTAAAAAAGTATTATGTGTAGGATTTGGGTTAAATTCCCATTTTCGAAAACCTTTAGGGATAGCTGCTTTGAGACTTAGGAAATAAGGTTCAAAGGCAAAAATCGTGTGACGCTGAGTGAGAGAATTCGCACTTGTGAAAGAGTGGAGTCTTCAAAATCGTGGTTACATTTCAAAATCCTTCTTCTTACAAAGAAAGGCCTAGTTCAATATAGCAAGATACTTGCAAGTAGTACGTGCTATTTCTAAATAGGCTGATCTGGAATGGATCGAGTGTGACCTTGGGATAAGTCCTCCCCGCTTCTCTTCTCCTTCCAAATGGAAAACGTGGCCAAATAAATGGAATTTTCCCATCCAAAGTCTCTTTCCCAAAGAAAGAAACCAGAATCCAAAAGAAAAGATCGATTCTCTTGTGAAAAAGAGGGATTAAAGAAAAAATACTCCCAAAGGGAGACCCTCTATGAAAAAAAGGAAAAAGAGGCCAAAAAGCTCAAAAAGAGCAGTTTTTTGCCTTCTATGCCTTAAACCACGGGACGCTTCAGAAGGGATCGTGGTATCTCTTTCCCATCCCTGGCTTATGCCAAGTAAAACATGGTTCGTTTCGAGGAATCCTAAAGTAAAAATAGGATTTACTTACTTGAATTTCATTTTGTTTGAGAATTTGACGTTTTGAGTAAGACGTAGGAATTTGAAATATAGCTTGTTTTCTTATAAAACCTCCGCTAGATAAGCGAGTGTCAAGAGTCAAGCAAAGGCAAACACGAAGAGCTCGAGATCCTTAGGATTGAGACTCAAGACAGTTGTCCCTTTTGTAAATAGCTTTTGTAAAAAGCTTGTAAATAGATTTTGAAAAATCGAACATCGAACCGCATAGGATCTGCTCACTTGGAGCAGCAGCCTTGTAAGTCTCAAGAGTTCGACCATGTATTTGGTCTCTGGGAGGTCGCCACTCTTGGCACCCCACCCATGTCATGCATCTACATTTCCATGCATGGCACTTGCATAAACATGATCCCATTTTAGGACAAGAAACCATTTTATATATCCCTTTGGCGTGATATCTCCTCCTACCAGGGTTTTAAAAGTGAGATTTTGCTAAAGATTGGGACGATCCCATATTTTTCGTGGTTAGATCTAGGGAGACATTGAAAGGGGTGTTTGTCGTCTTTGTCATTATCCAAATCAATTTGGACAATGCCAAAGAGGGGCATCTGTAAACACCCCGAAATCCCACGAACTTCTCAAATAACCTGGTTTTATAAAAGCAGCCCCAAAGGGCTATTTTGAGTCTGGCAACCCAGGAGCCTTCCAGACAAACCCTGTACATATGTTTAAACTATATATGTTTTAAAATATGTATAATATAGTTTTAAAACCTTTTAAAAGATGTTTTGAAACCCCACAAAGCGACTTGGCCTGATGAAAGCAGGACCAGAAGAGCAAAAGAGAGCCCAGAACCGGAGCACAAGTCGAGCCCGGCATAGCAACTCTCGTATTAGATTCATCCCCAAAATCTCGAACATCCAAGCCCCTGTTATCAAACAAATCATTCAAAATCATCTCCGGAAGGTGAAAACAGACGCGGACGACCATGTTGGCGAAGACCCAACGCAAGACGGAGTACTGATGCTGTCAGGCCCCGCACAAACCGTTCGTTTCAAACATACCCTGAAGGAGTCAGAATTCAACTTTGGATTGGATTTGGACCATATATATCCAGATCCCAATCCAAACATATATGTGGATTTGGATTTGGATTTGGATCCAAAGATCCAATCCAACATCCACATCCCGGGCCTACATCACCTTCTCATAAATGGAGGTGGGGCCCACTTGAAATTCACGTGGGATCTTGGGCATGAGAGAGAATGGGGAGGATTAAATGTGAGGGCAATGTGTTAAGCTTGATTTGTGTGTGAAATTTTGGGTTAATCATGTGGGTTAGCCTAATTAGTGTGGGTTTAAGCTTGTATGAACCTACACCTAACCTAGGGCTGCACCAACATGATGCAATTAAGTCCATGGGCCATGCAAAGGGATGCTCCTAACCCAATCCTAAGCCAAAACCCCTAATCCTAACCATTTGCCCTAAACCTGACCTAATCCTAGCCTAATCACCTAACCCACTTCCCCAATCCTTCCCTAATCCCAACCTAATCACCTAACCCACTTCCTTAATCCTTCCCTAAACATAGCCTAATTCCCCTAATCCCGACCTAATCCTAGCCTAAACACCTAACCCACCTCACTAAACCTCACCCTAAGCCCAACCCACCTAGCTAAGCCCTAAACCACTAAACCACCCCACCTAAAACCCTAACACACCATATCCCTAAAACCACCTAATCTAAATATCTGCCCCCCGCTAAATACCAAGCCCACCTTATTCCCAAACCACCACCACCCAACCACTAAACCAGCCCCCCCAAAACCAGCCCCAACCTACCCCAACAAAAACTATAAACCCCCCCCCCCCCCCCCTAGTGGGCGGGTTTTTGGGAAAGTCTCTTTGGGCCAGCCAAGCCCCCTCTCCTCTCTCATCTCTTTCCTTCTTCTCTCACCTGCTCCACCCGCAGCCTTACCTCCTTTCCCTTAGACATCCCCTAGTTAAGACCCTTAGCTCTACCTTCCCTAGGACCTGCCCCTCGTTTCCCTTAGACAGCCCCACACCTTAGCTCCCCTTTACCTTTCCTAAGCACCCCCTAACTACCCTAGCCAAGGCAGCAGCACCCCCTCCGTTCGGCTAGCGCCAAGGCACCACATCCGCACCTTTGTCGTTCGGCCAGCACCCTCCTTTGCCGCGCCCTTTCGAGGAACTCCCCCTTGCAGCCCAAGGCAACACTCAAGCAAGTCACCTCCGGACCAGCTATACATAAGTGCTTAACTTGGTCCTTATTTATAGACTTGCTTAAGCTTAATTAAATTTGATACGGGGTTGTAATAACGGAGCATTGTCTCCCCCCGCTTGTAATAATGTGGTTTGGCACACCCACACACACGTGCACTTGAGCCTATCCCGCTCTTAGTTGTACACGATTTTGAACACACACATGGGCCTAATCAGCCCTTAAGATATAGACTTATTTATATAATTTAAGTTGCGTGGGGTTTTGCTTAAGTTGTGTGTGTTGTCTTTCAATTTTCACACTCACACACATTGAGCTTTCGCTCTTATTTTCAAGACCCAATTAAGGGCCTATTACAATTTCGTTTTGGGGTGTTTTACTTCAAGTCGTGTGTGTAGTACTTCAATTCTACACTCACACACATTGAGCTTTCGCTCTTACTCGCAAGACCTTAGTTAAGGCCATATTGCAATTTATATTTGGGTTTCATTTAAGTCGTGTGAGTTGTCTTTCAATATACACACAACACCCACGCAACACGTTGGCGACCTTCAGGCCCATATATATTATAAGTATTTCCCTTTCGGCTATGTCTTTAAGATTTGGGTTTTAAAGTTCAGCAGTGTGCGTAGTCTTTACATATATACACGGCACACACTTGCACTATTGAGCCTTTCCGCTCTTAAGATATAGCCATATTTCCCTTTTGCAATTTCCCTTTTGCAATTTACATTTAAGTCATTTCCCTTCTGCATTGTCTTTCAATTTGGGTTTTCCATTTGGAGTTGCGTGAGTTTGCATTGCATATACGCCATACCACGAGTTAGGATGCATATTGCATCAAAGCAAACCCCATACTCCCGCTCAAAGTCGCCCCACTTAGGTCACGTGTTCATAACACACACCTAGTTGGCCCGAAAAGGGATAAAAAGAAAGACAGGCACGTGCAAATCCACGTGAAATAAAAACTTGAAAATCATAAAAAACAGCCCGAATCGAACACCTCAAACGTTTTCGTAGGTTCTCATATTTAAAAACTCGATTTTCTAAGCATACAGACTGACCCTTGCGCATCGATGCAAGAAAGTCTGCGACGAAAAGAGCTTGCTTGCTCACAGTCGCCACGTTAGGAGTCAGATTTCAAAGTATTTCTTCGCTAGCTTAAGCAAGCTAGCTGGCACGCCCTTTTTGCTTAAATAGGACTTAGACACACGAAAAGATTCGCTTCAGGCCTAAGAACCAGAAACGGGAGCTTTCTGCGTCTACACCTCTCTGTCGCCCTGCCTTAGCGCCTGCAACGTGCACCCTGCACACGACGCGTGCCCTGGATCGCCTGTCACCCCGAGACCCGCCTGGCACCGACCTCCTCAGTCGACCTACCCACCAACCGACCTAACACAGACTCTACCTAATTCCCTGCCACCACACCGCCTCCTCAACCGACCTACTTCCACCTACCACCACCACTACATACCCTAACCGACCTACCCAACATCCAGCCGTATTCCCTCCTTAGCCGACCTAGTTCCACCACACACCCCATCCACCTAGTGCCGACCATAACTCACCCCTCTACGCCACAACCTAAACCCCACTACCACACACCCTAACCGACCTTGCCGTGACCACCTATCTAACGTCCCATCCCATATCCTACCTACCCTAAGCCAAGCCCACAACACTCTTGCCATGAGTCCTACCTCTCGCACCTAAACCCCACCAAGCTCTTGAGTCCGGCCAGCCACTTCACGTCTTGCGCTTCAAGGGAGCACATCCGTGGTTGTAAAGCTTGCACAAGCCCGTGTAGATTGGAGTGGACAAACATCCGAATCACTTGTAAGTGTTTCAAATTCGGTATTTCATATCTCCTTCTACATTTAATTCAATTTGGATACGGGGTTGTATTAACGAAGCCTTGTCTCCCCCCCGGGTTGTAATAAGGATGCTTGATACACGAAGCACACACGAGCACTTGAGCTTTAGCTCTTAACTCGTACACCAAGTACCCACATGCACGATTGAGCCTTCGCTCTTACTCCCAAGACTCTAGTAAGAGTTGCGTGAGTTGTCTTCAATTTACACACTCCACACATGCATGCATTGAGCCTTCGCTCTTATCATATATATGTATTTCAATTCAGCTGGGTTGTTACATTAAGTCATGTGAGTTTGTCATTTCAATTACACACTCGCACCCAAAGACACCTGAGCCTTTGCTCAAGCACCTCACGCACCATTTTGGCCTCGGTAGCCACTAAGATATAGCCATATCTCTATATTTTTAGATGCGTGAGTTTTCTCGATTAAGTTGTGGTTGACTTTCAATTCTGGGTATTTAAGGTTCAGTTGCGTGTGTTGTCTTTACATATATACACAACACACACGCACACGTTGGCGACCTTTGGGCCCATATATATATAGTTGTATCTCCCTTTTAGCTGGGTTTTACATTTCAGCCGTGTGTGTTGTCTTTACATTTACACACAACACATACGCGCACGTTGGCAACCTTCGGGCCCATATATATATAAGTATTTCTCTTCTGTACTTTACATTTAAGTTGAGCGGGGTTTTACATTTGTAAACACCCCGAAATCCCACGAATTTCTAAAATCAAACCTGGTTTTATACAAGCAGCCCCAAAGGGCCATTTTGAGTCTGGAAACCCAGGAGCCTTCCAGACAACCCTGTATATATGTTTTAAACTTCATATTTCAAAAATATATAATATGGCTTTTGAAAACCTTTTAAAACACGTTTTTGAAACCCCGAAGCGGCTTGGCCCGATCAAGACAGGACCAGGAGAGCTAAGAAGAGCCCAGAACCGGAGCACATGTCGAGCCCGGCACAGCAACTCTTGTATCAAATTCACACCCCCAGGATCTCGAACGTCCAAGACCCTGTTATCATCAAAACATCCTTTGAAGTCATCTCCGGAAGGTAGAAACAGAGGCAGACGACCATGTTGGCGAAGACCCAACGCAGACGGAGTACTGATGCTGTCAGACCCTGCACAAATCGTCCGTTTCGAACCCATCTCGAAGGAGTCAGAGTTCAGTTTGGATTGGATCTGGACCATATATATCCAGATCCCAATCCAAACCCATGTATGGAATTGGATTTGGATTTGGATTCAAAAATCCAATCCAATATCCATATCCATGGCCCACATCACCTTCTCATAAATGGAGGTGGGGCCCACTTGAAATTCACGTGGGATTATGGGCATGAGAGAGAGTGGGGGTGGATAAGATCAAGAGTGTTATAATTAAGCTTGACTTGTGTGTCAAGTTTGGGGTTAATCATGTGGGTTAGCCTAATTGAGTGGGTTTAAGCTTGTAATTAGCCAAAACCTAACCTAGGGCTGCACCAACATGAGGTGGTCAAGGTCTATGGGCCATGCAAAGGGAGCTCCTTCACCTAAACCTAACCCAAAACACCTAATCCTAGCCTTCTACCCTAATCCACCACTAATCTGAGCCTAATCACCTAACCCACTTCCCTAATCCTGGCCTAATCCCAACCTAATCACCTAACCCACTTCCCTAATCCTTCCCTAAACCTAGGTTAATTTCCCTAAACCTAGCCTAATCCTAGCCTAATCACCTAACCTAGCTCACTAAACCTCACCCTAGAACCCACCCACCTAACCAAACCCTAAACCCCTAAACCACCCCTAGCCCACAACCTACCCAAACCACTAGTATCTAAAATATCTGGCCCTACCCTTTCCAGCCCACCTTATCATCATACCACCCTACCTAAACCACCTAACCACTACCCCAAACCCAGCCCTAACCGACCTACCCATCCCTATATAAACCCCCCCCCTTGGGGGCGGGTTCCATGAGGTAACCGCCTCACCCATCCCATCCGGGCCCTCTCTTTCCTCCACTTCCCCAGCTGCTCCACCTGCTCCGCCTGCACCACCACCTACTCTCCATCCCACCACCACTTGCACCGCCATCTCCACCACCTCCCGGACGAGCATCACTACCTGCCCTCCTCCCTTCCAGCCGAGCGCCACCTTCTCTCCATTCGGTAAGTACCCCACACTCTACCTAGCTCCTTCTCTACTCCCTCTCCACTCCCAGCCACCCACCATACCACCACCTTACCCACACATCAGCCACTCGCCGCCACCACTACACTCGGCCAAACCTTAGCCGCCCTAGCCATTCGCCACTACCTAACTACCCTAGCTACACTCGGCCACCCTATCCGACTTCCTAAGACCTGCCCCTAGCACTCCCTTACACCCACTACCCCCACTACCACCTAGCCCCATCACCTAACTAGCTTCCTTCCCATACTCCAGCCTTAGTCATCCCAGCAGCCCTCCACCACCACATTCCCCTAGTCGGCCACTCCAACCGACTATCCCTTCCATTCGGCCAGCCATCCCTTTTCCCCTAGGTGTCCCATTTGGTCTTCCCTTAAACTTCCCTTAGTGCCATACTCCCCTAACACTACACTCCCCCTAGTGACCTTACCTAGCCCTTTAATCCCCCACATCAAGGCGACACCCTTGCTTGCAGCCGGCCATCTTCAAGGTGCCTATCACGCGCCCCATTCGCAGCCCGGCCAACACCCCTTGTCGCTCAACCTCGTGGAGCTCCCGTTTGCAGCCCAAGGCGAAGGCCAAGCCCACGCTCAAGCAAGGCCTCTACGGACCAGCTACTAGTAAGTGCCTAACTCGGTCTTTAGTTGTATACTTGCTTGAGATTCAATTTGATACGGGGTTTGTAAACACCCCGAATTTTCCAAAAATCAAAAACTCTCAAAAATACAAAAAGCTCGTTTGAGCCAAAACGATAACCTGTTTTAAAATGTGAAAACAGGTACAAAAGGCAAAAGAAAAGCCCAGGCAAGAAGAGGATTCGAGCCCAGAATTTCAGAAGCCACCCCCTGTTCAAAAATAGAAGAAAAAAGAGCTCGTTTGGAGAAAAGCCCGATAGAAGGGTAAAAATGTAATTTGGGTCAAAGAAAAAGCACAAAGCAGCTCCAAAATGCAGAAAGAAGCCCAGTACCTGAGCAAGTCGACAGAAGTCCGAGACACGTCCCGTCAGAATGAAGAACGGAATCCGTGCGGCAATCTGAGTTCGATATCAACAGGAACCGGCCAAAAACCAAAACGGCGGACCAAAACAAACGCCGAAAAAGTCCTGAAAAGTAGAACACCGGTTGGAACAAAGACTTGGGAAAGACCCAGGCCAGAGTTGGGCGTCTGATGAATCGAAGCCCGCTCGAAACCGATGGTGAAAAGCACCAAAAAGGACCAGAAAACCAAGGAGCAGAAGAAAAAGTTCGAATTGGATCTGGACCCAAAATATCCAGATCCAGATCCAAATTGTGTTTGGATTGGATCTGGATCTCAAAATCCAAGATCTGAGATCCGAGATCCAAACCCAAATAAATATTTGGACTGGATCTGGATCTCAAAAATATCCGAGATCCATGATCCAGATCCAAACAGGGTTTGGATTGGATCCGGATAGCCAGACCCAAATCCAGGACCCAAGATCCAAGACCCACTTAAAACCTCTATAAATAGAGGTGAGTGGGCTGGAAATCATTCACGTGAAGTCTCCAGGAAACCCACTTCACATGAAATAAAGAGGGGGGGGGGGATGAGAGAGAAAGTGGCTCATACGCCCAAAATGTTTTTTGTTTGAGATGGGGATTGGCCAAGGGCTGCACCAATGGTAGAAGCCTCTTCTTCAAAGCTGGGAACGTTGCATGGTGGAGCTTGGCGGCGTGAGTGGTGGCTGGAGCGGAGCTGCACCCTAGGTAAGCCTTAAAAACCTAATCTAACCCACCTCTTCCCTAACCTCTCTAGACCACCCATCAACCACCAAGAACTACCCCTAAAAACACTACCTAAACAGCCAAGTCCTGGCCGATTTTTCCAAAACATCTACCCTAGACAACCACCTAGCTAGGCTGCTCCAAGACCTAAACCTAGTTCGGCCACCACCTGGCCGAACTCCCCCCCCTTCAACCCAACCAAGTTTGGCCAGCTTTGGCCGAACTTCAACCTAACTCGAGCCACCTTGGCTCGAGTCCTTTTTCCCCAAAAACCCGTGTCCCCTTTTCTTACCCAAGGTGGCCTGCCCTAAAGGCAGGCCAACTACCTAAAAACCAGCCCAGCCCGTGGTTGGTTTTCCCCCTCCAACTACCTAAAACAGCCCGGCCAAAGGTGGCCGGGCTTCCTTGTTTTTCTTGCCAAAAACCTGGCTGGCCTTAGCCAGCCCACCTACCTAAGACCCACGGCCTGCTAGAGCAGGCCGTGTCCCACCTAAAATCAACTAAGGCCTGCCCTAAAGGCAGGCCATCCCAGCCCAAAACCTTAGGCTAAGGGCTGGCCGTGAACCAGCCCCCTAAGCTCACCTTGGCAACCTAGTGAACCCTCACTAAACCTAAGGCCAAATGCTGGCCAAATCCTAAACCAAAAAGCCTATCACTCGAGCCAAGGTGGCTCGAGTCATCCCTTACCCAAACCAGCCCCAAGCGGGCCTAAACCCGGTATAATTTGTAGCTCTCGGAACTCCAAGCCTCCCCAAGCTCTCAAGCTCTCCGGCTTCGCTCCCACGTGCCCCGGACTCCATGTAATGATGATGGACTCGCCTCTTGTACGAGCATAACTCAAGAATCTGGAAAATATGAGTTTATTTTGATATATATCAAGTTGTTTTTCGTATTCAATTCAATTTGATACGGGGTTGTAATAACGGAGCATCGTCTCCCCCCAGATGTAATAACAGTGCTGGACACACGAGACACACACATACACTCGAGCCTTTTCGCTCTTATCTCGTACACAAGCACCACGTACACAATTGAGCCTTTTCGCTCTTATTATACGTACGTATTTCAATTAAGCTGGGTTGTTACATTAAGTCGTGTGAGTTTGTTTTTCAATTACACACTCGCACCCAAGAAACACCCGAGCGTTTGCTCAAACACTTCACGCACATTTTGGCCTCAGAAGCCGCTAAGATATAGCCATATCTATATACTTTCTGCTGCGTGAGTTTTTCCCGGTTCAGTTGTGTACGCATTTCAATTCTGGGTTTTAAATTCAATCGTGTGTGTTGTCTTTCAATTTATACACATACACACACACCACAATTGAGCCTTTCCGCTCTTACATATATCTATATCTCCCTTCTGCTGCGTTTTACGGTTCAGTTGCGTGTGTTGCATTTCAATTTATACACAACACCCACGCACACATTGAGCCTTTCCGCTCTTAAGATATAGAGATATTTGAATTTCTGCAATTTACATTCAAGTCGTGTGAGTTGCATTCAATTTGGGTTTTCCCTTCTGTTAAGTCTTTAAATTTTGGGTTTTACATTCAAGTTGTGTGAGTTGCATTGCATACTCGCCATACTCGAGCTAGGTTGCATACCTGCATCGAACAAACCCGAATAAATCATGCAAAACGCCCATCTTAGGCACTTGATGCACACACTCCACGCCTAAGGCAGATAAATTTCAAAGACTTAGGGTCGCCCAAACCCAGTAAAAGCAAAAACTCGCCAAATGCATGCTTTCTGAAGTTTTCAAACACATGTTCATTCAAAAATCGAATTTGAGTTTAACTTGTTTCAAACGAAGTCTCTAAGCGTACAAACTGACCCTTGAGTGTCGGTTCAAGAAGGTTTGCGATGAAAAGATCCCGCTTGTCCACAATTGCCTTTCAAAAGTCAGATATTTCAAAAACTACTTCGCTAGTTTGAGTAAGCTAGCTGGCACGCCCTAAAAGCGAACGTAGATTGCGAAAAGATTCGCTCTAGGCCTAAGAAACCCGGAGTCGAGGATTTTTCGTGTCTACAGATTTGGCACGCCCGGTGGGACTCGGGACTTAAGTAGACTTCAAACAAACAAGTTACACTCAAATTTTCGAAAAAAAGGTATTTTCCAAAAAATTGTGCATACTTAGAAAAATTGCATAAAATGGAGCAAAAGCCAAAATCCTCGTCGAGTAAATCAAAAGAGGTTTCTAAAAAAGCCAAAAAACGAGAAGCAATAGCTGATATACATGCGATTTTCAAAGAAAAAATGGATGTTTTAAGCAAGGAGCTTAAAACCCATAAATCCCATAGCAGCTCTTCTCGGGCACACAAAGATCGTGAAAAGAAAACCGATCTCAAAATCGACGAAGGATGTAAGGTAAAAGGCCAAAACCTAGAAAGGGGCGAGTCCTCCACTCCCACACTTCCAAAATCCTCGTTGAGTAAATCAAAAGAGGTTTTCAAAACAGCCAAAGAACGAGAAATGCTAGCGGATATATGGGAAACTTTCAAAAAAATAGATGTTTTAAGCAAGGAGCTTAAAACCCATAAATCCCATAGCAGCTCTTCTCGGGCGCACAAAGATTGTGAAAAGAAAACCAAAATCAAAATCAACGAGGGAATTAAGGAAGAAAAGGGCGAGTCCTCCACTCCCACAAATCCAAAATTCGAAAATTCCAAAGAAAATTTAAAAAGAGTTGTTTTTGTTTCAAAAAATGAAAAAAATCTTGAAAACTTTCAAAAAGACAAAAAAATTGAAAAATCAAACTTTGAAATTTCGAAAAATTCAAGTGCAATTCCTAAGTCTAGGTACACACACACAGTGGGACATGAAACCCACACCCCACAAAGAGACGAGAGTGAAAAACAGGTAGGTTTCGAAAAGGAACGCCTCGTGAAACCCCGGGGGCTCAAAACAGAGTTACTCGGGAAAACGGCCTGCTCTCACCATGAAAAGGTAGACAAGCCACAAAGAGGTATGCCTGAAACTTATCCTTCTCAAAACTCTCTTCTTCATATAGGGTCATCAGATGCATTGGATAACCCCTCTGCACACACAAACCCACGAAATGTGCCTAAGTTAGAGAATTTTCAAGGTGCGCCAAATATCCCGCACCAGCCAAAAGAATTTCAAAAACAAAAACAAAAAGAAGTTGAAAAAATGGTAGACATGGAGACCCCTAATGCATGCATCGACATCTTAGGAGCTCATAACCCTTCCATAGAAAAACCCACTTCTTCGAGCCTAGTCTTGTACCCTGGAACCAAGATTAGAGCTTTGAAACAAAAAAATCCATCCCTAGGGGCATCACGAGTTGCACCTAGGGAGCAGGTCAAAAATCTCAAGGGAGCAAGCTTGACTTCCCTTGAAAAATATGTTTCCCAAACCCAGGACGTGTGGAAACCCAAGTTTTTCACCATCCTGAAAAATCCAAAGTTTTTCAAAGAACCAAGCCTGGTTTTCTTCGAGAAACATGTTTTCCAAAAAAAAGTTGCGTGGAAGCCCAAGTCTTCCATTGCCCCGAAATATCCAAAACTCCTCGAGGGACCAAGCACGGCTTCGCTTGAGAAACAAACCTCCCAAACCAGGGTTGCATGGAAGCCCAAGTCTTCCATCTCCCCAGAATCCAAAATCCCAAAATCCAAAAGGGTATATATCCCCAACATGGACGATTCCATGTTCCAAGATCATGATTTATACCAAAATTTTTCGAAAAGCAAAAAGTCTTGGAACATGATTCTGAATATGGGATATAAACCCTACCAGGGCCTGGGAACCCAAAACCAAGGTAGGCTCGAACCTGTCCTACCTCAGGCCAATCGACAAAAGTATGGATTGGGCTACAGCCCACCCATACCCCCAGAGCCGCCACCTAAGACCATGTGGGTCAAGAGTGCCCTGTAGAACCTCTAAAACCCAAAACCCATGTCTTAGACCTATTAATTAGAGTCTGATTCATGAATGTTTTCTTTGTAGGTTCATGGGAAGATCCCTCCTTTTGAAAAAGCCAAAAAAATCAGATATTTGCCATAAACCAAAAAAAATTGAAAACCCAAAACAAAATCTCAAAAACATTTGGAAAAATGAAAATTCCAAAAAGAAATTTGTTTTAAAGCCTTTGGCCATGTATAAAGTCCATTTTCGAAAATTGTAAAAATGCTTTTTGAAAATTGTATATAACTCCCAAAAACCAAAAAAAATCCAAAAAGCTTATCTTGAACACCTTTTTGTCTAGAGGTTTTTCAAAATGAAAAGCTCGAGAATCACCAAAGCTAGGAGGAATAAAAACCTCCGAACTTCCTGAAATTCGCAAGATCCTTGACTTATGCAAAGATTGGGGATTTTTAGAAATAAGCTTAACCCATAGTGTGTGCATAAGCATCATGCATCACACTCTCAAATCATACATGTGCATCGAGTCTAGACATCATCTTAGAACTTGAATTCAGGGTTTTGTAAAACCAAAGGGGCAATGAAAGTCGACCCCCTAAGTATCGAGCCTTCGTAGACAGGTCTCCATACAAATCAAATCCAACACCTTCAAGGCAAATTTCAAAAAGAAATGAGAAACTCGAAAAAGGGTTAGCATTTCACAAAAGCCTTTTCAAAATTCTTTTGATGAAAACCTTCCATACATTTCAAGTCATGCATTGTCTGCTTTACTTGATCAAATGCCCCATGAAGGCACGAATTTTCAAAATGAATTCCAAAAACCCTGCTTGACCAAAATCAAGTATAGGAAACATATTTCAAATCAAAAGGGCTGGTATAAAACCATCTTCATATAGAAAGGGAGGATTTCCCAAAAATTTCTTTCTCAAAAGGGATCAAAATTTTGAAAATTTAACCCTACATATACTTTGAAAAGAAAGATTTTCAAAACTTCAGGTTTATATGACAACCTTGATTATGTTGGATAAGAACATGAATCTCACGATGAAATATGGAGACCATGTCAAAATCAAAGCCCGATGGCCATGATGATCACTTAGGGTTGGTTGTGTTTTCCATCCTTGAGCAAAAAGTAGCATGATCATGTTAGGAAAATCGTGGAAATGCATGGACATGAACATACCATCGTCCATCCAAAAAAGTCTTTTGAAAAGCCATGACCCTTCACCATGTGGCCATGCGAAATTTCCCTCAAGCTAGGGGCATTTTTAAATATAGCCCCTAGACACCTTCCATGAAGAAACGAATTTCATAGAATGCATCTCCTTCATGACTTGTGAGATACATTTCATATGTTCACTCTTGCATAAAATCGTGTATTTCCATTTTGAATCACATGGAGTGCATAGCATGCATCATATCCATATCATATCACCCCAAAGAAAGCCCAAGAGGTTGACAAACCTGAGTAGGAATGTCCCCATGTCTTCAAAAGGGCAAGAAAAATTCGAAAAATCTGTTGATGTTGTGGGTCAAAATTAGCAAAACCCTGAAAATACCCGAATATTCAAAAGGGTTTATGTTAAATTCCTTTTTCGAAAAGATTTTGAAAAATCGAACTCCTTTGAAACTTCTTGAAAGAAGGATCGAAGTAGATTGTACAACCCTGAATGGAGGAATTTATACTTTTCGAAAGGTAGAGTCTTCCAAAAACAAATCGGCGATATTTCAAAGAACCCTAGCTTACAAGATTAAGCCTTGTTCAAAATATCAAAATATTTTCGAATAGCATATGCTATTAAGAAATAGGACGATCTCGTTTGAATCGAGTAACCAAAGGGATAAGCCTTCCCCCATTCTACTTTCTCTCCAAAAAGGAAAATTACCTGTGTTCAAAAGAAAGAAAAAAATCGAGAATACAAAAACTCCTCCGAAAGTGGTCTTCCCTTCATAAACAGGGAATACAAAAACTCCTCCGAAAGAGGTCTTCTCGTTTCAAAAGAAAAAAGGAGATATAAAAACACTCCTCCCAAAGAGGTCTTCCCTTCATAAACAGGGAATACAAAAACTCCTCCAAAGAGTTGCTCTCCTTTAAAGAAAAGAGGGATTAATGAAAAAATACTCCCAAAGGGAGACCCTCTATGAAAAAAAAAAGAGAAATAAAAAGCCAAAGCTCAAAGAGCGATTTTCCGACTCTTTGCCTAAAACCACGGGACGCTTCAGAAGGGACCGTGGTATCTCTTTCCCATATCCCTACGGTTTATCCCCGAGGAAAAAGATTCAAATTGGCGAAAATCTTAAAGTACGAATAAAATCGGCTTATTAGGATTTCATTTTGTTTGAGAACTCGACTCTGTTTTGTAGGAAATGGAACTTTGAAATGTTTTCCAAGTTTTCCTACCCAAAAACCTCTATTGAGTAGTAGGTATTGAAACCCGAATGAAGGGAAGTATGAAAAACGGAAGTCCTTTTCGATACATGCTAAAAGGAGTTCATTTTCAAAAAGAAAATTTTTCAAGAAAAACCCACGAATGTCAAAAAGACAAGGGTACAACTTGCTTGGAGCAGACAGCCTCAAAAGGCTCTCTCCAAAGCTCGAAAACCTGAAAACGTCTAGAAGACATGGGTAAAACCTGCTCGAAGCAGCCTGCCTCAAAAGGCACTCTTCGGGCTCAAAAACCCCAAAAACAAAAACGTTTTTCTCATGCATGCATCCAAAAATCGTCCATGCATGATCATACATAGGGAAACTTAGGAAAAGTCCCCTTTTGTTAAAAATCCCCACCTGTGGTAAAAGAAAACAGGGTTTTGCGAAATAAAAATGGTGTATTCTCGAGAAAATTTGAGAGAAAAACTAAAATGGGGTGTTATCTTCTTCACCATTATCCAAATCAATTTGGATAATGCCGAAGAGGGGCATCTGTAAACACCCCGAATTTTCCAAAAATCAAAAACTCTCAAAAATACAAAAAAGCTCGTTTGAGCCAAAACGATAACCTGTTTTAAAATGTGAAAACAGGTACAAAAGGCAAAAGAAAAGCCCAGGCAAGAAGAGGATTCGAGCCCAGAATTTCAGAAGCCACCCCCTGTTCAAAAATAGAAGAAAAAAGAGCTCGTTTGGAGAAAAGCCCGATAGAAGGGTAAAAATGTAATTTGGGTCAAAGAAAAAGCACAAAGCAGCTCCAAAATGCAGAAAGAAGCCCAGTACCTGAGCAAGTCGACAGAAGTCCGAGACACGTCCCGTCAGAATGAAGAACGGAATCCGTGCAGCAATCTGAGTTCGATATCAACAGGAACCGGCCAAAAACCAAAACGGCGGACCGAAACAAACGTCGAAAAAGTCCTGAAAAGTAGAACACCGGTTGGAACAAAGACTTGGGAAAGACCCAGGCCAGAGTTGGGCGTCTGATGAATCGAAGCCCGCTCGAAACCGATGGTGAAAAGCACCAAAAACGACCAGAAAACCAAGGAGCAGAAGAAAAAGTTCGAATTGGATCTGGACCCAAAATATCCAGATCCAGATCCAAATTGTGTTTGGATTGGATCTGGATCTCAAAATCCAAGATCTGAGATCCGAGATCCAAACCCAAATAAATATTTGGACTGGATCTGGATCTCAAAAATATCCGAGATCCATGATCCAGATCCAAACAGGGTTTGGATTGGATCCGGATAGCCAGACCCAAATCCAGGACCCAAGATCCAAGACCCACTTAAAACCTCTATAAATAGAGGTGAGTGGGCTGGAAATCATTCACGTGAAGTCTCCAGGAAACCCACTTCACATGAAATAAAGAGGGGGGGGGGGATGAGAGAGAAAGTGGCTCATACGCCCAAAATGTTTTTTGTTTGAGATGGGGATTGGCCAAGGGTTGCACCAATGGTAGAAGCCTCTTCTTCAAAGCTGGGAACGTTGCATGGTGGAGCTTGGCGGCGTGAGTGGTGGCTGGAGCGGAGCTGCACCCTAGGTAAGCCTTAAAAACCTAATCTAACCCACCTCTTCCCTAACCTCTCTAGACCACCCATCAACCACCAAGAACTACCCCTAAAAACACTACCTAAACAGCCAAGTCCTGGCCGATTTTTCCAAAACATCTACCCTAGACAACCACCTAGCTAGGCTGCTCCAAGACCTAAACCTAGTTCGGCCACCACCTGGCCGAACTCCCCCCCCTTCAACCCAACCAAGTTTGGCCAGCTTTGGCCGAACTTCAACCTAACTCGAGCCACCTTGGCTCGAGTCCTTTTTCCCCAAAAACCCGTGTCCCCTTTTCTTACCCAAGGTGGCCTGCCCTAAAGGCAGGCCAACTACCTAAAAACCAGCCCAGCCCGTGGTTGGTTTTCCCCCTCCAACTACCTAAAACAGCCCGGCCAAAGGTGGCCGGGCTTCCTTGTTTTTCTTGCCAAAAACCTGGCTGGCCTTAGCCAGCCCACCTACCTAAGACCCACGGCCTGCTAGAGCAGGCCGTGTCCACCTAAAATCAACTAAGGCCTGCCCTAAAGGCAGGCCATCCCAGCCCAAAACCTTAGGCTAAGGGCTGGCCGTGAACCAGCCCCCTAAGCTCACCTTGGCAACCTAGTGAACCCTCACTAAACCTAAGGCCAAATGCTGGCCAAATCCTAAACCAAAAAGCCTATCACTCGAGCCAAGGTGGCTCGAGTCATCCCTTACCCAAACCAGCCCCAAGCGGGCCTAAACCCGGTATAATTTGTAGCTCTCGGAACTCCAAGCCTCCCCAAGCTCTCAAGCTCTCCGGCTTCGCTCCCACGTGCCCCGGACTCCATGTAATGATGATGGACTCGCCTCTTGTACGAGCATAACTCAAGAATCTGGAAAATATGAGTTTATTTTGATATATATCAAGTTGTTTTTCGTATTCAATTCAATTTGATACGGGGTTGTAATAACGGAGCATCGTCTCCCCCCAGATGTAATAACAGTGCTGGACACACGAGACACACACATACACTCGAGCCTTTTCGCTCTTATCTCGTACACAAGCACCACGTACACAATTGAGCCTTTTCGCTCTTATTATACGTACGTATTTCAATTAAGCTGGGTTGTTACATTAAGTCGTGTGAGTTTGTTTTTCAATTACACACTCGCACCCAAGAAACACCCGAGCGTTTGCTCAAACACTTCACGCACATTTTGGCCTCAGAAGCCGCTAAGATATAGCCATATCTATATACTTTCTGCTGCGTGAGTTTTCCCGGTTCAGTTGTGTACGCATTTCAATTCTGGGTTTTAAATTCAATCGTGTGTGTTGTCTTTCAATTTATACACATACACACACACCACAATTGAGCCTTTCCGCTCTTACATATATCTATATCTCCCTTCTGCTGCGTTTTACGGTTCAGTTGCGTGTGTTGCATTTCAATTTATACACAACACCCACGCACACATTGAGCCTTTCCGCTCTTAAGATATAGAGATATTTGAATTTCTGCAATTTACATTCAAGTCGTGTGAGTTGCATTCAATTTGGGTTTTCCCTTCTGTTAAGTCTTTAAATTTTGGGTTTTACATTCAAGTTGTGTGAGTTGCATTGCATACTCGCCATACTCGAGCTAGGTTGCATACCTGCATCGAACAAACCCGAATAAATCATGCAAAACGCCCATCTTAGGCACTTGATGCACACACTCCACGCCTAAGGCAGATAAATTTCAAAGACTTAGGGTCGCCCAAACCCAGTAAAAGCAAAAACTCGCCAAATGCATGCTTTCTGAAGTTTTCAAACACATGTTCATTCAAAAATCGAATTTGAGTTTAACTTGTTTCAAACGAAGTCTCTAAGCGTACAAACTGACCCTTGAGTGTCGGTTCAAGAAGGTTTGCGACGAAAAGATCCCGCTTGTCCACAATTGCCTTTCAAAAGTCAGATATTTCAAAAACTACTTCGCTAGTTTGAGTAAGCTAGCTGGCACGCCCTAAAAGCGAACGTAGATTGCGAAAAGATTCGCTCCAGGCCTAAGAAACCCGGAGTCGAGGATTTTTCGTGTCTACAGGGTTGTAATAACGGAGCATAGTCTCCCCCCGCTTGTAATAACGTGGCTTGGCACACCCACACACGTGCACTCTCCTAGTTGTGCACGATTTTGAACACACACGGGCCTAATCAGCCCTTAATACATAAGTATATACATATACTTTCATTTTGAAGGGTTTTGCTTAAGTTGGGTGCGTTGTCTTTCAATTCAAGCATTCACACACATTGAGCTTTCGCTCTTATTTGAATGACCCAAGTAAGGGCCGACCTATACTATTTGGGTTTCATTTCATGTCGTGTGGGTAAGTCTTTCAATTCAAGCACTCTCACACACATTGAGCTTTCGCTCTTATTTGAAAGACCCAAGTAAGGGCCGACCTATACTATTTGGGTTTCATTTCATGTCGTGTGGGTAAGTCTTTCAATTCAAGCACTCTCACACACATTGAGCCTTCGCTCTTACTACCCAAGACCTTAGTAAAGGCCATATTGCAGTTATATTTGGGTTTCATTTATGTCGTGTGCGTAGTACTTCAATTCAAGCACTCACACACATTGAGCTTTCGCTCTTACTCCCAAGACCTTAGTCAAGGCCATACTGCAATTTATATTTGGGTTTAATTTCATGTCGTGTGTGTAAGTCTTTCAATTCAAGCATGCACCCACATTGAGCCTTCGCTCTTATTTGCAAGACCCGAGTAAGGGCTCATATACATACTCTATATACATATCTCCCTTCGGCACTTACTTTACAAATCATTTCCCTTCGGTTATTTCCCTTCGGTTATTTCCCTTCGGTTATTTCCCTTCAGTATTGTCTTTACATTCGGGTTTTCCCTTTGGAGTAGCGTGAGTTTGCATTGCATCTACACCATACCACGAGGTAGGACGCATATTGCATCAAAGCAAGCCCCGCTCGAATTCGCCCATGTAGTGGAGTGTTCATAACACACAAACTAGGTGGCCCGAAAAGGGATAAAAGAAAAGACTTAGGCACGTGCAAATCCACGTGATCTAAAACATTCAACCGCATTTAAAAGACCCGAAATAGACACCTCGAACCGCTTCGTAGGCTTTCTATCCCAAAACTCGATTTTTGCAAAGCGTACAGACTGACCCTTGCGCATCGGTGCAAGAAGGTCTGCGACGACAAGAGCTCACTTGCTCACAGTCACCACGATTAGAAGTCAGTGTTACATATATCTTCGCTAGCTTAGGTAAGCTAGCTGGCACGCCTTGTTTGCATAGATAAGGCCTTAGACACACGAGAGGATCTGCTCCGAGCCCTGAAAAGGTGAGGCAAGAATTTTCGCGCGTCTATAGAGATTGGAACGCCCGGTGGGACGTGAGCCTTTCAAAAATCGAGTTTTAAATAGAAGTCTTGTGAAAATTTTTATAAAAGGTGTCATTTTAACTTGTTTTCTTTGCTTGTACTTAGGACATTTTGAAAAAGCTTGAAAAGCATGTCAAAATCCAATCCAAGTGAAGTGTTGAGCCAAGGCTCATGCGCATCAAGTTCTCACTCTAGGAGGATTTTCAAAAACAAAATAAAACTAGATGAAATCGAGGATTTGAGAAGGGAGTTTGAGGCTAAAATCGATGCTCTCAGCCAAGAGGCTGAAGTAGGCGATTCATGTTCATCAAACGGTGAACAAAGGCCTAAAAAGAAATTTGAAAAACCTCGCAAGCACAAAGAGGCCTCTGTAATGGAAGGCAACCAATACCACGAGTCCTTCACACAAAAGGACCGTAAAGCCCTACAGCAGTTGCTAAAAGGGCAGAATAAAGAGAAAAAGAGCTACGCCCTGTCTGATTTCCTTCCTATGGATTACGAAACAGACAGCGACGATGAAATACTGAACTTCCATCGGTATGATGGCATGGGAGACCCTAGGTCTCACTTGCAGCTTTTCTCACGTCGAGCCCATAAGAAGAAAAAGGACTCGATGAAATGGGTGTATTGGTTCCCTTTATCCCTTAAAGGCACAGCTGCCAAATGGCTGGCTTCCTACGATTTAAGCCAGTTCGCTACTTTTGAAGAGTTAGCGAACTGCTTCATGCAATGATTTGCACACAACGTAGAAGTCACGCCGACTCTGAATACCTTAAGGGATACAAAGCAAGGCATGAACGAAGACGTACATGCCTTCATTATAAGATGGAGGTCGCTTTTGGGCCAAGTGCGAGAGCCCATATCCGAAGGATGCGCAGTAATGCTCATCCTAGATAACTTTAAAAGTGAGTTAAAAACCCTTCTCTCGCTCCATGAGATTTCAACTTTCCATAAGTTGATCAAAAAGGCCTCCCTTTTCGAAACCAACTTGCGAAAAGGGACATACGATCACTTATGGAAAGGAAGTGCCATTCCAAAAACCCGTTTTGAAAAGCCCATCGCATATGGGCTACCCACGACGGACAAAGGGGCAAAGCCCCATAAAATCGCCAATGTCCGGGTGGATCCAGGCATGGCGGGCACTTCCAAAAATTTTGAAAAATTAGAAAATAAGAGGGAACAAAATTTTCAAAAACCGGTTGAAAAACGGGAGTATACTCCGCTGGGGCAACCTGTGTCGGAGGTCCTAGACCTCCTACTTGCCCAGGGCATGATAGAACTCCCTGAAATCCCCGAAGGAGTCACTTCTAAAGGGGGGTATTTAAACCGATTCTGTAAGTATCATCGGCTCAAAGGCCATGATACCAAACGCTGCTTCTCCCTCTTAAATAAAATTGAGAACTTGATAGCAGAAGGCCGGCTCCAGGTCACTGCGGAACCTGAGCCACCTCAAGCTATCTTCAAGGAACCCTTTCCCAAACACGCCAGTGGCAGTGGGAAAGGAAAGGAGGTATGTACCCTCACCATTTCCAAGGAACTAGCGCAAAAACCAGAACCTGGCCGACCTACTTGTGCGCCCATTCTTGTACTATACAAGAAACTCGCCCAAGTCGTCATTCGGGGACCACCAAAAGTGGAAACCCCGGTAAAACCAGTTTTTAAAATCCAAGGTTCTCCTCAGCTCATCCTTAGAGCCAAGTTTAGCGCGAACCCTAGGCTGGTCGTGGGGGAAGTCACTAGATCCGGGAGGATCTATCAACCCCCGCACCTTCAAGGTGCTCAAAAGGTGGTCAGTGTGCCTGGCCCCTCAAAAGCATGTATCCCTAGTGTTCTGCCAAAAGCAGATAAGGACAAAGTCATCCTAAATCCTTATGACTTCGAAAACCACCATTCAAAGATTCCTATTCACATGTCTATCCTAGAGCTTATAAAAACTTCGCCTAGGCATAGACTTGTATTAGAGAAAATTCTAGAAAGGGCCAAGGTTGATTCGAACATAAGTCCGGAATCCTTGTCTGCCCAAGTGGCTTTATTAGGAGCAAAATCGCCCATCACTTTCTCGGAGGATGATGTAGATAGACCCCATGAAACTCATAACCAGGCCCTACATATCGAGGTGGTTCTAAACAACCACTCTCTGGACAGGTGCCTAGTCGATGGTGGAGGAGGGCTCAACATCCTTCCACTTTATGTGGCGTACAAAATCGGAGTCACCTTGACTTCAGTGAACCCAAGCCCCATCGTTATCACTGGATACGATGGGAATGCGTCTAAACCTTTAGGATCCATCGAACTCCCAATGAAAACAGGAGGGATCGAACACACGGGGGTGTTCCATGTCTTGGACATCCACCCCCATTATAACCTGTTGTTGGGAAGGCCCTGGATACACAGTTTGTGCGCTGTGCCATCCACCTTCCACAGGTGTGTCAAGATCCCTTTTAGGGACCAGGTCGTAGTGATCCTAGGTGAGAGTCACCCACAGCTTCAGGGGATCATAAACTCCCCTTGTCTATCAAGCTCCCAGGCCCATGAGGCTAACCTGGGGCAAATTATGGTTGGGCCACCTCGGCTCATGTTAAACAACCCTAGGAAGGTTGTATGTATGAAGGGGCCGCCCAAAGCAGGCCCCCTCCCGACTTTAATCCTTCTAGGAAAACCCAAGCGTTCCCTATTTCCAAAGCCCCAGGACAAGAGGCCATACGAGCACAATATGGACGATAGCATGTTCCAGGACTACGACTTATATCCAACTTTTTCGAAAAACAAAAAGTCATGGAACATGTTGTTGAACATGGGCTACACGCCCTACAAAAGCCTAGGGGCGCAGAACCAGGGTCTCCTAGAGCCCATCCTTCCTAGGGCCAATCCAAGCCGATATGGGATCGGCTATACTCCCCGAATACCGCCGGAGCCACCCCCTGTGACCACCTGGGTCAAGGGTGCCCCGGAACCTGCCTTAGAAGAGACCTACGATCTAGATCTCCTATTCCGAGTCTAACCCGTAGTGTTTTCCCTTTGTAGGTGTGACGGAAGATCCCTTTTCTAAAAATACAAAAACATTTGAAAAACTTAAAATCAAAAAAATCGAAAAACAAGAAAAACCAAAAACAATGGAAAAACAAAAACTCGAAAAAAGAGTGCTTTGTATAGTTCCCAAAGTTCTTGTTTTACAAAAACCCAAAAAAATCGAAAATTTGGAAAATACCAAAAAGATTTTGTACATAGCTGCTCCTGGTAGGACTTTGGCAAAAGAAAAGGATTTCGAAAGAAACGTCGTCTGCATAGCCAGACCAAAGATTTCGAAATCACTTGAAAATCCAAATACAAAACCAGGTCATTTTGAAAACCACGCATCAAATTCCCTCGAGTCTATAGCCCACGAGAATGATCAAAGCCCAGAAGTGGATCCCCTTGAGGAAGATCCCACTTCTGAGCTCCCAGAATTTCATAGAATTCTCGATTTTGAAAGACCTTCCCAATCAGTAGGAGGAGATTTCATAGAGGTGAACCTAGGGGATGATTCCAATCCCAAAACCATCAAAATAGGAGCATCCTTGCATAAAACTGAAAAGTTAGCATTCATTGCATTTCTACAAACCTATTTAGATGTGTTTGCATGGACGTATGAAGACATGCCGGGCATAGATCCTAGCATTGTCGAGCATCGTCTTCCCTTAGATGCAGGTGTAAAACCCATAAAGCAGAAGCTTAGGAAAATACACCCGAATGTACACACGCAAGTCAAAGAGGGTTTAGAAGATCTGCTAAAAGCCGGATTTATAAAACCCATTGCGTATTCTGATTGGTTGTCAAATATCGTTGTGGTTCAAAAAACCAATGGGAAAATTCGAATATGCATCGATTTCAGAAACCTGAATAAAGCCACTCCAAAGGATAATTATCCTTTACCAAACATAGATTTGATAGTCGATAGTACTGCAAATCATGAAATGTTTTCGTTTATGGATGGCTATTCTGGCTATAATCAAATCAAACTAAGTCCACGAGATCAGGGTAAGACCGCCTTCACAACCCCATGGGGCACGTACTGCTATACAGTCATGCCCTTTGGTTTGAAAAATGTCGGTGCAACATACCAACGAGCCATGACCACGATCTTCCATGATCAAATTCATGAGCTTGTAGAAGTGTATGTAGATGATCTCTTGGCGAAATCCAACACCCGATGCACCCATATCGAATGTTTACAAAAGATTTTCGAAAGGCTTAGGCTTTACAAAGTAAAGCTAAACCCTCAAAAATGTGTGTTCGGGGTAGAATCAGGGAAGCTTCTAGGCTTTATGGTGAGCCAAAGGGGAATAGAAGTCGACCCCTCTAAGTGTCGAGCCATCATAGACATGGCTCCACCCTCCAATCTCACCCAAATCCGTAGCCTCCAGGGTCGATTACAATCCGTTCGCCGATTCATATCGAATCTGGCAACTAGATGCGAACCCTTCAACAAACTATTGAGGAAGGGTATGAAATACTTATGGGATGACGAATGCCAAAAGTCCTTCGAGAGACTGAAGGCATACTTGGTCAATCCCCCCGTTTTGAATCCTCCAAAGCAAGGAAAACCGCTTTTATTATACATCTCCGTGCATGTAAATGCTTTAGGAGCCCTGTTGGCTCAATACGAGGATGACACCCATAAGGAGTATGCCGTCTACTATATTTCGAAAACTCTCTTGGCTTATGAACGAAATTATCAAGCCAGGGAGAAGACGTGCTTGGCCCTAGTCTGGGCCTGCCAGAAATTCAGACACTATTTCCCAGATCATGAGATCTGGATAGTGTCCAAGCTTGATCCAATCAAGCACTTGTTCGAAAAACCCATTCTCACGGGTAGATTGGGCAAATGGCAACTCCTTCTAATGGAGTATGATCTGAAATACCATCACCAGATCTCCATTAAGGGGCAAGCCCTAGCAGATTACGTGGCTGAATTCCCCTTAGAGGACGCATATCCCACTCTTGTCGAAATGCTTGATGAAAGCATATTGCAAAACCATTTTCAAAACCACATTTTGGCAAACTCTTTAGAAAACCAAGTGTGGAAGATGCACTTCGATGGGGCACGAAACCAACGAGGGGCTGGTGCCGGGGTCATCCTAATCTCCCCTGAAAAGGGCGAGATTCCCATAGCAGTCTGCTTAGATTTCGAATGTTCTAACAACATAGCTGAGTATGAAGCACTCATACAAGGTTTAAGGATTTCGAAAACTCTAGGGGCATCATGCATCGAGGTCTTTGGAGATTCACTCCTTGTCATAAACCTGGTTTTGAAAATTTGGCAAGTACGTAATGAGAAACTACTTTCATATCACAAGTTGGCCACTCGATTGGTCCAATCCATCCAGTCGTGTAAACTCACACACATAGGAAGAGAGGACAATGGTATCTCCGACGCCCTCTCCTCCTTGGGTTCAGCCCTGAAGGTCGATCCCATTTCAGGGACCAGATCTTTGGGAATATGGCATGCGCCCCACCCATCCACACACGACTTGGATATTTGCCAAAACAACCCAGAGTCTATTGAAAAACCCTGGTTTTATGACATAAAACAATTTTTAGAAAATGGGGGATTTACCGAGGATGCCACATCCAAAGATAAGGCATTCATTCGTAAGATTTTGACCCGATACACCATTCTGGGTGGGGTCTTATACAAAAAAAGTTTTACCGGCATTCTGCTTAGGTGTATCGACCTAGAGGAGGCTAGGATAGTGATGCATGAGTTCCACGATGGAGAATGTGGAGGTCATGTAAATGCCAACATGATGGCAATGAAAATACTTAGAGGGGGCTATTTTTGGTCCACCCTGAAAAAGGATTGTCACGATCATGTTAGGAAGTGTCATCCATGTCAAGTGCATGGGCATGCCATTCATATCCGATCATCTGCATTGCATTCCGTGGTCAGCCCCTGGCCATTTACCATGTGGGCGTTTGACATTGTAGGCCCAATATTTCCAAAGGCCTCGAATGGGCATCGATTTATTTTAGCAGCCACGGAGTATTTCTCCAAGTGGGTGGAAGCCATTTCCCTAACCAATGTAATGAGGCAACATGTGGTGGCTTTCATCCGGAGGAATATCTTGGCTCGATTTGGGGTTCCATGAGACCTTGTGTCTGATAATGGCACCCCATTCAAGAACGAACGGATGGTTAAGTTGTGCAACACGTATGGCATAACTCACCACTTCTCCTCGCCCTACTACCCTCAAGGCAACGGCCAAGCCGAAGCCACAAACAAGACTCTCATTAGTATTATTGAGAAAACCTTAAAGAAGGGTAGGACGTGGCACGAGAAGCTGGATGAAGCCTTATGGGCTTATAGGACTTCCATCCGGACTCCCACGAATGCCACACCATTCGAATTGGTCTATGGCACAAACGCCATTCTTCCCATTCATACCCAACTGCATTCATTCCATACATCCATAGCATTCAACCTCCCCCTAGAGACGCTTTAGCATGCTAGGATGGCTGAACTAGATTTGCTAGATGAGAGGCGACTCCTTGCCATGGATCATGCTCATGCATACCAGCAAAGGATAGCCCGACATTATAGCAAACACATGAGACCTCGCCACTTTGAAGTGGGAGATCTGGTCTTAAAAACCATCCATCATCGTGGCCCACAACCCCTAGGCAAGTGGCGCCCCAACTGGGATGGACCCTATGTTGTACGAGCAACCACTACGAACAATTCGTATTGGTTGATCGATGTAGAAGGTAGGAATTTAGCAGATCCTATCAATATTCAATACTTAAAGAAGTATCATGTGTAGGATCTGGATTTAAATTCTATTTTTCAAAAAATTTTAGGGATAGCTGCCCTGAGACATGTGAATAAGGTGCAAAAGCAAACTCGTGTGAACCTAAGTGAAGAGAATTCGCACTGGTGAAAGAGTGGAGTTTTCAAAATCGTGGTTAAATTTCAGAATCCTCTTCTTACAAAGAAAGGCCTAGTTCAACATAGCAAGATACTTGCAAGTGGTACGTGCTATTTCTAAATAGGCTGATCTGGAATGGATCGAGTATAGGCTTGGGATAAGTCTTCCCCTCTTCTCTTCTCCTTCCAAAAGGAAAACAAAGGCCCAAATAAAGGGAATTTCCCATTTCGAAGTATCTTTCCAAAAGAAAGAAACCAGATTTTCAAAGAAAAATCGAATCTCTTGTGAAAAAGAGGGATTAAAGAAAAAATACTCCCAAAGGGAGACCCTCTATGAAAAAAAGGAAAAAGAGGCCAAAAAGCTCAAAAAGAGCAGTTTTCCGCATTCTATGCCTTAAACCACGGGACGCTTCAGAAGGGACCGTGGTATCTCTTTCCCATCCCTGGCTTATCCCAAGCTAAAGCATGGTTCATTTTGAGGAATCCTAAAGTAAAAATAGGATTTACTTACTTGAATTTCATCTTGTTTGAGAATTCGGCGTTTCGAGTAAGACGTAGGAATTTGAAATGAAGCTTGTTTTCTTTTAAAACCTCCGCTAGATAAGCGAGTGTTAAGACTCAAACAAGGGCAAGCACGAAGAGCTCGAGATCCTTAGGATCGAGACTCAAGATAGTTGTCCCTTTTGTAAATAAATTTTGTAAATAAGTTTTGAAAACCGAACATCGAACATCATAGGATTTTGCTCACTTGGAGCAGTAGGCCTTGTAAGTCTCTAGAGTTCGACCACATCTGGTCTTTGGGAGGTCGCCACTCTTGGCACCACACCCATGTCATTTGCATTCCACGCATGGTACTTGCATAAACATGATCCCATATAGGACCAGATTCCATAGTACAAACCCTTTGGCGTGATATCTCCTCCTACCAGAGTTTGTAAATTGAGATTTTTGCTAAAAATGGGGACGATCCCATGTTCTTCGTGGATAGATCTAGGGAGACATTTGTAAATACCCCGAAATCCCACGAATTTCTCAAAATTCATCTGGTTTTGTACAAGCAGCCCCAAAGGGCCATTTTTGAGTCTGGAAACCCAGGAGCCTTCCAAACAACCCTGTATATATGTTTTAAACTTCATATTTCAAAAATACATAATATGGCTTTTAAAAACCTTTTTAAAACATGTTTTGAAACCCCAAAGCAGCTTGGCCTAATCAAGACAGGACCAGCGAAGTCAAAGAGAGCCCAGAACCGGAGCACATGTCGAGCCCGGCACAACAACTCTTGTATCACATCCATACCCCCAGGATCTCGAACGTCCAAGACCCTGTTATTATCAAAATGTCATTCGAAGTCATCTCCAGAAGGCAGAAACGGAGGCGGACGAGCATGTTGGCGAAGACCCAATGTAGACGGAGTGCTGATGCTGTCAGACCCCGCATAAATCGTCCGTTTCAAACCCAGCTCGAAGGAGTCAGAGTTCAGTTTGGATCGGATCTGGACCATATATATCCAGATCCCAATCCAAACCCATATGTGGACTTGGATTTGGATTTGGATCCAGAGATCCAATCCAATATCCATATCCATGGCCCACATCACCTTCTCATAAATGGAGGTGGGGCCCACTTGAATTTCACGTGGGATTATGGGCATGAGAGAGAGTGGGGTTGGAAAATATCAAGAGTGTTGTAATTAAGCTTGACTTGTGTGTCAAGTTTGGGGTCAATCATGTGGGTTAGCCTAGTTAAGTGGGTTTAAGCTTGTAATTAGCCAAAACCTAACCTAGGGCTGCACCAACATGATATGGTTAAAGTCTATGGGCCATGCAAAGGGAGCTCCTTCACCTAAACCTAACCCAAAACACCTAATCCTAGCCTTCCACCCTAATCCACCCATAATCTGAGCCTAATCACCTAACCCACTTCCCTAATCCTGGCCTAATCCCAACCTAATCACCTAACCCACTTCCCTAATCCTTCCCTAAACCTAGGTTCATTTCCCTAAACCTAGCCTAAACCTAGCCTAATCACCTAACCTAGCTCACTAAACCACACCCTAGAACCCAACCACCTAACCTAGCCCTAAACCCCTAAACCACCCCTAGCCCACAATCTACCCAAACCACTAGTTTTTAAAATATCTGGCCCAACCCTTTCCAGCCCACCTTATCTTCATACCACCCTACCTAAACCACCTAACCACTACCCCAAACCCAGCCCTAACCGACCTACCCATCCCTATATAAACCCCCCCCTTGGGGGCGGGTTTTTCGATCTAGAAGCCCACCTAGATCCCAGCCGGGTCCTCTCCTTCCCCAAGTCCAGCCGAACCTGCTCCACCTCCTCCACTTCCCCAGCTGTTCCACCTGCGCCGCCTGCACCACCACCATCCCTCCATTCCACCACCACTTGCACCACCATCTCCACCACCTCCCGGTCGAGCTTCACAGCCTGCCCATCTTCCTCCCAGCCGGGTACCACCTTCTCCCCATTCGGTAAGTACCCCCCAACTCTACCTAACTCCTTCTCTACTCCCTCTCCACTCCTAGCCACCCACCATACCACCACCTTACCTACACATCAGCCCTCTGCTGCCACCATTCTCACTTAGCCGAACCTATCACAACCTAAACCACTGGCCACTACCTAACTACCCCAACTACACCCGGCCAGCCATCTCTTTTCCCCTAGGACTCCCATTCGCCCTTCCCTTAAACTCCCTTTAGGTCCATACTCCCCAACATTCTATACTCTCCTAGTGACCCTACACACTCACTTGGCCCAACCCCTTTAATCCCCCGCATCAAGGCGACACCCACTTGCAGCCGGCCACCTTCGAGGCGCCTATCCCGCGCCCCACTTGCAGCCGGCCAGCACCCTTTGTCCTTCACCCTCGCGAAGCTCCCGTTTGCAGCCCAAGGCGAAGGCCAAGCCCACGCTCAAGCAAGGCCTCTACGGACCAGCTACTCGTAAGTGCCTAAACTCGGTCTTTAGTTATATACTTGCTTGAGATTCAATTTGATACGGAGTTGTAATAACGGAGCATAGTCTCCCCCCGCTTGTAATAACGTGGCTTGGCACACCCACACACGTGCACTCTCTTAGTTGTGCACGATTTTGAACACCCACGGGCCTAATCAGCCCATAATATACAAGTATATACCTATACTTTCATTTTCGAAGGGTTTTTGCTTAAGTTGGGTGCGTTGTCTTTCAATTCAAGAACTCACACACATTGAGCTTTCGCTCTTATTTGAAAGACCCAAGTAAGGGCCGACCTATACTATTTGGGTTTCATTTCATGTCGTGTGTGTAAGTCTTTCAATTCAAGCACTCTCACACACATTGAGCCTTCGCTCTTATTTGAAAGACCCAAGTAAGGGCCGACCTATACTATTTGGGTTTCATTTCATGTCGTGTGTGTAAGTCTTTCAATTCAAGCACTCTCACACACATTGAGCCTTCGCTCTTACTCCCAAGACCTTAGTAAAGGCCTTATTGCAGTTACATTTGGGTTTCATTTATGTCGTGTGTGTAGTACTTCAATTCAAGCACTCACACACATTGAGCCTTCGCTCTTACTCCCAAGACCTTAGTCAAGGCCATACTGCAATTTATATTTGGGTTTAATTTCATGTCGTGTGTGTAAGTCTTTCAATTCAAGCACGCACCCACATTGAGCCTTCGCTCTTATTTGCAAGACCCGAGTAAGGGCTCATATACATATTCTATATACATATCTCCCTTCGGTTATTTCCCTTCAGTATTGTCTTTACATTTCGGGTTTTCCCTTTGGAGTAGCATGAGTTTGCATTGCATCTATGCCATACCACGAGGTAGGACGCATATTTGCATCAAAGCAAGCCCCGCTCGAATTCGCCCATGTAGTGGAGTGTTCATAACACACAAACTAGGTGGCCCGAAAAGGGATAAAAGAAAAGACTTAGGCACGTGCAAATCCACGTGATCTAAAACATGCAATCGCATTTTAAAGACCCGAAATAGACACCTCGAACCGCTTCGTAGACTTTCTCTCCAAAACTCGATTTTTGCAAAGCGTACAGACTGACCCTTGCACATCGGTGCAAGAAGGTCTGCGACGACAAGAGCTTACTTGCTCACAGTCGCCACGTTTAGAAGTCAGTGTTAAAAATATCTTCGCTAGCTTAGGTAAGCTAGCTGGTAGGCCCTATTTTCATACATAGGCCTTAGACACTCGAGAGGATCCGCTCCGAGCCCTGAAAAGGTAAAGAGGCGGGGATTTTCGCGCGTCTACAACAATGAAAGGGGTGTTTGTCATCTTTGCCCTTATCCAAATCAATTTGGACAAGGCCAAAGAGGGGCATCTGTAAACACCCCGAAATCCCACGAATTTCTTAAATCAAACCTGGTTTTATACAAGCAGCCCCAAAGGGCCATTTTGAGTCTGGAAACCCAGGAGCCTTCCAGACAACCCTGTATATATGTTTTAAACTTCATATTTCAAAAATATATAATATGGCTTTTGAAAACCTTTTAAAACACGTTTTTGAAACCCCGAAGCGGCTTGACCCGATCAAGACAGGACCAGGAGAGCTAAGAAGAGCCCGGAACCGGAGCACATATCGAGCCCAGCACAGCAACTCTTGTATCAAATTCACACCCCCAGGATCTCGAACGTCCAAGACCCTGTTATCATCAAAACATCCTTTGAAGACATCTCCGGAAGGCAAAACGGAGGCGGGCGACCATGTTGGCGAAGACCCAACGCAGACGGAGTACTGATGCTGTCAGACCCCGCACAAATCGTCCATTTCGAACCCAGCTCGAAGGAGTCAGAGTTCAGTTTGGATTGGATCTGGACCATATATATCCAAATCCCAATCCAAACCCATGTATGGAATTGGATTTGGATTTGGATTCAAAAATCCAATCCAATATCCATATCCATGGCCCACATCACCTTCGCATAAATGGAGATGGGGCCCACTTGAAATTCACGTGGGATTATGGACATGAGAGAGAGTGGGGGTGGATAAGATCAAGAGTGTTGTAATTAAGCTTGACTTGTGTGTCAAGTTTGGGGTTAATCATGTGGGTTAGCCTAATTGAGTGGGTTTAAGCTTGTAATTAGCCAAAACCTAAACTAGGGCTGCACCAACATGAGGTGGTTAAGGTCTATGGGCCATGCAAAGGGATCTCCTTCACCTAAACCTAACCCAAAACACCTAATCCTAGCCTTCTACCCTAATCCACCACTAATCTGAGCCTAATCACCTAACCCACTTCCCTAATCCCGGCCTAATCCCAACCTAATCACCTAACCCACATCCCTAATCCTTCCCTAAACCTAGGTTAATTTCCCTAAACCTAGCCTAATCCTAGCCTAATCACCTATCCTAGCTCACTAAACCTCACCCTAGAACCCACCCACCTAACCAAACCCTAAACCCCTAAACCACCCCTAGCCCACAACCTACCCAAACCACTAGTATCTAAAATATCTGGCCCTACCCTTTCCAGCCCACCTTATCATCATACCACCCTACCTAAACCACCTAACCACTACCCCAAACCCAGCCCTAACCGACCTACCCATCCCTATATAAACCCCCCCCCCCCTTGGGGGCGGGTTCCATGAGGTAACCGCCTCACCCATCCCAGCCGGGCCCTCTCTTTCCTCCACTTCCCCAGCTGCTCCACCTGCTCCGCCTGCACCACCACCTACTCTCCATCCCACCACCACTTGCACCGCCATCTCCACCACCTCCCGGCCGAGCATCACTACCTGCCCTCCTCCCTTCCAACCGAGCGCCACCTTCTCTCCATTCGGTAAGTACCCCACACTCTACCTAGCTCCTTCTCTACTCCCTCCACTCCTAGCCACCCACCATACCACCACCTTACCCACACATCAGCCACTCGCCGCTACCACTACACTCGGCCAAACCTTAGCCACCCTAGCCATTCGCTACTACCTAACTACCCTAGCTGCATCCGGCTACCCTATCCGACTTCATAAGACCTGCCCCTACCACTCCCTTACACCCACTACCCCCACTACCACCTAGCCCCATCACCTAACTAGCTTCCTTCCCATACTCCAGCCTTAGTCATCCCAGCAGCCCTCCACCACCACATTCCCCTAGTCGGCCACTCCAACCGACTATCCCTTCCATTCGGCCAGCCATCCCTTTTCCCCTAGGTGTCCCATCCGGTCTTCCCTTAAACTTCCCTTAGTGCCACACTCCCCTAACACTACACTCCCCCTAGTGACCTTACCTATTCCTTTAATCCCCCACATCAAGGCGACACCCTTGCTTGCAGCCGGGCCATCTTCAAGGCGCCTATCCCGTGCCCCATTCGCAGCCCGGCCAGCACCCCTTGTCGCTCAACCTCGCGGAGCTCCCGTTTGCAGCCCAAGGCGAAGGCCAAGCCCACGCTCAAGCAAGGCCTCTACGGACCAGCTACTAGTAAGTGCCTAACTCGGTCTTTAGTTGTATACTTGCTTGAGATTCAATTTGATACGGGGTTGTAATAACGGAGCATAGTCTCCCCCCGCTTGTAATAACGTGGCTTGGCACACCCACACACGTGCACTCTCCTAGTTGTACACGATTTTGAACACACACGGGCCTAATCAGCCCTTAATACATAAGTATATACATATACTTTCATTTTGAAGGGTTTTGCTTAAGTTGGGTGCGTTGTCTTTCAATTCAAGCACTCACACACATTGAGCTTTCGCTCTTATTTGAATGACCCAAGTAAGGGCCGACCTATACTATTTGGGTTTCATTTCATGTCGTGTGGGTAAGTCTTTCAATTCAAGCACTCTCACACACATTGAGCTTTCGCTCTTATTTGAAAGACCCAAGTAAGGGACGACCTATACTATTTGGGTTTCATTTCATGTCGTGTGGGTAAGTCTTTCAATTCAAGCACTCTCACACACATTGAGCCTTCGCTCTTATTTGAAAGACCCAAGTAAGGGCCGACCTATACTATTTGGGTTTCATTTCATGTCGTGTGGGTAAGTCTTTCAATTCAAGCACTCTCACACACATTGAGCTTTCGCTCTTATTTGAAAGACCCAAGTAAGGGCCGACCTACACTATTTGGGTTTCATTTCATGTCGTGTGGGTAAGTCTTTCAATTCAAGCACTCTCACACACATTGAGCCTTCGCTCTTACTCCCCAAGACCTTAGTAAAGGCCTTATTGCAGTTATATTTGGGTTTCATTTATGTCGTGTGCGTAGTACTTCAATTCAAGCACTCACACACATTGAGCTTTCGCTCTTACTCCCAAGACCTTAGTCAAGGCCATACTGCAATTTATATTTGGGTTTAATTTCATGTCGTGTGTGTAAGTCTTTCAATTCAAGCACGCACCCACATTGAGCCTTCGCTCTTATTTGCAAGACCCGAGTAAGGGCTCATATACATACTCTATATACATATCTCCCTTCGGCACTTACTTTACAAGTCATTTCCCTTCGGTTATTTCCCTTCAGTATTGTCTTTACATTCGGGTTTTCCCTTTGGAGTAGCGTGAGTTTGCATTGCATCTACGCCATACCACGAGGTAGGACGCATATTGCATCAAAGCAAGCCCCGCTCGAATTCGCCCATGTAGTGGAGTGTTCATAACACACAAACTAGGTGGCCCGAAAAGGGATAAAAGAAAAGACTTAGGCACATGCAAATCCACGTGATCTAAAACATGCAACCGCATTTAAAAGACTCAAAATAGACACCTCGAACCGCTTCGTAGGCTTTCTATCCCAAAACTTGATTTTTGCAAAGCGTACAGACTGACCCTTGCGCATCGGTGCAAGAAGGTCTGCGACGACAAGAGCTCACTTGCTCACAGTCACCACGATTAGAAGTCAGTGTTAAATATATCTTCGCTAGCTTAGATAAGCTAGCTGGCACGCCCTGTTTGCATAGATAAGGCCTTAGACACACGAGAGGATCCGCTCCGAGCCCTGAAAAGGTGAGAGGCGGGGATTTTCGCGCGTCTACAACATTCAAGTCATGTGAGTTGTCTTTCAATTTATACACAACACACACACACACAATTGAGCCTTTTCGCTCTTAAGATATAGCTATATTTCCCTTCCGCAATTTTCCTTCGGCTATGTCTTCCAATTTCGGGTTTTAAGGTTCAGTTGTGTGAGTTTGCATTGCATATCCGCCATACCACGAGATAGGGTGCATACTTGCATCAAAGCAACCTCGAACCACCCATGCAAAATCGCCAAGACTTAGGTACTTGATGCACACTTCTCACACCTAAGTAGCTAAAATCAAAGACAAAGGATACGTGCAAACCACACGTAAATAAAATCTGCAACTAGACGAACCAAATCGATTGAACACTTTCATACTTTTCAAAGAAGGTCATATTTATTCAAAATCGATTTTTCTAAGCGTAAAAACCGACCCTTGAGCATCGGTTCAAGAAGGTTTGCGACGAAAAGAGCCCACTTGTCCACAGTCGCCCCCTGAGTCAAACATTTCAAAACTTACTTCGCTAGTTTGAGTAAGCTAGCTGGCATGCCCTTTAAAAGCGACTTAGACATACGAAAAGGTTCACTCTAGGCCTAAGAACCTGGAGTGGAAATTTCCGCGTGTCTATAGTCCTCATTGGCTTGGTGCACTGACAAGCACGGGAAATTTTGGATTCCCTGAAGTTGAGGATGGTTTTCACCTAGAATTACCACAATCTGGTCAAGGTGACTCTACGGCTCCCAAGCAGTAGGTTGTAGTGGGGGTGTATGTCTAAGACATGGAACACCCCCATGTGGGCTATGCCCTCCATTTCCATGGGTTACTCTACAGCTCCCAATGGTCTAGATGCATTCCCATCGTATCCAGTGATTACGATGGGGCTTGGGTTTACGGAGGTCAAGGTGACTCTGATTTGATACGCCACGTGGAGCGAAAGGATGTTGAGACCTTGTAAACACCCCGAAATCCCACGAATTTCTCAAATTCATCTGGTTTTATAAAAGAAGCCCCAAAGGGCTATTTTGAGTTTGGAAACCCAGGAGCCTTCCAGACAACCCTGTACATATGTTTTAAACTCTGTATTTCAAAAATATATAATATGGCTTTTAAAACCTTTTTAAAACATGTTTTGAAATCCCGAAGTGGATTGGCCCGATCAAGAGAGGACCAGGAGAGCTAAGAAGAGCCCGGAACCGGAGCACACGTCGAGCCCGGCACAGCAACTCTTATATCTGATTCACACCCCCAGGATCTCGAATGTCCAAGACCCTGTTCTTATCAAAATATCATTTGAAGTCATCTCCGGAAGGCAGAAACAGAGGCGGACGACCATGTTGGCGAAGACCCAACGTAGACGAAGTACTGATGTTGTCAGGCCCTGCACGAATCGTCCGTTTCGAACCCAGCTCGAAGGAGTCAGAGTTCAGTTTGGATTGGATCTGGACCATATATATTCAGATCCCAATCCAAACCCATATGTGGACTTGGATTTGGATTTGGATCCAGAGATCCAATCCAATATCCATATCCATGGCCCACATCACCTTCTCATAAATGGAGGTGGGGCCCACTTGAAATTCACGTGGGATCATGGGCATGAGAGAGAGTGGGGATGGAAAATATCAAGAGGGTTGTAATTAAGCTTGACTTGTGTGTCAAGTTTGGGGTTAATCATGTGGGTTAGCCTAATTGAGTGGGTTTAAGCTTGTAATTAGCCAAAACCTAACCTAGGGCTGCACCAACATGATATGGTTAAAGTCTATGGGCCATGCTAAGGGAGCTCCTTCACCTAAACCTAACCCAAAACACCTAATCCAAGCCTACCCCCCTAATCCACCCTTAATCTAAGCCTAATCACCTAACCCACTTCCCTAATCCCGGCCTAATCCCAACCTAATCACCTGACCCACTTCCCTAATCCTTCCCTAAACCTAGGTTAATTTCCCTAATCCTAGCCTAAACCTAGCCTAATCACCTAACCTAGCTCACTAAACCTCACCCTAAAACCCAACCACCTAACCTAGCCCTAAACCCCTAAACCACCCCTAGCCCACAATCTACCCAAACCCCTAGTTTTCAAAATATCTGGCCCAACCCTTTCCAGCCCACCTTATCTACATACCACCCTACCTAAACCACCTAACCACTACCCCAAGCCCAGCCCTAACCGACCTACCCATCCCTATTTAACCCCCCCCCCCTTGGGGGCGGGTTTTCCAAGCTAGCAGCCCTCACCAATCCCAGCCGGGCCCTCTCTTCCCCCATTTCCACACCCCGCCGAATCTGCCCCAGCTGCTCCACCTACACCACCACCATCCCTCCATCCCACCACAGCTCCCACCACCATCTCCCAGCCGGACGCCACCACTTGCTCTCCATCCCAACCACCCGGCTTCTCTCTTCCATCCACTGCCTCTCCCCATTCGGTAAGTACCCCCCCACTCTACCTAACTCCTTCTCTACTACCTCTCCACTCCTAGCCACCCACCATACCACCATCTTACCTACACATCCGCCCCTGGCTGCCACCATTCTCACTTAGCCGAACCTAGCACAACCTAAACTACCGGCCACTACCTAACCATCCCATCTACACCCGGCCAGCCATCTCTTTTCCCCTTAGACTCCCATTCGACCTTCCCTTAAACCCCCTTTAGGTCCATACTCCCCAACACTCTAGACTCTCCTAGTGACCCTACACACTTACTTGGCCCAGCCCTTTAATCGCCCACATCAAGGCGACACCCATTTGCAGCCGGCCACCTTCGAGAAGCCTATCCCGCGCCCCACTTGCAGCCGGCCAGCACCCTTTGTCATCCACCCTCGCGGAGCTCCCGTTTGCAGCCCAAGGCGAAGGCCAAGCCCACGCTCAAGCAAGGCCTCTACGGACCAGCTACTCGTAAGTGTAAACACCTCGAAATCCCACGAATTTCTCAAAATTCATCTGGTTTGGTACAAGCAGCCCGAAAGGGCCATTTTTGAGTCTGGAAACCCAGGAGCCTTCCAGACAACCGTGTATATATGTTTTAAACTCTGTATTTCAAAAATATATAATATAGCTTTTGAAAACCTTTTAAACACGTTTTGAAACCCCAAAGCGGCTCGGCCCGATCAAGACAGGACCAAGAGAGCTAAGAAGAGCCCGGAACCGGAGCACATGTCAAGCCCGGCACAGCAACTCTTGTATCTGATTCACACCCCCAGGATCTCGAACGTCCAAGACCCTGTTCTTATCAAAATATCATTTGAAGTCATCTCCGGAAGGCAGAAACGGAGACGGAAGACCATGTTGGCGAAGACCCAACGCAGACGGAGTATTGATGCTATCAGGCCCCGCACGAATCGTCCGTTTCGAACCCAGCTCGAAGGAGTCAGAGTTCAGTTTGGATTGGATCTGGACCATATATATCCAGATCCTAATCCAAACCCATATGTGGACTTGGATTTGGATTTGGATCCAGAAATCCAATCCAATATCCATATCCATGGCCCACATCACCTTCTCATAAATGGAGGTGGGGCCCACTTGAAATTCACGTGGGATATTGGGCATGAGAGAGAGTGGGGATGGAAAATATCAAGAGTGTTGTAATTAAGCTTGACTTGTGTGTCAAGTTTGGGTTTAATCATGTGGGTTAGCCTAATTGAGTGGGTTTAAGCTTGTAATTAGCTAAAACCTAACCTAGGGCTGCACCAACATGAGGTGGTCAAGGTCTATGGGCCATGCTAAGGGAGCTCCTTCACCTAAACCTAACCCAAAACGCCTAATCCTAGCCTAAACCCCTAATCCACCTAATCTGAACCTAATCACCTAACCCACTTCCCTAATCCCGGCCTAATCCCAACCTAATCACCTAACCCACTTCCCTAATCCTTCCCTAAACCTAGATTAATTTCCCTAATCCTAGCCTAAACCTAGCCTAATCACCTAACCTAGTTCACTAAACCTCACCCTAAAACCCAACCACCTAACCTAGCCCTAAACCCCTAAACCACCCCTAGCCCACAATCTACCCAAACCCCTAGTTTTCAAAATATCTGGCCCAACCCTTTCCAGCCCACCTTATCTACATACCACCCTACCTAAACCACCTAACCACTACCCCAAGCCCAGCCCTAACCGACCTACCCATCCCCTATTTAAACCCCCCCCTTGAGGGCGGGTTTTGCAAGCTGGAACCCTCACCTCACCCAGCCGGGCGCTCTCCTTCTCCCATTTCCTCACCTAGCCGGGACCACTCTCCATCACCTCCGCCTGCTCCACCTGCTCCACCAGCTCTACCTGCACCGCCACCTTCTCTCTTCCATCCACCACCACCTCACCCAGCCGGACGCCACCACCTTCACCCAACCGAACCAGCCGAGCTCCCACATCTGGCTGCTTCTCTCTTCATCCACCGCCTCTCCCATTCGGTAAGCCTTCTCTAACTCTACCTAAACCCTTCTCTACTACCTCTCCACTCCTAGCCACCCACCCTATCACCATCTCAGCCTTTGCCACCACCCTTTTCACTTAGCCGAACCTAGCATAACCCAAACTACCGGCCACTACCTAGCCATCCTATCCCATTCGGCCTTCCCCTAGGTGTCCCATTCGGCCTTCCCATAAACTCCCCTTTAGGTCCACCTTCCCTAAACACTCGACTATCCTAGTGACCCTAAGCACTCACTTGGTCCATCCCCTTTAACCCCCCACATCGAGGCTACACCCATTTGCAGCCGGCCACCTTCGAGGCGCCTATCCCGCGCCCCACTTGCAGCCGGCCAGCACCTTTGGTCACCTATCCTCGCGGAGCTCCCGTTTGCAGCCCAAGGCGAAGCCCAACCCACGCTCAAGCAAGGCCTCTACGAACAAGCTACTCGTAAGTGCCTAAACTCGGTCTTTAGTTGTATACTTGCTTGAGATTCAATTTGATACGGGGTTGTAATAACGGAGCATAGTCTCCCCCCGCTTGTAATAACGTGGCTTGGCATAACCACACACGTGCACTCTCTTAGTCGTGCACGATTTTGAACACACACGGGCCTAATCAGCCCCTAATACATAACTGTATATATATACTTTCATTTTCGAAGGGTTTTTGTTTAAGTTGGGTGCGTTGTCTTTCAATTCAAGCACTCTCACACACATTGAGCTTTCGCTCTTATTTGAAAGACCCAAGTAAGGGCCGACCTATACTATTTGGGTTTTATTTCATGTCGTGTGAGTAAGTCTTTCAATTCAAGCACTCTCACACACATTGAGCTTTCGCTCTTATTTGAAAGACCCAAGTAAGGGCCGACCTATACTATTTGGGTTTTATTTCATGTCGTGTGAGTAAGTCTTTCAATTCAAGCACTCTCACACACATTGAGCTTTCGCTCTTATTTGAAAGACCCAAGTAAGGGCCGACCTATACTATTTGGGTTTCATTTCATGTCGTGTGAGTAAGTCCTTCAATTCAAGCACTTTCACACACAATGAGCTTTCGCTCTTATTCCCAAGACCTTAGTAAAGGCCTTATTGCAGTTATATTTGGGTTTCATTTATGTCGTGTGTGTAGTACTTCAATTCAAGCACTTTCACACACATTGAGCCTTCGCTCTTACTCCCCAAGACCTTAGTCAAGGCCATACTGCAATTTATATTTGGGTTTAATTTCATGTCGTGTGTGTAAGTCTTTCAATTCAAGCACGCACCCACATTGAGCCTTCGCTCTTATTTGCAAGACCCGAGTAAGGGCTCATATACATAATCTATATACATATCTCCCTTCGGTTATTTCCCTTCGGTTATTTCCCTTCAGTCATTTCCCTTCGGTCATTTCCCTTCAGTCATTTCCCTTCAGTCTTGTCTTTACATTTCGGGTTTTCCCTTTGGAGTAGCGTGAGTTTGCATTGCATCTACGCCATACCACGAGGTAGGACGCATATTGCATCGAAGCAAGCCCCGCTCGAATTCGCCCATGTAGTGGAGTGTTCATAACACACAAACTAGGTGGCCCGAAAAGGGATAAAAGAAAAGACTTAGGCACGTGCAAATCCACGTGATCTAAAATATGCAAATCGCATCTTAAAAGACCCGAAATAGACACCTCGAACCGCTTTGCAGACTTTCTCTCCAAAAACTCGATTTTTGCAAAGCGTACAGACTGACCCTTGCGCATCGGTGCAAGAAGGTCTGCGACGACAAGAGCTTACTTGCTCACAGTCGCCACGTTTAGAAGTCAGTGTTAAAAATATCTTCGCTAGCTTAGGTAAGCTAGCTGGCACGCCCTGTTTGCATACATAGGCCTTAGACACACGAGAGGATCCGCTCCAAAGCCCTGAAAAAAGGCGAAGAGGCGGGGATTTTCGCACATCTACAGTAAGTGCCTAAACTCAGTCTTTAGTTGTGTACTTGCTTCAGATTCAATTTGATACGGGGTTGTAATAACGGAGCATAGTCTCCCCCCGCTTGTAATAACGTGGCTTGGCACACCCACACACGTGCACTCTCTTAGTTGTGCACGATTTTGAACACACACGGGCCTAATCAGCCCCTTAATACATAAGTGTATATATATACTTTCATTTTCGAAGGGTTTTGCTTAAGTTGGGTGCGTTGTCTTTCAATTCAAACATTCACACACATTGAGCTTTCGCTCTTATTTGAAAGACCCAAGTAAGGGTTGACCTATACTATTTGGGTTTCATTTCATGTCGTGTGAGTAAGTCTTTCAATTCAAGCACTCTCACACACATTGAGCTTTCGCTCTTATTTGAAAGACCCAAGTAAGGGCCGACCTATACTATTTGGGTTTCATTTCATGTCGTGTGAGTAAGTCTTTCAATTCAAGCACTCTCACACACATTGAGCTTTCGCTCTTATTTAAAAGACCCAAGTAAGGGCCGACCTATACTATTTGGGTTTCATTTCATGTCGTGTGTGTAAGTCTTTCAATTCAAGCACTCTCACACACATTGAGCCTTCGCTCTTATTCCCAAGACCTTAGTAAAGGCCTTATTGCAGTTATATTTGGGTTTCATTTATGTCGTGTGTGTAGTACTTCAATTCAAGCACTCTCACACACATTGAGCCTTCGCTCTTACTCCCAAGACCTTAGTCAAGGCCATACTGCAATTTATATTTGGGTTTAATTTCATGTCGTGTGAGTAAGTCTTTCAATTCAAGCACGCACCCACATTGAGCCTTCGCTCTTATTTGTAAGACCCGAGTAAGGGCTCATATACATAATCTATATACATATCTCCCGTCGGTTATTTCCCTTCGGTTATTTCCCTTCAGTTATTTCCCTTCAGTTATTTCCCTTCAGTATTGTCTTTACATTTCGGGTTTTCCCTTTGGAGTAGCGTGAGTTTGCATTGCATCTACGCCATACCACGAGGTAGGACGCATATTGCATCAAAGCAAGCCCCGCTCGAATTCGCCCACGTAGTGGAGTGTTCATAACACACAAACTAGGTGGCCCAAAAAGGGATATAAGAAAAGACTTAGGCACGTGCAAATCCACGTGATCTAAAACATGCAATCGCATTTTAAAGACCCGAAATAGACACCTCGAACCGCTTCGTAGACTTTCTCTCCAAAACTCGATTTTTGCAAAGCGTACAGACTGACCCTTGCGCATCGGTGCAAGAAGGTCTGCGACGACAAGAACTTACTTGCTCACAATCACCACGTTTAGAAGTCAGTGTTAAAAATATCTTCGCTAGCTTAAGTAAGCTAGCTGGCACGCCCTGTTTACATACATAGGCCTTAGACACACGAGGGGATCCGCTTCGAGCCCTGAAAAAGGCAGAAGAGGCGGGGATTTTCGCGCGTCTACAGACCTCCTCCCCCATCAACTAAGCATTTCTCGAGCGGATGGTGATTCAAAACTACCTCGATATGCAAAGCTTGGTTGTGGGTTTCATACGGTCTTTCTATCTCGTCTTTCGAGAACACGATGGGCGTTTTTGCACCTATAGACGCCACTTTGTAGACACGGAAAACCTCCGCCTCCCTGGTTTCTCAGGCCTGGGGCAAACCTTTTCGTGTGTCTAAGTCCTATTTGTATAAATAGGGCGTGCCAACTAGCTTACCTAAGCTAGCGAAGATATATTTTAACCTGACTTCTAACATGGCGACTGTGAGCAAGCAAGCTCTTGTCGTCGCAGACCTTCTTGCACCGATGCGCAAGGGTCAGTCTGTACGCTTTAAAAATCGAGTTTTGGAGTGGAAAAGCCTACGAAAGTGGTTCGAGGTGTTTGATTCGGGTCTTTTTAGTGCGATTGTAGATTTTAGATCACGTGAATTTGCACGTGCCTAAGTCTTTCTTTTTATCCCTTTATGGGCCACCTAGGTGTGTGTTATGAACACTCCACTACATGGGGCAAATTTGAGCGGGAGTACAGGGCTTGCTTCGATACAATATGCATCCTAACTCGTGGTATGGCGTATATGCAATGCAAACTCACGCTACTGCAAAGGGAAAACCCGAATGTAAAGACAATGCCGAAGGGAAATAACCGAAGGGAAATAACTGAAGGGAAATAACCGAAGGGAAATGACCGAAGGGAAATAACCGAAGGGAAATACGTATATAAGGTATATATGGGCCCTTACTCGGGTCTTGCAAATAAGAGTGAAGGCTCAATGTGGGTGCGTGCTTGAATTGAAAGACTTACACACACGACATGAAATAAAACCCAAATATAACTTGCAATATGGCCTTAACTAAGGTCTTGGGAATAAGAGCGAAAGCTCAATGTGTGTGAGTGCTTGAATTGAAGTACTACGCACACAACATGAAATTAAACCCAAATATAAATTGCAGTATGGCCTTAACTAAGTTCTTGGGAATAAGAGCGAAAGCTCAATGCGTGTGAGTGCTTGAATTTAAGTACTACGCACACAACATGAAATTAAACCCAAATAGTATAACACGGCCCTTACTTGGGTCTTACAAATAAGAGCGAAGGCTCAATGTGTGTGAGTGCTTGAATTGAAAGACAACACACTCAACTTAAGCAAAACCCTACGTAATTTAAAGTCTATACATATATTTATATCTTAGTGGCTGATTAGGCCCGTGTGTGTTCAAAATCGTGCACGACTAAGAGAGTGCACGTGTGTGTGGGTGTGCCAAGCCACGTTATTACAAGCGGGGGGAGACTATGCTCCGTTATTACAACCCCATATCAAATTGAATTTAAGCAAGTTTACAACTAAGGACCGAGTTAGGCACTTACTTATAGCTGGTCCGAAGATGCCTTGCTTGAGCGTGGGCTTGGCCTTCGCCTTGGGCTGCAAGAGGGAGCTCCGCGGAGTTGAACGGCAAGGGGGGTTGCTGGTCGGATGCCTTGGGTGCGCGGGAAGGGCGCCTTGAAGATGGCCGGCTATTATGAAGGGGGTTGCCTTGGCGTGTTGAGCTAAAGTGCCTAAATAGGGTCACTAAGGATGGCTGGTATTAGGGAAGATGGCACTATGTGGGAGCCTAAGGGAGTGTCTAAGGGAGTGCCTAAGGTTGGCGGGTGGCTGGCCGAGTGGATGTAGTATAGTCGGTTGGAGTGGCCGACTGCTAGGGAGACTTGGTGGTGGCCGGCTGCTAGGGTGGCTAGGGAGGTGGTGGATGGGAAGGGAGCTAGCTAGGGTATGGGATAAGGTGGAGTTAGGGGTTGGTGTGAAGTGATATGGGACGGATCCTAGGGAGCTAAGTGGAGTGGCCAGGTGTGACTAGGGGAAGTAGTTGGAGGCGGGTGGTTGTAAGGTGGAGGTTTGGCCGAATGGGTAGGGTGACGGGTAGGTGGTGGTGGTGTAGGTGGCTGAGAGTGGAGGGGGAGTGAAGAAAAGGTAGAGTGAAGGATAGGGTACTAACCGAAAGGGGGACAAGGCGGTGGATGGAAGAGGAGCAACCAGGTGGTTGAAGTGGACGGTTCGGCCGGATGAAAAGGGTGGCGACGGGTGGTTGGCCGGCTTGGGTGTGGTGGTGCAGGTGGAGCAAGGTGGTGGCCGGCTGTGGTGCAGGTGGAAGACTTGGTTGGGAGCGGCTTGGCTGGCTGGGCTCGGTTGGGCTGGAAAGAGGATGGGGGGAGATGGAAAACCCGCCCCTTGGGGGGGGGGGGTTTATATAGGGCTGAAGAGGGCGGTTAGGGCTGGTATTAGGAGGGTGGTAAGGTGGTCTAGGGGTGGTGGTGTGGTGATAAGGTGGGCTGGTTTTGGGGAGGGGCCAGATATTTTGATTTAGGGGGTATTAGGAATATGGTGTGCTAGGTTTAGGTGGGGTGGTTTAGGGGTTTAGGGTTTAGCTAGGTGGGTTGGTTTTGGGGTGAGGTTTAGTTAGGTGGGTTAGGTGATTAGTGTAAACACCCCGAAATCCCACGAAGTCCTCAAAACAAACCTGGTTTTGTAAAAGCAGTCCCGAAGGGCCATTTTTGAGTCTGGAAACCCAGGAGCCTTCCAGGCAACCCTGTACATATGTTTTGAACTTTATATTTCAAAAATGTATAATATGGCTTTAAAAACCTTTTAAAACACGTTTTTGAAACCCCGAAGCAGCTTGGCCTAATCCAGACAGAACCAAAAAAGCTAAGGAGAGCCCAGAACCGAAGCACATGTCGAGCCCGGCACAGCAACTCTCATATTGAATCCACCCCCCCAGGATCTCGAACGTCCAAGACCCTGTTATCATCAAAACATCATTTGAAGTCATCTCCGGAAGGCAAAAATAGAGGCGGACAATCATGTTGGCAAAGACCCAATGTAGACGGAGTACTGATACTGTCAGACCCCGCACAAACCGTTCGTTTCGAACACAGCCCGAAGGAGTCAGAATTTAGTTGGGATTGGATCTGGACCATATATATCCAGATCCCAATTCAAACCCATGTGTGGACTTAGATTTGGATTTGGATTCAAAAATCCAATCCAATATCCATATCCATGGCCCACATCACCTTCTCATAAATGGAGGTGGGGTCCACTTGAATTTCACGTGGGATTATTGTAGACATGAAAATTCTCATTTCAAAGTTTATGAGACAAACTTGAAATGAAACTTTCCACACCTACGCTTCCGCGAGCGTGCCAGCTAGTTCAAAACTAGCAAATGTTTGTAAGACTTCTAGGCGATTGTGTACAAGCGAGATCTTTTCACTCACACCTTCTTGAGCCGATGCTCAAGGGTCAGTGTTGAGCGCTTAGGAATTTCATTTTACAGCAAACATGACTCCCTTTTACATAAACAAGTGTCTTTGAAAATTTTGTTGAACTTGTGCACTCGGATTCAATACTTGGAAAAACACAAGTTGCTGAAAACAGAAAATTCTGTTTTCAGAGCTATTTTCTAGGGGAGTTTTCAAGGTGTTACAGACTTCCAAAAATTATCAAAATTTTTCCAGACGAAGATGGTAGTGTGGAGAGACTGTAGCCTTTTTCAAATCTACATTTGGAGTAGTATTGAATCAAAAACAAATAATCTACTCAGACCACCTTACTAACTCGGAACAGTTCTGTTTCAGAAATACAGAAACTCAAAGATGAGTCTATCTCTCTACTCAGAACTCTGATTTTGATGATTTTGATGTTTCTGGAAAGCTATGGACTCTTGTGGACAGAGATATGGGACTTTTACCCAACCTCTATTTCAGGAAATCCGACTGTGCAGGCAGTGGTACAGAAATCTGGTCGTTCTTAATATGCTTTTATTATGTGGCTGAGTGGCCCTAAAATCTTGCCAATTTTATACAAAGTGTCCAAATGTGTGGGGAATCAGTGTGCCAAATTTCAAGACAATCGGAGTAAGCATCACAAAATTAAAATTACAGAAACAGACATATGTAGAGATGCTGAAATCCGGTTTTCTGTTTTATAAATGTAATGATGCATAACCCACACGAAATTAAAATGCAACAACCCTTAAAGCAAATTTGCTGGAATATAAATGAATGGAAAGTACTTTATAGCTTAGACATAGAGGGGGTTAGAAGTATAGAGGGTATATAGCATATAGGAAGGAAGAAGCATTAAAGCAAACACTTGGCGTGCATGTGGGTGTATAGTGTTTCATCCACAAAACTGAAATGGCAGCAAAGCTAGATTATTACAACTCGGGGAGAGATGAAACTCCATTAATACAACCCCATTTAATGAATTGAATGGAAGAGAATGAAACTTAGATTAAGTAAGAAAGGTCTTACACGAGTTTTGGATGGTGAAGGACCGGATTTCAATGATGAAGCCGGCCTTCCTCTTGATGGCCTTCCTTCTCAACTCCTACAAGCTCTCACCTAGCTTCCCCTTCTTCCCCCACACTAGAAGACGTCCCTCCTTGCTGAAAATTTCTGCACCTAGTCTAGCACACACCACCCAAGGTCTCTCTCTTCTCTCTCTTCTCTCTCCAATCTCCAAGTTATGGAACCCGCCCCCCCCTCTTGGGCCTTTTTATAGGCCAAGGGGGGCTGGTTCTAGTGGTTTCTTGTGGGGCGGGTTGGAGATTTAGCTTGGTAGATTTGATCCGCTCCAAACCGGCTTCTTGTAGTTCCTCATCGAGTCGATTTGGACCAGCCCATGTGGGCCGGTCTAGGTGCCATGACTTGGTGTAGCCCTAGAGCATGCGGTTGGTTTTAAACAACCGTACAATGTGTAACATGTTTTGTTTGGGTTGATTTCTTTAAACTTCGACCCACTTGAATTCACTTCTTTCTTTGATTCGGCTCCCACCCTTTGCTTTTGAGTTCAACTTGAAATCTTCTCAAATTGGATGAGCTTGTTACCATGGCCTCGAGTCTTGGTTCCATGTTGGCCCCCTCTTGATCGGACAAACTTGGACTTGATCAGTCTTGACCTTCCATTTGGATAAGTTGTTGAATTCGAACTAGATATGCTTCAATCTTCTCTTCTTTTGGGAATCAATCTGAATCTGATTTAACTTGATCCGTATCTTGATACACTTTATCTTCTTTCCGGGAATCGAGGCATGGACTGGGTCTTCGCCTGCTTCGAAACTCATGGGCTATTTGGATTTAAAACCTTTATTTTGAAATATTCCCCCAGAAGGTTTAAACTTTAAAATTTGGGGATTTTGAATTTAAAGGTTCATAAAGGCTTTAAATTGGCTTTCAAAATTTAGGAGTTTTTGAAAATACTTGAAAAATTTCGGGTGTTTACAATTATGGGCATGAGAGAGAGTGGGGGAGGATAAGATTAAAGTGTGTGTTGTAATTAAGCTTGACTTGTGTGTCAAGTTTGGGGTTAATCATGTGGGTTAGCCTAATTAAGGTGGGTTTAAGCTTGTAATTAGCCAAAACCTAACCTAGGGCTGCACCAACATGATGTGATTAAGGTCTATGGGTCATGCAAAGGGAGCTCCTTAATCCAATCCTAACCAAAAACACCTAATCCTAGCCTTTTACCCTAATCCTGTCCTAATCACCTAACCCACTTCCCTAATCCTTCCCTAAACCTAGGTTAATTTCCCTAAACCTAACCTAATCCTAGCCTAATCACCTAACCCACCTCACTAAACCTCACCCCAAAACCAGCCCACCTAGCTAAACCCTAAACCTCTAAACCACCCCACCTAAACCTAGCACACAATCTACCCAAAACCCCTTGTATGAAAATATCTGGCCCTACCCCAATACCAGCCCACCTTATCACCCTACCACCACCCCTAGACCACCTTACCACTACCCTAATACCAGCCCCCAACCGACCTATCCCAGCCCTATATAAACCCCCCCCCCAAGGGGCGGGTTTTCCATCGGGCATCATCCCTTTCCAGCCCAACCGAGCCCAGCCATTCCATCCACTCCCAGCCGGGTCAGTCACCTGCACCACCGCCAGCCACCACCTTGCTCCACCTGCTCCACCACACCCCAGCCAGCCAACCACCTGTCGCCACCACTGCCTTCGGCCGAACGCTCCACTTCAACCACCCGGTTGCTCCTCTCTTCCATTCATCGCCTCTCTTTAATACCGGTTAGTACCCCATACTCCACTCTACTTCTTCTCCACTCCCTCTCCACTCTCAGCCACCTGCACCACCACCACCTTACCCTAACACCAGCCACTTGTCGCCACCACTTCCATTCGGCCAGACCTTAGCCACTCCAACCACCCGCCATTAACTAGACACCCTAACTACACCCAGCCACTCCATTTAACCCCCTAAGACTTACCCATATCACCTCACCACAGCCGACCACTACCTTACCCCATACCCTAGCTAGCTCCCTTCCCATCCACCATAGCCCTAGCTACCTTAGCAACCACCATCACCAAATCTCCCTTAGTCGGCCACTCCAACCGAATGTCCCATACTCATTCGGCCAGCCACCCGCCAGCCACATACTCCCCCTAGGCACTCCCTTAGGCTCCACCTTAGTGCCATACTTCCTAACACTACACCCTCCCTTAGTGACCCTACTTAGTCACTTTAGCCCAACACACAAAGCCAGCCCCTTTGCTAGCCGCCGACCACCTTCAAGGCGCCCTTCTCGCACACCCAAGGCACCCAACCAGCAGCCCTTTGCCGTTCAACTCCGCGGAGCTCCCTCTTGCAGCCCAAGGCGAAGGCCAAGCCCGCGCTCAAGCAAGGCATCTTCGGACCAGCTATTAGTAAGTGCCTAACTCGGTCCTTAGTTGTATACTTGCTTAAAATTTAATTCGATACGGGGTTGTAATAACGGAGCATAGTCTCCCCCCGCTTGTAATAACGTGGCTTGGCACACCCACACACACGTGCACTCTCTTAGTTGTGCACGATTTTGAACACATACGGGCCTAATCAGCCCCTAGTATATAAATATAAATATATATATATATATATATATATATATATATATATATACATTTTAACTTACGTAGGGTTTTGCTTAAGTTGGGTGTGTTGTCTTTCAATTCAAGCACTCACACACATTGAGCCTTCGCTCTTATTTGTAAGACCCAAGTAAGGGCCGCGCTATACTATTTGGGTTTCATTTCATGTCATGTGTGTAAGTCTTTCAATTCAAGCACTCACACACATTGAGCCTTCGCTCTTATTTGAAAGACCCAAGTAAGGGCCGTGCTATACTATTTGGGTTTCATTTCATGTCATGTGTGTAAGTCTTTCAATTCAAGCACTCACACACATTGAGCCTTCGCTCTTATTTGAAAGACCCAAGTAAGGGTCGTGCTATACTATTTGGGTTTCATTTCATGTCGTGTGTGTAAGTCTTTCAATTCAAGCACTCACACACATTGAGCCTTCGCTCTTATTTGAAAGACCCAAGTAAGGGCCGTGTTATACTATTTGGGTTTAATTTCATGTTGTATGCGTAGTACTTCAATTCAAGCACTCACACACATTGAGCTTTCGCTCTTATTCCCAAGACCTTAATCAAGGCCATATTGCAAGTTATATTTGGGTTTCATTTCATGTCGTGTGTGTAAGTCTTTCAATTCAAGCACGCACCCACATTGAGCCTTCGCTCTTATTTGCAAGACCCAAGTAAGAGCCCATATATACCTTATATATATATGTCCCTTCGGTATTTACATTACAAGTCATTTCCCTTCGGTTATTTCCCTTCGGTTATTTCCCTTCGGCATTATCTTTACATTCGGGTTTTCCCTTTGGAGTAGCATGAGTTTGCATTGCATCTACGCCATCCCACGAGGTTGGATGCATATTGCATCAAGTAAACCCCGTATTCCCGCTCAAATTCGTCCACGTAGTGGAGTGTTCATAACACACATCTAGGTGGCCCTGAGACATGTGAATAAGGTGCAAAAGCAAACTCGTGTGAACCTAAGTGAAGAGAATTCGCACTGGTGAAAGAGTGGAGTTTTCAAAATCGTGGTTACATTTCAAAATCCTCTTCTTACAAAGAAAGGCCTAGTTCAACATAGCAAGATACTTGCAAGTGGTACGTGCTATTTCTAAATAGGCTGATCTGGAATGGATCGAGTATAGGCTTGGGATAAGTCTTCCCCTCTTCTCTTCTCCTTCCAAAAGGAAAACAAAGGCCCAAATAAAGGGAATTTCCCGTTTCGAAGTATCTTTCCAAAAGAAAGAAACCAGATTTTCAAAGAAAAATCGAATCTCTTGTGAAAAAGAGGGATTAAAGAAAAAATACTCCCAAAGGGAGACCCTCTATGAAAAAAATGAAAAAGAGGCCAAAAAGCTCAAAAAGAGCAGTTTTCCGCATTCTATGCCTTAAACCACGGGACGCTTCAGAAGGGACCGTGGTATCTCTTTCCCATCCCTGGCTTATCCCAAGCTAAAGCATGGTTCATTTTGAGGAATCCTAAAGTAAAAATAGGATTTACTTACTTGAATTTCATCTTGTTTGAGAATTCGGCGTTTCGAGTAAGACGTAGGAATTTGAAATGAAGCTTGTTTTCTTATAAAACCTCCGCTAGATAAGCGAGTGTTAAGACTCAAACAAGGGCAAGCACGAAGAGCTCGAGATCCTTAGGATCGAGACTCAAGACAGTTGTCCCTTTTGTAAATAAATTTTGTAAATAAGTTTTGAAAACCGAACATCGAACATCATAGGATTTTGCTCACTTGGAGCAGTAGGCCTTGTAAGTCTCTAGAGTTCGACCACATCTGGTCTTTGGGAGGTCGCCACTCTTGGCACCACACCCATGTCATTTGCATTCCACGCATGGTACTTGCATAAACATGATCCCATATAGGACCAGATTCCATAGTACAAACCCTTTGGCGTGATATCTCCTCCTACCAGAGTTTGTAAATTGAGATTTTTGCTAAAAATGGGGACGATCCCATGTTCTTCGTGGATAGATCTAGGGAGACATTTGTAAACACCCCGAAATCCCACGAATTTCTCAAAATTCATCTGGTTTTGTACAAGCAGCCCCAAAGGGCCATTTTTGAGTCTGGAAACCCAGGAGCCTTCCAAACAACCCTGTATATATGTTTTAAACTTCATATTTCAAAAATACATAATATGGCTTTTAAAAACCTTTTTAAAACATGTTTTGAAACCCCAAAGCAGCTTGGCCTAATCAAGACAGGACCAGCGAAGTCAAAGAGAGCCCAGAACCGGAGCACATGTCGAGCCCGGCACAACAACTCTTGTATCACATCCATACCCCCAGGATCTCGAACGTCCAAGACCCTGTTATTATCAAAATGTCATTCGAAGTCATCTCCAGAAGGCAGAAACGGAGGCGGACGAGCATGTTGGCGAAGACCCAATGTAGACGGAGTGCTGATGCTGTCAACCCCGCATAAATCGTCCGTTTCAAACCCAGCTCGAAGGAGTCAGAGTTCAGTTTGGATCGGATCTGGACCATATATATCCAGATCCCAATCCAAACCCATATGTGGACTTGGATTTGGATTTGGATCCAGAGATCCAATCCAATATCCATATCCATGGCCCACATCACCTTCTCATAAATGGAGGTGGGGCCCACTTGAATTTCACGTGGGATTATGGGCATGAGAGAGAGTGGGGTTGGAAAATATCAAGAGTGTTGTAATTAAGCTTGACTTGTGTGTCAAGTTTGGGTCAATCATGTGGGTTAGCCTAGTTAAGTGGGTTTAAGCTTGTAATTAGCCAAAACCTAACCTAGGGCTGCACCAACATGATATGGTTAAAGTCTATGGGCCATGCAAAGGGAGCTCCTTCACCTAAACCTAACCCAAAACACCTAATCCTAGCCTTCCACCCTAATCCACCCATAATCTGAGCCTAATCACCTAACCCACTTCCCTAATCCTGGCCTAATCCCAACCTAATCACCTAACCCACTTCCCTAATCCTTCCCTAAACCTAGGTTCATTTCCCTAAACCTAGCCTAAACCTAGCCTAATCACCTAACCTAGCTCACTAAACCACACCCTAGAACCCAACCACCTAACCTAGCCCTAAACCCCTAAACCACCCCTAGCCCACAATCTACCCAAACCACTAGTTTTTAAAATATCTGGCCCAACCCTTTCCAGCCCACCTTATCTTCATACCACCCTACCTAAACCACCTAACCACTACCCCAAACCCAGCCTAACCGACCTACCCATCCCTATATAAACCCCCCCCTTGGGGGCGGGTTTTCCGATCTAGAAGCCCACCTAGATCCCAGCCGGGTCCTCTCCTTCCCCAAGTCCAGCCGAACCTGCTCCACCTCCTCCACTTCCCCAGCTGTTCCACCTGCGCCGCCTGCACCACCACCATCCCTCCATTCCACCACCACTTGCACCACCATCTCCACCACCTCCCGGTCGAGCTTCACAGCCTGCCCATCTTCCTCCCAGCCGGGTACCACCTTCTCCCCATTCGGTAAGTACCCCCCAACTCTACCTAACTCCTTCTCTACTCCCTCTCCACTCCTAGCCACCCACCATACCACCACCTTACCTACACATCAGCCCTCTGCTGCCACCATTCTCACTTAGCCGAACCTATCACAACCTAAACCACTGGCCACTACCTAACTACCCCAACTACACCCGGCCAACCATCTCTTTTCCCCTAGGACTCCCATTCGCCCTTCCCTTAAACTCCCTTTAGGTCCATACTCCCCAACATTCTATACTCTCCTAGTGACCCTACACACTCACTTGGCCCAGCCCCTTTAATCCCCCGCATCAAGGCGACACCCACTTGCAGCCGGCCACCTTCGAGGCGCCTATCCCGCGCCCCACTTGCAGCCGGCCAGCACCCTTTGTCCTTCACCCTCGCGAAGCTCCCGTTTGCAGCCCAAGGCGAAGGCCAAGCCCACGCTCAAGCAAGGCCTCTACGGACCAGCTACTCGTAAGTGCCTAAACTCGGTCTTTAGTTATATACTTGCTTGAGATTCAATTTGATACGGAGTTGTAATAACGGAGCATAGTCTCCCCCCGCTTGTAATAACGTGGCTTGGCACACCCACACACGTGCACTCTCTTAGTTGTGCACGATTTTGAACACCCACGGGCCTAATCAGCCCATAATATACAAGTATATACCTATACTTTCATTTTCGAAGGGTTTTTGCTTAAGTTGGGTGCGTTGTCTTTCAATTCAAGAACTCACACACATTGAGCTTTCGCTCTTATTTGAAAGACCCAAGTAAGGGCCGACCTATACTATTTGGGTTTCATTTCATGTCGTGTGTGTAAGTCTTTCAATTCAAGCACTCTCACACACATTGAGCCTTCGCTCTTATTTGAAAGACCCAAGTAAGGGCCGACCTATACTATTTGGGTTTCATTTCATGTCGTGTGTGTAAGTCTTTCAATTCAAGCACTCTCACACACATTGAGCCTTCGCTCTTACTCCCAAGACCTTAGTAAAGGCCTTATTGCAGTTACATTTGGGTTTCATTTATGTCGTGTGTGTAGTACTTCAATTCAAGCACTCACACACATTGAGCCTTCGCTCTTACTCCCAAGACCTTAGTCAAGGCCATACTGCAATTTATATTTGGGTTTAATTTCATGTCGTGTGTGTAAGTCTTTCAATTCAAGCACGCACCCACATTGAGCCTTCGCTCTTATTTGCAAGACCCGAGTAAGGGCTCATATACATATTCTATATACATATCTCCCTTCGGTTATTTCCCTTCGGTTATTTCCCTTCAGTATTGTCTTTACATTTCGGGTTTTCCCTTTGGAGTAGCGTGAGTTTGCATTGCATCTATGCCATACCACGAGGTAGGACGCATATTTGCATCAAAGCAAGCCCCGCTCGAATTCGCCCATGTAGTGGAGTGTTCATAACACACAAACTAGGTGGCCCGAAAAGGGATAAAAGAAAAGACTTAGGCACGTGCAAATCCACGTGATCTAAAACATGCAATCGTATTTTAAAGACCCGAAATAGACACCTCGAACCGCTTCGTAGACTTTCTCTCCAAAACTCGATTTTTACAAAGCGTACAGACTGACCCTTGCACATCGGTGCAAGAAGGTCTGCGACGACAAGAGCTTACTTGCTCACAGTCGCCACGTTTAGAAGTCAGTGTTAAAAATATCTTCGCTAGCTTAGGTAAGCTAGCTGGCAGGCCCTATTTTCATACATAGGCCTTAGACACTCGAGAGGATCCGCTCCGAGCCCTGAAAAGGTAAAGAGGCGGGGATTTTCGCGCGTCTACAACATTGAAAGGGGTGTTTGTCATCTTTGCCCTTATCCAAATCAATTTGGACAAGGCCAAAGAGGGGCATCTGTAAACACCCCGAAATCCCACGAATTTCTTAAATCAAACCTGGTTTTATACAAGCAGCCCCAAAGGGCCATTTTGAGTCTGGAAACCCAGGAGCCTTCCAGACAACCCTGTATATATGTTTTAAACTTCATATTTCAAAAATATATAATATGGCTTTTGAAAACCTTTTAAAACACGTTTTTGAAACCCCGAAGCGGCTTGACCCGATCAAGACAGGACTAGGAGAGCTAAGAAGAGCCCGGAACCGGAGCACATATCGAGCCCAGCACAGCAACTCTTGTATCAAATTCACACCCCCAGGATCTCGAACGTCCAAGACCCTGTTATCATCAAAACATCCTTTGAAGACATCTCCGGAAGGCAAAACGGAGGCGGGCGACCATGTTGGCGAAGACCCAACGCAGACGGAGTACTGATGCTGTCAGACCCCGCACAAATCGTCCATTTCGAACCCAGCTCGAAGGAGTCAGAGTTCAGTTTGGATTGGATCTGGACCATATATATCCAAATCCCAATCCAAACCCATGTATGGAATTGGATTTGGATTTGGATTCAAAAATCCAATCCAATATCCATATCCATGGCCCACATCACCTTCGCATAAATGGAGATGGGGCCCACTTGAAATTCACGTGGGATTATGGACATGAGAGAGAGTGGGGGTGGATAAGATCAAGAGTGTTGTAATTAAGCTTGACTTGTGTGTCAAGTTTGGGGTTAATCATGTGGGTTAGCCTAATTGAGTGGGTTTAAGCTTGTAATTAGCCAAAACCTAAACTAGGGCTGCACCAACATGAGGTGGTTAAGGTCTATGGGCCATGCAAAGGGATCTCCTTCACCTAAACCTAACCCAAAACACCTAATCCTAGCCTTCTACCCTAATCCACCACTAATCTGAGCCTAATCACCTAACCCACTTCCCTAATCCCGGCCTAATCCCAACCTAATCACCTAACCCACATCCCTAATCCTTCCCTAAACCTAGGTTAATTTCCCTAAACCTAGCCTAATCCTAGCCTAATCACCTATCCTAGCTCACTAAACCTCACCCTAGAACCCACCCACCTAACCAAACCCTAAACCCCTAAACCACCCCTAGCCCACAACCTACCCAAACCACTAGTATCTAAAATATCTGGCCCTACCCTTTCCAGCCCACCTTATCATCATACCACCCTACCTAAACCACCTAACCACTACCCCAAACCCAGCCCTAACCGACCTACCCATCCCTATATAAACCCCCCCCCCCTTGGGGGCGGGTTCATGAGGTAACCGCCTCACCCATCCCAGCCGGGCCCTCTCTTTCCTCCACTTCCCCAGCTGCTCCACCTGCTCCGCCTGCACCACCACCTACTCTCCATCCCACCACCACTTGCACCGCCATCTCCACCACCTCCCGGCCGAGCATCACTACCTGCCCTCCTCCCTTCCAACCGAGCACCACCTTCTCTCCATTCGGTAAGTACCCCACACTCTACCTAGCTCCTTCTCTACTCCCTCTCCACTCCTAGCCACCCACCATACCACCACCTTACCCACACATCAGCCACTCGCCGCTACCACTACACTCGGCCAAACCTTAGCCACCCTAGCCATTCGCCACTACCTAACTACCCTAGCTGCATCCGGCTACCCTATCCGACTTCCTAAGACCTGCCCCTACCACTCCCTTACACCCACTACCCCCACTACCACCTAGCCCCATCACCTAACTAGCTTCCTTCCCATACTTCAGCCTTAGTCATCCCAGCAGCCCTCCACCACCACATTCCCCTAGTCGGCCACTCCAACCGACTATCCCTTCCATTCCGCCAGCCATCCCTTTTCCCCTAGGTGTCCCATCCGGTCTTCCCTTAAACTTCCCTTAGTGCCATACTCCCCTAACACTACACTCCCCCTAGTGACCTTACCTATTCCTTTAATCCCCCACATCAAGGCGACACCCTTGCTTGCAGCCGGGCCATCTTCAAGGCGCCTATCCCGTGCCCCATTCGCAGCCCGGCCAGCACCCCTTGTCGCTCAACCTCGCGGAGCTCCCGTTTGCAGCCCAAGGCGAAGGCCAAGCCCACGCTCAAGCAAGGCCTCTACGGACCAGCTACTAGTACGTGCCTAACTCGGTCTTTAGTTGTATACTTGCTTGAGATTCAATTTGATACGGGGTTGTAATAACGGAGCATAGTCTCCCCCCGCTTGTAATAACGTGGCTTGGCACACCCACACACGTGCACTCTCCTAGTTGTACACGATTTTGAACACACACGGGCCTAATCAGCCCTTAATACATAAGTATATACATATACTTTCATTTTGAAGGGTTTTGCTTAAGTTGGGTGCGTTGTCTTTCAATTCAAGCACTCACACACATTGAGCTTTCGCTCTTATTTGAATGACCCAAGTAAGGGCCGACCTATACTATTTGGGTTTCATTTCATGTCGTGTGGGTAAGTCTTTCAATTCAAGCACTCTCACACACATTGAGCTTTCGCTCTTATTTGAAAGACCCAAGTAAGGGACGACCTATACTATTTGGGTTTCATTTCATGTCGTGTGGGTAAGTCTTTCAATTCAAGCACTCTCACACACATTGAGCCTTCGCTCTTATTTGAAAGACCCAAGTAAGGGCCGACCTATACTATTTGGGTTTCATTTCATGTCGTGTGGGTAAGTCTTTCAATTCAAGCACTCTCACACACATTGAGCTTTCGCTCTTATTTGAAAGACCCAAGTAAGGGCCGACCTACACTATTTGGGTTTCATTTCATGTCGTGTGGGTAAGTCTTTCAATTCAAGCACTCTCACACACATTGAGCCTTCGCTCTTACTCCCCAAGACCTTAGTAAAGGCCTTATTGCAGTTATATTTGGGTTTCATTTATGTCGTGTGCGTAGTACTTCAATTCAAGCACTCACACACATTGAGCTTTCGCTCTTACTCCCAAGACCTTAGTCAAGGCCATACTGCAATTTATATTTGGGTTTAATTTCATGTCGTGTGTGTAAGTCTTTCAATTCAAGCACGCACCCACATTGAGCCTTCGCTCTTATTTGCAAGACCCGAGTAAGGGCTCATATACATACTCTATATACATATCTCCCTTCGGCACTTACTTTACAAGTCATTTCCCTTCGGTTATTTCCCTTCAGTATTGTCTTTACATTCGGGTTTTCCCTTTGGAGTAGCGTGAGTTTGCATTGCATCTACGCCATACCACGAGGTAGGACGCATATTGCATCAAAGCAAGCCCCGCTCGAATTCGCCCATGTAGTGGAGTGTTCATAACACACAAACTAGGTGGCCCGAAAAGGGATAAAAGAAAAGACTTAGGCACATGCAAATCCACGTGATCTAAAACATGCAACCGCATTTAAAAGACTCAAAATAGACACCTCGAACCGCTTCGTAGGCTTTCTATCCCAAAACTTGATTTTTGCAAAGCGTACAGACTGACCCTTGCGCATCGGTGCAAGAAGGTCTGCGACGACAAGAGCTCACTTGCTCACAGTCACCACGATTAGAAGTCAGTGTTAAATATATCTTCGCTAGCTTAGATAAGCTAGCTGGCACGCCCTGTTTGCATAGATAAGGCCTTAGACACACGAGAGGATCCGCTCCGAGCCCTGAAAAGGTGAGAGGCGGGGATTTTCGCGCGTCTACAACATTCAAGTCATGTGAGTTGTCTTTCAATTTATACACAACACACACACACACAATTGAGCCTTTTCGCTCTTAAGATATAGCTATATTTCCCTTCCGCAATTTTCCTTCGGCTATGTCTTCCAATTTCGGGTTTTAAGGTTCAGTTGTGTGAGTTTGCATTGCATATCCGCCATACCACGAGATAGGGTGCATACTTGCATCAAAGCAACCTCGAACCACCCATGCAAAATCGCCAAGACTTAGGTACTTGATGCACACTTCTCACACCTAAGTAGCTAAAATCAAAGACAAAGGATACGTGCAAACCACACGTAAATAAAATCTGCAACTAGACGAACCAAATCGATTGAACACTTTCATACTTTTCAAAGAAGGTCATATTTATTCAAAATCGATTTTTCTAAGCGTAAAAACCGACCCTTGAGCATCGGTTCAAGAAGGTTTGCGACGAAAAGAGCCCACTTGTCCACAGTCGCCCCCTGAGTCAAACATTTCAAAACTTACTTCGCTAGTTTGAGTAAGCTAGCTGGCATGCCCTTTAAAAGCGACTTAGACATACGAAAAGGTTCACTCTAGGCCTAAGAACCTGGAGTGGAAATTTCCGCGTGTCTATAGTCCTCATTGGCTTGGTGCACTGACAAGCACGGGAAATTTTGGATTCCCTGAAGTTGAGGATGGTTTTCACCTAGAATTACCACAATCTGGTCAAGGTGACTCTACGGCTCCCAAGCAGTAGGTTGTAGTGGGGGTGTATGTCTAAGACATGGAACACCCCCATGTGGGCTATGCCCTCCATTTCCATGGGTTACTCTACAGCTCCCAATGGTCTAGATGCATTCCCATCGTATCCAGTGATTACGATGGGGCTTGGGTTTACGGAGGTCAAGGTGACTCTGATTTGATACGCCACGTGGAGCGAAAGGATGTTGAGACCTTGTAAACACCCCGAAATCCCACGAATTTCTCAAATTCATCTGGTTTTATAAAAGAAGCCCCAAAGGGCTATTTTGAGTCTGGAAACCCAGGAGCCTTCCAGACAACCCTGTACATATGTTTTAAACTCTGTATTTCAAAAATATATAATATGGCTTTTAAAACCTTTTTAAAACATGTTTTGAAATCCCGAAGTGGATTGGCCCGATCAAGAGAGGACCAGGAGAGCTAAGAAGAGCCCGGAACCGGAGCACACGTCGAGCCCGGCACAGCAACTCTTATATCTGATTCACACCCCCAGGATCTCGAATGTCCAAGACCCTGTTCTTATCAAAATATCATTTGAAGTCATCTCCGGAAGGCAGAAACAGAGGCGGACGACCATGTTGGCGAAGACCCAACGTAGACGAAGTACTGATGTTGTCAGGCCCTGCACGAATCGTCCGTTTCGAACCCAGCTCGAAGGAGTCAGAGTTCAGTTTGGATTGGATCTGGACCATATATATCCAGATCCTAATCCAAACCCATATGTGGACTTGGATTTGGATTTGGATCCAGAAATCCAATCCAATATCCATATCCATGGCCCACATCACCTTCTCACAAATGGAGGTGGGGCCCACTTGAAATTCACGTGGGATATTGGGCATGAGAGAGAGTGGGGATGGAAAATATCAAGAGTGTTGTAATTAAGCTTGACTTGTGTGTCAAGTTTGGGTTTAATCATGTGGGTTAGCCTAATTGAGTGGGTTTAAGCTTGTAATTAGCTAAAACCTAACCTAGGGCTGCACCAACATGAGGTGGTCAAGGTCTATGGGCCATGCTAAGGGAGCTCCTTCACCTAAACCTAACCCAAAACGCCTAATCCTAGCCTAAACCCCTAATCCACCCCTAATCTGAACCTAATCACCTAACCCACTTCCCTAATCCCGGCCTAATCCCAACCTAATCACCTAACCCACTTCCCTAATCCTTCCCTAAACCTAGATTAATTTCCCTAATCCTAGCCTAAACCTAGCCTAATCACCTAACCTAGTTCACTAAACCTCACCCTAAAACCCAACCACCTAACCTAGCCCTAAACCCCTAAACCACCCCTAGCCCACAATCTACCCAAACCCCTAGTTTTCAAAATATCTGGCCCAACCCTTTCCAGCCCACCTTATCTACATACCACCCTACCTAAACCACCTAACCACTACCCCAAGCCCAGCCCTAACCGACCTACCCATCCCCTATTTAAACCCCCCCCCCACCATTGAGGGCGGGTTTTGCAAGCTGGAACCCTCACCTCACCCAGCCGGCGCTCTCCTTCTCCCATTTCCTCACCTAGCCGGGACCACTCTCCATCACCTCCGCCTGCTCCACCTGCTCCACCAGCTCTACCTGCACCGCCACCTTCTCTCTTCCATCCACCACCACCTCACCCAGCCGGACGCCACCACCTTCACCCAACCGAACCAGCCGAGCTCCCACATCTGGCTGCTTCTCTCTTCATCCACCGCCTCTCCCATTCGGTAAGCCTTCTCTAACTCTACCTAAACCCTTCTCTACTACCTCTCCACCTCTCCTAGCCACCCAACGCAGTGGAGTATTGATGCTAATCACCTAACCCACTTCCCTTTGGAATCCCATATATATCCAGATCCTAATCACCTAACCCACTTCCCCATGGCCCACATCACTTCTCATAAATGGAGGTGGGGCTTGAAACCTGGGAGACCCTGAGCCCACCTACCCATTCTACCCAAACCCCTAGTTTTCAAAATTTCCCTCTGGCCCAACCCTTTCCAGCCCACCTTATCTACATACCACCCTACCTAAACCACCTAACCACTACCCCAAGCCCAGCCCTAACCGACCCTACCCATCCCCCTATACCCCAAACCCCCCCCCCATCCCCTTTGATCACCATCTCAGCCTTTGCCACCACCCTTTTCACTTAGCCGAACCTAGCATAACCCAAACTACCGGCCACTACCTAGCCATCCTATCCCATTCGGCCTTCCCCTAGGTGTCCCATTCGGCCTTCCCATAAACTCCCCTTTAGGTCCACCTTCCCTAAACACTCGACTATCCTAGTGACCCTAAGCACTCACTTGGTCCATCCCCTTTAACCCCCCACATCGAGGCTACACCCATTTGCAGCCGGCCACCTTCGAGGCGCCTATCCCGCGCCCCACTTGCAGCCGGCCAGCACCTTTGGTCACCTATCCTCGCGGAGCTCCCGTTTGCAGCCCAAGGCGAAGCCCAACCCACGCTCAAGCAAGGCCTCTACGAACAAGCTACTCGTAAGTGCCTAAACTCGGTCTTTAGTTGTATACTTGCTTGAGATTCAATTTGATACGGGGTTGTAATAACGGAGCATAGTCTCCCCCCGCTTGTAAAACGTGGCTTGGCATAACCACACACGTGCACTCTCTTAGTCGTGCACGATTTTGAACACACACGGGCCTAATCAGCCCCTAATACATAACTGTATATATATACTTTCATTTTCGAAGGGTTTTTGTTTAAGTTGGGTGCGTTGTCTTTCAATTCAAGCACTCTCACACACATTGAGCTTTCGCTCTTATTTGAAAGACCCAAGTAAGGGCCGACCTATACTATTTGGGTTTTATTTCATGTCGTGTGAGTAAGTCTTTCAATTCAAGCACTCTCACACACATTGAGCTTTCGCTCTTATTTGAAAGACCCAAGTAAGGGCCGACCTATACTATTTGTGTTTTATTTCATGTCGTGTGAGTAAGTCTTTCAATTCAAGCACTCTCACACACATTGAGCTTTCGCTCTTATTTGAAAGACCCAAGTAAGGGCCGACCTATACTATTTGGGTTTCATTTCATGTCGTGTGAGTAAGTCCTTCAATTCAAGCACTTTCACACACAATGAGCTTTCGCTCTTATTCCCAAGACCTTAGTAAAGGCCTTATTGCAGTTATATTTGGGTTTCATTTATGTCGTGTGTGTAGTACTTCAATTCAAGCACTTTCACACACATTGAGCCTTCGCTCTTACTCCCCAAGACCTTAGTCAAGGCCATACTGCAATTTATATTTGGGTTTAATTTCATGTCGTGTGTGTAAGTCTTTCAATTCAAGCACGCACCCACATTGAGCCTTCGCTCTTATTTGCAAGACCCGAGTAAGGGCTCATATACATAATCTATATACATATCTCCCTTCGGTTATTTCCCTTCGGTTATTTCCCTTCAGTCATTTCCCTTCGGTCATTTCCCTTCAGTCATTTCCCTTCAGTCTTGTCTTTACATTTCGGGTTTTCCCTTTGGAGTAGCGTGAGTTTGCATTGCATCTACGCCATACCACGAGGTAGGACGCATATTGCATCGAAGCAAGCCCCGCTCGAATTCGCCCATGTAGTGGAGTGTTCATAACACACAAACTAGGTGGCCCGAAAAGGGATAAAAGAAAAGACTTAGGCACGTGCAAATCCACGTGATCTAAAATATGCAAATCGCATCTTAAAAGACCCGAAATAGACACCTCGAACCGCTTTGCAGACTTTCTCTCCAAAAACTCGATTTTTGCAAAGCGTACAGACTGACCCTTGCGCATCGGTGCAAGAAGGTCTGCGACGACAAGAGCTTACTTGCTCACAGTCGCCACGTTTAGAAGTCAGTGTTAAAAATATCTTCGCTAGCTTAGGTAAGCTAGCTGGCACGCCCTGTTTGCATACATAGGCCTTAGACACACGAGAGGATCCGCTCCAAAGCCCTGAAAAAAGGCGAAGAGGCGGGGATTTTCGCACATCTACAGTAAGTGCCTAAACTCAGTCTTTAGTTGTGTACTTGCTTCAGATTCAATTTGATACGGGGTTGTAATAACGGAGCATAGTCTCCCCCCGCTTGTAATAACGTGGCTTGGCACACCCACACACGTGCACTCTCTTAGTTGTGCACGATTTTGAACACACACGGGCCTAATCAGCCCCTAATACATAAGTGTATATATATACTTTCATTTTCGAAGGGTTTTGCTTAAGTTGGGTGCGTTGTCTTTCAATTCAAACATTCACACACATTGAGCTTTCGCTCTTATTTGAAAGACCCAAGTAAGGGTTGACCTATACTATTTGGGTTTCATTTCATGTCGTGTGAGTAAGTCTTTCAATTCAAGCACTCTCACACACATTGAGCTTTCGCTCTTATTTGAAAGACCCAAGTAAGGGCCGACCTATACTATTTGGGTTTCATTTCATGTCGTGTGAGTAAGTCTTTCAATTCAAGCACTCTCACACACATTGAGCTTTCGCTCTTATTTAAAAGACCCAAGTAAGGGCCGACCTATACTATTTGGGTTTCATTTCATGTCGTGTGTGTAAGTCTTTCAATTCAAGCACTCTCACACACATTGAGCCTTCGCTCTTATTCCCAAGACCTTAGTAAAGGCCTTATTGCAGTTATATTTGGGTTTCATTTATGTCGTGTGTGTAGTACTTCAATTCAAGCACTCTCACACACATTGAGCCTTCGCTCTTACTCCCAAGACCTTAGTCAAGGCCATACTGCAATTTATATTTGGGTTTAATTTCATGTCGTGTGAGTAAGTCTTTCAATTCAAGCACGCACCCACATTGAGCCTTCGCTCTTATTTGTAAGACCCGAGTAAGGGCTCATATACATAATCTATATACATATCTCCCGTCGGTTATTTCCCTTCGGTTATTTCCCTTCAGTTATTTCCCTTCAGTTATTTCCCTTCAGTATTGTCTTTACATTTCGGGTTTTCCCTTTGGAGTAGCGTGAGTTTGCATTGCATCTACGCCATACCACGAGGTAGGACGCATATTGCATCAAAGCAAGCCCCGCTCGAATTCGCCCACGTAGTGGAGTGTTCATAACACACAAACTAGGTGGCCCAAAAAGGGATATAAGAAAAGACTTAGGCACGTGCAAATCCACGTGATCTAAAATATGCAAATCGCATCTTAAAAGACCCGAAATAGACACCTCGAACCGCTTTGCAGACTTTCTCTCCAAAAACTCGATTTTTGCAAAGCGTACAGACTGACCCTTGCGCATCGGTGCATAAGAAAAGACTTAGGCACGTGCAAATCCACGTGATCTAAAACATGCAATCGCATTTCATGTCGTGTGAAAGACCCGAAATAGACACCTCGAACCGCTTCGTAGACTTTCTCTCCAAAACTCGATTTTTGCAAAGCGTACAGACTGACCCTTGCGCATCGGTGCAAGAAGGTCTGCGACGACAAGAACTTACTTGCTCACAATCACCACGTTTAGAAGTCAGTGTTAAAAATATCTTCGCTAGCTTAAGTAAGCTAGCTGGCACGCCCTGTTTACATACATAGGCCTTAGACACACGAGGGGATCCGCTTCGAGCCCTGAAAAAGGCAGAAGAGGCGGGGATTTTCGCGCGTCTACAGACCTCCTCCCCCATCAACTAAGCATTTCTCGAGCGGATGGTGATTCAAAACTACCTCGATATGCAAAGCTTGGTTGTGGGTTTCATACGGTCTTTCTATCTCGTCTTTCGAGAACACGATGGGCGTTTTTGCACCTATAGACGCCACTATTGCGGAAGAAGACCAAGTAAGGGCCGACCTATCTAGGGTTTCATTTCATGTCGTGTGTGTAAGTCTTTCAATTCAAGCCTCTCACACACATTGAGCCTTCGCTCTTATTCCCAGTTATTGCAGTTATATTTGGTTTTGGTTGTGCGTGTGTGTAGTACCACATTGAGCCTTCGCTCTTTACTCCCAAGACCTTAGTGAAGGCCATTACATTTATATTTGGGTTTAATTTCATGTCGTGTGAGTGTCAAGTCTTCAATTCAAGCACCGCACCCACATTGAGCCTTCGCTCTTATTTGTAAGACCCGAGTAAGGGCTCATATCATAATCTATATACGTATTCTCCGTCGGTTATTTCCCTTCGGTTATTTGCCTTCAGTTCATTTCCCTTCAGTATTGTCTTTACATTTCGGGTTTTCCCTTTGGAAGGCATCTACGCCACTTTGTAGACACGGAAAACCTCCGCCTCCCTGGTTTCTCAGGCCTGGGGCAAACCTTTTCGTGTGTCTTAGTCCTATTTGTATAAATAGGGCGTGCCAACTAGCTTACCTAAGCTAGCGAAGATATATTTTAACCTGACTTCTAACATGGCGACTGTGAGCAAGTAAGCTCTTGTCGTCACAGACCTTCTTGCACCGATGCGCAAGGGTCAGTCTGTACGCTTTAAAAATCGAGTTTTGGAGTGGAAAAGCCTACGAAAGTGGTTCGAGGTGTTTGATTCGGGTCTTTTTAGTGCGATTGTAGATTTTAGATCACGTGAATTTGCACGTGCCTAAGTCTTTCTTTTTATCCCTTTATGGGCCACCTAGGTGTGTGTTATGAACACTCCACTACATGGGGCAAATTTGAGCGGGAGTACAGGGCTTGCTTCGATGCAATATGCATCCTAACTCGTGGTATGGCGTATATGCAATGCAAACTCACTCTACTGCAAAGGGAAAACTCGAATGTAAAGACAATGCCGAAGGGAAATAACCGAAGGGAAATAACCGAAGGGAAATAACCGAAGGGAAATGACTGAAGGGAAATAACCGAAGGGAAATACGTATATAAGGTATATATGGGCCCTTACTCGGGTCTTGCAAATAAGAGTGAAGGCTCAATGTGGGTGCGTGCTTGAATTGAAAGACTTACACACACGACATGAAATAAAACCCAAATATAACTTGCAATATGGCCTTAACTAAGGTCTTGGGAATAAGAGCGAAAGCTCAATGTGTGTGAGTGCTTGAATTGAAGTACTACGCACACAACATGAAATTAAACCCAAATATAAATTGCAGTATGGCCTTAACTAAGTTCTTGGGAATAAGAGCGAAAGCTCAATGCGTGTGAGTGCTTGAATTTAAGTACTACGCACACAACATGAAATTAAACCCAAATAGTATAACACGGCCCTTACTTGGGTCTTACAAATAAGAGCGAAGGCTCAATGTGTGTGAGTGCTTGAATTGAAAGACAACACACTCAACTTAAGCAAAACCCTACGTAATTTAAAGTCTATACATATATTTATATCTTAGTGGCTGATTAGGCCCGTGTGTGTTCAAAATCGTGCACGACTAAGAGAGTGCACGTGTGTGTGGGTGTGCCAAGCCACGTTATTACAAGCGGGGGGAGACTATGCTCCGTTATTACAACCCCATATCAAATTGAATTTAAGCAAGTTTACAACTAAGGACCGAGTTAGGCACTTACTTATAGCTGGTCCGAAGATGCCTTGCTTGAGCGTGGGCTTGGCCTTCGCCTTGGGCTGCAAGAGGGAGCTCCGCGGAGTTGAACGGCAAGGGGGGTTGCTGGTCGGATGCCTTGGGTGCGCGGGAAGGGCGCCTTGAAGATGGCCGGCTATTATGAAGGGGGCTGCCTTGGCGTGTTGAGCTAAAGTGCCTAAATAGGGTCACTAAGGATGGCTGGTATTAGGGAAGATGGCACTATGTGGGAGCCTAAGGGAGTGTCTAAGGGAGTGCCTAAGGTTGGCGGGTGGCTGGCCGAGTGGATGTAGTATAGTCGGTTGGAGTGGCCGACTGCTAGGGAGACTTGGTGGTGGCCGGCTGCTAGGGTGGCTAGGGAGGTGGTGGATGGGAAGGGAGCTAGCTAGGGTATGGGATAAGGTGGAGTTAGGGGTTGGTGTGAAGTGATATGGGACGGATCCTAGGGAGCTAAGTGGAGTGGCCAGGTGTGACTAGGGGAAGTAGTTGGAGGCGGGTGGTTGTAAGGTGGAGGTTTGGCCGAATGGGTAGGGTGACGGGTAGGTGGTGGTGGTGTAGGTGGCTGAGAGTGGAGGGGGAGTGAAGAAAAGGTAGAGTGAAGGATAGGGTACTAACCGAAAGGGGGACAAGGCGGTGGATGGAAGAGGAGCAACCAGGTGGTTGAAGTGGACGGTTCGGCCGGATGAAAAGGGTGGCGACGGGTGGTTGGCCGGCTTGGGTGTGGTGGTGCAGGTGGAGCAAGGTGGTGGCCGGCTGTGGTGCAGGTGGAAGACTTGGTTGGGAGCGGCTTGGCTGGCTGGGCTCGGTTGGGCTGGAAAGAGGATGGGGGGAGATGGAAAGCCCCGCCCCTTGGGGGGGGGGGGGTTTATATAGGGCTGAAGAGGGCGGTTAGGGCTGGTATTAGGAGGGTGGTAAGGTGGTCTAGGGGTGGTGGTGTGGTGATAAGGTGGGCTGGTTTTGGGGAGGGGCCAGATATTTTGATTTAGGGGGTATTAGGAATATGGTGTGCTAGGTTTAGGTGGGGTGGTTTAGGGGTTTAGGGTTTAGCTAGGTGGGTTGGTTTTGGGGTGAGGTTTAGTTAGGTGGGTTAGGTGATTAGTGTAAACACCCCGAAATCCCACGAAGTCCTCAAAACAAACCTGGTTTTGTAAAAGCAGTCCCGAAGGGCCATTTTTGAGTCTGGAAACCCAGGAGCCTTCCAGGCAACCCTGTACATATGTTTTGAACTTTATATTTCAAAAATGTATAATATGGCTTTAAAAACCTTTTAAAACACGTTTTTGAAACCCCGAAGCAGCTTGGCCTAATCCAGACAGAACCAAAAAAGCTAAGGAGAGCCCAGAACTGAAGCACATGTCGAGCCCGGCACAGCAACTCTCATATTGAATCCACCCCCCCAGGATCTCGAACGTCCAAGACCCTGTTATCATCAAAACATCATTTGAAGTCATCTCCGGAAGGCAAAAATAGAGGCGGACAATCATGTTGGCAAAGACCCAATGTAGACGGAGTACTGATACTGTCAGACCCCGCACAAACCGTTCGTTTCGAACACAGCCCGAAGGAGTCAGAATTTAGTTGGGATTGGATCTGGACCATATATATCCAGATCCCAATTCAAACCCATGTGTGGACTTAGATTTGGATTTGGATTCAAAAATCCAATCCAATATCCATATCCATGGCCCACATCACCTTCTCATAAATGGAGGTGGGGTCCACTTGAATTTCACGTGGGATTATTGTAGACATGAAAATTCTCATTTCAAAGTTTATGAGACAAACTTGAAATGAAACTTTCCACACCTACGCTTCCGCGAGCGTGCCAGCTAGTTCAAAACTAGCAAATGTTTGTAAGACTTCTAGGCGATTGTGTACAAGCGAGATCTTTTCACTCACACCTTCTTGAGCCGATGCTCAAGGGTCAGTGTTGAGCGCTTAGGAATTTCATTTTACAGCAAACATGACTCCCTTTTACATAAACAAGTGTCTTTGAAAATTTTGTTGAACTTGTGCACTCGGATTCAATACTTGGAAAAACACAAGTTGCTGAAAACAGAAAATTCTGTTTTCAGAGCTATTTTCTAGGGGAGTTTTCAAGGTGTTACAGACTTCCAAAAATTATCAAAATTTTTCCAGACGAAGATGGTAGTGTGGAGAGACTGTAGCCTTTTTCAAATCTACATTTGGAGTAGTATTGAATCAAAAACAAATAATCTACTCAGACCACCTTACTAACTCGGAACAGTTCTGTTTCAGAAATACAGAAACTCAAAGATGAGTCTATCTCTCTACTCAGAACTCTGATTTTGATGATTTTGATGTTTCTGGAAAGCTATGGACTCTTGTGGACAGAGATATGGGACTTTTACCCAACCTCTATTTCAGGAAATCCGACTGTGCAGGCAGTGGTACAGAAATCTGGTCGTTCTTAATATGCTTTTATTATGTGGCTGAGTGGCCCTAAAATCTTGCCAATTTTATACAAAGTGTCCAAATGTGTGGGGAATCAGTGTGCCAAATTTCGAGACAATCGGAGTAAGCATCACAAAATTAAAATTACAGAAACAGACATATGTAGAGATGCTGAAATCCGGTTTTCTGTTTTATAAATGTAATGATGCATAACCCACACGAAATTAAAATGCAACAACCCTTAAAGCAAATTTGCTGGAATATAAATGAATGGAAAGTACTTTATAGCTTAGACATAGAGGGGGTTAGAAGTATAGAGGGTATATAGCATATAGGAAGGAAGAAGCATTAAAGCAAACACTTGGCGTGCATGTGGGTGTATAGTGTTTCATCCACAAAACTGAAATGGCAGCAAAGCTAGATTATTACAACTCGGGGAGAGATGAAACTCCATTAATACAACCCCATTTAATGAATTGAATGGAAGAGAATGAAACTTAGATTAAGTAAGAAAGGTCTTACACGAGTTTTGGATGGTGAAGGACCGGATTTCAATGATGAAGCCGGCCTTCCTCTTGATGGCCTTCCTTCTCAACTCCTACAAGCTCTCACCTAGCTTCCCCTTCTTCCCCCACACTAGAAGACGTCCCTCCTTGCTGAAAATTTCTGCACCTAGTCTAGCACACACCACCCAAGGTCTCTCTCTTCTCTCTCTTCTCTCTCCAATCTCCAAGTTATGGAACCCGCCCCCCCCTCTTGGGCCTTTTTATAGGCCAAGGGGGGCTGGTTCTAGTGGTTTCTTGTGGGGCGGGTTGGAGATTTAGCTTGGTAGATTTGATCCGCTCCAAACCGGCTTCTTGTAGTTCCTCATCGAGTCGATTTGGACCAGCCCATGTGGGCCGGTCTAGGTGCCATGACTTGGTGTAGCCCTAGAGCATGCGGTTGGTTTTAAACAACCGTACAATGTGTAACATGTTTTGTTTGGGTTGATTTCTTTAAACTTCGACCCACTTGAATTCACTTCTTTCTTTGATTCGGCTCCCACCCTTTGCTTTTGAGTTCAACTTGAAATCTTCTCAAATTGGATGAGCTTGTTACCATGGCCTCGAGTCTTGGTTCCATGTTGGCCCCCTCTTGATCGGACAAACTTGGACTTGATCAGTCTTGACCTTCCATTTGGATAAGTTGTTGAATTCGAACTAGATATGCTTCAATCTTCTCTTCTTTTGGGAATCAATCTGAATCTGATTTAACTTGATCCGTATCTTGATACACTTTATCTTCTTTCCGGGAATCGAGGCATGGACTGGGTCTTCGCCTGCTTCGAAACTCATGGGCTATTTGGATTTAAAACCTTTATTTTGAAATATTCCCCCAGAAGGTTTAAACTTTAAAATTTGGGGATTTTGAATTTAAAGGTTCATAAAGGCTTTAAATTGGCTTTCAAAATTTAGGAGTTTTTGAAAATACTTGAAAAATTTCGGGTGTTTACAATTATGGGCATGAGAGAGAGTGGGGGAGGATAAGATTAAAGTGTGTGTTGTAATTAAGCTTGACTTGTGTGTCAAGTTTGGGGTTAATCATGTGGGTTAGCCTAATTAAGGTGGGTTTAAGCTTGTAATTAGCCAAAACCTAACCTAGGGCTGCACCAACATGATGTGATTAAGGTCTATGGGTCATGCAAAGGGAGCTCCTTAATCCAATCCTAACCAAAAACACCTAATCCTAGCCTTTTACCCTAATCCTGTCCTAATCACCTAACCCACTTCCCTAATCCTTCCCTAAACCTAGGTTAATTTCCCTAAACCTAACCTAATCCTAGCCTAATCACCTAACCCACCTCACTAAACCTCACCCCAAAACCAGCCCACCTAGCTAAACCCTAAACCTCTAAACCACCCCACCTAAACCTAGCACACAATCTACCCAAAACCCCTTGTATGAAAATATCTGGCCCTACCCCAATACCAGCCCACCTTATCACCCTACCACCACCCCTAGACCACCTTACCACTACCCTAATACCAGCCCCCAACCAACCTATCCCAGCCCTATATAAACCCCCCCCCAAGGGGCGGGTTTTCCATCGGGCATCATCCCTTTCCAGCCCAACCGAGCCCAGCCATTCCATCCACTCCCAGCCGGGTCAGTCACCTGCACCACCGCCAGCCACCACCTTGCTCCACCTGCTCCACCACACCCCAGCCAGCCAACCACCTGTCGCCACCACTGCCTTCGGACGAACGCTCCACTTCAACCACCCGGTTGCTCCTCTCTTCCATTCATCGCCTCTCTTTAATACCGGTTAGTACCCCATACTCCACTCTACTTCTTCTCCACTCCCTCTCCACTCTCAGCCACCTGCACCACCACCACCTTACCCTAACACCAGCCACTTGTCGCCACCACTTCCATTCGGCCAGACCTTAGCCACTCCAACCACCCGCCATTAACTAGACACCCTAACTACACCCAGCCACTCCATTTAACCCCCTAAGACTTACCCATATCACCTCACCACAGCCGACCACTACCTTACCCCATACCCTAGCTAGCTCCCTTCCCATCCACCATAGCCCTAGCTACCTTAGCAACCACCATCACCAAATCTCCCTTAGTCGGCCACTCCAACCGAATGTCCCATACTCATTCGGCCAGCCACCCGCCAGCCACATACTCCCCCTAGGCACTCCCTTAGGCTCCACCTTAGTGCCATACTTCCTAACACTACACCCTCCCTTAGTGACCCTACTTAGTCACTTTAGCCCAACACACAAAGCCAGCCCCTTTGCTAGCCGCCGACCACCTTCAAGGCGCCCTTCTCGCACACCCAAGGCACCCAAACAGCAGCCCTTTGCCGTTCAACTCCGTGGAGCTCCCTCTTGCAGCCCAAGGCGAAGGCCAAGCCCGCGCTCAAGCAAGGCATCTTCGGACCAGCTATTAGTAAGTGCCTAACTCGGTCCTTAGTTGTATACTTGCTTAAAATTTAATTCGATACGGGGTTGTAATAACGGAGCATAGTCTCCCCCCGCTTGTAATAACGTGGCTTGGCACACCCACACACACGTGCACTCTCTTAGTTGTGCACGATTTTGAACACATACGGGCCTAATCAGCCCCTAGTATATAAATATAAATATATATATATATATATATATATATACATTTTAACTTACGTAGGGTTTTGCTTAAGTTGGGTGTGTTGTCTTTCAATTCAAGCACTCACACACATTGAGCCTTCGCTCTTATTTGTAAGACCCAAGTAAGGGCCGCGCTATACTATTTGGGTTTCATTTCATGTCATGTGTGTAAGTCTTTCAATTCAAGCACTCACACACATTGAGCCTTCGCTCTTATTTGAAAGACCCAAGTAAGGGCCGTGCTATACTATTTGGGTTTCATTTCATGTCATGTGTGTAAGTCTTTCAATTCAAGCACTCACACACATTGAGCCTTCGCTCTTATTTGAAAGACCCAAGTAAGGGTCGTGCTATACTATTTGGGTTTCATTTCATGTCGTGTGTGTAAGTCTTTCAATTCAAGCACTCACACACATTGAGCCTTCGCTCTTATTTGAAAGACCCAAGTAAGGGCCGTGTTATACTATTTGGGTTTAATTTCATGTTGTGTGCGTAGTACTTCAATTCAAGCACTCACACACATTGAGCTTTCGCTCTTATTCCCAAGACCTTAATCAAGGCCATATTGCAAGTTATATTTGGGTTTCATTTCATGTCGTGTGTGTAAGTCTTTCAATTCAAGCACGCACCCACATTGAGCCTTCGCTCTTATTTGCAAGACCCAAGTAAGGGCCCATATATACCTTATATATATATGTCCCTTCGGTATTTACATTACAAGTCATTTCCCTTCGGTTATTTCCCTTCGGTTATTTCCCTTCGGCATTATCTTTACATTCGGGTTTTCCCTTTGGAGTAGCATGAGTTTGCATTGCATCTACGCCATCCCACGAGGTAGGATGCATATTGCATCAAGTAAACCCCGTATTCCCGCTCAAATTCATCCACGTAGTGGAGTGTTCATAACACACATCTAGGTGGCCCATAAAGGGATAAAAAGAAAGACTTAGGCACGTGCAAATCCACGTGATCTAAAAACTGCAATCGTATTAAAAAGACCCGAATCAAAACACCTTGAACTGCTCTCGTAGGCTTTTTCTACCCTAAACTCGATTTTTAAAGCATACAGACTGACCCTTGCGCATCGGTGCAAGAAGGTCTGCGACGACAAGAGCTCACTTGCTCACAGTCGCCACGTTAGAAGTCAGGATAAAATATATCTTCGCTAGCTTAGGTAAGCTAGCTGGCACACCCTGTTTATACAAATAGGCCTTAGACACACGAGAGGATCCGCTCCAGGCCCTGAGAAGCCAAAGGGGAGGCGAGGATTTTCTTGCGTCTACAATTAGGCTAGGATTAGGTTAGGTTTAGGGAAATTAAACTAGGTTTAGGGAAGGATTAGGGAAGTGGGTTAGGTGATTAGGTTGGGATTAGGCCGGGATTAGGGAAGTGGGTTAGGTGATTAGGCTAGGTTTAGGACAGGATTAGGAAAAAAGGCTAGGATTAGGGCTTTTTGGTTAGGGTTGGTTTAAGGAGCTCCCTTTGCATGACCCATAGGCCTTGTTGCATCATGTTGGTGCAGCCCTAGGTTAGGTTTTGGCTAATTACAAGTTTAAACCCACTTTAATTAGGCTAACCACATGATTAACCCCAAACTTGACACACAAGTCAAGCTTAATTACAACCACACACTAATCTTATCCTCCCCTACTCTCTCTCATGCCCATAATCCCACTTGAAATTCAAGTGGGCCCCACCTCCATTTATGAGAAGGTGATGTGGGCCATGGATGTGGACATTGGATTGGATCTCTGGATCCGAATCCAAATCCAAGTCCACACATGGGTTTGGATTGGGATCTGGATATATATGGTCCAGATCCAATCCAAACTGAATTCTGGCTCCTTCAGGCTGTGTTCGAAATGAACGGTCTGTGCGGGGTCTGACAGCATCAGTACTCCGTCTACGTTGGGTCTTCGCCAACATGATCGTCCGCTTCTGTTTTCGCCTTCCGAAGCTGATTTCAAGTAATGTTTTGATGATAACAGGTTCTTAGACGTTCGCGATCCTGGGGGTGGATTGAATACGAGAGTTGTTGTGCCGGGCTCGACTTGTGCTCCGGTTCTGGGCTCTCTTTGACTTCTCTGGTCCTGTCTTGATTAGGCCAAGCTGCTTCGGGGTTTCAAAAACGTGTTTTAAAAGGCTTTTAAAGCCATATTATAGATTTTTGAAATATAAAGTTCAAAACATATGTACAGGGTTCTCTAGAAGGCTCCTGGGTTTCCAGACTCAAAATAGCCCTTTGGGGTTGCTTTTATAAAACCAGGTTTGTTTTGAGAAATTCATGGGATTTCGGGGTGTTTACAGATGCCCCTCTTTGGCCTTGTCCAAATCGATTTGGATAAGGGCAAAGATGACAAACACCCCTTTCAATGTCTCCCTAGATCTAACCACGAAGAATATGGGATCGTCCCAATCTTTAGCAAAATCTCAGTTTTAGAACCCTGGTAGGAGGAGATATCACGCCAAAGGGATATACTTATGGAATGTGGTCGTAAATGGGATCATGTTTATGCAAGTACCATGCGTGGAATGCAGATGCATGACATGGGTGTGGTGCCAAGAGTGGCAACCTCCCAGAGACCAGATGTGGTCGAACTCTAGAGACTTACAAGGCCTACTGCTCCAAGTGAGCAAATCCTATGCTGTTCGATGTTCGATTTCCAAAACTTATTTACAAAACTATTTACAAAAGGGACAACTGTCTTGAGTCTCGATCCTAAGGATCTCGAGCTCTTCGTGCTTGCCCTTGTTTGAGTCTTAACACTCGCTTATCTAGCAGAGGTTTTATAAGCAAACAAGGCATATTTCAAATTCCTACGCCTTACTCGAAATGTCGAATTCTCAAACAAAATGAAATTCAAGTAAGTAAATCCTATTTTTACTTTAGGATTCCTCGAAATGAACCATGCTTTAGCTTGGGATAAGCCAGGGATGGGAAAGAGATACCACGGTCCCTTCTGAAGCGTCCCGTGGTTTAAGGCATAGAATGCGGAAAACTACTCTTTTTGAGCTTTTTGAGCTTTTTGGCCTCTTTTTCCTTTTTTTCATAGAGGGTCTCCCTTTGGGAGTATTTTTTCTTTAATCCCTCTTTTTCATAAGAGAATCGATTTTTCTTTTGAATTCTGGTTTCTTTCTTTTGGAAAGATACTTTGAATGGGAAATTCCCTTTGTTTGGGCCATGTTTTTCCTTTTGGAAGTAGAAGAGAAGAGGGGAGGACTTATCCCAAGCCTACACTCGATTCATTCCAGATAAACCTATTTAGAAATAGCACGTATTACTTGCAAGTATCTTGCTATGTTGAACTAGGCCTTTCTTTGTAAAAAGAAGGATTTTGAAATGTAACCACGATTTTGAAGACTCCACTCTTTCACAAGTGTGAATTCTCTCACTCAGGGTCACACGATTTTGCCTTTGCACCTTATTTTCATGTCTCAGGGCAGCTATCCCTAAAATTTTTGAAAACTGGAATTTAATCCAAATCCTACACATGATACTTCTTTAAGTACTGAATATTGATAGGATCTGCTAAATTCCTACCTTCTACATCGATCAACCAATACGAATTGTTCGTGGTGGTTGCTCGTACAACATAGGGTCCATCCCACTTGGGGCACCACTTTCCGAGTCGATGTGGGCCACGATAGTGGATGATTTTCAAGACTAGGTCTCCCACTTCAAAGTGGCGAGGTCTCATGTGTTTGCCATAATGTCGGGCTATCCTTTGCCGGTATGCACGAGCATGATCCATGGCAAGGAGTCGCCTCTCATCTAGCAAATCTAGTTCGGTCATCCTAGCATGCTGAAGCGTCTCTAGGGGGAGGTCGAGTGCTATGGAGGTATGGAATGAATGCAATTAAGTATGAATGGGAAGAATGGCCTTTGTGCCATAGACCAATTCGAATGGTGTGGCATTCGTCGGAGTCCGGATGGAAGTCCTATAAGCCCATAAGGCTTCATCCAGCTTCTCGTGCCACGTCCTACCCTTCTCTAAGGTTTTCTCAATTATGCTAATGAGAGTCTTATTTGTGGCTTCGGCTTGGCCGTTGCCTTGAGGGTAGTAGGGCGAGGAGAAGTGGTGAGTTATGCCATACGTGTTGCACAACTTAACCATCCGCTCGTTCTTGAATGGGGTACCATTATCAAACACCAGGTCTCGTGGAACCCCAAATCGAGCCAAGATATTCCTCCGGATGAAAGCCACCACATGTTGCCCCAGCACGTTGGTTAGGGAAATGGCTTCCACCCACTTGGAGAAATACTCCATGGCTGCCAAAATAAATCGATGCCCATTCGAGGCTTTCGGAAATATTGGGCCTACGATCTCAAACGCCCACATGGTAAATGGCCAGGGGCTGACCACTGTAAACACCCCGAAATCCCACGAATTCCTTAAAACAAATCTGGTTTTGTAAAAGCAGCCCCAAAGGGCTATTTTGAGTCTGGAAACCCAGGAGCCTTCCAGACAACCCTGTATATATGCTTTAAACTATATCTTTCAAAAACATATGATATGGCTTTTGAAAACCCTTTTAAAACATGTTTTGAAACCCCAAAGTGGCTTGGCCTGATCAAGACAGGACCAGGAGAGCTAAGAAGAGCCCGGAACCGGAGCACTTGTCGAGCCCGGCGCAGCAACTCTTGTATCTGATTTACACCCCAGGATCTCGAACGTCCAAGACCCTGTTCTTATCAAAATATCATTTGAAGTCATCTCCGGAAGGCAGAAACGGAGGCGGACGACCATGTTGGCGAAGACCCAACGCAGACGGAGTACTGATGCTATCAGGCCCCGCACGAATCGTCCGTTTCAAACCCAGCTCGAAGGAGTCAGAGTTCAGTTTGGATTGGATCTGGACCATATATATCCAGATCCCAATCCAAACCCATATGTGGACTTGGATTTGGATTTGGATCCAGAGATCCAATCCAATATCCATATCCATGGCCCACATCACCTTCTCATAAATGGAGGTGGGGCCCACTTGAAATTCACGTGGGATATTGGGCATGAGAGAGAGTGGGGGGTGAAAAATATCAAGAGTGTTGTATTAAGCTTGACTTGTGTGTCAAGTTTGGGTTTAATCATGTGGGTTAGCCTAATTGAGTGGGTTTAAGCTTGTAATTAGCTAAAACCTAACCTAGGGTTGCACCAACATGGGATAATCAAGGTCTATGGGCCATGCTAAGGGAGCTCCCTCACCTAAACCTAACCCAAAATGACTAATCCTAGCCTAAACCCCTAATCCACCCCTAATCCCGACCTAATCACCTAACCCACTTCCCTAATCCCATCCTAATCCCAACCTAATCACCTAACCCACTTCCCTAATCCTTCCCTAAACCTAGATTAATTTCCCTAATCCTAGCCTAAACCTAGCCTAATCACCTAACCTAGCTCACTAAACCTCACCCTAAAACCCAACCACCTAACCTAGCCCTAAACCCCTAAACCACTCTTAGCCCACAATCTACCCAAACCCCTAGTTTTAAAATATCTGGCCCAACTCTTTCCAGCCCACCTTATCTACATACCACCCTACCTAAACCACCTAACCACTACCCTCAGCCCAGCCCTAACCGACCTACCCATCCCCTATTTCAACCCCCCCCCCTTGGGGGCGGGTTTTTCGAAAGGGGGAACCACCATCTCACCCAGCCGGGCCCTCTCCTTCTCCCATATCTCACCCAGCCAGGACCACTCTCCAACACCTTCGCCTGCTCCACCTGCTCCATCAGCTCCACCTGCACCGCCACCTTCCCTCTTCCATCCACCACCACCTCACCCAGCCGGACGCCACCACCTTCATCCAACCGAACCAGCCAAACTCCCATCAACACCCGGCTTCTCTCTTCATCCACTCGCCACTTCTCCCCATTCGGTAAGTACCCGACACCTTACCTAGCCCCCTTCTCTTCCACCTCTCCACTCTTAGCCACCTACCCTATCCTCATCTCAGCCCCTTCGCCACCACCCTTTTCACCTAGCCGAACCTAGTATAACCTAAACTATCGGCCACTACCTAGCCATCATACTCCATTCGACCTTCTCCTAGGTGTCCCATTCGGCCTTCTCACAAACTCTCCCTTAGGGCCAGTTTTCCCTAAGTACTCAGCTCCCCTAGTGATCCTAAGACCTCACTCGTTCAGCCCCTTTAACCCCCCACCTCGAGGCGACATCTACTTGCCACCGGCCACCTTTGAGGCGCCCATCCCGCGCCCCACTTGCAGCCGGCCAGCACCTTTGATCACCTATCTTCGCGGAGCTCCCGTTTGCAGCCCAAGGCCAAGCCCACGCTCAAGCAAGACCTCTACGGACCAGCTACTCGTAAGTGTCTAAACTCGGTCTTTAGTTGTACACTTGCTTGAGATTCAATTTGATACGGGGTTGTAATAACGGAGCATAGTCTCCCCCCGCTTGTAATAACGTGGCTTGGCACAACCACACACGTGCACTCTCTTAGTCGTGCACGATTTTGAACACACACGGGCCTAATCAGCCCCTAATATATAAGTGTACATATACTTTCATTTTCGAAGGGTTTTTGTTTAAGTTGGGTGCGTTGTCTTTCAATTCAAGCACTCACACACATTGAGCTTTCGCTCTTATTTGAAAGACCCAAGTAAGGGCCGACCTATACTATTTGGGTTTCATTTCATGTCGTGTGAGTAAGTCTTCAATTCAAGCACTCTCACACACATTGAGCTTTCGCTCTTATTTGAAAGACCCAAGTAAGGGCCGACTTATACTATTTGGGTTTCATTTCATGTCGTGTGAGTAAGTCTTTCAATTCAAGCACTTTTCACACACATTGAGCCTTCGCTCTTATTCCCAAGACCTTAGTAAAGGCCTTATTGCAGTTATATTTGGGTTTCATTTATGTCGTGTGTGTAGTACTTCAATTCAAGCACTCTCACACACATTGAGCTTTCGCTCTTATTCCCAAGACCCTAGTCAAGGTCATACTGCAATTTATATTTGGGTTTAATTTCATGTCGTGTGTGTAGTACTTCAATTCAAGCACTCTCACACACATTGAGCTTTCGCTCTTATTCCCAAGACCCTAGTCAAGGTCATACTGCAATTTATATTTGGGTTTAATTTCATGTCGTGTGTGTAGTACTTCAATTCAAGCACTCTCACACACATTGAGCTTTCGCTCTTATTCCCAAGACCCTAGTCAAGGTCATACTGCAATTTATATTTGGGTTTAATTTCATGTCGTGTGTGTAGTACTTCAATTCAAGCACTCTCACACACATTGAGCTTTCGCTCTTATTCCTAAGACCTTAGTCAAGGCCATACTGCAATTTATATTTGGGTTTAATTTCATGTCGTGTGTGTAAGTCTTTCAATTCAAGCACGCACCCACATTGAGCCTTCGCTCTTATTTGCAAGACCCGAGTAAGGGCTCATATACATAAGCTATATACATATCTCCCTTCGGTTATTTCCCTTCGGTAATTTCCCTTCGGTTATTTCCCTTCGGTTATTTCCCCTCTGTTATTTCCCTTCTATTATTTCCCTTCAGTATTGTCTTTACATTTCGGGTTTTCCCTTTGGAGTAGCGTGAGTTTGCATTGCATCTACGCCATACCACGAGGTAGGACGCATATTGCATCAAAGCAAGCCCCGCTCGAATTCAACCATGTAGTGGAGTGTTCATAACACACAAACTAGGTGGCCCAAAAAGGGATAAAAGAAAAGACTTAGGCACGTGCAAATCCATGTGATCTAAAATATGCAATCGCATCCTAAAGACCCGAAATAGACACCTCGAACTGCTTCGTAGACTTTCTCTCCAAAACTCGATCTTTTGCAAAAGCGTACAGACTGATCCTTGCACATCGGTGCAAGAAGGTCTGCGACGACAAGAGCTTACTTGCTCACAGTCGCCACGTTTAGAAGTCAGTGATAAAAAAATATCTTCGCTAGCTTAAGTAAGCTAGCTGGCACGCCCTATTTGTATACATAGGCCTTAGACACACAAGAAGATCCACTCCAAGCCCCCAAAAGAGGCGAAGAGGTGGGGATTTTCGCGTGTCTACAACCACGGAATGCAATGCAGATGATGGGATATGAATGGCGTGCCCATGCACTTGATAGGGATGACACTTCCTAACATGATCGTGGCAATCCTTTTTCAGGGTAGACCAAAAATAGCCCCCTCTAAGTATTTTCATTGCCATCATATTGGCATTAACCTGGCCTCCACATTCTCCATCGTGGAACTCATGCATCACTATCCTAGCCTCCTCTAGATCGATACACCTAAGCAAAATGCTGGTAAAGCTCTTTTTGTATAGAACCCCACCCAAAATGGTGTATCGGGTCGAAATCTTACGGATGAATGCCTTATCTTTGGATGTGGCATCCTCGGTGAATCCCCCATTTTCTAGAAATTGTTTTATGTCGTAAAACCAGGGTTTTTCATTAGACTCTAGGTTATTTTGGCAAATATCCAAGTCGTGTGTGGATGGGTTGGGCGCATGCCATATTTCTAAAGACCGGATCCCTGAAATGGGATTGACCTTTAGGGCTGAACCCAAGGAGGAGAGGGCATCGGTGATGCCATTGTCCTCTCTTCCTATGTGTCTGAGTTTACACGATTGGAAGGACTGGACCAATCGAGTGGCCAACTCGTGATATGGAAGTAGTTTTTCATTACGTACTTGCCAAATTTTCAAAACCTGGTTTATGACAAGGAGCGAATCTCCAAAGACCTCGATGCATGATGCCCCTAGAGTTTTCGAAATTCTTAAGCCTTGTATCAGTGCTTCATACTCAGCTACATTGTTGGAACATTCGAAATCTAAGCGGACTGCTATAGGAATCTCACCCTTTTCAGGGGAGATGAGGATGACCCCAGCACCAGCCCCTCGTTGGTTTCGTGCCCCATCGAAGTGCATCTTCCACACTTGGTTTTCGAAATTGTTTGCTAAAATGTGGTTTTGAAAATGATTTTGCAAGATGCCTTCATCAGGTATTTCAGCAAGTGTGGGATATGCGTCCTCCAAGGGGAACTCAGCCACGTAATCTGCTAGGGCTTGCCCCTTAATGGAGATCTGGTGATGGTATTTCAGGTCATACTCCATTAGAAGGAGTTGCCATTTACCCAATCTACCTGTGAGAATGGGTTTTTCGAACAAGTGCTTGATTGGATCAAGCTTGGACACTATCCAGATCTCATGATCTAGGAAATAGTGTCTGAATTTCTGGCAGGCCCAGACTAGGGCCAAGCACGTCTTCTCCATGGCTTTATAATTTCGTTCATAAGCCAAGAGAGTTTTTGAAATATAGTAGATGGCATACTCCTTATGGGTGTCATCCTCGTATTGAGCCAATAGGGCTCCTAAAGCATTCGCATGTACGGAGATGTAGAGTAAAAGTGGTTTTCCTTGCTTTGGAGGATTCAAAACGGGGGGATTAACCAAGTATGCCTTTAGTCTCTCGAAGGACTTCTGGCATTCATCATCCCATAAGAATTTCGTGCCCTTCCTCAATAATTTGTTGAAAGGTTCGCATCTAGTTGCCAGATTCGATATGAATCGGTGAACGGATTGTAAACGACCCTGGAGGCTACGGATTTGAGTGAGATTGGAGGGTGGAGCCATGTCTATGATGGCTCGACACTTAGAGGGGTCGACTTCTATACCCCTTTGGCTTACCATAAAGCCCAGAAGCTTCCCTGATTCTACCCCGAATACACATTTTTGAGGGTTTAGCTTTACTTTGTAAAGCCTAAGCCTTTCGAAAATCTTTTGTAAGCATTCGATATGGGTGCATCGGGTTTTGGATTTCGCCAAAAGATCATCTACATACACTTCTATGAGCTCATGAATCTGATCATGGAAGATCGTGGTCATGGCTCGTTGGTATGTTGCGCCGGCATTTTTCAAACCAAAGGGCATGATTGTATAGTAGTACGTGCCCCATGGGGTTGTGAAGGCGGTCTTACCCTGATCTCATGGACTTAGTTTGATTTGATTATAGCTAGAATAGCCATCCATAAACGAAAACATTTCATGATTTGCAGTACTATCGACTAACAAATCTGTGTTTGGTAAAGGATAATTATCCTTTGGAGTGGCTTTATTCAGGTTTCTGAAATCGATGCATATTTGAATTTTCCCATTGGTTTTTCGAACTACAACGATGTTTGACAACCAATCAGAATACGCAATGGGTTTTATAAATCCGGCTTTTAGCAGATCTTCTAAACCCTCTTTGACTTGCGTGTGTACATTCGGGTGTATTTTCCTAAGCTTCTGCTTTATGGGTTTTACACCTGCATCTAAGGGAAGACGATGCTCGACAATGCTGGGATCTATGCCCGACATGTCTTCATATGTCCATGCAAACACATCTAAATAGGTTCGTAGAAATGCAATGAATGCTAACCTTTCAGTTTCATGCAAGCATGCACCTATTTTGATGGATTTGGGATTGGAATCATCCCCTAGGTTCACCTCTATGAAATCTCCTCCGACTGATTGGGAAGGTCTTTCAAAATCGAGAATTTTATGAAATTCTGGGAGCTCAGAAGTGGGATCTTCCTCAAGGGGATCCACTTCTAGGCTTCGATCATTCTCGTGGGCTATAGACCCGAGGGAATTTGATGCGTGGTTTTCAAAAAGACCTGGTTTTGTACTTGGATTTTCAAGTGACTTCAAAATTTTTGGTCTGTTTATGCAGACGACGTTTCTTTCGAAATCCTTTTCTTTTGCCAAAGTCCTACCAGGAGCAGCTATGTACAAAATCTTTTTGGTATTTTTTTGGGTTTTTGTAAAACAAGAACTTTGGGAACTATACAAAGCACTCTATTTTCGAGTTTTTGTTTTTCCATTGTTTTTGGTTTTTCTTGTTTTTCGATTTTTTTTATTTTAAGCTTTTCAAATGTTTTTGTATTTTTAGAAAAGGGATCTTCCGTCATACCTACAAAGGGAAAACACTATGGGTTAGACTCGGAATAGGAGATCTAAATCGTAGGTCTCTTCTAAGACAGGTTCCGAGGCACCCTTGACCCAGGTGGTCACAGGGGGTGGCTCCGGTGGTATTTGGGGAGTATAGCCGATCCCGTTTCGGCTTGGATTGGCCCTAGGGAGGATGGGCTCTAGGAGACCCTGGTTCTGCGCCCCTAGACTCTTGTAGGGCGTGTAGCCCATATTCAACAACATTTTCCACGACTTTCTATTTTTTGAAAAGGCGTGGTACAAGTCGTGGTCCTGGAACATGCTATCGTCCATATTGTGCTCATATGGCCTTTTGTCTAGGGGCTTTGGAAATAGGGAATGCTTGGATCATCCTAGAAGGGTTAAGATCGGGAGGGGGCCTGCTTTGGGCAGCCCCTTCACACATACAACCTTCCTAGGGTTGTTTAACACTAGCCAGGGTGGCTCGACCATAGTTTGCCCCAGGTTAGCCTCATGGGCCTGGGAGCTTGATAAACAAGGGGAGTTTATGATCCCCTGAAGCTGTGGGTGACTCTCACCTAGGATCACTATGACCTGGTCCCTAAAAGGGATCTTGACACACCTGTGGAAGGTGGATGGTACAGCGCACAAGCTGTGTATCCAGGGTCTTCCTAGCAACAGGTTATAATGGGGGTGAATGTCCAAGACATGGAGCACCCCCGTGTATGCGATCCCTCCTGTTTCCATTGGGAGTTCGATGGATCCTAAAGGTCTAGACGCATTCCCATCGTATCCAGTGATAACGATGGGGCTTGGGTTCACTGAAGTCAAGGTGACCCCGATTTTATACGCCACATGAAGTGGAAGGATGTTGAGCCCTCCTCCACCATCGACTAGGCACCTGTCTAGAGAGTGGTTATTCAGAACCACCTCGATATGCAGGGCCTGGTTGTGGGATTCGTAGGGCCTATCTACATCATCTTCCGAGAAAGTGATGGGCGATTTTGCTCCTAATAAAGCCACCTGGGCAGACAAGGATTCCAGACTTATGTTCAAATCAACCTTGGCCCTTTGTAGAATTTTCTCTAATACAAGTCTATGCCTAGGCGAGGTTTGTATAAGCTCTAAGATAGACATGTGAATAGGAATCTTTGAAAGGTGGTTTTCGAAGTCATATGGATTTAGGATGACTTTGTCCTTGTCTGCTTTTGGCAGAATGCTAGGGATACAAGCTTTTGAGGGGCCAGGCACACTTACCACCTTTTGAGCACCTTAAAGGTACGGGGGTTGATAGATCCTCCCGGATCTAGTCACTTCCCCCACGACCAGCCTAGGGTTCGCGCTAAATTTGGCTCTAAGGATGAGCTGAGGAGAACCTTGGATTTTTAAAACTGGTTTTGCCGGGGATTCCACTTTTGGTGGTCCCCGAATGACGACTTGGGCGGGTTTCTTGTACAGTACAAGAGTGGGCGCACAAGTGGGTCGACCAGACTCTGGTTTTTGCGCTAGTTCCTTAGAAATGGTGAGGGTACATACCTCCTTTCCTTTCCCACTGCTACTGGTGTGTTTGGAAAAGGGTTCTTTGAAGATAGCTTGAGGTGGCTCAGGTTCCGCAGTGACCTGGAGCCGGCCTTCAGCTATAAAGTTCTCAATTTTATTTAAAAGGGAGAAGCAGTGTTTGGTATCATGGCCTTTTAGCCGATGATACTTACAAAATCGGTTTAAATACCCCCCTTTGGAAGTGACTCCTTCGAAGATTTCAGGGAGTTCTATCATGCCCTAGGCAAGTAGGAGGTCTAGGACCTCCGACACAGGTTGCCCCAACGGAGTATACTCTCGTTTTTCAACCGGTTTTTGAAAGGTTCGCTCCCTTTTATTTTCTAATTTTTCAAAATTTTTGGAAGTGCCTGCCACGCCTGGATCCACCCGGACATTGGCGATTTTATGGGGCTTTGCCCCTTTGTCCATCGTGGGTAGCCCATATGTGATGGGTTTTTCCAAGCGGGTTTTGGAAACGGCACTTCCTTTCCACAAGTGATCGTATGTCCCTTTTCATAAGTTGGTTTCGAAAAGGGAGGCCTTTTTAATCAACTTATGGAAAGTTGAGATCTCATGGAGCGAGAGAAGGATTTTTAACTCGCTTTTAAAGTTATCCAGGATGAGCATTACTGCTCATCCTTCGGATATGGGCTCTCGCACTTGGCCCAAAAGTGACCTCCATCTTATAATGAAGTCATGTACGTCTTCGTTCATGCCTTGCTTTGTATCCCTTAAGGTATTCAGAGTCGGCGTGACTTCTACGTTGTGTGCAAATCTTTGCATGAAGCAGTTCGCTAACTCTTCAAAAGTAGCGAACTGACTTAAGTCGTAGGAAGCTAGCCATAAAGCATCGATTTTGGCCTCAAACTCCCTTCTCAGGTCCTCGATCTCATCTAGTTTTATTTTATTTTTGAAAATCCTCCTAGAGTGAGAACTTGATGCACATGAGCCTTGGCTCGACACTTCACTTGGATTGGATTTTGACATGCTTTTCAAGCTTTTTAAAAATGTCCTAAGTACAAGCAAAGAAAACAAGTTTAAAAATGACACCTCTTTGAAAATTTTTGTAAGCTCCTAACTTAAAAACTCGATCTTTAAAGGCTCACGTCCCACCGGGCGTGCCAATCTCTGTAAACGCGCGAAAAATCCCCGCCTCTCGCCTTTTCAGGGCTTGGAGCGGATCCTCTCGTGTGTCTAAGGCCTATTTATATAAACAGGGCATGCCAGCTGTAAACACCCCGAATTTTCCAAAAATCAAAAACTCTCAAAAATACAAAAAGCTCGTTTGAGCCAAAACGACAACCTGTTTTAAAATGTGAAAACAGGTACAAAAGGCAAGAGAAGAGCCCCGACAAGAAGAGAAATCAAGCCTGGAGTCTCAAAAGCCACCCCCTATTCGAAAACGGAAGAAAAAAGAGCCCGTTTGGAGAAAAGCCCGACAAAAGGGTAAAAATGTAATTTGGGTCAAAGAAAAAGCACAAAGCAGCTCCAAAATGCAGAAAGAAGCCCAGTACCTGAGGAAGTCGACAGAAGTCCGAGACATGTCCCGTCAGAATGAAGAACGGAATCCATGCGGCAATCTGAGTTCGATATAAATTGGAACCGTCCAAAAACCAAAATGGCGGACCGAAACAAATGCCAAAAAAGTCCTGAAAAGCAGAACACCGGTTGGAACAAAGACTTGGGGAAGACTTAGGCCAGAGTTGGGCGTCCGATGAATCGAAGCACGCTCGAAACCGACGGTGAAAAGCACCAGAAAGGACCAGAAAACCAAGGAGCAAAAGAAAAGTCTGGATTGGGTCTGGACCCAAAAATATCCAGATCCAGATCCAAATTGTGTTTGGATTGGATATGGATCTCAAAAATCCAAGATCCGAGATCCGAGATCCAAACCCAAATAAATATTTGGACTGGATCTGGATCTCAAAATATTTGAGATCCGCGATCCAAATCCACATAGGGTTTGGATTGGATCCGGATAGCCAGACCCAAATCCAAGACCGAAGATCCATATCCAAGTTGAAAGTCTATAAAAGGACGTGAGGGAGTGGCTTGAAGAAGGCTACAAAAAAGAAATCTCACACCACTTTGCTTGGGTTGGAGAGAGAGAGAGTGAGAGAGGAAAAGCAAGTCAAGGAAAGTGGCTTGACTTGGCTTTTCCATTGTGGGCTGAACATGTGGGTGTACATTGTGGGCTTTTTTTTTTTCATTTCACGCAAGGAAGATGCTGCACCAAGGTGGAATCCGGCAGCTTGGATGGATTTCTCAAGGCTTGAAGTATGGGTGCATGGAACCAATAGGAGCTGGCCGGTTTTCCCTAACTAAGGTTAGTTCCTAAAACACTAAACTAAGCCTCTCTTTCCCTAACCCTCCAAACTACCCAAACCATATTCCCTAAAAACTAACCAAGCTCGGCCAAAGTGCTGGCCGAGCCTTGCCAAAGCTCATCCTACTCTACCCAAAAACCAATCCCAAACAAAACCACCCAAGCTCGGCCAATATCTGGCCGAGCTTTTCCTAGATCTACCCCATTAACCATCCTAAGTCTTGGTCTTAAACCCTCCCTAAAATCCTTACCATTCAACCTAAAAGGCCTAACCAAACCGAGTGCCTAATGCACTTGATTCCCCTAGCCATCCACACTCATCGGGCTTGGCCACTAGCTGGCCGAATATTGGCCTAAAACTACCTAAGCCACCCACTAAATCCTATCCAGCTCGGCCACCATTTGGCCGAGCATTCACTTAGAACCTGGTTTCCAAAACCCACCTAAGATCATCTACTAAATCTCACCCAGCTCGAACACCATTTGGCCGAGCATTGCCTTAGCAACCTTTCTTTAGGACCGTACCTTAAACCCTACCCAAGACCATCCCAAGTTCGGCCATTAGTTGGCCGAGCTCACCCTAGGCCCGTTCCATTAAACTCCTAAAGCCTTAACCTCCTACCTTAGCTAAAACTCTACCTAAGCCAATCCTAAAAACTACCTAGATCAGCCCTCCTTGTGTAGAGCATTCCCTTATACCATTTCCTTAGAACCCCGCCTAAGATCATTCCCAACACACCAACCCAACTCAGCCACCCTTTGGCCGAGTATCCCCTTTGGACCTTGGCTAAACTCTTACCCAAGACCACTCATTTAGACCTAGCCTAGACCAAAGATTAGGATCAACACCCCACGCACCTGATCGGTTCGCAGAGAGAGGTCCATCCAACGGCTGTACCTAAGGTCGGATTCCATTGATAAGAAGAAAAGTCTAAGCAGACGACGTGTAAGTGCTCGAACCTGATCCTTTACATTGTTTCAAGTTCAATTAAATTTGATACGGGGTTGTAATAATGGAGCGTAGTCTCCCCCCAAGATGTAATATTATGGCTTGAAACACGAATCACACACGTACACTCGAGCCTTTCCGCTCTTATCTGCACACTTTTGCACACAAACGGGCCTCAACAGCCCATAGGATATAGCCCTATTTATATACATTCAGCTGGGTTTTAAGGTTCAAGTCGTGTGAGTTGTCTTTCATTTTGTACACTCAAAGCACTCACTCACATTGAGCCTTTCCGCTCTTACGTATATATACGTATTTCCCTTCCAGCTGGGTTTTAAATTTAAGTTGCGTGAGTTGCCTTTTCAATTTATACACTCAAAGCACTCACTCACATTGAGCCTTCTCGCTCTTATATATATCTATATCTCCCTTCTGCTGCGTTTTACGGTTCAGTTGCGTGTGTTGCATTTCAATTTATACACAACACCCACACACACATTGAGCCTTTCCGCTCTTAAGATATAGATATATTTAAATTTCTGCAATTTACATTCAAGTCGTGTGAGTTGCATTTAATTTGGGTTTTCCCTTCTGCTAAGTCTTTAAATTTCGGGTTTTACATTCAAGTTGCGTGAGTTGCATTGCATACTCGCCATACTCGAGCTAGGTTGCATACCTGCATCAAACAAACCCCGAACAAAATCGTGCAAAACGCCCAACGTAGGCCACTGGATGCACACACTCCACGCCCAAGCAATTAAAATTGAAAGACTTAGGGTCGCCCAAGCCCAGTAAAAGCAAAAACTCGCCAAGTGCATGATTTCCAAAGTTTTCAAACACCTCATCCTTCAAAAATCAAATTTGAGTTTAACTTGTTTCAAAAGAAGTCTCTAAGCGTACAGACTGACCCTTGCGCGTCGGTGCAAGAAGGTCTGTGATGAAAAGATCCCGCTTGCCTACAATCGCCTTTCAAAAGTCAAATATTTCAAAACATACTTCGCTAGTTTGAGTAAGCTAGCTGGCACGCCCTAAAAGCGAACGTAGATTGCGAAAAGATTCGCTCCAGGCCTAAGAACCGGGAGTCGAGGATTTTCCATGTCTACACCAGCTAGCTTACCTAAGCTAGCGAAGATATATGTTAAACTGACTTCTAATCGTGGCGACTATGAGCAAGTGAGCTCTTGTCGTCGCAGACCTTCTTGCACCGATGTGCAAGGGTCAGTCTGTATGCTTTGAAAAATCGAGTTTTTGGGTATAGAAAGCCTACGAAGCAGTTCGAGGTGTTTAATTCGGGTCTTTTAGATCCGATTGCAGATTTTAGATCATGTGGATTTGCACGTGCCTAAGTCTTTCTTTTTATCCCTTTATGGGCCACCTAGTTTGTGTGTTATGAACACTCCACTACATGGGCGAATTCGAGCGGGGCTTCCTTTGATGCAATATGCGTCCTACCTCGTGGTATGGCGTAGATGCAATGCAAACTCACGCTACTCCAAAGGGAAAACCCGAATGTAAAGACAATGCCGAAGGGAAATGACTTGTAATGTAAATGCCGAAGGGAGATATGTATATAGGGTATGTATACGTGCCCTTACTTGGGTCTTGCAAATAAGAGTGGAGGCTCAATGTGGGTGCGTGCTTGAATTGAAAGACTTACACACATGACATGAAATTAAAACCAAATATAACTTGCAGTATGGCCTTGATTAAGGTCTTGGGAATAAGAGCGAAGGCTCAATGTGTATGAGTGCTTGAATTGAAGTACTACACAAACAACATGAAATTAAACCCAAATAGTATAACACGGCCCTTACTTGGGTCTTTCAAATAAGAGCGAAGGCTCAATGTGTGTGAGTGCTTGAATTGAAAGACTTACACACACGACATGAAATGAAAACCCAAATAGTATAGCAGGGCCCTTACTTGGGTCTTTCAAATAAGAGCGAAGGCTCAATGTGTGTGAGTGCTTGAATTGAAAGACTTACACACGCGACATGAAATGAAAGCCCAAATAGTATAGCTCGGCCCTTACTTGGGTCTTTCAAATAAGAGCGAAGGCTCAATGTGTGTGAGTGCTTGGATTGAAAGACTTACACACACGACATGAAATGAAAGCCCAAATAGTATAGCTCGGCCCTTACTTGGGTCTTTCAAATAAGAGCGAAGGCTCAATGTGTGTGAGTGCTTGAATTGAAAGACAACACACCCAACTTAAGCAAAACCCTACGAAAATTAAAGTATATATCTACACTTATGTATTAGGGGCTGATTAGGCCCATGTGTGTTCAAAATCGTGCACAACTAAGAGAGTGCACGTGTGTGGGTGTGCCAAGCCACGTTATTACAAGCGGGGGGAGACTATGCTCCGTTATTACAACCCCGTATCGAATTGAATCTTAAGCAAGTATACAACTAAGGACCGAGTTAGGCACTTACTAATAGCTGGTCTGAAGATGCCTTAATTGAGCATGGGCTTGGCCTTCGCCTTGGGCTGCAAGCGGGAGCTCCGCGGATTGAACGGCAAAGGGGTTGCTGGCCGGGTGCCTTGGTGCATGGAAGAGGAGCCTTGAAGGTGGCCGACTACTTGGGATGGGCTGGTTTCGTATGTAGGGCTAAGGTGACTACGTAGGGTCACTAAGGAAGGTTAAGTTTAGAGAGTATGACACTAAGGGGGACTAAGGGAATGGTCTAACGGAGCACCTAGGGTTGGCGGGTTGCTAGGGTGGCCGAATGGAATGACAGTCGGTTGGAGTGGCCGACTAGGAGGACTTGATGGTGGCGGGTTGCTAGGGTGGCTAGGAGTGGTGTAAGGGAAGGGAACTAGCTAGGAGATGGGGTCAGGTGGTAGTGGGTGTAGTGGGTGTAGTGGGGTGATATGGGCAGATCTTAGGGAGTCGGATAGGGTGGCCGAATGGAGCTAAGGTGTCTAGGTAGTGGCGAGTAGTTAGGGTGGTTATGACCTGGCCGAGTGGGAATGGTGGCGGCAAGTGGCTGGTATTAGGGTGATATGGTAGTAGGTTAGGTGGTTGAGAGTGGAGAGGGAGTGGAGAAGGAGTAAGGTGGTAGATACTAACCGGATGATGGGAGGTGGTGGCGGATGGAAGGGGAGCAGCCGAGTGAAGAGGATGCGTAGGATGAGGTTTGGCCGGATGAAGAGGATGGCAATGTGGACCTCGGCGGGAGTGGTGGTGGTGGTGGTGGTGCTCGGTTGGGAGGTGGTGGCACAGGTTGGAGTTGACTGGCTGGAGAGTGGAGGACCCGACTGGTGGAGGATGGAGCTTGAAGATGGGAAAAACCCGCCCCAAAGGGGGGGGTTTATATAGGGCTGGGCTAGGTCGGTTGGGGCTGGTTTTGGGGTAGTGGTTAGGTGGTTTGGGTAGGGTGGTGTGGTGATAAGGTGGGCTGGAAAGGGTAGGGCCAGATATTTTAAATACTAGGGGTTTGGGTAGGTTGTGTGCTAGGGGTGGTTTAGAGGTTTAGGGTTTAGCTAGGTGGGTTGGTTTTAGAGTGAGGTTTAGTGAGGTAGGTTAGGTGATTAGGATAGGATTAGGCTAGGTTTAGGGAAATTAACCTAGGTTTAGGGAAGGATTAGGGAGTGGGTTAGGTGATTAGGTTGGGATTAGGCCGGGATTAGGGAAGTGGGTTAGGTGATTAGGCTCAGATTAGGACCGGATTAGGGTAGAAGGCTAGGATTAGGTGTTTTTTGGTTAGGTTTAGGTGAAGGAGATCCCTTTGCATGGCCCATAGACCCTAATCATATCATGTTGGTGCAGCCCTAGGTTAGGTTTTGGCTAATTACAAGCTAAACCCACTTAATTAGGCTAACCCACATGATTAACCCCAAACTTGACACACAAGTCAAGCTTAATTACAACACACACTTGATCTTATCCACCCCCACTCTCTCTCATGCCCATAATCCCACGTGAAATTCAAGTGGGCCCCACCTCCATTTATGAGAAGGTGATGTGGGCCATGGATATGGATATTGGATTGGATTTTTGAATCCAAATCCAAATCTAAGTTCATACATGGGTTTGGATTGGGATCTGGATATATATGGTCCAGATCCGATCCAAACTGAATTTTGACTCCTTCGAGCTGTGTTCGAAACGAACGATTTGTGCGGGGTCTGACAGCATCAGTACTCCGTCTGTGTTGGGTCTTCGCCAACATGATCGTCCGCCTCTGTTTTCGCCTTCCGGAGATGACTTCAAAGGATGTTTTGGACGTTCGAGATCCTGGGGGTGTGGATTTGATACAAGAGTTGTTGTGCCGGGCTCGACATGTGCTCCGGTTCCGGGCTCTCCTTAGCTTTCTTGGTCCTGTCTGGATTAGGCCAAGCTGCTTTGGGGTTTCAAAACATGTTTTAAAAGGTTTTCAAAAACCACATATTTTTGAAATATAAAGTTCAAAACATATATACAGGGTTGTCTGGAAGGCTCCTGGTTTGCAGACTCAAAATAGCCCTTTGGGGCTGCTTTTACAAAACCAGATGGATTTGAGAAATTCGTGGGATTTCGGGGTGTTTACAGTTTGTTTGTTTTGATCGATTTTTCTCAAGACTCGGGTCCCATCGGGCATGCCAAACCTGTAAGCACGAAAATTCCTTGCTCCTGGTTTACAAGACCAGAAACGAGTCTTTTCGAGTTTACATCGCTTTTAAAGGCGTGCCAGCTAGCTTACTCAAACTAGCAAAGATTTTGAAATATATCTGACTTTTAAAAGGCAATTGTGGACAAGCGAGATCTTTTCGCTTGAAACCTTCTTGAACCGGTGCTCAAGGGTCGGTTTAAGTGCTTCAAAAACTTCGATTTCAAACGAACATTTACTTTTGAAAGACAAGCGAGTATTTGATGATTTGTTTGCCTAAGTTACAGTTTTTATTACGGGGGTTGTTCATATCCAAGTCGTTGAGCTTTTAAGCTATTTAGGCCGAATGTGTGTGCTTTAAGTGGCCTAATTTGAGCGAGTTTGAGCATAGTTTCAGTGTTTCCTCTTTGAAAATACGCAAATGCAAGGATGCACAAACTCTCTTCGGGTTTGATATGATATGAGCTAGGCTCGAATTGAAAGCAACTCACACACATAGCTTTAAAGTAAATACCCGAAATGTAAGTGCAACTCATGCAGCTGAAAGGAAAATACTCGAACCTTAAAAGCAACTCACATGGCTTGAATGTAAATTGCGGAAGGGAGATATACTTATATTAAGAGCGGAAAGGCTCAATACACGCATGTGTGAGTGTAGAATTGAAATGACAAACTCACACGACTTGAATTGAACTTGCCGAAATTGAAATATAAGTATATAAGAGTGGAAAGGCTCAATGTGTTCGTGTGTGTTGTGTATAAATGGAAAGACAACTCACACGACTTGAATTGAACCACCCAAAATGTAAATACGTACACAACTTGGAATGTAAAACTCATGCAGCTGAAAGTATATAGATATTCTATATCTTATGAGCAATGAAGGCCCAAAATGTGCGTGAGAGTGTAGAGCAAGTGCTCGAGTGCTCTTGTGTGCAAGTGTGGAAGCTTAAATGATAAACTCAAATGACTTGAATGTAAATCCCATGCAGCTGAAAGTATATAGAAATATGCTGTATCTTATGAGCAACAAAGGCTCAAAAGGTGCATGAGAGTGTGGAGCAAATGCTCACGTACTTCTTGGGTTCGAGTGTGAAATTTAAATGTCAATCTCACACGACAAGAATGTAACAACCCGGAATTGAAATTGCACGACTTTTACTAAAGTCTTTTGAGTAAGTGCGAAAGCTTAATGTGTGTGCAATAATGTGCAACTAAGAGCGGAAAGGCTCAAGTGCACGTGGGTGTCTTGTGTACTGTAGACACGGAAAACCTCCGCCTCCCTGGTTTCTTAGGCCTAGAGCAGATCCTTTCGTGTGTCTAAGTCCTATTTGTATAAACAGGGCGTGCTAGCTAGCTTACCTAAGCTAGCGAAGATATATTTTAACCTGACTTCTAACGTGGCGACTGTGAGCAAGTGAGCTCTTGTCGTCGCAGACCTTCTTGCACCGATGCACAAGGGTCAGTCTGTACGCTTTAAAAATCGAGTTTTAGGGTAGAAAAAGCCTACGAAAGCGGTTCAAGGTGTTCGATTCGGGTCTTTTTAGTGCGATTGCAGATTTTAGATCACGTGGATTTGCATGTGCCTAAGTCTTTCTTTTTATCCCTTTATGGGCCACCTAGGTGTGTGTTATGAACACTCCATTACATGGGGCGAATTTGAGCGGGAGTACGGGGTTTGCTTTGATGCAATATGCGTCCTACCTCGTGGTATGGCGTAGATGCAATGCAAACTCATGCTACTCCAAAGGGAAAACCCGAATATAAAGACAATACCGAAGGGAAATGACTTGAAATGTAAATGCCAAAGGGAAATAACCGAAGGGAAATTGCCGAAGGGAAATACGTATATAAGGTATATATGGGCCCTTACTCGGGTCTTGCCAATAAGAGCGAAGGCTCAATGTGGGTGCGTGCTTGAATTGAAAGACTACACACACGACATGAAATAAAACCAAAAAATAACTTGCAATATGGCCTTAACTAAGGTCTTGGGCGAAAGCTCAATGTGTGTGAGTGCTTGAATTGAAGTACTACGCACACAACATGAAATAAAACCCAAATAGTATAACACAGCCCTTACTTGGGTCTTACAAATAAGAGCGAAGGCTCAATGTGTGTGCGTGCTTGAATTGAAAGACTACACACACGACATGAAATAAAACCCAAATAGTATAGCATGGCCCTTACTTGGGTCTTACAAATAAGAGCGAAGGCTCAATGTGTGTGCGTGCTTGAATTGAAAGACAACACACCCAACTTAAGCAAAACCCTACGTAATTTAAAGTATATATATATATTTATATATTAGGGGTTGATTAGGCCTGTGTGTGTTCAAAATCATGCATAACTAAGAGAGTGCACGTGTGTGTGGGTGTGCCAAGCCACGTTATTACAAGCAGGGGAGACTATGCTCCGTTATTACAACCCCGTATCGAATTTAATTTAAGCAAGTATACAACTATGGACCGAGTTAGGCACTTACTTATAGCTGGTCCGAAGATGCCTTGCTTCAGCGTGGGCTTGGCCTTCGCCTTGGGCTGCAAGAGGGAGCTCCTCGGAGTTGAACGGCAAGGGGGGTTGCTGGTCGGATGGAAATGGTGCGCGGGAGGGGCGCCTTGAAAGTGGTTGGCTGTTATGAAGGGGGCTTTCTTGGCGTGTTGGGCTAAGGTGACTAAGTAGGGTCACTAAAGGGTGTAGTATTAGGAAAGATGGCACTAAGTGAGAGCCTAAGGGAGTGTCTAAGGGAGTGCCTAAGGTTGGCGGGTGGCTGGCCGAGTGGATGTGTACAGTCGGTTGGAGTGGCCGACTAAGGGAGACTTGGTGGTGGTCGGCGGCTAGGGTGTTTAGGTAATGAAGAGGATGGGAAGGGAGCTAGCTAGGGTGTCGTGTGAGCCGGAGTTAGGGGCTGGTGGGAAGTGTAAGGGACAGGTCCTAGGGAGCTAGGTGGAGTGGCCGGGTGTTGCTAGGGGAAGTAGTTCTAGGTGGGTGGTTGGAAGGGCTAAGGTATGGCCGAATGAGTAGGGTGACAGATAGGTGGTGTTAGGGTGAGGTGGTGGTGGTGTAGGTGGTTGACAGTGGAGGGGGAGTGAAGAAAAAGGTGAGTTAAAGGCTAGGGTACTAACCGAAAGGGGAAGAAGGCGGTGGATGGAAGAGGTGCAGCCGGGTGGTTGAAGTGGATGGTTCGGCCGGATGGAAATGGTGGCGACGGGTGGCTGGCCGGCTGGGGTGTGGGGGTGCAGGTGGAAGACGCGGCTGGAAGGTGGCTGGGAATGGTTAGGCTCGGTTGGGCTAGAAAAGAGATGGGAGAAGATGGAAAACCCGCCCCTTGGGGGGTGTTTATATAGGGCTGAAGAGGGCGGTTGGGGCTGGTATTAGGATGGTGGTAAGGTGGTCTAGGGGTGGTGGTGTGGTGATAAGGTGGGCTGGTTTTGGGGAGGGGCCAGACATTTTCATACAAGGGGTTTTTGGTAGATGGTGTGCTTGGTTTAGGTGGGGTGGTTTAGAGGTTTAGGGTTTCGCTAGGTGGGTTGGTTTTGGGGTGAGGTTTAGTGAGGTGGGTTAGGTGATTAGGCTAGGATTAGGTTAGGTTTAGGAAAATTAAACTAGGCTTAGGGAAGGATTAGGGAAGTGGGTTAGGTGATTAGGTTGGGATTAGGGAAGTGGGTTAGGTGATTAGGCTAGGTTTAGGACAGGATTAGGGTAAAAGGCTAGGATTAGGGCTTTTTTATTAGGTTTGGTTTAAGGAGCTCCCTTTGCATGACCCATAGGCCTTGTTGCATCATGTTGGTGCAGCCCTAGGTTAGGTTTTGGCTAATTACAAGCTTAAACCCACTTTAATTAGGCTAACCACATGATTAACCCCAAACTTGACACACAAGTCAAGCTTAATTACAACCACACTCTAATCTTATCCTCCCCTACTCTCTCTCATGCCCATAATCCCACGTGAAATTCAAGTGGGCCCCACCTCCATTTATGAGAAGGTGATGTGGGCCATGGATGTGGACATTGGATTGGATCTCTGGATCCGAATCCAAATCCAAGTCCACACATGGGTTTGGATTGGGATCTGGATATATATGGTCCAGATCCAATCCAAACTGAATTCTGGCTCCTTCAGGCTATGTTTGAAATGAACGGTTTGTGCGGGGTCTGACAGCATCAGTACTCCGTCTACGTTGGGTCTTCGCCAACATGATCGTCCACTTCTGTTTTCGCCTTCCGAAGCTGATTTCAAGTAATGTTTTGATGATAACAGGGTCTTAGACGTTCGAGATCCTGGGGGTGGATTCAATACGAGAGTTGTTGTGCCGGGCTCGACTTGTTTTCCGATTCCGGGCTCTCTTTGACTTCTCTAGTCCTGTCTTGATTAGGCCAAGCTGCTTCAGGGTTTCAAAAACGTGTTTTAAAAGGCTTTTAAAGCCATATTATAGATTTTTGAAATATAAAGTTCAAAACATATGTACAGGGTTGTCTGGAAGGCTCCTGGGTTTCCAGACTCAAAATAGCCCTTTGGGGTTGCTTTTATAAAACCAGGTTTGTTTTGAGAAATTCATGGGATTTCGGGGTGTTTACATGTACAAGATAAGAGCTAAAGCTCGAATGTACGTGTGTGCTTGTGTATCAAGCACCAATATTACATTTCGAGGGGAGACCACGCTCCATTATTACAACCCCGTATCAAAATTGAATTGAAACTTAGAGGAGTAAGGTAAAAACCGAATTTAAACACTTACAATGATTCGGCTTTTCTGTGCAATCTGCTCGTGCTTGGGCTTGTGTCCACCTTGGCAGCCAAGAGGGGTCTCCCTAGGTGGGCTTGAGAGAGTGTTGTGTGAGTTCGGGTGTGCTTAGGGACACGCCGGAGGCTTAGGCCTAGTTCGGCCAAAGGGGTAGGGTTGGCTAAAGGTGAGTGTCTTAGGTGCAAGCTAACTAAGGCAAGTCAGGGCAAGATAGGAGGTCACGGTTGTAAATACCCCAAAATAAAACGATTTTCAAAATCAAACGCCTGGTTTGAAATTTCATTTCAAAACCCAATTCTAGAGTTTTCAAAAACCTAGGAGTTGTAAAAGCTTCAAATTTTGTCTAAACCCCGTTCAAGTTGAATTTCTCAAATATGGGCCAAGTCCCAATTTTGTAAGATCCAAAATTCAACATGTGAAGCCTAAATGCCAAAGCAACCTCAGAAGCAGGTTTAGAAGCCCAAAGAAAGCACCCTGGCCAGATAAAACCCAGGTTCAAAAGGCAAAAGAAAGGCCCAGGCCTGAAGCAGACTGTAAGCCCGGAGCACTCAAAAGCCAAGCCAAGAGCATCCATCCAAGCAGTAGAAATCCAAGCTAGAAACGATGAAAATGAGCAGAAACGATGAAAATGAGCAGAAACGAAGTCCAGAAAGGTGAGAAGGAGTTCGAACGACAAAGTTAGAGAAAACCCAACATAAGACGGAGCGTTGATGAAGCCAGGGCCCGCACAAACTGTCTGCCTCGAAAAACGCCAAGAAGGATTGAAGAAAAGAAATTTGGATTGGATTTGGACCCAAATATCTAGATCCAAATCCAAAATATCCGAGATCCGAGATCCAAAACAAACTAAATATTTGGGTCATATCTGGATCTAAAATATCTGAAATCTGAGATCCAGACCCAAATAGTGTTTGGATCGGATATAGATTCCAAGACCCAAATCTAACACCCATATCCAAGACCCACCTCATTTGCCTATAAATAAAGGTGAGGGGGTCCCAAATGAAGATTCACGTGAAATGCTTGGGAGGAGAGAGGGTGAGAGATGGACCTAGCCATGTTGGCTCAAGGGTGAGGTGGGTTCAACCCTTGTTGGCTAAGTGGGTCTAGACAAGGGTTACAACCAAGGTGGGCTCGACCAAGGAAGGCTGCAACCAAGGCATGGACGTGGGCTCAACCAAGAAGGACCGGCTCCAAGAGGTAGGCTCCTAATCCCACCCTAAACCTAGCCTAGGTTCGACTAAACCTAGCCTAATCACCTAACCCACTTCACTAAACCTCACCCTAATTAACCCAAAACCTAGCCTAAAACCACCTAAACTGACTCAACCTAACCTAAACCAACCCCAAAGCCACCCTAGGCACTACCCGGCCCAGCCGTGCACCCTAGCGCCGCCCTGCGCGCCCCTGCCATGCCAGACACCCTATCACGCCCAGTTGCGGTGCCCCCACGCGCCAGACACCTTGTCGCGCCCTGCACTGCTGCTTGCGTCCCGTGCCCTACACCCTATTGTGCGCCCCTACTGAAGTCCCTAGTGCTGACGCCCCTACGCGCCTCTGTTGCGACGCCCTAGCGCCAACCTGCCGTGCCCCGGCTGCCTGGAGCTCCTGTCCCGCGCCCTGCCTACAGCACTTACCGGCCAGCTCCAGCCAGTCACCCGTGACCTGCCTGCTATCTCCCAACCATGACTAGCCTTAGCCAGCCACACCCTAACCGTGCCCCATCTAGGCCGTGACCTTCCCCTTAGGGCCGATTAGAACCAGCCCCACCTTAGGGCCATATACACTCTAACGGTGACCCTTCCCCTTAGGGCTAACCTTAGCTAGCCCACGCCTAAGACACCCTTTTGCCGTGAGCTCTCTTGCAAGCCCAAACCCACACTCTCTCAAACCCACCTAGGGAGACCCCTCTTGGCTGCCAAGGTGGAACACAAGCCCAAGCACGAGCAAGGAAAAGTCGACCACTTGTAAGTGTTTAAATTTGGTTTTTATCTTACTCCTCTTAAATTCAATTCAATTTTGATACGGGGTTGTAATAATGGAGCGTGGTCTTCCCCCGAGATGTAATATTGGCGCTTGATACACAAGCACACACGTACACTCGAGCTTTAGCTCTTATCTCGTACACAAGATACCCATGTGCCCTTGAGCCTTTCCGCTCTTAGTTGCACACTATTGCACACACATTGAGCCTTTGCTTTTACTCAAAAGACTTTAGTAAAAGCCGTGCAATTTCAATTCAGGGTTGTTACATTCTTGTCGTGTGAGTTTGTCATTTAAATTTCACACTCGCACCCAAGAAGCACGTGAGCATTTGCTCCACACTCTCACGCACCTTTTGAGCCTTTGTTGCTCATAAGATATAGCATATTTCTATATACTTTCAGCTGCGTGGGATTTACATTCAAGTCGTGTGAGTTTGTCATTTAAGCTTCCACACTTGCACACAAGAGCACTCGAGCGCCTGCTCTACACTCTCACGCACATTTTGGGCCTTCGTTGCCCATAAGATATAGAGTATCTATATATTTTCAGCTGCGTGAGTTTTACGTTCAGTTGTGTATGTATTTACATTTCGGGTGGTTCAATTCAAGTCGTGTGAGTTGTCTTTCCATTTATACACAACACACACGAACACATTGAGCCTTTCCGCTCTTATATACTTATATTTCAATTTCGGCAAGTTCAATTCAAGTCGTGTGAATTTGTCATTTCAATTCTACACTCACACACGCGTGCATTGAGCCTTTCCGCTCTTAATATAAGTATATCTCCTTTCCGCAATTTACATTCAAGTTGTGTGAGTTGCTTTTAAGGTTCAGGTATTTCCCTTTCAGCTGCATGAGTTGCACTTACATTTCAGGTATTTACTTAAGCTGTGTGTGTGAGTTGCTTTCAATTTGAGCCTACCTCACATCGTATCAAACCCGAAGATAGTTCGTGCATCCTTGCATTCGTGTATTTTTAAAGAGGAAACCCCGAAACTATGCTCAAACTCGCCAAATCTAGGCCACTTGAAGCACACACATTCGTCCTAAGATAGCTTCAAACTCAAAGACTTGAAAAGCGAACAACCCCTGTAATAAAAACTGCAACTTAGGCAAACAATCGTCAAATACTCGCTTGACTTTCGAAAAGGTTCATGTTTGTTTGAAATCAAAGTTTTCTAAGCACTGGAACTGACCCTTGAGCACCGATTCAAGAAGGTTTCAAGCGAAAAGATCCCGCTTGTCCACAATTCCCTTTTAAAAGTCAGCTATATTTCAAAATCTTTACTAGTTTGAGTAAGCTAGCTGGCACGCCCTTAAAAGCAATGTAAACTCAAAAAGGCTCGTTTCTAGTCTTGTAAACCAGGAGCAAAGAATTTTCATGTCTTACAGATTTTGGCACGCCCGATGGGACTCGGGTCTTGAGAAAATCGATCAAAACAAACAAACCTCTTGAAAAAATTTTTGAGGAAAGTATTTAACACTTTGGCTTTTTTGCATTTCATAGTTGGGTTTCAAAAAGCATCAGAGTCATGTCGAGTTCAGACTCTAATGAAGTGTCCAGCCATGTCTTGCGCACATTAAGTTCTCACTCCAAAAATATTTCAAAAACCAATTTCAGAAATAGGAGAGAAAAGATAGAAGACTTGCAAAAAGACTTCGAAGCGAAAAATTGTTGCACTTAGCCAAGAGGTAGAGGCAGCTGATTCCTGTTCATCACATGGCGAACCGGCAAAAGCTAAGAAGAAAATTGACAAGTCTAAAAAGCCCAAAGAAACCTCTACTATTGAGGGAAACCAATATCACGAGTCCTTCACTCACAAGGACTGTAAAGCCCTACAGCAGTTGCTAAAAGGGCAAAATAAAGAAAAAGAGAACATACGCCCTGTCAGATTTCCTTCCTTTGGATTACGAAACAGACAGTGATGATGAGATACCGAACTTCCATCGGTATGATGGCACGGGGGATCCTAGATCCCACCTGCAACTCTTTTCCTGTCGATCCCACAAAAAGAAAAAGGACTTGACAATGTGGATATATTGGTTTCCCCTTTTCCTCAAAGGTACTGCTTCAAAATGGCTTGCTTCTTACTATTTGAGTCAGTTCGCAACTTTTGAAGAGTTAGCGAACTACTTTATGCAAAGGTTTTCGCATAATGTAGAAGTAACGCCAACTTTAAACACTTTGAGAGATACAAAGCAAGGCATGAACGAGGATGTACACGCATTCATCGTTTGATGGAGGTCCCTCCTAGGGCAAGTGAGAGAGCCGATTTCAGAAGGATGTGCAGTAATGCTCATCCTTGATAATTTCAAACCTAAATTGAAAACTCTTCTCTCCTTACATGAAATATCGACTTTCTATAAGTTGATCAAGAAAACCTCCCTCTTTGAAACAAATCTAAAAAATGAAGTCTACGATCACCTGTGGAAAGGAAACGTTGTGCAAAAGTCGCACTTGGAAAAACCCGGAACTTACGGGTTACCCACAATGGACAAAGGGGCAAAATCCCAAAACGTTGCAAACATCCGAGTGGATCCAAGCCCGGCGAGCACTTCCAAAAATTTTGAAAACAAAAAAGTTACAAAAAACTTTTGAAAAACGGGAGTATACCCCACTGAGGCAGCCTGATTCGGAGGTCCTTGACCTCCTACTTGCCCAAATAAATGATCATACTCCCCAAAATTCCCGAGGGAACCACTTCCAAAGGGAGGTTTTTAAATTGATTTTGCAAGTATCATCGGCTCAAGGGCCATGATACAAATCAATGTTTCTCCCTTCTCAATAAAATCGGGAAGGGAAAAGAGGTATGTGCTTTCTCGACTTCTAAAAGTCTAGTGCATGCATTACATTCTGGTTTTACTACTTGTGCACCATCTCTCATCATTTATAAAAAAGCCTAAGTAGTAATCCGGGGAGCGCTTAGAGTCCCGCCCCCGGTTAGAGCCATTCTAGAAATTCGAGGTGCTCCAAGGCACTCAAATAGAGCCACAATAGGCACGAGCCATAGGCAAAGTATAGGGGAAGTGACCAGGTCCGGGAGGATCTATCAACCCCAACACTTAGAAAAATCTGCTAAAAAAGTGGTCAGTATCCCTATCCCTTCAAAAGCATGCATTCCTAAGGTTTCACCAATGTAAACACCCCAAAATCCCACGATTTTATAAAATATACCTGGTTTACAAAATCAACTCCAAAAAGGCACTTTGAGTTCTGAAAAACCTAGGAGCCTTCCCAAAAATCTTGTAAATAGTGTTTTGACCCTGTAAATATTGCTTTAAATCCTGTAAATAGTGTTTTGACCCGATAAATATTGCTTTAAATCCTGTAAATAGTGTTTTGAAGCCCCGTATCAAATATAAGCTTTTAAAACCTGGGCTAAGCCCCACTTTCCAAGAAGCCAAAGTCGAACAGGTGAAGCATGCCAAGATGACACCTGATCGAGAAGCAGCCCAACAAGTGGCTCACGAAGGCCAATTCCAAAAGCAGGCTCAGAAGCAGTTTCCAGAGCCTAGAAGAGCATCCTAGCCTGATAAAAGCCAGGTTCAAAAAGTGAAAGGAAGGCCCAGGCACAAAGCAGGTTGCAAGCCAGGAGCACCAAACAGCCAGATCGACCATCCTCGTTCATGCATCAAGAATCTGAACAGAAAAAGTCAGAAATAAGCAGAAACAGAGTCCGAAAAGGCGAAAAGGAGTCCGAACGACAAAGATTGGGGAAACCCAACACCAGACGGAGCGCTGATGAAGCCAGGGCCTGCATAGATCGTCCACCTCGAAAAGCCAAGAAAGACCATCTAGAGAAAATTAGGATTGTATCTGGACCATAAATATCCAGATCCATATCCAAATAGTGTTTGGATTTGGGTCGATCCAAATAGTGTTTGGATTTGGATTGGATCCAAATAGTGTTTGGATTGGATCGGATCTAGACCAAAATATCTAGATCCATATCCATAAAAATGTTAGATTTGGATCGGATATGAATCTCAAAATATCCGACATCCAAGATCCAGATCCAAATAGTGTTGGGATCGGACATGGATTCCACGATCCAAACCCAAGACCCATATCCAAGACCCACTTCACTTGCCTATAAATAGGAGTGAGGGGGTATCCATTCATCACTTCCTAGGGTTGTTCAACACGAGCCGAGGTGGCTCAACCATAATTTGCCCAAGGTTAACCTCATGGGCCTGGGAGCTTGATAAACAAGGGGAGTTTATGATCCCCTGAAGTTGTGGGTGACTCTCACCTAGGATCACTACGACCTGGTCCCTAAAAGGGATCTTGACACACCTGTGGAAGGTGGATGGCACAGCGCACAAACTGTGTATCCAGGGTCTTCCCAGCAACAGGTTATAATGGGGGTGGATGTCCAAGACATGGAACACCCCTGTGTGTTCGATCCCTCCCGTTTCCATTGGGAGTTCGATGGATCCTAAAGGTCTATACGCATTCCATCGTATCCAGTGATAACGATGGGGCTTGGGTTTACTGAAGTCAAGGTGACTCCGATTTTGTACGCCACATGAAGTGAAAGGATGTTGAGCCCTCCTCCACCATCGACTAGGCACCTATCCAGAGAGTGGTTGTTTAGAACCACCTCGATATGCAGGGCCTGGTTATGGGTTTCGTAGGGTCTATCTACATCATCTTCCGAAAAGGTGATGGGCGATTTTGCTCCTAATAAAGCCACTTGGGCAGACAAGGATTCCAGACTTATGTTCGAATCAACCTTGGCCCTTTCTAGAATTTTCTCTAAGACAAGTCTATGCCTAGGCGAGGTTTTGATAAGCTCTAGGATAGACATGTGAATAGGAATCTTTGAAAGGTGGTTTTCGAAATCATAAGGATTTAGGATGACTTTGTCCTTATCTGCTTTTGGCAGACCACTAGGGATACATGCTTTTGAGGGGCCAGGCACACTGACCACCTTTTGAGCACCTTGAAGGTGCGGGGGTTGGTAGATCCTCCCGGATCTAGTGACTTCCCCCACGACCAGCCTAGGGTTCACGCTAAACTTGGCTCTAAGGATGAGCTGAGGAGAACCTTGGATTTTCAAAACTGGTTTTACCGGGGTTTCCACTTTTGGTGGTCCCCGAATGACGACTTGGGCGGGCCTCTTGTATAGTACAAGGATGGGCGCACAAGCAGGTCGACCAGATTCTGGTTTTTGCGCTAGTTCCTTGGAAATAGTGAGGGTACATACCTCCTTTCCTTTCCCACTGCCACTGGCGTGTTTGGGAAAGGGTTCCTTGAAGATAGCTTGAGGTGGCTCAGGTTCCGCAGTGACCTGGAGCCGACCTTCCGCTATCAAGTTCTCAATTTTATTTAAAAGAGAGAAGCAGCGTTTGGTATCATGGCCTTTGAGCCGATGATACTTGCAAAATCGGTTTAAATACCCCCCTTTGGAAGTGACTCCTTCGGGGATTTCAGGGAGTTCTATCATGCCCTGGGCAAGTAGGAGGTCTAGGACCTCCGACACAGGTTGCCCCAGCGGAGTATACTCCCGTTTTTCAACCGGTTTTTGAAAATTACGTTCTCTCTTATTTTCTAATTTTTCAAAATTTTTAGAAGTGCCCGCCATGCTTGGATCCACCCGGACATTGGCGATTTTATGGGGCTTTGCCCCTTTGTCCGTCGTGGGCAGCCCATATGCGATGGGCTTTTCCAAACGGGTTTTTGGAACGGCACTTCCTTTCCATAAGTGGTCGTACGTCCCTTTTCGCAAGTTGGTTTCAAAAAGGGAGGCCTTTTTTATCAGCCTATGGAAAGTTGAAATCTCATGGAGCTAGAGAAGGGTTTTTAACTCGCTTTTAAAATTATCCAGGATGAGCATTACTGTGCATCCTTCGGATATAGGCTCTCGCACTTGGCCTAAAAGCGACCTCCATCTTATAATGAAGGCATGCACGTCTTCGTTCATGCCTTGCTTTGTATCCCTTAAGGTATTCAGGGTTGGCGTGACTTCCACGTTGTGTGCAAATCTTTGCATGAAGCAGTTCGCTAACTCTTCAAAAGTAGCGAACTGGCTTAAGTCGTAGGAAGCCAGCCATTTGGCAGCTGTGCCTTTAAGGGATAGAGGGAACCAATACACCCATTTCATTGAGTCCTTTTTCTTCTTATGGGCTCGACGCGAGAAAAGCTAAAAGTGAGACCTAGGGTCTCCCATGCCATCATACCGATGGAAGTTCGGTATTTCATCGTCACTGTCTGTTTCGTAATCCATAGGAAGGAAATCAGACAGGGCGTAGCTTCTTTTCTCTTTATTCTGCCCTTTCAGCAGCTGCTGTAGGGCTTTACGGTCCTTTTGTGTGAAGGACTCGTGGTATTGGTTGCCTTCCATTATGGAGGCCTCTTTTTGCTTGCGAGGTTTTTCAGATTTCTTTTTAGGCCTTTGTTCACCGTTCGATGAACATGAATCGCCTACTTCAGCCTCTTGGCTAAGAGCATCGATTTTAGCCTCAAACTCCCTTCTCAAGTCCTCGATTTCATCTAGTTTTATTTTGTTTTTGAAAATCCTCCTAGAGTGAGAACTTGATGCGCATGAGCCTTGGCTCGACACTTCACTTGGATTGGATTTTGACATGCTTTTCAAGCTTTTTCAAAATTTCCTAAGTACAAGCAAAGAAAACAAGTTAAAATGACACCTTTTTACAAAATTCTCGCAAGACTTCTACAAGTAAACTCGATTTTTGAAAAGGCTCACGTCCCACCGGGCGTGCCAATCTCTTTAGACGCGCGAAAATCCCCGCCTCTTTGCCTCTTTCGGGGCTTGGAGTGGATCTTCTCGTGTGTCTAAGGCCTATGTATAAAAATAGGGCATGCCAACTAGCTTACTTAAGCTAGCGAAGATATTTTGAACACTGACTTCTAAACGTGGCGACTGTGAGCAAGTAAGCTCTTGTCGTCGCAGACCTTCTTGCACCGATGCGCAAGGGTCGGTCTGTACGCTTTTGCAAAAATCGAGTTTTTTGGAGAGAAAGTCTACGAAGCGATTCGAGTTGTCTATTTCGGGTCTTTAGGATGCGATTGCATATTTTAGATCACGTGGATTTGCACGTGCCTAAGTCTTTTCTTTTATCCCTTTTCGGGCCACCTAGTTTGTGTGTTATGAACACTCCACTACATGGGCGAATTCGAGCGGGGCTTGCTTTGATGCAATATGCGTCCTACCTCGTGGTATGGCGTAGATGCAATGCAAACTCATGCTACTCCAAAGGGAAAACCCGAAATGTAAAGACAATACTGAAGGGAAATAACAGAAGGGAAATAACCGAAGGGAAATAACCGAAGGGAAATATGTATATAGCTTATGTATATGAGCCCTTACTCGGGTCTTGCAAATAAGAGCGAAGGCTCAATGTGGGTGCGTGCTTGAATTGAAAGACTTACACACACGACATAAAATTAAACCCAAATATAAACTGCAGTATGGCCTTGACTAAGGTCTTGGGAATAAGAGCGAAGGCTCAATGTGTGTGAGAGTGCTTGAATTGAAAGACTACCCACACGACATAAATGAAACCCAAATATAACTGCAATAAGGCCTTTACTAAGGTCTTGGGAGTAAGAGCGAAGGCTCAATGTGTGTGAAAGTGCTTGAATTGAAAGACTTACTCACACGACATAAAATGAAACCCAAATAGTATAGGTCGGCCCTTACTTGGTCTTTCAACTAAGAGCGAAAGCTCAATGTGTGTGAGAGTGCTTGAATTGAAAGACTTACTCACACGACATGAAATGAAACCCAAATAGTATAGGTCGGCCCTTACTTGGGTCTTTCAACTAAGAGCGAAAGCTCAATGTGTGTGAGTGCTTGAATTGAAAGACAACGCACCCAACTTAAACAAAACCCTTCGAAAATGAAAGTATATATGTACACTTATATATTAGGGGCTGATTAGGCCCGTGTGTGTTCAAAATCGTGCACGACTAAGAGAGTGCACGTGTGTGGTTGTGCCAAGCCACGTTATTACAAGCGGGGGGAGACTATGCTCCGTTATTACAACCTCGTATCAAATTGAATCTCAAGCAAGTGTACAACTAAAGACCGAGTTTAGACACTTACGAGTAGCTGGTCCGTAGAGGTCTTGCTTGGGCGTGGACTTGGCCTTGGGCTGCAAACGGGAGCTCCGCGAAGATAGGTGAACCAAGGTGCTGGCCGGCTGCAAGTGGGGCACGGGATAGGCGCCTCGAAGGTGGCCGGTGGCAAGTAGGTGTCGCCTCAAGGTGGGGATTTAAAGGGGCTGAACGAGTGAGGTCTTAGGATCACTAGGGGAGTTGAGTACTTGGGGAAAACTGGCCCTAAGGGAGAGTTTGTGAGAAGGCCGAATGGGGCACCTAGGGGAAGGTAGTGGCTGGCGGTTTGTGCTAGGTTCGGCTAAGTTAAAATGGTGGTGGCGGGCTGCTAGGGTGACTAGGGTTGGAATATGGGAAGGTGGCTAGTTAGGGGATGGGGCTAGGTGATAGTGGGAATAGTGGGTTTAAGGTAGTGCCACGGGCAAGTCATAGGGAATCTAATAGGGTGGCCGGGTATAGTTGATGTGAGTTAGGTAGGCAGCAAACGGTTGAGGCGGCTAAGGTTTGGCCGAGTGGGAGTGGTGGCGGTGAGGGGCTGTTGGGTGAGTAAGGTGATGGTGTGGTGGGTGGCTGGGAGTGGAGAGGGAGTAGAGAAGGGGGCTAGGTAAGGTGCAGGGTACTTACCGAATGGGGAGAGGCGGTGGAAGGCAATGAGAAGCAGGCGGGCCGGTAGGCTCTTGGCTGGTTCGGTTGGGTGAAGATGGTGGCGTTCGGCTGGGTGAGATGGTGGTGGATGGAAGAGGGAAGGTGGCGGTGCAGGTGGAGCTGATGGAGCAGGTGGAGCAGGCGAAGGTGATGGAGAGTGGTCCCGGCTGGTTGAGATATGGGAGAAGGAGGGGGCCCGGCTGGGTGAGATGGTGGTTCCCACTTGCAAAACCCGCCCCCCAAGGGGGGGGGGTTTAAATAGGGGATGGGTAGGTCGGTTAGGGCTGGGCTGAGGGTAGTGGTTAGGTGGTTTAGGTAGGGTGGTATGTAGATAAGGTGGGCTGGAAAGGGTTGGGCCAGATATTTTAAAACTAGGGGTTTGGGTAGATTGTGGGCTAAGGGTGGTTTAGGGGTTTAGGGCTAGGTTAGGTGGTTGGGTTTTAGGGTGAGGTTTAGTGAGCTAGGTTAGGTGATTAGGCTAGGTTTAGGCTAGGATTAGGGAAATTAATCTAGGTTTAGGGAAGGATTAGGGAAGTGGGTTAGGTGATTAGGTTGGGATTAGGACGGGATTAGGGAAGTCGGCTAGGTGATTAGGTTCAGATTAGGGGTGGAATAGGGGTTTAGGCTAGGTTTAGGCATTTTGGGTTAGGTTTAGGTGAAGGAGCTCCCTTAGCATGGCCCATAGACCTTGATCACCCCATGTTGGTGCAGCCCTAGGTTAGGTTTTAGCTAATTACAAGCTTAAACCCACTCGATTAGGCTAACCCACATGATTAAACCCAAACTTGACACACAAGTCAAGCTTAATACAACACTCTTGATATTTTTCATCCCCACTCTCTCTCATGCCCAATATCCCACGTGAATTTCAAGTGGGCCCCACCTCCATTTATGAGAAGGTGATGTGGGCCATGGATATGGATATTGGATTGGATCTCTGGATCCAAATCCAAATCCAAGTCCACATATGGGTTTGGATTGGGATCTGGATATATATTGTCCAGATCCAATCCAAACTGAACTCTAACTCCTTCGAGCTGGGTTCGAAACGGACGATTCGTGCGGGGCCTGACAGCATCAGTACTCCGTCTGCGTTGGGTCTTCGCCAACATAGTCGTCCGCCTCCGTTTCTGCCTTCCGGAGATGACTTCAAATGCTTTTTTGATAAGAACAGGGTCTTGGACGTTCGAGATCCTGGGGTGTGAATCAGATACAAGAGTTGTTGCGCCGGGCTTGACGTGTGCTCCAGTTCCGGACTCTTCTTAGCTCTCCTGGTCCTGTCTTGATCAGGCCAAGCCACTTTGGGGTTTCAAAACATGTTTTAAAAGGGTTTTCAAAAGCCATGTCGTATGTTTTTGAAGGATATAGTTTAAAGCATATATACAGGGTTGTCTGGAAGGCTCCTGGGTTTCCAAACTCAAAATGGCCCTTTGGGGCTGCTTTTACGAAACCAGGTTTGTTTTAAGGAATTCGTGGGATTTCGGGGTGTTTACAGATGCCCCTCTTTGGCCTTGTCCAAATAGATTTGGATAAGGGCAAAGATGACCAACACCCCTTTCAATGTCTCCCTAGATCTAGTCACGAAGAATATGGGATCGTCCCATTTTAGCAAACTCTCAATTTACAAACTCTGGTAGGAGGAGATATCACGCCAAAGGGTTTACTTATGGAATCTGGTCCTAAATGGGATCATGTTCATGCAAGTATCATGCGTGGAATGCAGATGACATGGGTGTGGTGCCAAAAGTGGTGACCTCCCAGAGACTAGATGTGGTCGAACTCTAGAGACTTACAAGGTCTATTGCTCCAAGTGAGCAAATCCTATGCTGTTCGATGTTTGGTTTTCAAAACTTATTTACAAAAGCTATTTACAAAAGGGACAACTGTCTTGAGCCTCGATCCTAAGGATCTCGAGCTCTTCGTGCTTGCCCTTGTTTGAGTCTTAACACTCGCTTATCTAGCGGAGGTTTTATAAGAAAACAAGCTTCATTTCAAATTCCTACACCTTACTCGAAACGTCGAATTCTCAAACAAGATGAAATTCAAGTAAGTAAATCCTATTTTTACTTTAGGATTCCTCGAAATGAACCATGCTTTAGCTTGGGATAAGCCAGGGATGGGAAAGAGATACCACGGTCCCTTCTGAAGCGTCCCGTGGTTTAAGGCACAGAAGGTGGAAAACTGCTCTTTTTGAGCTTTTTGGCCTCTTTTTCCTTTTTTTTCATCGACGGTCTCCCTTTGGGAGTATTTTTTCTTTAATCCCTCTTTTTCATAAGAGAATCGATTTTTCTTTTAAACTCTGGTTTCTTTCTTTTGGAAAGAGACTTTGAATGGGAAATTCCCTTTTGTTTGGGCCTTTGTTTTCCTTTTGGAAGGAGAAGAGAAGAGGGGAGGACTTATCCCAAGCCTACACTCGATCCATTCCAGATCAGCCTATTTAGAAATAGCACGTACTACTTGCAAGTATCTTGCTATGTTGAACTAGGCCTTTCTTTGTAAGATGAAGGATTTTGAAATGCAACCACGATTTTGAAAACTCCACTCTTTCACAAGTGCGAATTCTCTCGCTCAGGGTCACACGAGTTGCCTTTTGCACCTTATTCACATGTCTCAGGGCAGCTATCCCTATAAAATTTTTGAAAACTGGAATTTAATCCAGATCCTACACATGATACTTCTTTAAGTATTGAATATTGATAGGGTCTGCTAAATTCCTACCTTCTACATCGATCAACCAATACGAATTGTTCATAGTGGTTGCTCGTACAACATAGGGTCCATCCCAGTTGGGGCGCCACTTGCCTAGGGGGTGTGGGCCACGATGGTGGATGGTTTTTAAGACCAGATCTCCCACTTCAAAGTGGCGAGGTCTCATGTGTTTGCTATAATGTCGGGCTATCTTTTGCCGGTATGCGCGAGCATGGCAAGGAGTCGCCTCTCATCTAGCAAATCTAGTTCGGCCATCCTAGCATGCTGAAGCGTCTCTAGGGGGAGGTCGAGTGCTAGGGATGTATGAAATGAATGCAGTTGGGTATGAATGGGAAGAATGGCGTTTGTGCCATAGACCAACTCGAATGGTGTGGCATTCGTGGGAGTCCGGATGGAAGTCCTATAAGCCCATAAGGCTTCATCCAGCTTCTCGTGCCACATCCTACCCTTCTCTAAGGTTTTCTTAATGATACCAATGAGAGTTTTGTTTGTAGCTTCGGCTTGGCCGTTGCCTTGAGGGTAGTAGGGTGAGGAGAAGTGGTGAGTTATGCCATACGTGTTGCACAACTTAACCATCCGCTCATTCTTGAATGGGGTACCATTATCAGACACAAGGTCTCGTGGAACCCCAAATCGAGCCAAGATATTCCTCTGGATGAAAGCCACCACATGTTGCCCCATTACATTCGTTAGGGAAATGGCTTCCACCCACTTGGAGAAATACTCCGTGGCTGCTAAAATAAAACGATGCCCATTCGAGGCCTTTGGAAATATCGGGCCTACTATCTCAAACGCCCACATGGTAAATGGCCAGGGGCTGACCACGGAATGCAATGTAGATGAAGGGATATGAATGGCGTGCCCATGCACTTGACATGGATGACACTTCCTAACATGATCGTGACAATCCTTTTTCAGGGTGGACCAAAAATAACCCCCTCTAAGTATTTTCATTGCCATCATGTTGGCATTAACATGACCTCCACATTCTCCATCGTGGAACTCGTGCATCACTATCCTAGCCTCCTCTAGGTCGATACACCTAAGCAGAATGCCGGTAAAACTCTTTTTGTATAAGACCCCACCCAAAATGGTGTATCGGGTCGAAATCTTACGAATGAATGCCTTATCTTTGGATGTGGCATCCTCGGTGAATCCCCCATTTTCTAAAAATTGTTTTATGTCATAGAACCAGGGTTTTTCAATAGACTCTGGGTTGTTTTGGCAAATATCCAAGTCGTGCATGGATGGATGGGGCGCATGCCATATTTCCAAAGATCTGGTCCCTGAAATGGGATCGACCTTCAGGGCTGAGCCCAAGGAGGAGAGGGCATCGGCGATGCCATTGTCCTCTCTTCCCACGTGTGTGAGCTTACACGACTGGAAGGATTGGACCAATCGAGTGGCCAACTCGTGATATGGAAGTAGTTTCTCATTACGTACTTGCCAAATTTTTAAAACCTGGTTTATGACAAGGAGTGAATCTCCAAAGACCTCGATGCATGATGCCCCTAGAGTTTTCGAAATCCTTAAGCCTTGTATGAGTGCTTCATACTCAGCTACGTTGTTGGAACATTCGAAATCTAAGCAGACTGCTATGGGAATCTCGCCCTTTTCAGGGGAGATTAGGATGATCCCGGCACCAGCCCCTCGTTGGTTTCGTGCCCCGTCGAAGTGCATCTTCCACACTTGGTTTTCGAAAGAATTTGCCAAAATGTGGTTTTGAAAATGGTTTTGCAATATGCCTTCATCAGGCATTTCGACAAGAGTGGGATATGCATCCTCTAAGGGGAATTCAGCCACGTAATCTGCTAGGGCTTGCCCCTTAATGGAGATCTGGTGATGGTATTTCAGATCATACTCCATTAGAAGGAGTTGCCATTTGCCCAATCTTCCCGTGAGAATGGGTTTTTCGAACAAGTGCTTGATTGGATCAAGCTTGGACACTATCCAGATCTCATGATCTAGGAAATAGTGTCTGAACTTCTGGCAGGCCCAGACTAGGGCCAAGCACGTCTTCTCCATGGCTTGATAATTTCGTTCATAAGCCAAGAGAGTTTTCGAAATATAGTAGATGGCATACTCCTTATGGGTGTCATCCTCGTATTGAGCCAACAGGGCTCCTAAAGCGTTTACATGCACGGAGATGTATAATAAAAGCGGTTTTCCCTTTTTTGGAGGATTCAAAACGGGGGGATTAACCAAGTATGCCTTCAGTCTCTCGAAGGACTTTTGGCATTCGTCATCCCATAAGAATTTCGTACCCTTCCTCAATAGTTTGTTGAAGGGTTCGCATCTAGTTGCCAGATTCGATATGAATTGGCGCACAGATTGTAATCGACCCTGGAGGCTACGGACTTGGGTGAGATTGGAGGGTGGAGCCATGTCTATGATGGCTCGACACTTAGAGGGGTTGACTTCTATTCCCCTTTGGCTCACCATAAAGCCTAGAAGCTTCCCTGATTCTACCCCGAACACACATTTTTGAGGGTTTAGCTTTACTTTGTAAAGCTTAAGCCTTTCGAAAATCTTTTGTAAACATTCGATATGAGTGCATCGGGTTTTGGATTTCGCCAAGAGATCATCTACATACACTTCTACAAGCTCGTGAATTTGATCATGGAAGATCGTGTTCATGGCTCGTTGGTATGTTGCGCCGGTATTTTTCAAACCAAAGGGCATGACTGTATAGCAGTATGTGCCCCATGGGGTTGTGAAGGCGGTCTTACCCTGATCTCGTGGACTTAGTTTGATTTGATTATAGCCTGAATAGCCATCCATGAATGAAAACATTTCATGACTTGCAGTACTATCGACTATCAAATCTATGTTTGGTAAAGGATAATTATCCTTTGGAGTGGCTTTATTCAGGTTTCTGAAATCGATGCATATTCGAATTTTCCCATTGGTTTTTCGAACCACAACGATATTTGACAACCAATCAGAATACGCAATGGGTTTTATAAATCCGGCTTTTAGCAGATCTTCTAAACCCTCTTTGACTTGCGTGTGTACATTCGGGTGTATTTTCCTCAGCTTCTGCTTTATTGGTTTTACACCTACATCTAAGGGAAGACGATGCTCGACTATGCTGGGATCTATGCCCGGCATGTCCTCATACGTCCATGCAAACACATCTAAATAGGTTTGTAGAAATGCAATGAATGCTAACTTTTCAGTTTCATGCAAGCATGCGCCTATTTTGATGGTTTTGGGATTGGAATCATCCCCTAGGTTTACCTCTACGAAATCTCCTCCTACTGATTGGGAAGGTCTTTCAAAATCGAGAATTCTATGAAATTCCGGGAGCTCAGAAGTGGGATCTTCCTCAAGGGGATCCACTTCTGGGCTTTGATCATTCTCGTGGGCTATAGACCCGAGGGAACCTGATGCGTGGTTTTCAAAATTACCTGGTTTTGTACTTAGATTTTCAAGTGGTTTCGAAATTTTTGGTCTGGCTATGCAGACGACACTTCTTTCGAAATCCTTTTCTTTTGCCAAAGTCTTACCAGGAGCAGCTATATACAAAATCTTTTTGGTATTTTCCAAATTTTCGATTTTTTTGGGTTTTTGTAAAACAAGAACTTTGGGAACTATACAAAGCACTCTTTTTTCGAGTTTTTGTTTTTCTATTGTTTTTGGTTTTTCTTGTTTTTCGATTTTTTTGATTTTAAGTTTTTCAAATGTTTTTGGTTTTTTTTTAGAAAAAGGGATCTTCCGTCATACCTACAAAGGGAAAACACTACGGGTTAGACTCGGAATAGGAGGTCTAAACCATAGGTTTCTTCTAAGACAGGCTCCGGGGCACCCTTGACCCAGGTGGTCACAGGGGGTGGCTCCGGCGGTATTCGGGGAGTATAGCCGATCCCATATCGGCTTGGGTTGGCCCTAGGAAGGATGGGCTCTAGGAGACCCTGGTTTTGCGCCCCTAGACTCTTGTAGGGCGTGTAGCCCATGTTCAATAACATGTTCCACGACTTTTTGTTTTTTGAAAAGATGGGATATAAGTCGTGGTCCTGGAACATGCTATCGTCCATATTAGGCTCGTATGGCTTTTTGTCCAGGGGTTTTGGAAATAGGGAACGCATGGGTTTTCCTAGGAGGATTAGAGTCGGGAGGGGGCCTGTTTTGGGCGGCCCCTTCACACATACAACCTTCCTAGGGTTGTTCAACACGAGCCGAGGTGGCTCAACCATAATTTGCCCAAGGTTAGCCTCATGGGCCTGGGAGCTTGATAAACAAGGGGAGTTTATGATCCCCTGAAGTTGTGGGTGACTCTCACCTAGGATCACTACGACCTGGTCCCTAAAAGGGATCTTGACACACCTGTGGAAGGTGGATGGCACAGCGCACAAACTGTGTATCCAGGGTCTTCCCAGCAACAGGTTATAATGGGGGTGGATGTCCAAGACATGGAACACCCCTGTGTGTTCGATCCCTCCCATTTCCATTTGGAGTTCGATGGATCCTAAAGGTCTAGACACATTCCATCGTATCCAGTGATAACGATGGGGCTTGGGTTTACTGAAGTCAAGGTGACTCCGATTTTGTACGCCACATGAAGTGGAAGGATGTTGAGCCCTCCTACACCATCGACTAGGCACCTATCCAGAGAGTGGTTGTTTAGAACCACCTCGATATGCAGGGCCTGGTTATGGGTTTCGTAGGGTCTATCTACATCATCTTCCGAAAAGGTGATGGGCGATTTTGCTCCTAATAAAGCCACTTGGGCAGACAAGGATTCCGGACTTATGTTCGAATCAACCTTGGCCCTTTCTAGAATTTTCTCTAAGACAAGTCTATGCCTAGGCGAGGTTTTGATAAGCTCTAGGATAGACATGTGAATAGGAATCTTTGAAAGGTGGTTTTCGAAATCATAAGGATTTAGGATGACTTTGTCCTTATCTGCTTTTGGCAGACCACTAGGGATACATGCTTTTGAGGGGCCAGGCACACTGACCACCTTTTAAGCACCTTGAAGGTGCGGGGGTTGGTAGATCCTCCCGGATCTAGTGACTTCCCCCACGACCAGCCTAGGGTTCACGCTAAACTTGGCTCTAAGGATGAGCTGAGGAGAACCTTGGATTTTCAAAACTGGTTTTACCGGGGTTTCCACTTTTGGTGGTCCCCGAATGACGACTTGGGCGGGCCTCTTGTATAGTACAAGGATGGGCGCACAAGCAGGTCGACCAGATTCTGGTTTTTGCACTAGTTCCTTGGAAATGGTGAGGGTACATACCTCCTTTCCTTTCCCACTGCCACTGGCGTGTTTGGGAAAGGGTTCCTTGAAGATAGCTTGAGGTGGCTCAGGTTCCGCAGTGACCTGGAGCCGGCCTTCCGCTATCAAGTTCTCAATTTTATTTAAAAGAGAGAAGCAGCGTTTGGTATCATGGCCTTTGAGCCGATGATACTTGCAAAATCGGTTTAAATACCCCCCTTTGGAAGTGACTCCTTCGGGGATTTCAGGGAGTTCTATCATGCCCTGGGCAAGTAGGAGGTCTAGGACCTCCGACACAGGTTGCCCCAGCGGAGTATACTCCCGTTTTTCAACCGGTTTTTGAAAATTACGTTCTCTCTTATTTTCTAATTTTTCAAAATTTTTAGAAGTGCCCGCCATGCCTGAATCCACCCGTCGTGGGCAGCCCATATGTGATGGCCTTTTCCAAACAGGTTTTTGGAACGGCACTTCCTTTCCATAAGTGGTCGTACGTCCCTTTTCGCAAGTTGGTTTCGAAAAGGGAGGCCTTTTTGATCAACTTATGGAAAGTTGAAATCTCATGGAGCGAGAGAAGGGTTTTTAACTCGCTTTTAAAATTATCCAGGATGAGCATTACTGTGCATCCTTCGGATATAGGCTCTCGCACTTGGCCTAAAAGCGACCTCCATCTTATAATGAAGGCATGCACGTCTTCATTCATGCCTTGCTTTGTATCCCTAAAGGTATTCAGGGTTAGCGTGACTTCCACGTTGTGTGCAAATCTTTGCATGAAGCAGTTCGCTAAATCTTCAAAAGTAGCGAACTGGCTTAAGTCGTAGGAAGCCAGCCATTTGGCAGCTGTGCCTTTAAGGGATAGAGGGAACCAATACACCCATTTCATTGAGTCCTTTTTCTTCTTATGGGCTCGACGCGAGAAAAGCTAAAAGTGAGACCTAGGGTCTCCCATGCCATCATACCGATGGAAGTTCGGTATTTCATCGTCACTGTCTGTTTCGTAATCCATAGGAAGGAAATCAGACAGGGCGTAGCTTCTTTTCTCTTTATTCTGCCCTTTCAGCAGCTGCTGTAGGGCTTTACGGTCCTTTTGTGTGAAGGACTCGTGGTATTGGTTGCCTTCCATTATGGAGGCCTCTTTTTGCTTGCGAGGTTTTTCAGATTTCTTTTTAGGCCTTTGTTCACCGTTCGATGAACATGAATCGCCTACTTCAGCCTCTTGGCTAAAAGCATCGATTTTGGCCTCAAACTCCCTTCTCAAGTCCTCGATTTCATCTAGTTTTATTTTGTTTTTGAAAATCCTCCTAGAGTGAGAACTTGATGCGCATGAACCTTGGCTCGACACTTCACTTGGATTGGATTTTGACATGCTTTTCAAGCTTTTTCAAAATTTCCTAAGTACAAGCAAAGAAAACAAGTTAAAATGACACCTTTTTACAAAATTCTCGCAAGACTTCTACAAGTAAACTCGATTTTTGAAAAGGCTCACGTCCCACCGGGCGTGCCAATCTCTGTAGACGCGCGAAAATCCCCGCCTCTTTGCCTCTTTCGGGGCTTGGAGTGGATCTTCTCGTGTGTCTAAGGCCTATGTATACAAATAGGGCGTGCCAGCTAGCTTACTTAAGCTAGCGAAGATATTTTGAACACTGACTTCTAAACGTGGCGACTGTGAGCAAGTAAGCTCTTGTCGTCGCAGACCTTCTTGCACCGATGCGCAAGGGTCTGTCTGTACGCTTTTGCAAAAATCGAGTTTTTTGGAGAGAAAGTCTACGAAGCGATTCGAGGTGTCTATTTCGGGTCTTTAGGATGCGATTGCATATTTTAGATCACGTGGATTTGCACGTGCCTAAGTCTTTTCTTTTATCCCTTTTCGGGCCACCTAGTTTGTGTGTTATGAACACTCCACTACATGGGCAAATTCGAGCGGGGCTTGCTTTGATGCAATATGCGTCCTACCTCGTGGTATGGCATAGATGCAATGCAAACTCACGCTACTCCAAAGGGAAAACCCGAAATGTAAAGACAATAGTGAAGGGAAATAACCGAAGGGAAATAACCGAAGGGAAATATGTATATAGCTTATGTATATGAGCCCTTACTCGGGTCTTGCAAATAAGAGCGAAGGCTCAATGTGGGTGCGTGCTTGAATTGAAAGACTTACACACACGACATAAAATTAAACCCAAATATAAACTGCAGTATGGCCTTGACTAAGGTCTTGGGAATAAGAGCGAAGGCTCAATGTGTGTGAGAGTGCTTGAATTGAAAGACTACCCACACGACATAAATGAAACCCAAATATAACTGCAATAAGGCCTTTACTAAGGTCTTGGGAGTAAGAGCGAAGGCTCAATGTGTGTGAAAGTGCTTGAATTGAAAGACTTACTCACACGACATAAAATGAAACCCAAATAGTATAGGTCGGCCCTTACTTGGGTCTTTCAACTAAGAGCGAAAGCTCAATGTGTGTGAGAGTGCTTGAATTGAAAGACTTACTCACACGACATGAAATGAAACCCAAATAGTATAGGTCGGCCCTTACTTGGGTCTTTCAACTAAGAGCGAAAGCTCAATGTGTGTGAGTGCTTGAATTGAAAGACAACGCACCCAACTTAAACAAAACCCTTCGAAAATGAAAGTATATATGTACACTTATATATTAGGGGCTGATTAGGCCCGTGTGTGTTCAAAATCGTGCACGACTAAGAGAGTGCACGTGTGTGGTTGTGCCAAGCCACGTTATTACAAGCGGGGGAGACTATGCTCCGTTATTACAACCCCGTATCAAATTGAATCTCAAGCAAGTGTACAACTAAAGACCGAGTTTAGACACTTACGAGTAGCTGGTCCGTAGAGGTCTTGCTTGGGCGTGGACTTGGCCTTGGGCTGCAAACGGGAGCTCCGCGAAGATAGGTGAACCAAGGTGCTGGCCGGCTGCAAGTGGGGCGCGGGATAGGCGCCTCGAAGGTGGCCGGTGGCAAGTAGGTGTCGCCTCAAGGTGGGGATTTAAAGGGGCTGAACGAGTGAGGTCTTAGGATCACTAGGGGAGTTGAGTACTTGGGGAAAACTGGCCCTAAGGGAGAGTTTGTGAGAAGGCCGAATGGGGCACCTAGGGGAAGGTAGTGGCCGGCGGTTTGTGCTAGGTTCGGCTAAGTTAAAATGGTGGTGGCGGGCTACTAGGGTGACTAGGGCTGGAATATGGGAAGGTGGCTAGTTAGGGGATGGGGCTAGGTGATAGTGGGAATAGTGGGTTTAAGGTAGTGCCACGGGCAAGTCTTAGGGAATCTAATAGGGTGGCCGGGTATAGTTGATGTGAGTTAGGTAGGCAGCAAACGGTTGAGGCGGCTAAGGTTTGGCCGAGTGGGAGTGGTGGCGGTGAGGGGCTGTTGGGTGAGTAAGGTGATGGTGTGGTGGGTGGCTGGGAGTGGAGAGGGAGTAGAGAAGGGGGCTAGGTAAGGTGCAGGGTACTTACCGAATGGGGAGAGGCGGTGGAAGGCAATGAGAAGCAGGCGGGCCGGTAGGCTCTTGGCTGGTTCGGTTGGGTGAAGATGGTGGCGTCCGGCTGGGTGAGATGGTGGTGGATGGAAGAGGGAAGGTGGCGGTGCAGGTGGAGCTGATGGAGCAGGTGGAGCAGGCGAAGGTGATGGAGAGTGGTCCCGGCTGGGTGAGATATGGGAGAAGGAGAGGGCCCGGCTGGGTGAGATGGTGGTTCCCACTTGGAAAACCCGCCCCCCAAGGGGGGGGGTTTAAATAGGGGATGGGTAGGTCGGTTAGGGCTGGGCTGAGGGTAGTGGTTAGGTGGTTTAGGTAGGGTGGTATGTAGATAAGGTGGGCTGGAAAGGGTTGGGCCAGATATTTTAAAACTAGGGGTTTGGGTAGATTGTGGGCTAAGGGTGGTTTAGGGGTTTAGGGCTAGGTTAGGTGGTTGGGTTTTAGGGTGAGGTTTAGTGAGCTAGGTTAGGTGATTAGGCTAGGTTTAGGCTAGGATTAGGGAAATTAATCTAGGTTTAGGGAAGGATTAGGGAAGTGGGTTAGGTGATTAGGTTGGGATTAGGACGGGATTAGGGAAGTGGGCTAGGTGATTAGGTTCAGATTAGGGGTGGATTAGGGATTTAAGCTAGGTTTAGGCATTTTGGGTTAGGTTTAGGTGAAGGAGCTCCCTTAGCATGGCCCATAGACCTTGATCACCCCATGTTGGTGCAGCCCTAGGTTAGGTTTTAGCTAATTACAAGCTTAAACCCACACGATTAGGCTAACCCACATGATTAAACCCAAACTTGACACACAAGTCAAGCTTAATACAACACTCGTGATATTTTTCATCCCCACTCTCTCTCATGCCCAATATCCCACGTGAATTTCAAGTGGGCCCCACCTCCATTGATGAGAAGGTGATGTGGGCCATGGATATGGATATTGGATTGGATCTCTGGATCCAAATCCAAATCCAAGTCCACATATGGGTTTGGATTGGGATCTGGATATATTTGGTCCAGATCCAATCCAAACTGAACTCTGACTCCTTCAAGCTGGGTTCGAAACGGACGATTCGTGCGGGGCCTGACAGCATCAGTACTCCGTCTGCGTTGGGTCTTCGCCAACATAGTCGTCCGCCTCCGTTTCTGCCTTCCGGAGATGACTTCAAATGCTTTTTTGATAAGAACAGGGTCTTGGACGTTCGAGATCCTGGGGTGTGAATCAGATACAAGAGTTGCTGCGCCGGGCTTGACGTGTGCTCCGGTTCCGGACTCTTCTTAGCTCTCCTGGTCCTGTCTTGATCAGGCCAAGCCACTTTGGGGTTTCAAAACATGTTTTAAAAGGGTTTTCAAAAGCCATGTCGTATGTTTTTGAAGGATATAGTTTAAAGCATATATACAGGGTTGTCTGGAAGGCTCCTGGGTTTCCAAACTCAAAATGGCCCTTTGGGGCTGCTTTTACGAAACCAGGTTTGTTTTAAGGAATTCGTGGGATTTCGGGGTGTTTACAAGCTTTAGCTCTTAACTCGTACACCAAGCACCCACATGCACGTTTGAGCCTTCGCTCTTACTCCCAAGACTCTAGTAAGAGCTGCATGAGTTGTCTTCAATTTACACACTCCACACACGCATGCATTGAGCCTTCGCTCTTATCATATATATGTATTTACATTCAGCTGGGTCATTACATTAAGTCGTGTGAGTTTGTCATTTCAATTACATGCTCGCACCCAAAGACACCCGAGCCTTTGCTCAAGCACCTCACGCACCATTTTGGCCTCGGTAGCCACTAAGATATAGCCATATCTCTATATTCTCAGCTGCGTGAGTTTTCCCGTTTCAGTTGTGTTTGTCTTTTAATTCCAGGTATTTAAGGTTTAGCTGCGTGTGTTGTCTTTACATATATACATAACACACACGCACACGTTGGCAACCGTCGGGCCCATATATATATATATATATATATATATATATATATATATATATATATATATATATATATATATATATATATATATATAGTTGTATCTCCCTTTCAGCTGGGTTTTACATTTCAGCTGCGTGTGTTGCATTTCAATTTATACACAACACATACGCGCACGTTGGCAACCTTCAGGCCCATATATATATATATATATATATATATATATATATATATATATATATATATATATATAGTATTTCCCTTCCGCACTTTACATTCAAGTCGAGCGGGGTTTTACATTTAAGTCGTGTGAGTTGTCTTCCAATTTATACACAATACACACGCCCACAATTGAGCCTTTCCGCTCGTAAGATATAGCTATATTTCCCATTTGCAATTTCCCTTCCGCAATTCCCCTTCGGCTATGTCTTTCAATTTCGGGTTTTAAGGTTCAGTTGTGTGAGTTTGCATTGCATATCCGCCATACCACGAGATAGGGCGCATACTTGCATCAAAGCAACCTTGAACCACCCATGCAAAATCGCCAAGACTTAGGCACTTGATGCACACATCTTATGCCTAAGTGGCTAAAAACAAAAGACATAGGAATGTGCAAACCCTACGTAAATAAAATCTGCAACTAGACAACCAAATCGATTGAACACTTTCATACTTTTCAAAGAAGGTCATACTTATTCAAAATCGAGTTTTCTAAGCGTATAAACCGACCCTTAAGCATCGGTTCAAGAAGCTTTGTGACGAAAAGAACCAACTTGTCCACAGTCGCCCCTTGAGTCAAATATTTCAAAACTTACTTTGCTAGTTTGAGTAAGCTAGCTGGCACGCCCTTTTAAAGTGACTTAGACATACGAAAAGGTTCACTCTAGGCCTAAGAACCCAGAGTGGAAATTTCTGTGTGTCTACAGAATTTGGCACGCCTGGTGGGACATGGGTCTTAAGAAAAGTTGTTTCAAATAAATAGACCTCTTGAAAAAAAATTGAAGAAAAAGTGTTTTAACTCTTTTGTGTTGCATTTTCATAGTTGGGTTTTAAAAGCATCAGAGCCATGTCAAGTCCAGGCTCCCAAGAAGTGTCTAGCCGTGCCTCATGCACATCAAGTTCTCATTCTAGGAAATTTTTGAAAACTCGAGATCAAAAAGATGAAATCGAGGAGACCTCTTGTAAACACCTCGAAATCCCACGAATTTCTTAAACAAACCAGGTTTTGTACAAGCAGCCCCAAAGGGCCATTTTGAGTTTGGAAACCCAGGAGCCTTCCAGACAATCCTATATATATGTTTTAAACTTCATATTTCAAAAATATATAATATGGATTTTGAAAACCTTTTAAAACACGTTTTGAAACCCCGAAGCAGCTTGGCCTAATCCAGACAGGACCAGGAAAGCTAAGAAGAGCCCGGAACCGGAGCACATGTCAAGCCCGGCACAGCAACTCTCGTATCAAATCTATACCCCCAGGATCTCGAACGTCCAAGACCCTGTTATTGTCAAAATGTCATTTGAAGTCATCTCCGGAAGGTAGAAACGGAGGCGGACGATCATGTTGGCGAAGACCCAACGCAGACGGAGTGTTGATGCTGTCAGACCCCGCACAAATCGTTCGTTTCGAACACAGCTCGAAGGAGTCAGAGTTCAGTTTGGATCGGATCTGGACCATATATATCCAGATCCCAATCCAAACCCATATGTGGACTTGGATTTGGATTTGGATCCAGAGATCCAATCCAATATCCATATCCATGGCCCACATCACCTTCTCATAAATGGAGGTGGGGCCCACTTGAATTTCATGTGGGATCATGGGCATGAGAGAGAGTGGGGGGTGGATAAGATCAAGAGTGTTGTAATTAAGCTTGACTTGTGTGTCAAGTTTGGGTTAATCATGTGGGTTAGCCTAATTGAGTGGGTTTAAGCTTGTAATTAGACAAAACCTAACCTAGGGCTGCACCAACATGAGGTGGTTAAGGTCTATGGGCCATGCAAAGGGAGCTCCTTCACCTAAACCTAACCCAAAATACCTAATCCTAGCCTTCCACCCTAATCCGCCCCTAATCTGAGCCTAATCACCTAACCCACTTCCCTAATCCTTCCCTAAACCTAGGTTAATTTTCCTAAACCTAGCCTAATCCTAGCCTAATCACCTAACCTAGCTCACTAAACCTCACCCTAGAACCCAACCACCTAACCAAACCCTAAACCCCTAAACCACCCCTAGCCCACAATCTACCCAAACCACTAGTATTTAAAATATATGGCCCTACCCTTTCCAGCCCACCTTATCTTCATACCACCCTACCTAAACCACCTAACCACTACCCCAAACCCAGCCCTAACCGACCTACCCATCCCTATATAAACCCCCCCCCCTTGGGGGCGGGTTTTCCTATCTAGAAGCCTTCCCCAAGCCCAGCCGGGTCCTCTCCTTCCTCCACTTCCCCAAGCTCCACCTGCTCCACATCCCACCACCACCAGCACCACCACCGCCACCACCATTCCAGCCGAAGCCCCCTCCATCGTCATCCTCTTCACCCGACCGAACCAGCCAAGCCCCCACATCCGGCTGCTCCTCAACCACCCGCTGCCTCTTCATCCGGTTAGTACCCCACACTCTACCTAGCTCCTTCTCCACTCCCTCTCCACTCCCAGCCACCCACCATACCACCACCTTACCCTAATATCAGCCACTTGCCGCCACCACTCCCACTCGGCCAAGTCTTAGTCACCTTAACTACCCGCCACTACCTAACTACCCTAGCTACACCCGGCCACCCTATTAGACTTCCTAAGACTAGCCCATAGCACTCCCTTACACCCACTACCCCCACTACCACCTAGCCCCATCACCTAGCTAGCTTCCTTCCCATATTCCACCCATAGCTATCCTAGCAGCCTGCCACCACCATATTTCCCTAGTCGAACACTTCAACCGACTATCCCTTCCATTCGGCCAGCACCTCTTTTCCCCTAGGTGTCCCATTCGATCTTCCCTTAGGCTCCCCTTAGGGCCATACTCCCTAACACTATATACTCTCCTAGTGACCCTATATACTCACCTTGCCCAGCCCCTTTAATCCCCCACATCAAGGCGACACCCTTGCTTGCAGCCGGCCACCTTCAAGGCGCTTCTCCCGCGCCCCATTTGCAGCCCGGCCAGCACCTCTTGTCGTTCACCCTCGCGGAGCTCCCTTTAGAAGCCCAAGGCGAAGGCTAAGCCCATGCTCAAGCAAGGCCTCTACGGACCAGCTACTAGTAAGTGCCTAAGTCGGTCTGTAGTTGTATACTTGCTTGAGATTCAATTCGATTCGGGGTTGTTGTAATAACGGAGCATAGTCTCCCCCCGCTTGTAATAACGTGGCTTGGCACACCCACACACGTGCACTCTCTTATTTGTGCACGATTTTGAACACACAAGGGCCTAATCAGCCCCTAATACATAAGTATATACATATACTTTCATTTTTGAAGGGTTTTGCTTAAGTTGGGTGCGTTGTCTTTCAATTCAAGCACTCACACACATTGAGCTTTTGCTCTTATTTGAAAGACCCAAGTAAGGGCCGACCTATACTATTTGGGTTTCATTTCATGTCGTGTGAGTAAGTCTTTCAATTCAAGCACTCTCACACACATTGAGCTTTCGCTCTTATTTGAAAGACCCAAGTAAGGGCCGACCTATACTATTTGGGTTTCATTTCATGTCGTGTGGGTAAGTCTTTCAATTCAAGCACTCTCACACACATTGAGCCTTCGCTCTTACTCCCAAGACCTTAGTAAAGGCCTTATTGCAGTTATATTTGGGTTTCATTTATGTCGTGTGCATAGTACTTCAATTCAAGCACTCACACACATTGAGCTTTCGCTCTTACTCCCAAGACCTTAGTCAAGGCCATACTGCAATTTATATTTGGGTTTAATTTCATGTTGTGTGTGTAAGTCTTTCAATTCAAGCACGCACCCACATTGAGCCTTCGCTCTTATTTGCAAGACCCGAGTAAGGGCTTGTAGACGCGCGTAAATCCCCGCCTCTCACCTTTTCAGGGCTCGGAGCGGATCCTCTCGTGTGTCTAAGGCCTTATTTATGCAAACAGGGCGTGCCAGCTAGCTTACCTAAGCTAGCGAAGATATATTTAACACTGACTTCTAATCGTGGCGACTGTGAGCAAGTGAGCTCTTTTCGTCGCATACCTTCTTGCATCGATGCGCAAGGGTCAGTCTGTACGCTTTCCAAAAATCGAGTTTTTGGAGAGAAAGTCTACGAAGCGGTTCGAGGTGTCTAATTCGGGTCTTTTAGATGCGATTGCATGTTTTAGATCACGTGGATTTGCACGTGCCTAAGTCTTTTCTTTTATCCCTTTTCGGGTCACCTAGTTTGTGTGCTATGAACACTCCACTACATGGGCGAATTCGAGCGGGGCTTGCTTTGATGCAATATGCGTCCAACCTCATGGTATGGCGTAGATGCAATGCAAACTCACGCTACTCCAAAGGGAAAACCCGAATGTAAAGACAATACTGAAGGGAAATAACCGAAGGGAAATAACCGAAGGGAAATGACTTGTAAAGTAAGTGCCAAAGGGAGATATGTATATAGAGTATGTATATGAGCCCTTACTCGGGTCTTGCAAATAAGAGCGAAGGCTCAATGTGGGTGCGTGCTTGAATTGAAAGACTTACACACACGACATGAAATTAAACCCAAATATAAATTGCAATATGGCCTTGACTAAGGTCTTGGGAGTAAGAGCGAAAGCTCAATGTGTGTGAGTGCTTGAATTGAAGTACTACGCACACGACATAAATGAAACCCAAATATAACTGCAATAAGGCCTTTACTAAGGTCTTCGGAGTAAGAGCGAAGGCTCAATGTGTGTGAGAGTGCTTGAATTGAAAGACTTACCCACACGACATGAAATGAAACCCAAATAGTATAGGTCGGCCCTTACTTGGGTCTTTCAAATAAGAGCGAAAGCTCAATGTGTGTGAGTGTTTGAATTGAAAGACAACACACCCAACTTAAGCAAAACCCTACAAAATGAAAGTATATGTATATACTTATGTATTAGGGGCTGATTAGGCCCGTGTGTGTTCAAAATCGTGCACACTAAGAGAGTGCACGTGTGTGGGTGTGCCAAGCCACGTTATTACAAGCGGGGGGAGACTATGCTCCGTTATTACAACCCCGAATCGAATTGAATCTCAAGCAAGTATACAACTAAAGACCGAGTCAGGCACTTACGGGTAGCTGGTCCGTAGAGGCCTTGCTTGAGCGTGGGCTTGGCCTTCGCCTTGGGCTGCAAACGGGAGCTCTGCGAGGTTGAGCGACAAAGGGGTGTTGGCCGGCTGCAAATGGGGCGCGGGATAGGCGCCTTGAAGGTGGCCGGCTGCAAGCAAGGGTGTCGCCTTGGTGTGGGGTATTAAAGGGGCTGGACAAGGTGAGTATGTAGGGTCACTAGGAGAGGATATAATGTTAGGGAGTATGGCCTTAAGGGGAGCCTAAGGGAAGATCGAATGGGACACCTAGGGGAAAAGGGATGGCTGGCCGAATGGAAGGGATAGTCGGGTGGAGTGGCCGACTAGGGGAATGTGGTGGTGGCGGGCTGCTGGGATGACTAAGGCTGGAGTATGGGAATGAAGCTAGTTAGGTGATGGGGCTAGGTGGTAGTGGGGGTAGTGGGTGTAAGGGAGTGCTAGGGGCAGGTCTTAGGAAGTCGAATAGGGTGGCCGGGTGTAGCTAGGGTAGTTAGGTAGTGGCGGGTAACTAGGGCGGCTAAGGCTTGGCCGAGTGGGAGTGGTGGCGGTGAGTGGCTGATGTGTAGGTAAGGTGGTGGTATGGTGGGTGGCTGGGAGTGGAGAGGGAGTGGAGAAGGAGCTAGGTAGAGTGTGGGGTACTTACCGAGTGAAGAGAAGGTGGCGCTCGGCTGGAAGGGAGTAGCGCAGGTAGTGATGCTCGGCCGGGAGGTGGTGGAGATGGCGGTGCAAGTGGTGGTGGGATGGAAAGTAGGTGGTGTTGCAGGTGGAGCAGGTGGAGCAGGTGGAGGAGCTGGGGCAGTGGAGGAGTCGGCTGGACTTGGGGGAAGGAGAGGACGGAGAGGACCCGGCTGGCTTGGAGAGGGCTTCTAGATAGGAAAAACCCGCCCCAGGAGGGGGGGGATTTATATAGGGATGGGTAGGTCGGTTAGGGCTGGGTTTGGGGTAGTGGTTAGGTGGTTTAGGTAGGGTGGTATGAAGAAAAGGTGGGCTGTAAAGGGTAGGGCCAAATATTTTAAATACTAGTGGTTTGGGTAGATTGTGGGCTAGGGGTGGTTTAGGGGTTTAGGGTTTGGTTAGGTGGTTGGGTTCTAGGGTGAGGTTTAGTGAACTAGGTTAGGTGATTAGGCTAGGATTAGGCTAGGTTTAGGGAAATTAACCTAGGTTTAGGGAAAGATTAGGGAAGTGGGTTAGGTGATTAGGTTGGGATTAGGTCGGGATTAGGGAAGTGGGTTAGGTGATTAGGCTCAGATTAGGGGTGGATTAAGGTGGAAGGCTAGGATTAGGTGTTTTGGGTTAGGTTTAGGTGAAGGAGCTCCCTTTGCATGGCCCATAGACCTTAACCACCTCATGTTGGTGCAGCCCTAGGTTAGGTTTTGGCTAATTACAAGCTTAAACCCACTCAATTAGGCTAACCCACATGATTAACCCCAAACTTGACACACAAGTCAAGCTTAATTACAACACACTTGATCTTATCCATCCCCCACTCTCTCTCATGCCCATAATCCCACGTGAAATTCAAGTGGGCCCCACCTCAATTTATGAGAAGGTGATGTGGGCCATGGATATGGATATTGGATTGGATCTCTAGATCCAAATCCAAATCCAAGTCCATACATGGGTTTGGATTGGGATCTGGATATATATGGTCCAGATCCAATCCAAACTGAACTCTGACTCCTTCGAGCTGGGTTCGAAACGAACGGTTTGTGCGGGGCCTGACAGCATCAGTGCTCCGTTTGTGTTGGGTCTTCGCCAACATGATCGTCCGCTTCCGTTTCTGCCTTCTAGAGATGACTTCAAATGGCATTTTGATGATAACAGGGTCTTGCACGTTCGAGATCCTGGGAGTATGGATTTGATACAAGAGTTGCTATGCCGGGCTCGACATGTGCTCCGGTTCCGAGCTCTCTTTGACTTCACTGGTCCTGTCTTGATTAGGCCAAGCTGCTTCGGGATTTCAAAACGTGTTTTAAAAGGTTTTCAAAAGCCATATTATATATTTTTGAAATATGAAGTTTAAAACATATATACATGGTTGTCTGGAAGGCTCCTGGGTTTCCAGACTCAAAAATGGCCCTTTGGGGCTGCTTGTACAAAACCAGGTTTGTTTAAGAAATTTGTGGGATTTCGAGGTGTTTACAGGGCTCATATACATACTCTATATACATATCTCCCTTCGAGACTTACTTTACAAGTTATTTCCCTTCGGTTATTTCCCTTGGGTATTGTCTTTACATTCGGGTTTTCCCTTTGGAGTAGCGTGAGTTTGCATTGCATCTACGCCATACCACAAGGTAGGATGCATATTGCATCAAAACAAGCCCCGCTCGAATTCGCCCATGTAGTGGAGTGTTCATAACACACAAACTAGGTGGCCCGAAAAGGGATAAAAGAAAAGACTTAGGAACGTGCAAATCCACGTGATCTAAAACATGCAATCGCATCTAAAAGACCCGAATTAGACACCTCGAACCACTTCATAGACTTTCTCTCCCAAAAACGCGATTTTTGCAAAGCGTACAGACTGACCCTTGCGCATCGGTGCAAGAAGGTCTGCGACGACAAGAGCTCACTTGCTCATAATCGCCATGTTTAGAAGTCAGTGTTAAATATATCTTCGCTAGCTTAGGTAAGCTAGCTGGCACACCCTGTTTGCATAAATAAGGCCTTAGACGCACGAGAGGATCCGCTCCGAGCCCTAAAAAGGTGAGATGCGGGGATTTTTTTCGCGCGTCTACAGAGATTGGCACGCCCGGTGGGACGTGAGCCTTTCAAAAATCGAGTTTTTAAGTAGAAGTCTTGCGAAAATTTTTAAAAGGTGTCATTTTTAACTTGTTTTTCTTCGCTTGTACTTAGGACATTTTGAAAAAGCTTGAAAAGCATGTCAAAATCCAATCCAAGTGAATTGTCGAGCCAAGGCTCATGCGCATCAAGTTCTCACTCTAGGAGGATTTTCAAAAACAAAATAAAACTAGATGAAATCGAGGACTTGAGAAGGGAGTTTGAGGCCAAAATCGATGCTCTCAACCAAGAGGCTGAAGTAGGCGATTCATGTTCATCAAACGGTGAACAAAGGCCTAAAAAGAAATCTGAAAAACCTCACAAGCACAAAGAGGCCTCCGTAATGGAAGGCAACCAATACCACGAGTCCTTCACACAAAAGGACCGTAAAGCCCTACAGCAGTTGCTGAAAGGGCAAAATAAAGAGAAAAGAAGCTACGCCCTGTCTGATTTCCTTCCTATGGATTACGAAACAGACAGTGACGATGAAATACCGAACTTCCATCGGTATGATAGCATGGGAGACCCTAGGTCTCACTTGCAGCTTTTCTCGCGTCGAGCCCATAAAAAGAAAAAGGACTCGATGAAATGGGTGTATTGGTTCCCTTTATCCCTTAAAGGCACAACTGCCAAAATGGCTGGCTTCCTACGACTTAAGCCAGTTCGCTACTTTTGAAGAGTTAGCGAACTGCTTCATGCAAAGATTTGCACACAACGTAGAAGTCACGCCGACTCTGAATACCTTAAGGGATACAAAGCAAGGCATGAACGAAGACGTACATGCCTTCATTATAAGATGGAGGTCGCTTTTGGGCCAAGTGCGAGAGCCCATATCCGAAGGATGCGCAGTAATGCTCATCCTGGATAACTTTAAAAGCGAGTTAAAAACCCTTCTCTCGCTCCATGAGATTTCAACTTTCCATAAGTTGATCAAAAAGGCTTCCCTTTTCGAAACCAACTTGTGAAAAGGGACATACGATCACTTGTGGAAAGGAAGTGCCATTCCAAAAACCCGCTTGGAAAAACCCATCGCATATGGGCTGCCCACGACGGACAAAGGGGCAAAACCCCATAAAATCGCCAATGTCCGGGTGGATCCAGGCGTGGCGGGCGCTTCCAAAAATTTTGAAAAGTTAGAAAATAAGAGGGAGCGAAATCTTTAAAAACCGGTTGAAAAACGGAAGTATACTCCACTGGGGCAGCCTGTGTCGAAGGTCCTAGACCTCCTACTTGCCCAGGGCATGATAGAACTCCCTGAACTCCCCGAAGGAGTCACTTCCAAAGGGGGGTATTTAAACCGATTTTGTAAGTATCATCGGCTCAAAGGCCATGATACCAAACACTGCTTCTCCCTCTTAAATAAAATTGAGAACTTGATAGCAGAAGGCCGGCTCCAGGTCATTGCGGAACCTGAGCCACCTCAAGCTATCTTCAAGGAACCCTTTCCCAAGCACGCCAGTGGCAGTGGGAAAGGAAAGGAGGTATGTACCCTCACCATTTCCAAGGAACTAGCGCAAAAACCAGAACCTGATCGACCTACTTGTGTGCCCATTCTTTTACTATACAAGAAGCCCGCCCAAGTCGTCATTCGGGGACCACCAAAAGTGGAAACCCCGGTAAAACCAGTTTTTAAAATCCAAGGTTCTCCTCAGCTCATTCTTAGAGCCAAAATTAGCGAGAACCCTAGGCTGGTCGTGGGGGAAGTCACTAGATCCGAGAGGATCTATCAACCCCCGCACCTTCAAGGTGCTCAAAAGGTGGTCAGTGTGCCTGGCCCCTCAAAAGCATGTATCCCTAGTGTTCTGCCAAAAGCAGATAAGGACAAAGTCATCCTAAATCCGGAATCCTATTCACATGTCTATCTTAGAGCTTATAAAAACCTCGCCTAGGCATAGACTTGTATTAGAGAAAATTCTAGAAAGGGCCAAGGTTGATTCGAACATAAGTCCGGAATCCTTGTCTGCCCAAGTGGCTTTATTAGGAGCAAAATCGCCCATCACTTTCTCGGAAGATGATGTAGATAGACCCTACGAAACCCATAAACAGGCCCTGCATATCGAGGTGGTTCTAAACAACCACTCTCTGGACAGGTGCCTAGTCGATGGTGGAGGAGGGCTCAACATCCTTCCACTTCATGTGGCGTACAAAATCGGAGTCACCTTGACTTCAGTGAACCCAAGCCCCATCATTATCACTAGATACGATGGGAATGCGTCTAGACCTTTAGGATCCATCGAACTCCCAATGGAAACAGGAGGGATCGAGCACATGGGGGTGTTCCATGTCTTGGACATCCACCCCCATTATAACCTGTTGCTGGGAAGGCCCTGGATACACAGTTTTTGCGCTGTGCCATCCACCTTCCACAGGTGTGTCAAGATCCCTTTTACGGACTAGGTCGTAGTGATCTTAGGTGAGAGTCACCCACAGCTTCAGGGGATCATAAACTCCCCTTGTTTATCAAGCTCCCAGGCCCATGAGGCTAACCTGGGGCAAATTATGGTTGAGCCACCTCGGCTCGTGTTGAACAACCCTAAGAAGGTTGTATGTGTGAAGAGGCCGCCCAAAGCAGGCCCCCTCCCGACTTTAATCCTTCTAGGAAAACCCAAGCATTCCCTATTTCCAAAACCCCTGGACAAGAGGCCATATGAGCATAATATGGACGATAGCATGTTCCAGGACCACGACTTGTATCCAACTTTTTCGAAAAACAAAAAGTCATGGAACATGTTGTTGAACATGGGCTACACACCCTACAAGAGTCTAGGGGCACAGAACCAGGGTCTCCTAGAGCTCATCCTTCCTAGGGCCAATCGAAGCCGATATGGGATCGGCTATACTCCCCGAATACTGCCGGAGCCACCCCCTGTGACCACCTGGGTCAAGGGAGCCCCGGAGCCTGCCTTAGAAGAGACCTACTATTTAGACCTCCTATTCTGAGTCTAACCCGTAGTGTTTTCCATTTGTAGGTATGACGGAAGATCCCTTTTCTAAAAATACAAAAACATTTAAAAAGCTTAAAATCAAAAAAATCGAAAAACAAGAAAAACCAAAAAGAACGGAAAAACAAAAACTCGAGAAAAGAGTGCTTTGTATAATTCCCAAGGTTCTTGTTTTATAAAAACCCAAAAAAATCGAAAATTTGGAAAACGCCAAAAAGATTTTGTACATAGCTGCTCCTGGTAGGACTTTGGCAAAAGAAAAGGATTTCAAAAGAAACGTCGTCTGCATAGCCAGACCAAAAATTTCGAAATCACTTGAAAATCCAAGTACAAAACCAGGTCATTTTGAAAACCACGCATCAAATTCCCTCAGGTCTATAGCCCACGAGAATGTTCAAAGCCCAGAAGTGGATCCCCTTGAGGAAGATCCCACTTCTGAGCTCCCAGAATTTCATAGAATTCTCGATTTTGAAAAACCTTCCCAATCAGTAGGAGGAGATTTCATAGAGGTGAACCTAGGGGATCATTCCAATCCCAAAACCATCAAAATAGGCGCATGCTTGCATGAAACTGAAAAGTTAGCATTCATTGCATTTCTACAAACCTATTTAGATGTGTTTGTATGGACGTATGAAGACATGCCGGGCATAGATCCCAGCACTGTCGAACATCGTCTTTCCTTAGATGCAGGTGTAAAACCCATAAAGCAGAAGCTTAGGAAAATACACCCGAATGTACACACGCAAGTCAAAGAGGGTTTAGAAGATCTGCTAAAAGCCGGATTTATAAAACCCATTGCGTATTCTGATTGGTTGTCAAATATCGTTGTGGTTCGAAAAATCAATGGGAAAATTCAAATATGCATCAATTTCAGAAACCTGAATAAAGCCACTCCAAAGGATAATTATCCTTTACCAAACATAGATTTGATAGTCGATAGTACTGCAAATCATGAAATGTTCTCATTCATGGATGGCTATTCAGGCCATAATCAAATCAAACTAAGCCCACGAGATCAGGATAAGACCGCCTTCACAACCCCAAGGGGCACGCACTGCTTTACAGTCCAATCAAGCACTTGTTCGAAAAACCCATTCTCACGGGTAGATTGGGCAAATGGCAACTCCTTCTAATGGAGTATGATCTGAAATACCAACACCAGACCTCCAATAAGGGGCAAGCCCTAGCAGATTACGTGGCTGAATTCCCCTTAGAGGACGCATATCCCACTCTTGTTGAAATGCCTGATGAAGGCATATTGCAAAACCATTTTCAAAACCATATTTTGACAAACTCTTTCGAAAACCAAGTGTGGAAGATGCACTTTGATGGGGCACGAAACCAACGTGGGGCTGGTGCTGAGGTCATCCTAATCTCCCCTAAAAAGGGCGAGATTCCCATAGCAGTCCGCTTAGATTTCGAATGTTCCAACAACGTAGCTGAGTATGAAGCACTCATACAAGGCCTAAGGATTTCGAAAACTCTAGGGGCATCATGCATCGAGGTCTTTGGAGATTCGTTCCTTGTCATAAACCAGGTTTTGAAAATTTGGCAAGTACGTAATGAGAAACTACTTCCATATCATGAGTTGGCCACTCGCCGATGCCCTCTCCTCCTTGGGTTCAGCCTTGAAGGTCGATCCCATTTCCGGGACCAGATCTTTGGAAATATGGCATGCGCCCCACCCATCCATACACGACTTGGATATTTGCCAAAACAACCCAGAGTCTATTGAAAAACCCTGGTTTTATGACATAAAACAATTTTTAGAAAATGGGGGATTCACCGCGGATGCCACATCCAAAGATAAGGCCTTCATTCGTAAGATTTCGACCCGATACACCATTCTGGGTGGGGTTCTATACAAAAAGAGCTTTACTGGCATTCTGCTTAGGTGTATCGACCTAGAGGAGGCTAGGATAGTGATGCACGAGTTCCATGATAGAGAATGTGGAGGTCATGTTAATACCAACATGATGGCGATGAAAATACTTAGAGGGGGCTATTTTTGGTCCACCCTGAAAAAGGATTGTCACGATCATGTTAGGAAGTGTCATCCGTGTCAAGTGTATGGGCACGCCATTCATATCGCTTCATCTGCATTGCATTCCGTGGTCAGCCCCTGGCCATTTACCATGTGGGCGTTTGACATCGTAGGCCCAATATTTCCAAAGGCCTCGAATGGGCATCGATTTATTTTAGCAGCCACGGAGTATTTCTCCAAGTGGGTGGAAGCCATTTCCCTAACCAATGTAATGGGGCAACATGTGGTGGCTTTCATCCGGAGGAATATCTTGGCTCGATTTGGGGTTCCACGAGACCATGTGTCTGATAATGGCACCCCATTCAAGAACGAGCGGATGGTTAAGTTGTGCAACACGTATGGCATAACTCACCACTTCTCCTCGCCCTACTACCCTCAAGGCAACGGCCAAGCCGAAGCCACAAACAAGACTCTCATTAGTATTATTGAGAAAACCTTAGAAAAGGGTAGGACGTGGCACGAGAAGCTGGATGAAGCCTTAAGGGCTTATAGGACTTCCATCCGGACTCCCACGAATGCCACACCATTCGAATTGGTCTATGGCACAAACGCCATTCTTCCCATTCATACTCAACTGCATTCATTCCATACATCCATAGCACTCGACCTCCCCCTAGAGACGCTTCAGCATGCTAGGATGGCCGAACTAAATTTGCTAGATGAGAGGCGACTCCTTGCTATGGATCATACTCGTGCATACCGGCAAAGGATAGCCCGACATTATAGCAAACACATGAGACCTCGCCACTTTGAAGTGGGAGATCTGGTCTTAAAAAACATCCACCTTCGTGGCCCACACCCCCTAGGCAAGTGGCGCCCCAACTGGGATGGACCCTATGTTGTACGAGCAACCACTACGAACAATTCGTATTGGTTGGTCGATGTAGAAGGTAGGAATTTAGCAGATCCTATCAATGTTCAATACTTAAAGAAGTATCATGTGTAGGATCTGGATTTAAATTCCATTTTTCGAAAATTTTTAGGGATAGCTGCCCTGAGACATGTGAATAAGGTGCAAAGGCAAAGTCGTGTGACCCTGAGTGAGAGAATTCGCACTTGTGAAAGAGCGAAGTTTTCAAAATCGTGGTTACATTTCAAAATCCTTCTTACAAAGAAAGGCCTAGTTCAAAATAGCAAGATACTTGCAAGTGGTACGTGTTATTTCCAAATAGGCTGATCTGGAATGGATCGAGTGTAGGCTTGGGATAAGTCCTCCCCTCTTCTCTTCTCCTTCCAAAAGGAAAACAAAGGCCCAAAACAAAAGGGAATTTCCCATTCAAAGTCTCTTTCCAAAAGAAAGAAACCAGAATTCAAAAGAAAATCGATTCTCTTATAAAAAAGAGGGATTAAAGAAAAAATACTCCCAAAGGGAGACCCTCGATAAAAAAAAGGAAAAAGAGGTCAAAAAGCTCAAAAAGAGCAGTTTTTCGCCTTCTATGCCTCAAACCACGGGATGCTTCAAAAGGGACCGTGGTATCTCTTTCCCATCCCTGGCTTATAACAAGCTAAAACATGGTTCATTTCGAGGAATCCTAAAGTAAAAATAGGATTTACTTACTTGAATTTCATCTTGTTTGAGAATTCGACGTTTCGAGTATGGCGTAGGAATTTGAAATATGCCTTGTTTTCTTATAAAACCTCCACTAGATAAGCGAGTGTTAAGACTCAAACAAGGGCAAACACGAAGAGCTCGAGATCCTTAGGATCGAGGCTCAAGACAGTTGTCCCTTTTTGTAAATAGCTTTTGTAAATAAGTTTTGAAAACCGAACATCGAACAGCATAGGATTTGCTCACTTGGAGCAGTAGGCCTTGTAAGTCTCTAGAGTTCGACCACGTCTGGTCCTTGGGAGGTCGCCACTTTTGGCACCACACCCATGTCATTTGCATCCCACGCATGGTACTTGCATAAACATGATCCCATTTTAGGACCAGATTCCATAGCACCCTTTGGCGTGATATCTCCTCCTACCAGAGTTTGTAAATTGAGATTTTGCTAAAAATGGGGACGATCCCATGTTCTTCGTGGATAGATCTAGGGAGACAATGAAAGGGGTGTTTGTCATCTTTGCCCTTATCCAAATCGATTTGGACAAGGCCAAAGAGGGGCATCTGTAAACACCCCGAAATCGCATGAATTTCTTAAACAAACCTGGATTTGTACAAGCAGCCCCAAAGGGCCATTTTGAGTCTGGAAACCCAGGAGCCTTCCAGACAACCCTGTATATATGTTTTAAACTTCATATTTCAAAAATATATAATATGGCTTTTGAAAACCTTTTAAAACACGTTTTGAAACCCTGAAGCAGCTTGGCCTAATCCAGACAGGACCAGGATAGCTAAGAAGAGCACGAAACCGAAGCACATGTCAAGCCTGGCACAACAACTCTCGTATCAAATCCATACCCCCAGGATCTCGAACGTCCAAGACCCTGTTATTGTCAAAATGTCATTTGAAGTCATCTCCGGAAGGTAGAAACGGAGGCGGACGATCATGTTGGCGAAGACCCAATGCAGACGAAGTGCTGATGCTGTCAGACCCCGCACAAATCGTTCGTTTCGAACACAGCTCGAAGGAGTCAGAGTTCAGTTTGGATCGGATCTGGACCATATATATCCAGATTCCAATCCAAACCCATATGTGGACTTGGATTTGGATTTGGATCCAGAGATCCAATCCAATATCCATATCCATGGCCCACATCACCTTCTCATAAATGGAGGTGGGGCCCACTTGAATTTCACGTGGGATCATGGGCATGAGAGAGAGTGGGGGGTGGATAAGATCAAGAGTGTTGTAATTAAGCTTGACTTGTGTGTCAAGTTTGGGGTTAATCAAGTGGTTTAGCCTAATCGAGTGGGTTTAAGCTTGTAATTAGCCAAAACCAAACCTAGGGCTTAACCAACATGAGGTGGTTAAGGTCTATGGGCCATGCAAAGGGAGCTCCTTCACCTAAACCTAACCCAAAATACCTAATCCTAGCCTTCCACCCTAATCCACCCCTAATCTGAGCCTAATCACCTAACCCACTTCCCTAATCCCAACCTAATCACCTAACCCACTTCCCTAATCCTTCCCTAAACCTAGGTTAATTTCCCTAAACCTAGCCTAATCCTAGCCTAATCACCTAACCTAGCTCACTAAACCTCACCCTAGAACCCAACCACCTAACCAAACCCTAAACCCCTAAACCACCCCTAGCCCACAATCTACCCAAACCACTAGTATTTAAAATATCTGGCCCTACCCTTTCCAGCCCACCTTATCTTCATACCACCCTACCTAAACCACCTAACCACTACCCCAAACCCAGCCCTAACCGACCTACCCATCCCTATATAAACCCCCCCCCTTGGGGGCGGGTTTTCCTATCTAGAAGCCTTCCCCAAGCCTAGCTGGGTCCTCTCCTTCCTCCACTTCCCCAAGCTCCACCTGCTCCACATCCCACCACCACCAGCACCACCACCGCCACCACCATTCCAGCCGAAGCCCCATCCATCGTCATCCTCTTCACCCGACCGAACCAGCCGAGCCCCCACATCCGGCTGCTCCTCAACCACCCACCGCCTCTTCATCCGGTTAGTACCCCACACTCTACCTAGCTCCATCTCCACTCCCTCTCCACTCCCAGCCACCCACCATACCACCACCTTACCCTAATATCAACCACTTGCCGCCACCACTCCCACTCGGCCAAGCCTTAGTCACCTTAACTACCCGCCACTACCTAACTACCCTAGCTACACCCGGCCACCCTATTAGACTTCCTAAGACCTGCCCATAGCACTCCCTTACACCCACTACCCCCACTACCACCTAGCCCCATCACCTAGCTAGCTTCCTTCCCATACTCCACCCATAGCTATCCTAGCAGCCCGCCACCACCATATTTCCCTAGTCGGCCACTTCAACCGACTATCCCTTCCATTCGGCCAGCCACCTCTTTTCCCCTAGGTGTCCCATTCGATCTTCCCTTAGGCTCCCCTTAGGGCCATACTCCCTAACACTATATACTCTCCTAGTGACCCTATATACTCACCTTGCCCAGCCCCTTTTATCCCCCACATCAAGGCGACACCCTTGCTTGCAGCCGGCCACCTTCAAGGAGCCTCTCTCGCGCCCCATTTGCAGCCCGGCCAGCACCTCTTGCCGTTCACCCTCGCGGAGCTCCCTTTTGCAGCCCAAGGCGAAGGCCAAGCCCATGCTCAAGCAAGGCCTCTACGGACCAACTACTAGTAAGTGCCTAACTCTGTCTTTAGTTGTATACTTGCTTGAGATTCAATTCGATTCGGGGTTGTAATAACGGAGCATAGTCTCCCCCCGCTTGTAATAACGTGGCTTGGCACACCCACACACGTGCACTCTCTTAGTTGTGCACGATTTTGAACACACACGGGCCTAATCAGCCCCTAATACATAAGTATATACATATACTCTCATTTTTGAAGGGTTTTGCTTAAGTTGGGTGCGTTGTCTTTCAATTCAAACACTCACACACATTGAGCTTTTGCTCTTATTTGAAAGACCCAAGTAAGGGCCGACCTATACTATTTGGGTTTCAGTTCATGTCGTGTGGGTAAGTCTTTCAATTCAAGCACTCTCACACACATTGAGCTTTCGCTCTTATTTGAAAGACCCAAGTAAGGGCCGACCTATACTATTTGGGTTTCATTTCATGTCGTGTGGGTAAGTCTTTCAATTCAAGCACTCTCACACACATTGAGCCTTCGCTCTTACTCCCAAGACCTTAGTAAAGGCCTTATTGCAGTTATATTTGGGTTTCATTTATGTCGTGTGCGTAGTACTTCAATTCAAGCACTCACACACATTGAGCTTTCGCTCTTACTCCCAAGACCTTAGTCAAGGCCATACTGCAATTTATATTTGGGTTTAATTTCATGTCGTGTGTGTAAGTCTTTCAATTCAAGCACGCACCCACATTGAGCCTTCGCTCTTATTTGCAAGACCCGAGTAAGGGCTCATATACATACTCTATATACATATCTCCCTTCGGCACTTACTTTACAAGTTATTTCCCTTCGGTTATTTCCCTTCGGTATTGTCTTTACATTCGAGTTTTCCCTTTGGAGTAGCGTGAGTTTGCATTGCATCTACGCCATACCACGAGGTAGGACGCATATAGCATCAAAACAAGCCCCGCTCGAATTCGCCCATGTAGTGGAGTGTTCGTAACACACAAACTAGGTGGCCCGAAAAGGGATAAAAGAAAAGACTTAGGCACGTGCAAATCCACGTGATCTAAAACATGCAACCGCATCTAAAAGACCCGAATTAGACACCTCGAACCGCTTCGTAGACTTTCGCTCCCAAAAACATGATTTTTGCAAAGCGTACAGACTGACCCTTGCGCATCGGTGCAAGAAGGTCTGCGACGACAAGAGCTCACTTGCTCATAATCGCCACGTTTAGAAGTCAGTGTTAAATATATCTTCGCTAGCTTTGGTAAGCTAGCTGGCACGCCCTGTTTGCATAAATAAGGCCTTAGACGCATGAGAGGATCCGCTCCGAGCCCTAAAAAGGTGAGAGGCGGGGATTTTTTTCGCGCTTCTACACCTCCGCAATGGAAGGCAACCAATACCACGAATCCTTCACTAACAAGGATCGTAAAGCCCTACAGCAGCTGCTGAAAGGGCAAAACAAAGAGAAAATAAACTATGCCCTGTCTAATTTTCTTCCTTTAGATTATGAAACAGACAGTGGCGATGAAATACCGAATTTCTATCGGTATGATGGCACGGGAGACCCTAGGTCTCACTTGCAACTTTTCTCTCGTCGAGCCCATAAGAAAAAGAAGGACTCGATGAAATGGGTGTATTGGTTCCCTTTATCCCTCAAACGCACAGCTTCCAAATGGCTGGCTTCCTACGATCTTAGTCAGTTCGCTACTTTTGAAGAGTTAGCGAAATGCTTTATGCAGAGATTCTCGCATAACGTAAAAGTCATGCCCACTTTAAACACATTGACGGATACAAAGCAAGGTATGAACGAAGATGTCCATGCCTTTATTGTTCGATAGAGGTCCCTCCTTGGGCAAGTACGAGAACCCATATCCGAGGGGTGCGCAGTAATGCTCATCCTGGATAATTTTAAAAACGAGTTGAAAACCCTTCTCTCCCTTTACGAAATCTCAACTTTCCATAAGTTGATTAAAAAAGCATCTCTTTTTGAAACGAATTTGAAGAAAGGGATTTACGACCACTTATGAAAAGGGAATGTGGTTTCAAAAACTCACTTGGATAAACCCGACACTTATGGGCTACCCACCATGGACAAAGGGGCAAAACCCCACAAAGTCGCTAATGTCCGGGTGGATCCAAGCCCAGCGAGCACTTCTAAAAAATTTGAGAAATTTAAAAATAAAAGGGAGAAAAATTTATAAAAATCCTTTGAAAAATGGGAGTATACTCCGCTGGGGCAACCTCTGTCGGAGGTCCTAGACCTCCTACTTACCCAAGGAATGATCGAACTCCCCGAAATTCCTAAGGGAATCACTTCCAAAGGGAGGTTTTTAAACCAATTCTGCAAGTATCATCGGCTCAAAGGCCATGATACCAAGCAGTGTTTCTCCCTACATAATAAGATTGAAAACCTGATAGCAGAGGGCTTACTCCAGGTCACTGAGGAACCAGAGCCTGCCCAAGCTATCTTTAAAGAACCCTTCCCCAAACATGCAAGTACCAGTGGGAAGGGCAAAGAGGTATGTGCTCTCACGATTTCGAAGAGTCTAGCGCATGCATGTCATTCTGGTTTTGCTACTTATGCATCTACTCTCATCCTTCATAGGAAACTCGCCCAAGTAGTGATCTGGGGACCACCCAGAGTTTCATCCCCGGTTAAACCTGTTTTAAAAATTCAAGGAGCTCCAAAGCACACGAATAGAGCCACGATAGGCACGAGCTCTAGGTTGATCGTGGGGGAGGTGACTAGGTCTGAAACGATCTATCAAACCCCACATCTACAAAATGCTAAAAAGGTGGTCAGTATACCTGGCCCCTCCAAAGCATATATCCCTAGAGTCTCGCCAAAAGCGGACAAAGGAAAAGTTGTTTTAACCTTGTACGATTTCGAAAATCATCTTTCAAAGATTCCTATTAACATGTCCATCCTAGAGTTGATACAAACCTCGCCTAGGCATAGACTGGTTTTAGAGAAAATTCTAGAAAGAGCCAAGGTTAGCTCAAACATAACCCCGGAGTCCTTATCAACCCAAGTGGTATCTATAGGTGCAAAAACGCCCATCGTGTTCTCGAAAGATGATGTAGAAAGACCCTACGAAGCCCACAACCAAGCCCTACATATCGAGGTGGTATTGAATCACCACTCTCTAGATAGGTGCCTAGTTGATGGGGGTGGAGGGCTCAACATCCTTCCGCTCCACGTGGCGTACCAAATCGGAGTCACCTTGACATCCGTGAACCCAAGCCCCATCGTAATCACTGGATACGATGGGAATGCGTCAAGACCCTTAGGATCCATATAGTTACCCATGGAAACCGGAGGGATACCTCACATGGGGGTGTTCCATGTCTTGGACATCCACCCCCATTACAACCTATTGTTGGGAAGGCCTTCAATACGCAGCCTGCGTGCTATGCCATCCACCTTCCATAGGTGTGTCAAAATCCCATTCGATGATCAAATAGTGGTAATTCTAGGCGAGAGTCACCCACATCTTCAGGGAATCCAGAATTTCCCATGCTTATCGAGTTCCCAGGCCCACGAGGCCAAACTGGGGCAGACCTTGGTCGAGCCACCAAAACTCACACTCTAAATACCTAGGAAGGTCGTGTACATCAAGGGGCAGCCCAAGGCTAGTCCACTCAAAACATTAACCATCACAAGAAAGGCCAAGAGTCGCCTATTTTAAAAACTTCTGGACAAAAAGCCTTATGTGCATAACATGGACGATAGCAAGTTCCAGGACCACGACTTATATGAAAACTTTTCCAAAAACAAAAAATCGTGGAACATGTTATTGAACATGGGGTATATGCCATACAAAAGTCTAGGGGCACAAAACCAGGGTCTCCTAGAACCCATACTGCCTAGGGCCAACCCAAGCCGAAATGGGATTTGCTATACTCCCAAAATACCACCAGAGCCCCCACCTATGACCACTTGGGTCAAGGGTGCCCTAGAGCCTACCCAAGCAGAAACCTACGATTTAGACATCTTGTTTAGAGTCTAACTCGTTGCATTTTCCTTTATAGGTATGATTGAAGATCCCTCAACCAAAAACACAAAAAAATTGGAAAAACTTGAAATTCAAGAAATTGTAAAACCCCAAAAACCAAAAACATTTGAAAAAGATGAAAAACGTGAAAAGAGTTGTTTGTATAGTTCCTAAAGTTCTGGTTTTACAAAAACCCAAAAAAATCAAAAATTTAGAAAATATCAAAAACAAAACCCTCTATATAGCTGCTCCTGGTAAAAGCTTGGAAAAAGCCAAGGATTTTGAAAGAAAAGTTGTCTTCATAACAAGACCAAAATTTTTGAAACCCATAGAAATCCCAAGTCAAAAACTAGGTATTTTCAAAACCCATGCATCAAGCTCAAATTCCCTAGGATTTAGAAGACTCGAGAATGATCAAAGCCCGAAAGTGGATCCCCTTGAGGAAGATCCCACTTCCGAGCTCCCGGAATTTCATAATATTCTCGATTTTGAAAGACCTTTAAATTCGGTAGGAGGAGATTTCGTGGAGATAAACCTAGGGAGTGATTCAAAGCCCAAGCATATTAAGATAGGTGCATGTTTGCATGAGCATGAAAGATCATCATTCATTGCATTTTTGAAAACCTACATTGATGTGTTTGCATGGACGTATGAAGACATGCCGGGTATAGACCCGAGAGTCGTAGAGCATTGTCTTCCCTTAGATTCGAATGCAAAACCCATAAAGCAAAAGCTTAGGAAGATACATCCGAACGTACACTCACAAGTCAAGGAGGGTTTAGAAGATCTGTTAAAAGACGGATTTATAAAACCCATTGCATACTCTGATTGGTTGTCAAACATCGTTGTTGTTCGAAAAACCAGTGGAAAATTTTGAATATGCATCGACTTTAGAAACCTGAATAAAGCCACAACAAAAGATAACTTTCCTTTACCTAACATTGATTTGATAGTCGACAGTACTACAAATCATGAAATGTTTTCATTCATGGACGGCTATTCAGGGTATAACCAAATCAAATTAGCCCCACGAGATCAGGCTAAAACTGCTTTCACAACCCCATGGGACAAGTACTGCTATACAGTCATGCCCTTTGGTTTGAAAAATGCCGGTGCCACCTACCAAAGAGCTATGACTACGATCTTTCACGATCAGATTCATGAGCTCGTAGAGGTATATGTGGATGATCTCTTGGCTAAGTCAAAAACTCGATGCACTCATCTCGAATGTTTGTAAAAGATTTTCGAAAGGCTTAGGCTTTACAAAGTAAAGCTAAACCCTCAAAAGTGCGTGTTCAGAGTAGAATCTAGGAAGCTTTTAGGATTTATGGTGAGCCAAAGGGGCATTGAAGTCGACCCCTCTAAGCGTAGAGCCATCATAGACATGGCTCCACCCTCCAATCTCACGCAATTCGTATCCTCCAAGGCCGTCTACAATCCATTCGCAGGTTTATCTCAAACCTTTTAACTAGATGCGAACCCTTCAATAAACTTTTGAGAAAAGGGACGAAATTTTTATGGGATGACGATTGCCAAAAATCTTTCAAAAGATTAAAAGCATATTTAGTTGATCCCCTTGTTTTAAACCCTCCAAAGCAAGGAAAACCTCTTCTGCTTTACATTTTTGTGCAGGCGAATGCTTTGGGCTCCTTGTTAGCTCAATACGAGGATGATACCCAAAAGGAGTATGCCATCTATTATATTTCGAAAACTCTCTTGGCTTATGAAAGGAACTATCAAGCCATGGAGAAGACGTGCTTGACCTTGGTATGGGCCTGCCAAAAATTCTGACACTACTTCCTAGATCACAAGATCTGGGTAGTGTCTAAGCTTGATCCAATCAAGCACTTATTCGAAAAACCCATCCTCACAGGTAGGTTGGGTAAATGGCAACTCCTCTTGATAGAGTATGACCTAAAGTACCACCATCAAAGCTCCATTAAGGGGCAAGCCCTAGCAGACTACGTGGTTGACTTCCCCTTAGAGGATGCATATCCCACACTTGATGAAATGCCTGATGAAGGCATATTGTTAAACCAATTTTAAAACCATATTTTGGCCAACTCTTTTGAAAACCAAGTGTGGAAGATGCACTTTGATGGGGCATGAAACCAACGAGGGGTTGGTGCTGGGGTCATCCTCATATCCCCTGAAAAGGGAGAGATACCCATAGCCATTCGCCTAGATTTCGAATGTTCCAACAACATAACCGAGTATGAAGCACTCATATAAGGCTTAAAAATTTCGAAAACTCTAGGGGCATTGTGCATTGAGGTCTTTGGAGATTCATTACTCGTTATAAACCAAGTTTTAAAAATTTGGCAAGTTAGAAATAAAAAGCTTCTTCCATATTATGAGTTGGCCACTCGATTGGTCGAGTCATTTCAATCGTGCACACTCACACACGTAGGAAGAGAGGATAATGGCATTGCTGACGCCCTCTCATCCTTGGGTTCAGCCCTAAGGGTCGATCCCACTTTAGGAACCCGATCCTTAGAAATATGGCATGCACCCACTCCATCCACACACGATTTGGAAATTTGCCAAAACAACCCAGATTTTGATGAAAAACCTTGGTTTTATGACATAAAGTGTTTTTTAGAAAATGGGGGATTTGCTTAAAATGCCACATCTAAGGATAAGGCATTCGTCCAAAAAATTTCTACCCGATATGCGATTTTGGGTGGGGTTCTATACAAAAAAGGTTTTACCGGCATCTTACTAAGGTGCGTCGACCTAGAGGAGGCTAGGATTATTATGCATGAATTCCATGATGGAGAATGTGGAGGTCATGTTAATGCCAATATGATGGCAATGAAAATACATAGAGCGGGTTATTTTTGGTTCACTTTGAAAAAGGATTGCCATGATCATGTTAGGAAGTGTCATCCATGTCAAGTGCATGGGCACGTCATTCATATCCCCTCATCTTCATTGCATTCCGTGGTCAGCCCCTGGCTATTTACCATGTGGGCGTTTGATATTATAGGACCAATATTTCCAAAGGCATCGAATGGGCATAGGTTCATTTTAGCAGCCACTGAATACTTTTCCAAGTGGGTCGAAGCCACCTCCCTAACCAATGTCCAGGGGCAACATGTGTTGGCTTTCATTAGGAAAAATATCTTGGCTCGATTTGGAGTTCCAAGAGACCTAGTGTCCGATAATGGCACCCCATTAAAAAACGAGTGGATGGTCAAGTTGTGCAACATCTACGGCATAACTCACCACTTCTCATCGCCTTACTACCCTCAAGGCAACGGCCAAGCCGAGGCCACCAATAAGACTCTCATTAGTATTATTGAGAAGACTTTAGAGAAGGGTAGGACATGGCATGAGAAGCTGGATGAAGCCTTATGGGCTTATAGGACTTCCATCCGCACTCCCACAAATGCCACGCCATTTGAGTTGGTCTATGGCACAAACGCCATTCTTCCCATTCATAGAAGGATGCATTCATTCCATACATCCATTGCACTCAACCTCCCCCTAGAGACGCTTCAGCATGCTAGGTTGGCCGAACTAAATTTGTTGGATAAGAGGCGACTCCTTGCTATGGATCATGCTCATGCATATCGGCAAAGGATAGCCCGACACTATGAGAAATATATGAAACCTCGCCACTTTGAAGTGGGAGATCTCGTTTTGAAAATCATCCACTATCGTGGCCCACATCCACTTCGAAAGTGGCGGCCCAAGTGGGATGGCCCTTATGTTGTGTGTGGAACCACCACAAACAACTCTTATTGGTTGATCGATGTAGAAGGTACTTAAAGAAGTATCATGTGTAGGGTCTAAGTTAAATTCCCATTTTCGAAAATGTTTTAGGAGATTTACTTTGAAACTTCGAAAGAAAGGATCAAAGGCGAATTGTGTGACCCTGAGTGAGAGAATCAACACTTGCGAAAAAGTGGAGCTTTCCCAAAATACGTGGTTACATTTTCAAAATTCTTCTTCTTACAAAGAAAGGCCTAGTTCAATATAGAAAGATACTTGCAAGTAGTACATGCTATTTCTAAATAGGCTAACCCGGAATGGATCGAGTATGACCTTGGGATAAGTCCTCCCCTCTTCTCTTCTCCCTCCAAAAGGAAAATTTGGCAAAAACAAAGGGCAATCCCTACCAAAAGAAAATCTCTTTCCCAAAAAGAAAGCAAAATTGCAAAGGAAAAATTCGAGTCTTCTTTGGAAAAGAGGGAATAAAGAAAAAATACTCCCGAAGGGAGACCCTCTATCAAAAAAAGAAAGAAAAGGCCAAAAAGATAAAAAAAGAGCAGTTTTCTGCCTCTTTGCCTCAAACCATAGGACACTTCAGAAGTTACCGACGATTTCTTATTTTTTGAAAAGTTTTGATAAAGATCGTGGTCTTGGAACTTGTTGTCGTCCATATCATGCTCGTATGGCTTTTTGTCCAGGGGCTTTGGAAATAGGGGATGCTTGGGTTTTCCTAAAAGGGTTAAGATCGGGAGGGGGCCTGCTTTGGGCGGCCCCTTCACACATACAACCTTCCTAGGGTTGTTTAACACGAGCCTTGGTGGCTCAATCACAATCTATACCAGGTTAGCCTCATGGGCCTGGGAGCTCGATAAACAAGGGGAGTTTATGATCCCCTGAAGCTGTGGGTGACTCTCACCTAGGATCACTACGACCTGGTCCCTGAAAGGGATCTTGACACACCTGTGGAAGGTGGATGGCACAGCGCACAAACTATGTATCCAGGGCCTCCCCAGCAACAGGTTATAATGGGGTGGATGTCTAAGACATGGAACACCCCCGTGTGTGTGATCCCTCCTGTTTCCATCGGGAGCTCGATTGATCCTAATAGCCTAAACGCATTCCCATCGTATCTAGTGATAACGATGGGGCTTGGGTTCACTGAAGTCAAGGTGACTCCGATTTGATACGCCACATGAAGTGGAAGGATGTTGAGCCCTCCTCCCCCATCGACTAGGCACCTGTCCAGAGGGTGGTTTTTCAGAACCACCTCGATATGCAGGGCCTGGTTATGGGACTCGTAGGGTCTATCTACATCATCTTCCGAGAAAGTGATGAGCGATTTTGCTCCTATTAAAGCCACTTGGGCAGACAGGGATTCCAGATTTATGTTTGAATCAACCTTGGCTCTTTCTAGAATTTTCTCTAGCACGAGTCTATGCCTAGGCGAGGTTTGTATAAGCTTTAGGATAGACATGTGGATAGGAATCTTTGAAAGGTGGTTTTCGAAGTCATAAGGATTTAGGATGACTTTATCCTTGTCTGCTTTTGGCAGAACTCCAGGAATACATGCTTTTGAGGGGCCAGGCACACTGACCACCTTTTTAGCACTTTGTAGGTGCGGGGGTTGATAGATCCTCCCGGATCTTGTCACTTCCCCACGACCAGCCTAGGATTCGCATTAAAATTGGCTCTAAGTATGAGTTGAGGAGCACCTTGAAGTTTTAAGACTGGTTTAGTCGGGGATTTGACTCTTGGTGGTCCCCGGATGATGACTTGGGCAGGCTTCTTGTACAGTACAAGAGTGGGCGCACAAGTGGGTCGACCAGACTTAGGTTTTTGCACTAGTTCCTTTGAAAAGGTGAGGGTACACACCTCCTTTCCTTTCCCACTGCCACTAGCGTGCTTGGGAAAGGGTTCTTTGAAGATAGCTTGAGGTGGCTCAGGTTCGGCAGTGACCTTGAGCCGGCCCTCCGCTATCAAGTTCTTGATTTTATTTAAAAGGGAGAAACAACGTTTGGTATCATGACCTTTGAGCCGATGATACTTGCAAAATCGATTTAAATACCCCCCTTTGGAAGTGACTTCTTCGAGGATTTTGGGAAGTTCTATCATACCTTGGGCGAGTAGGAGGTCTAGGACCTCTGACATAGGTTGCCCCAGCGGTGTGTACTTCCATTTTTCAATCGGTTTTTGAAAGGTTCGCTCTCTTTTGTTTTCTAGTTTTTCAAAAATTTTGGAAGTACCTGCCACCCCTAGATCCACCCAAACATTGGCGATTTTATGGGGCTTTGCCCCTTTGTCCATCGTGGGTAGCCCATAAGTGATGGGCTTTTCCAAGCGGGTTTTAGAAACGGCACTTCCTTTCCATAAGTGATCATATGTCCCTTTTCTCAAGTTTGTTTCGAAAAGGGATGCCTTTTTGATCAACTTATGGAAAGTTGAGATCTCATGGAGCGAGAGAAGGGTTTTTAACTCGCTTTTAAAATTATCCAGGACGAGAATGACTGCGCATCCTTCGGATACAGGCTCTCGCACTTGGCCCAAAAGTGACCTCCATCGTATAATGAAGGCATGCACGTCTTCGTTCATGCCTTGCTTCGTATCCCATAAAGTGTTCAGAGTTGACGTGACTTCTACGTTGTGTGCAAATCTTTGCATGAAGCAGTTCGCTAACTCTTCAAAAGTAGCGAACTGGCTTAAGTCATAAGAAGCCAGCCATTTGGCAGCTATGCCTTTAAGGGAAAAAGGGAACCAATACACCATTTCATTGAGTCCTTTTTCTTCTTATGGGCTCGATGTGAGAAAAGTTGCAAGTGAGACCTAGGGTCTCCCATACCATCATACCGATGGAAGTTCGGTATTTCATCGTCACTATCTGTTTCGTAATCCATAGGAAGGAAATTAGACAGGGCGTAACTTCTTTTCTCTTTATTTTGCCCCTTCAACAATTGTTGTAGGGCATTACGATCCTTTTGTGTGAAGGACTCGTGGTATTGGTTGCCTTCCATTACGGAGGCCTCTTTGTGCTTGCGAGGTTTTTCAGATTTTCTTTTGGCCTTTTGTTCACCATTCGATGAACATGAATCGCCTACTTCAGCCTCTTGGCTGGGAGCATCAATTTTGGCCTTGAATTCCCTTCTCAGGTCCTCTATCTTGTCTAGTTTGATCTTGTTTTTGAAAATCCTCCTAGAGTGAGAACTTGATGCGCTTGAGCCTTGGCTCAACACTTCACTTGGGTTGGATTTTGACATGCTTTCAAGCCTTTTTTCAAAATTCCTAAGTACAAGTAAAGACAGAGTTTAAAACAACACCTCTTTGAAAAATCCTTTCACAAGTTTCTAGAATAACTCGGTTTTTGAAAGACTCACGTCCCACCGGGCGTGCCAAACTTCTATAGACGCAGAAAATCTCTGCTTTCCTGGCTTTAAGGCCTGGAGCGAACCTTCTCGTGTGTCTAAGTACTATTTAAATAAACAGGGTGTGCCAGCTAAAATACCTAAGCTAGCGAAGATATATGTTAAACCTGACTTCTAACGTGGTGACTGTGAGCAAGCAAGCTCTTGTCGTCGCAGACCTTCTTGCACCGATGCACAAGGGTCAATCTGTATGCTTTTAAAGATCGAGTTCTGGATATAAGGACCTACGAAAGCGGTTCGAGGTGTTTGATTCGGGTCTTGTTTGTACGATTTTCAGATTTTAGATCACGTGGATTTGCACGTGCCTAAGTCTTTCTTTTTATCCCTTTACGGGCCACCTAGGTGTGTGTTATGAACACTCCACTAAATGTGGCGACTTTGAGCTGGAGTATGGGGTTTGCTTTGATGCAATATGCGTCCTAACTCGTAGTATGGCGTATATGCAATGCAAACTCACGCTACTCCAAAGGGAAAACCCGAATTTAAAAGACAATACCGAAGGGAAATGACTTGAAATGTAAATGCCGAAGGGAAATACGTATATAATGTATATATGGGCCCTTACTTGGGTCTTGCAAATAAGAGCGGAGGCTCAATGTGGGTGCGTGCTTGAATTGAAGTACTACACACACGACATGAAATGAAACCCAAATATAACTTGCAATATGGCCTTAACTAAGGTCTTGGGAATAAGAGCGAAAGCTCAATGTGTGTGAGTGCTTGAATTGAAGTACTACGCACACAACATGAAATTAAACCCAAATATAAATTGCAGCATGGCCTTAACTAAGGTCTTGGGAATAAGAGCGAAAGCTCAATGTGTGTGAGTGCTTGAATTGAAGTACTACGCACACAACATGAAATTAAACCCAAATATAAATTGTAGTATGGCCATAACTAAGGTCTTGGGAGTAAGAGCGAAAGCTCAATGTGTGTGAGTGCTTGAATTGAAGTACTACGCACACGACATGAAATAAACCCAAGGATAGTATAACACGGCCCTTACTTGGGTCTTACAAATAAGAGCGAAGGCTCAATGTGTGTGAGTGCGAGAATCGAAAGACAACACACGCAACTCAAGCAAAACCCTACGCAACTTAAAGTATATACATAAACTTATATATAAAGGGTTGATTAGGCCCGTGTGTGTTCAAAATCGTACACAACTAAGAGAGTGCACGTGTGTGTGGATGTGCCAAGCCACACTATTACAAGCGGGGGGAGACTATGCTCCGTTATTACAACCCCGTATCAAATTTAATTTAAGCAAGTTTATAACTAAGGACCGAGTTAGGCACTTACTTATAGCTGGTCCGGAGGTGACTTGCTTGAGCATAGGCTTGGCTTCGCCTTGGGCTGCAAGAGGGAGCTCCTCGAAATGGAACGGCAAGGGGAGATGCTGGCCGGGTGACTCGGGTGCACGGGAAGGGCGCCTTGAAGGTGGCCGGCTGCTAGGAATGGGCTGCCTTGGTGCTTTGGGTTAAGGTGTCTAAGGAGGGTCACTAAAGGATGGGCTGGTATTAAGGAAGATAGTGCTAAAGGGGAGCCTAAGGGAGTGCCTAAGGGAAATGTATGGCTGGCCGAGTGGATTTGGTACAGTCGGTTGGAGTGGCCGACTAAGGGGAGCTTGGTGGTGGCTGGCTGCTAGGGTAGCTAGGGATGTTATGGATGGGAAGGGAGCTAGATAGGGTGTGGTGTAAGGTAGAGCTAAGGGCTGGTGGAAAATGGTATGGGCAGGTCTTAGGGAGCCAAGTGGGATGGTCGGGTATCACTAGGGGAAGTGGTTCAAGGCGGGTGATGTAAGGTGGAGGTTTGGCCGAATGGGTGAGGATGGCGGGTGGTTGTGATGGGGTGATGTGGTGGTGGTATAGGTGGTTGAGAGTGGAGGGGGAGTGAAGAAGAGGTGGAGCTAAGTGGAAGGTACTAACCGGATGGTGAAGGAGTTGGTGCGTGGAAGGAGGGAGGCCGGGTGATGAAGGGAGATGGAGTTCGGCCGGGAGTGTGGTGGCGACGTGCAGTGGAGCTGGCTGGGAGGCAGTGGTGGCGCGAGGTGGAGCTGGCCGGGGGTGTGGTGGTGCAGGTGGAGCAAGGTGGAAAGCTCGGCTGGGAGGTGGCTGGCCAAGGTCGGCTAGGCCAAGGTGGAGAAAATTCATAGAAAACCCGCCCACTAGGGGGGGTTTATATAGGTTTGGAGATGGCGGTTGGGGCTGGTATTTGGAGGGTGGTAAGGTGGTTTAGGTGGTGGTGGTGTGGTGATAAGGTGGGCTGGTTTTGAGGAGGGGCCAGATATTTTAGTTAGAGGGGTTTTAGGTATATGGTGTGCTAGGTTTAGGTGGGGTGGTTTAGGGGTTTAGGGCTTAGCTAGGTGGGTTGGTTTTGGGGTGAGGTTTAGTGAGGTGGGTTAGGTGATTAGGTTGGGATTAGAGAAGTGGGTTAGGTGATTAGGCTACGATTAGGTTAGGATTAGGGTAAAAGGCTAGGATTAGGGGTTTTTACTTAGGATTGGGTTAGGAAGCTCCCTTTGCATAACCCATAGACCTTGTTGCATCATGTTGGTGCAACCCTAGGTTAGGTTTTGGCTAATACAAGCTTAAACCCATGCTAATTAAGCTAACCCACATGATTAACCCCAAACTTGACATACAAGTCAAGCTTAATTACAATTAACTCACATGTAAACCTCCCCATTCTCTCTCATGCCCATAATCCCACGTGAATTTCAAGTGGGCCCCACCTCCATTTATGAGAAGGTGATGTGGACCATGGATGTGGATATTGGATTGGATCTTTGAATCCAAATCCAAATCCGCACATACGTTTGGATTGCGATCTAGATATATATGGTCCAGATCCAATCCAAACTGAATTCTGACTCCTTCAGGGTATGTTCGAAATGAACGGCTTGTGCGGGGTTTGACAGCATCAGTACTCCATCTTGCGTTGGGTCTTCGCCAACATGGTCGTCCGCTTCTATTTTCACCTTCCGGAGATGATTTTACATGACTTTTGTTGATAACAAGGACATGGACGTTCGAGATCCTGGGGATGGATCTAACACGAGAGTTGTTGTGCCAGGCTCGACATGTGCTCCGGTTCTGGGCTCTCTTTAGCTCTTCTGCTCCTGCTTTCATCAGGCCAAGTCGCTTTGTGGGGTTTCAAAACGTATTTTAAAAATGTTTTAAAACTATATTCTACATATTTTAAAGCATATAGGGTTTAAACATATGTACAGGGTTGCCTGGAAGGCTCTTGGGTTTCCAGACTCAAAATAGTCCTTTGGGACTGCTTTTATAAAACCAGGTTATTTTTCAGAAGTTCGTGGGATTTCGGGGTGTTTACAATCCATACCATGCACTTGCATTATCACGCATGAATACTTCATACATGATCCCATGTAGGACTAGAACCCATAGGAAAGTCCCCTTTGGCGAAATTCTCCTCCTACCAGGTTTGAAAGAAAGGTTTTTTGCTTAAAAATGGGGCGATCCCGTATTTTTTATGACAGATCCAGGGAGACATTAAATAGGGGTGTTATCATTATCCAAATCAATTTGGATAATGCCAAAGAGGAGCATCTGTAAACACCCCAAAATCCCACGATTTTATAAAATATACGTGGTTTACAAAATCAACTCCAAAAAGGCACTTTGAGTTCTGAAAAACCCAGGAGCCTTCCCAAAATCTTGTAAATAGTGTTTTGACCCTGTAAATATTGCTTTAAATCTTATAAATAGTGTTTTGACCCTATAAATATTGCTTTAAATCCTGTAAATAGTGTTTTGAAGCCCCGTATCAAATATAAGCTTTTAAAACCCGGGCTAAGCCCCATTTTCCAGTGTAGACATGATTTTATTTGAAATCGTGGGATCCGAAACCAAACCCTCGAACTATGTCGGGTTACGCGAGCGTGCCAGTTAGTTTGCTAAAACTAACAAATTATGTTTTTCTGACTTCTTAGAACGATTGTGGACAAGTGAGATCTTTTCGACTTAGGCCTTCTTGAACCGGCGCTCAAGGGTCAGCCTAGACGCTTTAAATTTGTTTGAATCCGTTAAATCGAAAAAGGAAAAACCAGATTTTCCAAAGTTTCAGATTTGTGCCTAACTTCTTGATTTCTGAAAATTTTCAGATTCTGAAATTTGCAGAACTTGTTCACTTTTAGAGGCCTGTTCTCTAAATTTTTTAAAAATACTTCTGATTCTCTAAAAATTCCAAACAAAATTCAGAATATATACACACGTGTGTAGAATCTGAATATACTTTTATTTCATGATTTTGTTTTGTATTTTCTGAGAATTAAATCTAGAACCACAAACTGTTATAAAACTCGGAACAGTTTTGTTTCTGTAAATTAGAGGCTCAGAAAAACAGCAATATCTCAGCACTCAGTCATCCAATTTCAATAAAATTTATTGTGTTAGAAATCTACAGATGTTATATTTCCAGAGAATCAAATTTCATCAAATTCCACTTAGTGGTTGCAGAGATATGATCAAAAGAACAGAAGTCTATTTCTGAACATTCTGTTTTTGTAAAACGCAATCTTAAATTTCATGGATTTAATTAACAAAGCAAATAATTATAAAAATTCCTCAAACGTTTACCTAATCAGTTATGATATGTCTATATTATGCATGCAAAATTTTGGATCAATTGGATTAGCCGTTTGTCCATAATAATTCCGTCATCAGACGTGTGTGCACAGATAGTTTTAGAAACCAAGTTTGCAGAAAAATTCAGAAGGTTCCTAACGTGATTCTAGAACGAAGTTCAACCTGTATCAGTCCTAATAAATCATGGAAATCATCTAAACATGGATTTTACTTTCATTCATGAAGGAATCATGCATGTTTGTATCGATATAAATGAAGAACATGGGCTCAAGGCCTTGATTCATGTACAAATTTCCAAAATTTGTGCTTTTTCATATTCTCATGAATTAAAACCAATTTGTGCAAGAATTCCAACCTGTGTGAGAGAGAGGGGACATAGGAGCACTTCGCCGGACGATCGTCGGACGTCGGAACCAGGCCGGACTTCCTTCTTCTCCTTCTTCTCTTCCTTTCTCTCTCTCTCTCTCTCTCTCTCTCTCTCTCTTTCTCTCTCTTTCTCTGAATTTTCGGACTGAATGTTCCTGTGTGTTGGTTCCCCCCTTTGCAGCCTCATTGAGGCTCCTTTTATAGGCCAAAGGATGCCCCTTTGGTGTAACATTGGGCAAGGCAAGTTACCTTGTTGATCCAATCCGTTTTTGGCATGAAATTGCTGTGAAAATTTTGATTTCAGAAGGAGTTGCTGTGCAAACCTTCCAAAACGTTTTTTTCTGCTATTGAAGGTAAGTAGAGTTGCTGGATTTGATTGTATTTGGCAAGTCTTGTTGCTATAGATGGAGCTGGAATTGGAAAGTCGGTGTTTTCTTGCGTGGATTGGCAAAAGTTGCTAAAGGGGGTGTTGTCCTTCAGTGCTTCTTTGTCGACTTCATTGGTAAGCTTCAAAACAAAGAAAACCGCTAGCTCCTTCCACCACTTTACCATGATGACTCCTTACAGGATGAGAAGATTCCAAATACTTTCCAGGACCTGACTTTCCATCCACTTAAACAGGCCTGAGAAGGCTGACCTCAGCACCATCAAGCTGCTCCAATAATAGAGCATTTTCAGCCTCCAAACCATTAAGCACTTCCTCCTATTGTTTAACAAATGTTCGCATTTCATCTACTACTGCAACATCCAGATCACACCCTTGTAAAGTTTCTGACAGCTCCTGTCTAACTTCACCTTCAGTGCGAGCTAGTGTCTCTTGAGCCTTCGCTGCTGTGTTATCAGTTTTGGGATCACATTCTCCATCTTCCGAGTTCATCTCCTTTCCCAGTATCTCAATCAGGGATGGCTTTTGCTCCTTTTGACATTCAGTTTCCTCGATAACAGAGTTGAAGACCTGTGTACAATCTCTCTTTTATCTTTGTTCTCAGAATCTATTGTTCTTGCCTCTGTCTTTCCTTTCCTTTGGTGGGACCAACTTTCCCCTCTGGAAGTCATTTCTTTCCAAATATGAGCTTTTCTTTGTAGGAAGCTCACTTTCCCTTTTTAACATCAGCTTTCTTTTCTTGTCGGCTTTCCTTTCCGGGTGCCGACCTTCCTTTTTAAGAACCTGGGACTAAATATGACAGGTTGACTTGCCAAACAACACCGAAATTGGCAGGTTTCAAACATTTTATAAAAAAAACATTTATATTTGAAAACATCAAATTTAATGAAATTCTCAAATATTGCTTTAGAAAAACATTAGGTTTCATTCCCAGTTTTTGTCAGCAAAGGTGACCTACTTTTACTCCCATTTTTCAAAAGTTTTTTGCATCTTTTTTTCATTTTTTGGTTTAAACTCTTTTGAAGTGCTCGCCGGGCTTGTATCCACTCGGACGTTTGCAACTTTTTGGGGTTTTGCCCTTTTGTCCATAGTGGGTAACCCGTAAGTTCTGGGTTTTTCCAAACGTGACTTTTGCAAAATATTTCCTTTCCATAGGTGATCGTAAACTCCCTTTTTTAGATTTGTTTCAAAGAGGGAGGCTTTCTTGATCAACTTATGGAAAGTCGATATTTCATGTAAAGAGAGAAGAATTTTCAATTCAGCTTTGAAATTATCAAGGATGAGCATTATTGCGCGTCCTTCTGAAATTGGCTCTCTCACTTGCCCTAGGAGGGACCTCCATCCTCGTTCGATGCCTGTTTGGTATCCCTCAAAGTGTTTAAAGTCGGCGTTACTTCCACATTATGTGAAAACCTTTGCATAAAATAGTTCGCTAACTCTTCGAAAGTTGCGAACTGGGTTAAATCGTAGGAAGCAAGCCATTTTGAAGTAGTACCTTTGAGGGAAAGGGGAAACCAATATATCCACTTCGTCTAGTCCTTCTTCTTTTTGTGGGCTCGATGGGAAAAGAGTTGCAGGTGGGATCTAGGATCCCCCGTGCTATCGTACCGATGAAAGTTCGGTATCTCATTGTCACTGTCTATTTCATAATCTAAGGGAAGGAAATCAGACAAGGCGTATGTTCTCTTTTCTTTATTTTGCCCTTTTAGCAGCTGCTGTAGGGCTTTTCAGTCCTTGTATGTGAAGGACTCGTGATATTGATTGCCCTCCATTGCGGAGGTTTCCTTGGGCTTTCTAGACTTGTCGAATTTCTTCTTAGCTTTTGTCGGTTCGCCATGAGACGAACAGGAATCAGTTGCCTCTGCCTCTTGGCTAAGTGCGGCAATTTTCGCCTCAAAGTCTTTTCGCAAGTCCTCTATCTCTTCTCTCTTGTTTTTGAAATTGGTTTTCGAAAGTTTTTTGGAGTGAGAACTTGATGTGCGCGAGACATGGCTGGACACTTCATTGGAGTCTGAACTCGACATGACTCTGATGCTTTGTTTTGAAAACCAACTATGAAATGCAAAAGGCAAAGAGTTAAATACTTTCCTTGGAAAAAATTTCAAGAGGTTTGTTTGTTTGATCGATATTTTCTCAAGACCCGAGTCCCACCGGGCGTGCCAAACTATAAGACACGAAAATTCCCACTCTTGATTTTGAAGCCGGGAATGAACCTTTTCGAGTTTACGTCGCTTTTAAGGGCGTGCCAGCTAGCTTACTCAAACTAGCGAAGATTTTAGAAATATCTGACTTTTTTGGCGACTGTGGACAAGCAGGATCTTTTCGTTTGAAACCTTCTTGAACCGGTGCTCAAGGGTCGGCTTAAGTGCTTAGAAAACTTCGATTTCAAATAAACATGTACTTTTGAAAGAAAAGCGAGTATTTCGATGATTGTTTGCCTAAATTACAGTTTTTATTACGGGGGTTGTTCGAATCCAAGTCTCTCAAGTTTTAGCTATCTTAGGCCGGATGTGTATGCTTTAAGTGGTCTAGATTTAGCGAGTTTGAGCGTAGTTTCAGAGTTTTCTCTTTGAAAATACGCAAATGCAAGGATGCACAAATACTCTTCAGGTTTGATATGATGTGAGCTAGGCTCGAATTGAAAGCAACTCGCACACACAACTTAAAGTAAATACCCGAATGTAAGTGCGACTCACGCAGCTGAAAGGGAAATACCCGAACTTTAAAAGCAACTCACACGACTTGAATGTAAATTACGGAAAGGATATATACTTATATATTTAAGAGCGGAAGAATTGAAATGACAAACTCACACGACTTGAATTGAACTTGTCGAAATTGAAATATAAGTATATAAGAGTGGAAAGGCTCAATGTGTTCATGTGTGTTGTGTATAAATGGAAAGACAACTCACACGACTTGAATTGAACCACCCAAAATGTAAGTGCGTACACAACTTCAATGTAAAACTCATGCAGCTTGAAAGTATATATATACTCTATATCTTATGAGCAACGAAGGCCCAAAATGTGCGTGAGAGTGTAGAGCAAGTGCTCGAGTGCTCTTGTGTGCACGTGTGGAAGCTTAAATGACAAACTCAAACGACTTGAATGTAACAACCCAGAATTGAAATTGCACGGCTTTCACTAAAGTCTTTTGAGTAAGAGCGAAAGCTCAATGTGTGTGCAATAGTATGCAACTAAGAGCGGAAAGGCTCAAGTGCACGTGGGTATCTCGTGTATGTTTTAAGAGCAATATGGCTCAAGTGTACATGTGTGCTTTGTGTATCAAGCACCAATATTATATTTCGGGGGGAGACCATGCTCCATTATTACAATCCCGTATCAAATTGAATTGAAATTTAAGAGGAGTAAGGTAAAAACTGAATTTAAACACTTACAAGTGGACGACTTTTCCTTGCTTGTGCTTGGGCTTTGGTCCACCTTGGCAGCCAAGAGGGGTCTCCCTAGGTGGGTTATTGGCGTGAGTTGGAGCTCAGGTGTTTAGACTTGGGAAAGGCCTAGGTTCGGCCAAAAGGTAGGGCACGGTTAGGGTGTGGCTGGCTAAGGCAAGTCATGGTTAGGGTATATGGCCCTAAGGCAAGTCACGGCCAAAGGGGGTATGGTGTGGGTTGGCTCTAGTCGGCCTAAAGAGGAAGGGTGCATCCTAAGGTATGGGTTGTCTATTGCAGGTCACGGGTGCTAGAAGATGGCAGGCGCGGGGCGTAGAAGGTCGGTGCTAGGGCGCATCGGGGCACGTAGAGCATAGCAGGGTGCAATAGGGCGCGCAGGGTGGCGCTAGGGCGCGCGGCTGGGCTGAGTAGTGTATAGGGGAAGTCTTAGTTGGTTTAGGTTCTTGTTTGAGTCGGTTTAGGTGATTTAGACTAGGTTTAGGCTAGATGTGGGTCAGGTTTAGTGGGGTAGGTTAGGTGATAAGGCTAGGTTTAGGGTGGGGTTAGGAGGCCTACCTCTTGGAGCCGATCCACCTTGATCGAGCCCATGTTCACCTCCTTTGCAACCTTCTTTGGTCGAGCCCACCTTGGTTGTAACCCTTAGGTCAAGCCTTGATCAACATGGCTCAAGCCCACCTCACTCATGAGCCCACATGGCTAAGCCTCTCTCTCTCACTCTCTCTCCTCCCAACCAATTCATGTGAACCTCCATTTGGGGACCCCCTCACTTCTATTTATAGGCAAATGAGGTGGGTCTTGGATATGGATCTAAGAATCCAGATCCGATCCAAACACTATTTAGGTCTGGATCTCGGATCTCGGATATTTTGGGATCCAGATCCAACCCAAATATTTAGTTGGGTTTGGATCTCGAATCTCAGATATTTTGGATCCAGATCCAATCCAAACACTATTTCGATTTGGATCTGGATATTTGGGTCCAGATCCAGTCCAATTTTTTTTTTTCGGTCCTTCTTAGCGTTTCAAGGCGGACGTTTTGTGCGGGCCCTAGCTTCATCAGCGCTCCGTCTTGTGCTGGGTTTTCCCCAACTTTGTCGTCCGAAATACTTCTCACCTTTTTGGACTTCATTTCAGCTTATTTCCGTCATTTCCGGCTTGGATTTCTGCTGATTGGTGAATGTGCTTGGCTTGGCTTTTGGCGCTCCAGGCTTGCAGTCTACTTATGGCCTGGAACCTGGAACTTCCTTTTGCCTTTTGATCCTAGCTTTTATCAGGCCAGAGTGCTTTCTTTGGGCTTCTGAACCTGTTTTTGAGGCTGCTTTTGATTCAGGCTTCACCTGTTGGATTTTAGGCTTTTACAAAATTGGGACTTCGCTCATATTTGAGAAATTCAATTTGAACGGGGTTTAAACCAAAATTTAAAGCTTTTACAACTCTTGGGTTTTCGAAAACTCCAGAATCTGGTTTTTGAAATGAATTTTCAAACCAGGTGTTTGTTTTTGAAATCGTTTGATTTTTGGGGTGTTTACATTGGGTAAGGCGTAGAAATTTTGAAATGCTACTTGATTTTCTTATAAAACCTCCGCTATACTAGCAAGTGTTAAGACTCAAATAAAGGGAAACATGAGAAGCTGAAAATCCTTAGGATTGAATCTAAAAGGAGTCTTCCTCTCTCACAAATGAATTGAGAAAGCCCCGAACATTGAGCAACATAAGACCCGCTCACTTGGTGCAGGAAGTCTTCATAAGACTCCCAAGTTCGACCATTCCATTAAGTCTCTAGGAAACCATACTTCCTAGCATATCATTCCATGTCATTCACTCACATGTGCATGCATGGACATCAAATACACAATCCCAATTAGGACCAGCACCGCATTAGGTAAAGTCCCCTTTGGCGAAAATCCCCTCTTACTTGGCACAAAGAAAACGTTTTTCTCAAAACTGGGATGATCTCATATTCTTGAGGACGAATCCAGGGAGAAAGCAAACAGGGGTGTTGTCTTCTTTGCCATTATCCAAATAAATTTGGATAATGCCAAAGAGGGGCATCTGTAAACACCCCAAAATCAAATGATTTTCCAAAACAAACACCTGGTTTTAAAATCCATTTCAAAACCAATTTTGCGTTTTCCAAAACCCAGGAGTTCCAAAAGCTTTAAACTTCTGTTGAAAACCCGTTCGAAATATGAATTTCTTAAATTTGGGCTAAGTCTCAATTTTGTAAAAAAGCCAAATCCAACGGGTGGAGCTTGATCAAAAGCAGCTCCAAAAGGAGGTTCAAAAGTCTATAAGTCAGCTCGACCTGATAAGAGTAGGATCAAAAGCAAAAGGAGAGCCCAGGCCAAAAGCAGACTTCAGCCTTGGAGCATGAAAAGCAAAGCCAAAGCGCCAAACCAAGTCATCAGAAATCCAAGCTCAAGCTTGAAATTCTGAAAATCAGTCGAAACGGAGCCCCGAAGGTGAGAAGGAGTTCAGACGAAAAGGTTGGGAAAAACCGAGCCCAAGACGGAGCGCTGATGAAGCCAAGGCCCGCAAAAACTGTCCATCTCGAAATGCCAAGAAGGACTGAAGAAACAAAAATTTGGATTGGATCTAGACATAAATATCCAGATTCAAACCCAAATAGTGTTTGGATTGGATTTGGATCATAAAATCCAAATCCAAAGTCCAAACCCAAGACCCACCTCCTTTGCGTATAAATAGAGGTGAGGGGGTGTGGAAGTTCATGTGAAAATCAATTGGAGGCTTGGGGAGAGAGAGTGCATAAAGTAAGAGAGAGAAAAATGGTGGGCTTGATATTTTCAAGTGGGATAGCCTTGTGGGCTTGATCAAGAGTGTGGGTTCAAAACCATGTATGAACCTAGACTCAACCAAAGGGCTACACCAACATGAACCAAGGCTTGGGTGTGGATCAAGGATGGGCTACACGAGGTGGACCGGCGCCAAGAGGTAGGTCTCTCAACCTAACCCTAACCTAGCCACCCAACCCACCTAACCTAGCCATTAAACCTAACCCCAAACTAACCTAGACCTAGCCCACCTACCCCAAACCGACTCCCTTTCACTCAATCGACCTACCCTTTTTAACCTAACCGACCTCCCCATTCTCACTCAAACCGACTCCCTTAAAGCCCCACCAACCGACCTCCCCATTGAACCTAGCCCAGCTACCTCTAACCAACCTAAACTAAACCTAAACCCAACTGCCCTAAACCGCCCCAGCCCCTCTCCACCAACCTGCCCTAAAACCGCTAACCGAGTGCACCTTGCACTTGGTTTATGTTCTGCACACCCCCCTGTCGTAGCCGCACCCCCTTTGTCGTAGCGCCTTGCACAACCTCCCAGCCATCATCTGCACCCTGCCGTAGCCGCACCCCCCCTACCGCAACCATCACTCGGCACACCTGCCACAGCCAACACCTTCCCGCACCTAGCGCCCACACTCCCTAGCACCACCTGCCACGCCTTAGCCGTGACCTACCTAGCTCCCATCCAAAACATCCCACTAACTAGGACCACACCCTAGCCATGACCCACTTAGCCAACCCACTCCTTGGCCGAACTAAGCCCCTCCTAAGTTCTCAAGCCCCCGGCTGCCCCCAAGTCACCCTAAGCCTAAACCTCACGTCTAAACCCACCTAGGGAGACCTAACTCAAGGCTGCCAAGGTGGACGGACCCGAGCAGATTTGAGAGGAAAAGCCGACCACTTGTAAGTGTTTAAATTTGGTTTTTACCTTACTCATTTGATATTCAATTCAATTCAATACGGGGTTGTAATAATGGAGCGTAGTCTTCCCCCGAAATGTAATATTCGTGCTTGATACACAAGACACCCACGTGCACTTGAGCCTTTCTGCTCTTAATTGCACACACATTGAGCCTTTCCGCTCTTAAGCTAAAGTATATATTTTTATTCGGGTATTTACTTTAATGAAAGCTATGTGAGTTGCGATTTAATTTGGGTTGTTACATTCAAGTCGTGTGAGTTTGTCATTTAAATTTCACACTTACACACACATTGAGCCTTTCCGCTCTTAAGCTAAAGTATATATTTCCATTCGGGTATTTACTTTAGTGAAATTCATGTGAGTTGTTAGTTAAATTTCACACTTGCACACAAAAGCACTCGAGCCTTTGCTCTATACTCTCACGCACATTTTGGGCCTTTGTTGCTCATAGGATATAACATACTTATATATTTTCAAGTCGTGTGAGTTGCTTTTAATTCGAGCCTAGCTCACATCATCATCTCAAAACCTGAAAATCTTTTGTGCATCTTTTGCATTCGTGAGCTTCCAAAAGCGCCCCGAATCTACACACAAACCACGCTAAAAATAGGCCACTTGTGCACACACATATCCAGCCTAAATAACTAAAAACTAAAAGACTTAGGTGCATCCAAAGTCGAAATAAAACTTGCAAACTAGGCATACATCGAGTTTCCAAACACTGATCTTCGCAAAGTTTTGTAAAAAAAAAAAGTTTTAAGCGTTTAAACTAACCCTTGAGCATCGGTTCAAGAAGGTTTAAACGAAAAGATCTCGCTTTCTCACAATTACCTCAAAAAGTCAGATATTTCAAAATCTTCGCTAGCTTGAGCAAGCTAGCTGGTACGCCCTTAAAAACGACGTAGATACGAAAAGGTTCATTTCCGGCTTCCAAACCAGAAGTGGAAATTTTCATGTTTACACTGGTGCCTAATGGTTCCCAAAGTTAAACCTTCCTAATGGCTACTAGTTGATGCACATTTCACCTGAGATGAGTAGAAGACAATGATGGTGACTTAATATGTCTCGTTGGAGTTCTTGAGGTGATATTCAGTCTCACCAACATTGCATCCACTTTCAATAGCTTCATGAATGACTTGTTGCATATGATGTTTGATGAGTTTGTCGACGTATACCTTGATGACAACATGGTTTACAATGACACCTTAGAGGAGTATGACAAGCACTTGAGGCGGGTAACAACAAGTTTGGGAGCACGCCCTTTATGTCCAAAGGGAGAGTGTGAATTTAGTTGTCAAGAGATTACCTTTTGTAATCATGTATTGGGGCACAACATGATCAAGATGGGCCAGTGGAAGGTGCGTGTGATTCAAGAGTGGAGCCACCTAGGAATATCATCAAGTTGAGGAGCTTCTTGGGCCTAACCAGATAATAAGGACGTTTTATTCAACACTATTCTAGGTTGGCCACCCCATTTTGTTAAGTTCATTTTGTGGAGCTCGAATGAGTGATTTTAGCATGCCTTCAAGAAGCTAAAGGCCACTATCCACATGAAGCTGATGTAGAGCTTCTCGGCTTCACGTTATTGATAAGGTCCACATCGATGATAGTGACCAAGTTACAATGATATGCTTGTACAAGAGGATCACCTATCGCATTCGAGAGTCATAAGCACAAGGGCATATAGACATGATACCCAATGCACAAGGAGTTACACGCTAGTGGTCCATTCCCTTCAAGCATGGTGAGTCTATCTTCTTGATGTTCCCTTAGTTGTTCTCATTGACAACATTTCTAAAGGCCCATAAGAATCTCAATCTAAGTCAAGCAAGGTAGTTAGAGCTTTTTGAGAAGTATAATTTTTAGTGGGTCTATCGGTTGATGCTGCACAATATGGTTTTAGATTCGTTGAGCCATAAAAGAGTGGTAGAGACGCTAGATGCCGTAGCACTACAACAAGGTGACTTATTACAATTGGCATGGTGGATCCTGTTGACCGACCACATCATGGAGTGCAACAAACTAGTTTGGATGGTCAATCAACAACTACTAGTCATGGAGAGAAGTGGTTTGAGGCATTTAATTCTTTGTGGTGGATAGGTTCTTGAAGTAAACAATGGTTATGCTAGCTTTGCAGGATTGTTCACCTAGAGAGGTTGCTAAATTGTTCCAAAGTGATGTTGTGAAGCACTTTGATGTATTTCAAGGAACCATTAGCGACTAGGACACACCTTCGTGAACCACGTTTGGAGGGAGCTTTCATTATAATGGACTCCAAGCTTCATTTTCCTCACCAAACCACCCCTAATTGACAATGAAACAAAGAGGTTGAATTATTGGAGAAGTATTTTCGAGTTGTGTTACTTCCATCCAACATAGCTTGGTTTCATTATTGGAGAGAGATCCTCCAATAACTAAGATATATCATCAACTACATCAAAGAGCCTGTTTGATATTGTAATGGGATGGCAACCTGTCTCTCCCTTTGAGTTGGCTTAGGGAGAGCAAGGAAGCAACAAATGATGCTTGCAAAGGTACCAGAGTCACTTGAGACAACATAAATGAGGATTGTGATATATGCCATTACGTACATGATGTTGCACGAGTTTGAGGTCTTGCAACATACACCATCATAAGAGGCCACGCGAGTTTGTGGTTAGGCATCGAGTCTCTTGAAGATTCTCAAGTACATTAGGAAGCAAGTGCACCATGACTAGTATTTGAGTTTGAAGCCTGAGTGACAGTCCCTTCATGATACAGAAGAGGACATGAATGTTTCATTTAAACATGTTGAAGTCATTCTTCGAGGACATAGAGACAAGGGAGCATCAACCACCAACACATGTATGTGAAGAGATTCCTTGAGTTGCTAAGGTTTTGGTGCCAGAGATGATTGGTATCGGTCCTTAAATGTTTTACTTGGTACATGGTAGTTGGGCTAGATGTGGAAAGGAGGATGATACTTGGCTTCCACCAGTGCAGCTTTGGGAGTATGTGGAGATGGTGAATGCATATCACTCAACCTCGGAAACGAGGTCAAGCTTAGGCAGGGAGGATTGTGGTAAGACAAGTATCAACACCTGATTTTGTGCTTGTCCACCCAAGGCCAAGCTCATGGTCCTCTTCTACTTCAGCTCGTATCCTAGATTACTGGCGTTCCTTATGTTTTGGTGTCTTGTGCATTGATGTCACATTGGGTGTCCTAAGTGTTTCACTTTGGTCTCATGTGATGAGTGTTTTTTATGTACTGATAGAGTTGCATGGGGATATTTAATCACGTTAGAGAATTGGGAGAGGGAGAGAGGGAGGGAGGGAGGCAGGCATGTTGGTGATTGTTACCACCCCCTTCTTCTTCCTCCTTCAAATTTGTCTTGCAAGTTGAGGACTGGTCGGGCTATTGGATCCAGCAGAGGACTATTCTCCCATCGTGAGCCACAAGGGTGGGATTTAGTTTGTGAAACTCCTTGTGCCAAAGCATATAAACTTGTAGTGTATTACAATATTAATTTTGATATCTAGGCATACTTTTTAAGTCGTGTGCATGTGGGTGAAATGTGGTGGTGCAACAAGGGCTGGTTGTCTATGTAGGATGACATAGGTCATTAGAGGCCATCCAATGGTACCCATTGTTGTGGTCATGATATTTGTAGAGTGTACAACATGGGTTTGTGTGCCAAGTTGTGCTCATCTAGACCAAAAGAGATGCAAGTTTAAGTCATATCGTGTTTGTTTTTACTTGTTATAAACATGAATAATTCCTGACACAAACACAACTCATCTACCCAAATTGCCAATTTGCCACCACTAACCAAGTATAATTGCTATTCATACACCCCATTTTACTAAGCACACACCTATTTTCAAAAATGGACGGATGCGGGGGCTAAGGAAGCTAATCACATATGATGAGATTCGTATTGGTACTTGAAATATTAGAGCATTGACCGGTAAATTAGTAGAGGTGGTAGATACTATGATTCGAACAAAGATTCACATTTTATGTTTTAAAGAGACAAAGTGAGTGAGAAAAAAAATAAAGAAGATTAAGAATACAAGTTTTAGACTATGATAGTGAGAGAAGGAAAAGGCTCGAAATGGAGTTGGTATTCTTATAAATAAAGATTTAAATGATAGTATAGTAGACATACAATGATATGGTGATTAAATTATCATATTGAAGTTAATGTTAAGAGTAAAGATTTTGAATATAATTTGTCGTTATTTATACATAATAGAATTAGAAGATAGTATAAAGAAGGCATTTTAGGAGGAGTTAGATAAAGTAATTCAAAGAATTCTACAATGAGAGATGATTTGTTTAGGAGGAGACTTAAATAGGTATGTCGGTAAAGATGCATTATGATATCAAAGTATTCATGAGAACTATGGTTTTGGGGATATAAATGAAGAGGGTAGGGAGATTTTAAATTTTGTATTGGTTTTTGATCTTTTTATAGTCAATACAATTTTCAAAAAATGAAATGAGCATTTAACTACTTATAAGAGTAGCTTGTTACAAACACTAATTGATTATTTTGTTTATAGGAAAAAAGAAAAATCATGTTGTAAAGATTAAAAGGAAATTCTAGGAGAAAGTTCAACTACTCGATATTGACTTTTAATATTGAATTTCTAAGTAAAAGAGTAGACAAAGAAGAATTGAGTGCATAGAGTTATTCAGAATATATGGTAAAACCTCAAATGTGAGAAAGAAGATATATTTAAACAGAAAGTTCTTCCAGGAGATGCTTAAAATTATATAGGTACACCTTCTCATATATAAAATAATATTATTATACATATTAGAAAAGTGGCAAAAGATGTGTTAGGCGAATCTAAGGGAGGCTTGTTGGTACAAAAAGAAGCTTAGTGGTAGAGTTAAATGGTAGAAGATAAAATCAAGGCAAAGAAGGAATATTACAAATTGTATTATCTCAAGAAGATTAGTGAAACTTATGACGCTTATAAGAAAACAAAGAAAGAAACAAAAAATACTATTAATGAAACAAAAGCTAAAATTTTAGAAGATTTATATAAAAATCTTAACTTAAAAGAAGGTGAAAGAGATATTTTTAGAATAACTAAGGGTAGAGATAAGAAAACTAATGATCTTAGTTTTGTTAGATGCATCAAAGATAAGGACGAGAAGATTTTATTGACAATTGATAATATCAAAAATATTTATAAAAAAAATATTTATATAAACTTTTTATTGAAAAAATATATGGTAGTATTAGGTTAAGAGAGTTAGCCAAAACAGAAAAGTATATAAGCTGCAATTTCTATTAGCGTATTTAAAAGAATGAAGAAAAGAAAGTCTTAAATATATGAAGATTGATAAACCTATAGGACCAGACAATATTCCTATAATAGTATTAAAAATTCTATGAGAGATGAACTCACTTTACTCACAAGACTATTTAATGAAATAGAACCCAAAAGATGCTTCAAAAATGGAGAGCGAGTACACTTATACCTATATATAAGAACAATGGAGACATTCATAATTGTTCAAATTATTAAGGTATAAAAGTTAATGAGTCACACTATGTAATTATGAGAAAGAATTATTGAATGTAGGTTAAGATAAGGATCAAGTACAACAAAGAACCAATTTAGATTCATGTCTCATAGATCTACTATTTAAGCGATTCACCTATTAATACATCTTGTGGAATATTTTATACAAAAAAATATTTAATTGATATTTATTGATCAAGAAAAAACTTATAATAGGGTGCCAAGAGATGTCCTTTGAGGAACCTTAGAAAAGAGAGGTATCTTATTGACATACATAATAGGACATGTATGTCAATAAGATATGTCAATAATAGGACACTATAGGACATCCTTTTAGTTTATATTGAGTTAACTGCTAGCATGTCACATAATAGGACAGAATCCAAGTAGCCGACCCCATTAGTATAGGAAATGGCTTAGTTGTTGTTGTTGTTGCAAATGAGTTGGGGGGAGGGTTGCAGGCATAGATGATATGACATGATACCTTTCACTAGTAGAACTATACTGTATTTCAATACTCATACAACTAACAGGTAAGTGAGGATGATTGTTTTCACATATCATTAATGCTTTTCAAATTTTGTATTGGTTATTGTGTGTTAGCCGACAAGGTTAAGGGTGTGCATGCATAATTAAAAGGGATCTTCGATAACTCCACCAAGCGGTTTGATACAATATAGAAGCAATTCAATTTGTTAATAAAGTTGCAAGTCACAAAACTAAAGGAATCCTTTAAGAAATTATGAACTATTAGCATACATTATGTTTATTGTATAGAAGATACATCATCACCTCCTTGAGCCATTTCTACAACAAAAGCTAAAACCTCTGTTTCATTACAATACATAAGAAAATATGTAATAAGCAATAAACACATAAAGATACATGACTTCAACATGTTTAGAATAGCATAAGGTCATAGTTAAGGCATGCCATCTCACACAAAGTAACACACGTAAGTCGTGTCCATGGAGGCAGAGAAATGCACTTCATGTGAGTGAGTTCCAAATATAGCCAGTCACAATACTGACCCCATGACACCAAGTCTCAAATGTGTCTCTTTTTTGACCAATGACTTTTCCAATGGTCGACCGAAAAAAGAAAACATCGGATTTGTTTAAAATGAATCTATACTTATTAATCTCGATTTTAAATTGAAAAGTCATGAATAATCAACAATGAATGCATGTACAATCCTAACACTTGTCTCAAATACTTATGAAAGGAATGAAAGTACTAGAAAAAAATGAAATATTGATTTTGAAGAATGATAAAATTGCTTATCAAGTACGATAACATAGGAATCGATACACTCAATAAAAAAGAATCAACCAAATAATGAAATGAAAAAGAATCAACAAAATGACGAAGAAAATGGTTGAAGGTTCCCTAGTGGACAAAATGAGAGTGAAAAACTAAAGAATCATACTAAAGGTATTTTTTTAAAAATCGAATAAGGAGATGTATGTTTGGTAAAAATGGAATAATCCTCTAAAACAACATGAGTCGGCAGTCCTATTGTTGTTGATCCTGCCGGGTATCACTTTCTTATCAACCGTGCCGAAATCTGCTGGACAGAACTTCCTTTTTCTAACCTCTGTCCGCCTGCGGTCGTCTGGAGTATCCTATCCGTCACTTCCCATAATTCCCGCTTCTTCAGGCGTCGCTATGGTGCTCTACACGGCTTCTCCTACCATCCTCTTAACCCACCATTTACACGACCCTCTTCCATTATTTCGCCCTTCTCTCTGTTCTTCAAAGGTTCCTCCTCCCTATTTCAACATCAGCAGACAAAGCGTGCAATTTCCCATTTCTCGGACGGTATTTCTTCTCGGTGCCAGCAAACGAAGCCTCTGCGTCTTTAGCTCCAATCGACGCCCTGGTTTCAGCTCCCCCGAAAATGTATGCAAAATTTTGTTGCCAGTAGCTAAATTCACGGTGCAAAAACATTCATTTCAGAACGCGATCCCATACGGTTTTACGCGTCCCAATTACCGAAGAAGCAATACTCTACTCGTGCTCTTTTCGATGCAAAAGAAAAAACAGCTTATTTTGACAAAAAAGTTGTGGTGCATTTTGGACTATTATTGTTTTGCACTTACTGATTTGAGAACTTCCCGACATGTTTGAAAACTAACTTTCGCTACATGGGTTATATCAAGTACTAGTCAGCCCTGAAAATTTTGAAAACATTAGAAATGTGGTGTATATCTTTATGGATATTTGACTGGATTACATGCGACTTCCTCATTCACATTTCTCTGAGGCATTTTTATCGATATGTGACTTTCAGGATTTCCTAACATTTTAACCTGTTACCGCCAGAACTTGGAATCGAAGTGGGCTATTTTTAAGAGATGGGAAGTTCCGTGGAAATGGCAAACAGTTGTACTCACCGTGCTTGGATGTGGATTGAGGTGCGCTTGTCTTTTATTCCAACTTCAGCTGTTGCCAATGGTGGTGAAATAAGTTGTGTTTTCACTCTTTTCTTGCTCTGTTGAAAGATAAAGGAGCTATGGTTTTGCTTGATATTTTGAGAACATTAATGGTTTTGGAATGATGGCATCAAGCTGTTTAACAAAAGCAGCAGAGGTTTAAAAACTTTTACTACCTTAACCACTTCCTCTCTAACCAAATTCGTGTAACTGTTCCTTCACTGGATATTCTTCCTATGCTCATTTTATGTTTTAGTTTTCAAGTATCAATCTTTGCAGCTTGATGGTTCAAGTTAAACTAATGTTATAAATACAGCACTGGACCATATACTGTATGGGGTTCCAATACGCTATCATCATCCTTTATAGAAAAACGTAACTTAAAATTGAACATAAATATCGTAAACTATAAATGCCATTCTTAACAAAGGGACAACAACAAGCATCAAATATAAAATAACAAATACTGTAGTTGTTAGGCAGAAACATATGAAAAGTATAAAGTTATTATTATTAAGAAAGAAACAAGTAAACAATATCCAAATATCATCATAGTTAAATGATTTCTTTCATATGCGTAACCCAAAAAAGTGTCACATCTGATGAATCTCATACATTAAACAAGTAAAGTCAATCATACCTTTCAAACACTGCTTAGCTCAATCTGCCGATCTTGGATCAACATTACAGTTTATCATCCTCATCATCAACAACTAACATTTTGATTGTCCCCAATCCCCCACCAAAATAATTTCAGGCTCCTTGCAGATGCCTCTAGCTCCTTCCAACTTTCTCTTCTATGAGAAAGGAAGCCTTCTTTGAGATTTAAAATATCAACATTCTCAAAGCTGATTGAGTCTATTGGATTGTTGTTCATCTTTTCGTCGCCCATCGCAACTGTTGTGAAAAAAGTATAACAAGACAACCAAGCCTTTTCTCACACTCGAAAAAGTCATATGATATATAATAATTTCCTCAAACAGTTTTCTTCTCTTCCTCCCTCTTTTACAGTGTTCACCGACTAGTTGCTCACATGTTCTTATGAGAGCTTCATATGCTCATCTCTCTACACGTCTCTCTTATCTTATCTTCCATTGATACTATCCCAATTTTTCCTCTAATAACTTCATTTTGGTATAATCTTTCTTCATATGACAGCACATCCACCCTATCATGTTTCTTTCCATCATGAACATGTTTTGTACATTTTGATGACTGACCGGTAACACTCAACACCATATAACATTGCTTTCTAACTGTTACTTTATAATATTTACTATTCAGCCTTAGTGGTACCTTATTATCCTCCAAAACACCTAAGGTGTCTCCCTTTTTTAGCCAATTTGCATTGATTTTATGTATAACATCTCCATCAATTTTCTCATCACTTTAAAATGATGACTCTAACTACTTACCATTATCCTTTTGGGGATGCAATGCATCCAAGGTTTAACTTTTTTTTCATTTGTTTCAACTAATTTACTAAGTACATTTTGATGATTGATTGGTAACACTCAACACCATATAACGTTGCTTTCTAATTGTTACTTTATAATATTTACCATTCAGCCTTAGTGGTACCTTATTATCCTCCAAAACAACTAAGGTATCTCACTTTTTTATCCAATTTGCATTGATTTTATGTATAACATCTCCATCAATTTTCTCATCACTTTAAAAGGATGACTCTAACTACTTAACATTATCCTTTTGGGGATGCAATGGGTCCATGCTTTAACTTCTTTTTCATTTGTTAACATATTTACTAAACCTGCAGTCGTTATATTCGGTCTTTGCTTTACTAAGTTGAAAAGCTTTTGTTTCCAATATTCCTCTTGACGATTCAAGTTTTCTCTTTCTTCCTTCCTTTGACTCATCCACCAATACAATATGATTTGCTAATAACATGAGTCCTAACATCTTACATGTCCTTTTAAAGCTCACTATAAGTCACAACATGTCTTTCTTCTCTAAGGTTCTCCAAAACATATCCCTTGATATCCTATCATAAGAATTCTCTAAATCGATGAATACCATTTGCAAGGTTTGTTCTTGGCTCTAAAGTGTTTCTTGTGTCTCTCAGCTAGTGAATAGGCTTATTATCAAACCTCCTTGGTATGAACCTAAATTAGCTTCTTGTTGTACTAGATACTTGACTCAACCTTTTTTCAGTAATTCTTTCCCATAGTTTCATTGTATCAATGATTAACTTTTTATACATGGGTAACTTACAAAATTCTGAATGTTTCTTTTTAGACATATAAATAGGTATCATTATACTCTTTCTCTGTTTGTTAGGAAAAGAGTCAAAGAGCATTGATCAGGGCATAGTCATTAAAGAGCTCCCCACAAAAGAGAGCTTCAAGGTTGATTGAAGGTTTAATTGTCCATGGAAAGAAAGGAAGAGGTTCCAAGACTAACTTTATTAATTAGTCTAGTGTTGCAATTTTAGTATGTCCCACATTGCTGTAGCTTAAGGACTTGTTCCAAGTCAAATTGTATTTAAAGGGAAACCTCATTTTGAATGAATATATTTTTGTTTCCCGGAAAATTCTTTTCTAATCTTAAGTAGCTCTTTCGAACTTTAGCTCTTTTGAACTTTAGATTAAGTTTCTCTTTCTCAAACCCTTTGTCTATCAAACAATATCTAGCCCCAATCATTGCTCTTGCTGTATCAAATGCTATTAGAGCTTGACTTGAAGTAGAACTTGTCTTGCTTCGTCGCAAGCTTTAAAAACACATCATGGAAGTTGGAAGCGGAGGGAACAATAGACAACAAGAAATGGTTGGGACACAGTGCATCCCCAAAAGGAACCAGAAGACTTATGAACTAATGGAGAATGTTTAGAAACGTTCCACCTATTGCTCAAGAGGCACCAATGGGAGCATGTAGAAACATCAACTCTCAACCGAGGTGACTAGCTTTTTGTGCAAATAATGGACTGAAGGTGATGAGAACCGTTGAAGGATAGGAAATGAACGGATCTCTACTCCTATTGGATCCATATCTGGTCCAATAGGAGTTCATGGTTTAACTTTTACTAAGTATGGGCATTTAAGAATTCAAGTTAGAAACCATTATAAAGAGAAAACCATACTCCCTAATGGAAAAACGTGAAAGAGAAGAGAGTGTGGGCGACTGCCAAGGATATGACGCCAACCCTCAACCCTTTGTAGCTTTGATTTTTCATCATATAATTGATTGTTTTTCATTATTTGCTTTGTGTGTGAGTGTCTCTACATAGTATTAGAGCATAATTCGTGGGATTAGGGCTTCACGGTTAATTAGGAGCAATGTCTATGCCCTAAGGGTTGAAGTTTACCCAAGAAACAATCAAGAAAGTAGGTGGAAGTAGTTCTACATCAGATCCGATAAAGATTTGAAAAAGAAAAGTTAAGGAGAGATCGTGACCTAGAGCAAGGAGGCACAATCATGACTGAAAAGGAAAAAATATTAGAAAGTACATAAATGTATAGCATTGATAGGAGCGAAACATTTCAAATTATATACATTAAATTAGATGGATAAAACTATCTACAATGAGCATAATTTATTGAATTTGCGGTATTAGGAAGAGGAAGATGGGAATATCTTACCGGAGAGATTTCCACACCAAACCCTACTGATCTAACATATTGTAGATGGCGTAGAGAAAACGCTCTGGTAAGTGCGTGGTTAATACAATCTATGATTCCTTCTATCGGCTGCACTTTCATTTTTCTGGAGACACCCCATGAAATCTGGTTGGTAGTATAAGATGCATATGCACAACAAAAAAATATAGCTAAGTATGAAATCATTCAAAAAGTTAGGAAATGCAGACAAGGCAACTGATCGGTCAGTGAATATTATGCGGAACTTCATGAATTGTGGGAAGAGTTATCAATTTATTCCAAGACAATGTCAAAATTGCATGAAGAAAAGAAATGAAGAATTTGAAGAAAGAAAAGTCTTCGATTTACTATAGGGTATCTCACTTGATTATGAAGCTGTAAAGAATAATATCTTGAGTAGGGCAGAACTTCCCTCACTGAGTACAATTTATACTTTACGATGAAGGGAGGAAGACAAAAAGCATTTAAAAAAGATGGAAAAATCAACAATTCTGAAACTACAGCTTTCGTAGAAAGGAATCAAAATTCTACCTCTTGATTTAGAGATAGAGGACGATATGAAAGAGGAAGAGAAAGAGGAAGAATTCAACAGTTATCAAATAATAAAGATAAACTTTCATGCACCCATTGTAGAAGAACAAGGCATACATGTGAAACTTGTTGGTAGCTGATTGGTTAAACAACATATAATCAAAATCAACCAACTAGAGCTCTCTTTAGTGATCAACACAAGAAGAGTACAACAGAGAGTGATCAGAACTCAATGAATGAAATGGAGAAGAAGATAGATGAGTTAGAGTCTCGACTTACAGAATCTCAGAAGGCCTCCACATCTTCTACCGTAGATCCCCACGCTACCATGGCATATCCATTCTCTTTTATGACGATGGGTAATCATTCTATGTTTAATTTCAGAGTTTGGGTTATTGATTCAGGCTATGTTATCAATAGCGGTTAGCGGGTTGTTAGTGGTTGATCCTGATATAGCGATAGCGGGGATATAGCTGATTTAGCGGTACACATTTATTTTTTATTAAAAAATTATATATATAATTATATATAATGGGTTCTCTAATTTCTAAGAAATATAAAGAAACACAACTACTTCTTTCATAAATATGAATCAAACTAAATAAACAAATTCTACTTCTAACTTCTAAAGAAACATAGAAACATAAGAAAAATACAACCGAAGTCAGAATTAAGTACTTTATGAAAAGAGAAAGGTGTAAAAGGAGAAAAGGGTACCAGGAAGTTCAATATATTCCATCAATATATCTCTTCTAGAAGGTAGTAACAAACTAGATGCCTCTAAATAACCTCAATAGATACTCGTAGAAAGAGTCGACACTTGTACGTATTCCAAGATCCTACACAAACACACAAAGAGGCGTCTTATAACCACAAAAGAATGTGACATTGAAATGCATGCACATGACAGATCCCAAGACCATAACATTGAAATACAGATTATCTCATCTAAAAGTAAAATCAATATTATCAAATCAATATTATCAAATCAATAACATACTTAAAAAACCCATAAAAACTCTCTTAGAATCTTTTTTGTCTCTTCTTTTTTCTTTTTGTTTAATAAAGCTTAAATTGTGAATCATAAAAAAAAATGGTGTGAAAGAAAAGAGTATTCGGAGAGTCAAAGGTATCATGATAATTTTTAATTTTTATGAGTAAAATCAAAATCACAATGTAAAAAGGTATAAGCGTATCAATACTGCATTTGATTTATAGCACTAAGTTTTCTAAAGTGACCTTTTATACTAAAATATAGATGATCAACTGTAGCTCGGTGCAAAGAAAACAATCTCAAGAAGATTTGATGGTCTAAAATGATATCGATCTGAAATAAGAAACAAATCCATGTGAAGAATCAAAAGTTTCCTTGGGCGTATTTCAAAAAGCAGTGCTACTGACAAATGCTGGCTGCATTGCCCCTGGCGATCTTCCTAAATTTTCACCAGCATCTGTAGGCACATATAGCCTAGGGATACTTGTCGCAGACAATAAGAATAATTACAGCTGCAGGCCAATGGCGTCTAAATGCACCAGTGGCCACACAGTTAGAGAGAGAGTGAGAGAGAGAGAAGACATTTCTTAATGACTTAAAATGACAAAGCTAGAGTTAGCCAGCGTACATTTTATTTTATAGAGAGATGAAATTCAAGTAATAATGTTATGGTGCAGGATACTAGTCGATGGCAACTTCAGAAGGGATTGCCACAAACCATATCGATAGCAACATGAGGAGGGCAAGCCGTAACAAGTTGGGGAGTATAGTGAAGAGTGTCGGTGTGCAAGGATGGACTTGCAATGCAGAGCTTAGGCGCACCAGAGGCGGAGTTGCTGGATTGGTCGGTGAGCTCAAAATAGTCAGTGGTGGGAGGTATAGAGATTGTAGTTGGTCAACTCTAGTCTATGACTGGTGATGTTGCAGCAGATCCCAAGTTCACCTTCAAAAGCTAACATGCTTTTGTAGAAGCTAACATGCTTTTGTAGGACAACTAATAAACCCGCCTAAAAACCTTATAGGAAGGGAGAATGGCAGGGGAAGGCGGAGAAAGAGAGTAGAGAGAAAGGGGAGTACCTGATGGGTGGTGGTCGTGGCAATGAGAGCAGCGACGAGAGGCGGGAGAGGGACACTAGAGGCGGCCCTGTGGGAGAGAGAAAGAGGAGTACTTGATGGGTGGTGGTCGTGGCAGTGAGATCAGTGACGAGAGGCGGGAGAGGGACAACCGAGGCGGCCCTGTGGGAGAGAGAGAAAAAGAGAGGGAGAGAGAGGCGGGAGACGGTGAGAGTGTGCATGATTAGGTTATTTTGTTTCATTTGGATCGGGTGATCAAGTGGATCGGCCTGATCCATAATAGGATTATCAATATTGTCCGCTAATTGTGCTATAGCGGACCGCTATAGCAGCCCCGACGGGTCGCCCGCTAAGGGTCACCCGCTATAGCGTTTTTAGCACTGCTAAAACGCTATAGCGCACTATAGCGGGCGCTATAGCGTGCTATTTATAACATAGGAATAAAGTGTTACAGATCATATGGTGGGTATTAAGAAGGCTACGATTAATAGAGTACTTAGTTTATTGTTTCTTTGTTTTTAAATATAGCTTTAAATTAGACTCATTAATGGCATTGTTGTAATTGTGATTAGTATTGTAATGTTGGTATTTAAGGAGAAACCCTACCAGCAAACATTTAGATTACTGAAAATAAAGAGAAGAAAGAGAGGGTGCAATTGGCTACAATATACTTGGTCGACTGTCCCAATATTCCATATTCTAAAATGCCTATTGATTTTATTTGTGTTTAAGTGTGAAATCGTGACATGGTATCAGAGCCTTTGAGGCTATATCTGGTCGTGAATGATACAAATGGAGAGATAACAACGTTACAGAAACGTAGAAGATCAATTTAAGAAATTCTGCAGAAAGAAAGAACAAATTTTAATAAATCTGTCCATCTATTCGCCATCTATTCGTACAAATTTTTGAGAAAGAGAAAATCTGCACAAAAAAAGAAAACATGTTTGGAAAACTGTCCGCTTGCCCACCATCTATTTGTGGAAACCACCTGGCCACCAAAAATCTGAAAAAGTTACGCCTGTCAACCATTAGTTTCTCAAAGTCTGCAAAAAAAAAATAGAAAGTATGAAAGAAAATCCCAAGGAAGAATCTCAAGTGATTGGGTATGGTAATGAACAGAAAATGGAGCCGTTTCAGATTAATAATATTCGACTTGAAGGTCGAAACTACAGGGAATGGGCTAGATTAGTTCTTATCTACTTCAATCTATGAATCCCGTAATTAGCAAGACATTTATGTATATGGAATCTGCTGTAGAAATATGGACAGCAGTGGAAGAAGCTTACTCCAAACAATGCAATATACCGAAGGAGTACGAGATTCTTGAAAAAATAAGAAAGTGTCGCCAATGAGACAACTTAATAAGTGAATACTATGGGGAGTTACGTCGTTTATGAAATGAAGAAAGGTACATTATCAAAAATAAATGTAGTAATTGTATTAAAGAACGTACTATAGACAATGAGGTACGAAAAGTATTTGATCTCTTATGGGGAATATCACTAGAGTATGAGTTCATTAAACTAAATATCCTAAGCAAAGAGGATCTGCCCTTTGTGGGTATAATATATTCTCTTTTACTTATAGAAGATGAACGGAGAAATTTGGAAAAGGGAGAACAAAATTAGGTTGAGAAATTAGTATTCGTTGGAGGAGGTCAAACCAATTTTCAATGAGGTAGAAGTTCTGCTAGAGGTCGATGAACTGGTAGATCTCAACATTATGAAGATAGAAATAAATTAGAGCAGTGTTGTATGACATGTATCGTATCGAGTATCGCTGAGCTCTACGATACGGGCATATCGTATCGTAGGATAATATTAAAAAAATATTAAAAAAATAAGGAAAAATTAGTAAAAATCCAAAAAAAATAAAAAAATAGGAAAAAATCTAGTAATTGCTTTGAATTCATATAATGCAAAGTTTAGTACATAATGAGCATTCAACATTAAACAATTGCATCCAAATTTACATATTTTGAAGCAAAAAATGAAATACATTTACATTTTACATATTGTAATAAGGATCATCAACTAAATAATCTTCATCTTCTCCTTGTTGAAGATCCTCGTCATCATCATCACCACCTTCTGTTTGAAAATCAAAATCTTTATCTTCTTGATAATGTTGTTGCGCTCCTTCCAAATTAATCCATGCAATGTCTTCTTCAGTTAGGAGGGCATTTTCTTCACTATCTTCTATAATCCAGTCTTCTAATATATCAAAACTATCTAAACTTATTGGATCAAATTGAATTTCTTCTCTATTTTTTTTTCAATTTCCTACAAGAAGGAAAGATAAGCAATTAGTAAATAATATTAAAAATTAAAGTCAAACAATATATTGAATTGAATCTTTAAGTTAAGTCACACAGACACTTCTAAGGGGTGGAGTGTCGACCCCGACACTGGTGCGACACCGACACCGACACCGACATCGTGTCGGTGTGGCATGTTCAAAAAAAAAAATTTGCAAAAAAATTTTTTTTGCAATTTTTTTTTGTAACTCACGGATAAATGGGTCTGGATAATGAAGATTGATTTGTGTATTATGATGAAATTATTAGTTTTTTATCATTTATATGTTTTGCTTTAATATAAAGTTGTGTACTTACTATTATAGCTTTATACAATATTAAGTTGCTTGAATGATTTTGGGTGCGAACAATTGGACTGAGAATAATCTCCGTCACCAAACACATTTAAAGACCAGGAACATTATCAGATCAATAGAACACAAGAGTATGACATCACTAGTGGATCCTAGCACAAATACTAGTATATGTTATATCCCATAAAAGATCTTGAAACTCTTTGAATCCATAACTTGGATATTTTGCAGCTCGTAAAATTATCATTATGAGGGAACTTGCTAATTGATACCTATTGCACCCAAAATTAGCAAATACTAGTTGTATTATGATTGATTTATGTAGCTTGAATATTATATATAATATTATATAACCTAGCCGTGTCGCCGCACTCAAATTTTTTGAAATTTGCCGTATCCCGCACCCGCATCCGTACCCACACCCATGTGACATAGTCTTTAAGTACTAACTAATACAAGATTACCTTTCGCGAAGCCGCATGTTATAACGAATAAAAACTAAGTTATTCAACCGCTTATGTTCCAACCTGTTGCGTTTTTTTGTATGGATGTGATCAAAGATACTCCAATTCCTTTCACAACCCGTTGCACTATAGGTTTGGCTCAGAACTCTAATTGCAAAATCCCTAAGGTTTAGGCAATCACTTCCAAACCTATTCCACCAAACATCTATAGAAAAAGGCAAACATTAGGAACATAATCCACAATAATATAAAATGTATTGATTTAAGAAACTTAAATATGAAGATAAACAATTTACCTAGACGTATAGTAGTGCGATTGTGAATTACTACAGGCAAACCCATCAAGTGAAGAACATTATCATATATTTCCATCTCTCGATGTATAGCATCTGCTAGACTCTCATTAGGGACTAATCTGTTTATACAATATGCCTTGATTAACTTCACCTTTCCTTTTAAAGCTTGTTGAGTACCTTAATGATGGGTTTAGATAATATGCTTCTGCATGAATAGGTTGATGCAATTGTTTGTTCCATCTATTATCTATAATTTTTCACACGGGCACAAAATCTCTCTTTTTTCCATTAAAATTATTTCTAATTGCTTCTTTTGCCCTATCCATGGCTTCATAAAGGTAGCCCATAGATAGTTTCTCCTCGCTATCAGCTAATCTTAAAACCTTCACCAAATGACATGTAATCCTCAACAATCTAACAAATGCATTCCAAAATGTACTCCTGAAGATTGTCTTTGAAATCTCATTCAACTTTCTGTTTCTTTTATTTTGAGGCAACTCTACAAATTGTTGCCACTCATCTGAGGAGAACATTCTCTTCAATGCTTGCTTCTGTCTCACAATACTCTGAACAGATAAGAAGTTAGTTGCAAACTGAGTTGCAGCTATACGAAGAAGTTCTGCATCATTTGTATATTTCCTTATCATACACAATACAAATGCATGGTTGTAGATGAATTTGGTGATATCTTGGCAACACTCAGTTGCTTCCTTTATCTCATCCATCTCACCAATATCAAGCATGAGATCTAAACAATGGGCTGTGCATAGTGTCGAATAGAAAGTCCTATAAGTATTTGCTAACTCCTTCCCACTTGCTTTGTAGTTAGCTGCATTATCTGTAATCAATTGGATTCTCTAGCCCAACCTCGCATATCACTTTATCAAACTTTTGTCGTAGGATCTTTGCAGTGTGTCTCTCCTCTGACATGTCTAGAGATCTAAAAAACATAAGTCCTTTAAGACAGCAGATAAGAAAGTTTAGCAAGGTCCTTTCTCGCCTATCTGTCCATCCGTCTGTTATGATAGTGCATCCTATCTCCTTCCATGACTCTCTCAAAGTCGAACAATATTCTTGCACTTCAACGACGGTCTTATCTAAGATCTTTCCTCTCAATTTCTGATAAAAGGGCATCTTGTATCCTGGACCAATATTAGCAATGCATCTACCATTGCTTGAAAATGAAAACTATTTGCTGTATTAAATGGAATGCATGCATCATAAAACCATCTGCCCACTGGAAGGTCTGCCTGATCATGCAGTTGTTCTGAAGCCATAACATCTTAAATTCCAAGTTGATCACCAGGTGTAGTGATAGGAGGAAAAAATGAATTTATGCTAGAAACAACTCTTCCTCTACTCCTTCCTGAGATTTCTTTTCTACTACTTCCAAAATCTTCAGCAACCCTCTTTCTCCTGTTTGGTGGTCGTGAACTACTACTACCAATCTCTATTCTGGCATCTAAAGGAATACTATCAGTAAATCCATCATCTTTCTTAAACTGCCTTAAATCATCATTTTGTTGTCTCATCTCTTGTATACTCTCAATCATTTGAAGACATTGCCATTTACTACTTTCTGGCAAACTTCTAACTATGTTTATACAAGGAGCAACTTCCTTTCTAGTCCCTGCTAGGTGGTGCTTCAATCGTGAAATTCCACCACTAACCACCTTCTCACAAAATATACATCTGATATTTAATCTTGAACCCTCAACTGGTATACCCCACTACCATGCCGGATCATCAGACTGAGAATGAAAGTCTCTAATACTTCTTCTTGCCATCTCAACTTAGCATTTTAATCTAATAAAAAACCTGAAAATAAAAGCACTTCGTAAATCCCCAATCTTCAAATAACACTCAAATAGAGTGTCTCCCACTTCATGAATGCAATAAAAATCATATCCACACACTTAATAACTTCATATTTTGTCATTCAAAAAAGAAAAATACAAATAACACAAAAAACAACAAATACAAAGGAAAAAATGAAGAAAAACATTAAAAATATACCAAAATCAAGTTAGGAGGCTTGCATAGACACCATAGAGCACGTTTTGGACTATTAAACCTCAAGGAGGAGGAGAACCACGGAAGGGAAGCGTGGGGAGCTAGAAAAACAACAGAAACCCACAAAAATACGGGTTTTTGTTCAGCCAAGGACCCTTTATACGGGTCTCTAGGCATTCATATCGCACGATACAACACGATACGTTAGGTTTTACGATACAGTGCCTTGTATTGTATCGTGGTGGCCCACGATGCGATACGGATAACACTGAATTAGAGTGTTCACATTGTGGAAAGAGACGACATACATGCGATCAGTGTTGGAAAATTATTGGCAGACCGACTGACTATAAGGGATATGGGAGTCATATAGCAGTACTTCAGAAAGGAAGAACAACCTTCCACATTTGCTCCTAAGAATGAAATAAAAATCCTATAGTATCGGTGGTAACTCATATTTTAATTACTCGTGTCCTAAATTCTGGGTTATAGATTATGGTGCTACTGATCACATGATAGGAGATAAGTCGAGGTTGAAGAAATATAAAAATGCTTCTCTACCACAGTATATGTGGAAGTTGCTAATGGATCCCTAGTTCAAGTGGAAGGAAAGAGTGATAAAAGTTAAACAATTTAGAGTCTTTAGACTAAATTCAGTCATTTACATTCCTAAATTATCAGTTAATCTATTTTCAGTTAGCTCTTTGATTAGATACATGAATTGTTCAGTCACTTTTTTCCCTTCTGGTTGTGTTTTTGAGGATTTGAGGACAGGAAAAACCTTTGGTCGTGGTGAAGTGAGGAATGAGCTTTATATATTATAAAAGAAGATGCCGTCACAGGAAAGAGCATTAGCAATCAGTATAGCAGAAGAAAAGTTAAGGATGTGGTACAGTCATTTAGGCCATTTACCATCTTCAAAAATTAAAGAGATAGTTCTTTTAGAGATTTAACTATTCAATATGATGTTTGTCAAAGAGCTAAATACCATAGAGCTTCCTTTCCTATTAGTGAATCTAAGTCATGTATTCCTTTTGAATTGATACATTCAGATGTATGGATGGAGTCCTTCTTTGCTACCTTCACTTGGATAATTTAGATATTTTGTTACATTCATTGATGATTTCTCTAAACTTATCCTTGTTTATCTTATGAAATCAAAAGCTGAAGTTTTTACTATATTCCCTATTGTTCAAAAGCTGAAGTTTCAATCTCAAAAGGAGTCGACAATTTCCAATAATGAAGAACATGTTTTATCGATGAACACTACCAATTATGAGTTGTTTGAAGAGTCTATTATCACATAAATAGGTGATATAAACGAAGGAAAGGAGCTTCAAGTATACTCAAGGGGGAGAGAAAGATCATTATGCCCAATCCTCAGGAAATTGTTGACCAAGGGGGCAATTTCTCATATCCGAGTGATGACAATACAGTTGAAGAACAAAGCAATGAATATTTGAACATTCCAATTGCTGTCAGAAAAGGTAAACGAACTTGTGCTAAGTATCCAATTTCTAAAATTTTATCATATGATAAATTAGCCACCAACTATCATAATTTTGTACTCAATGTTGATTCTTATCAAGTTCCTAAAGTTTTTTCGGAAGCTTCTCATCATGAATATTGGACTAAAGCAATGAGATCAGAAATACAAACACTTGAAAAGAATCAGACATGGGATATTACTGATCTACCATTAGAAAGAAAAGCAGTAGGTTGTCGATGGGTATATACAATCAAATTTAAAGCTGATGGAACGTTAGAAAGATATAAGGCCAAACTTATGGCGATAGGTTAGAATTGACTATGAAGAGACATTTGCACGAGTGGCTAAGTTAACCTCCATTCGTGTCATAATCAGTCTTGCCACTCAAAATAAGTGGACTATGTGGAAACTGACGTGAAGAGTGCATTTTTATAAGGAGAACTCAAAGAGAAAGTATACATGGAGTTGCCTAGATACTCAAGGCAAGAAAACAAGGTATGTTGTTAAAAAAGGCAATTTATGGACTAAAACAGTCGCCTAGAGTTTGGTTTGAAAAGTTCAGTAAAAGTATCATTAACTTGGCATATAAAAAGATTGTATGTAATCATACATTGTTTATTAAGAAAGGTGAGAAACTAACGATATTGTTACTATATGTTTTGTGACAAGTGATGACTTGGAAGAAATTCAAGAACTAAAGCTGGAATTACATAGAATATTTGATATCAAAGATCTTGAGAAACTATATTACTTTCTCAGTATTGAAGTTGCATATTGAGGTGCCAATATCTTTCTAAGCCATTGTATACACCGATGGATGTAAATCATAAGTTGAGAATGGATGATAACAGTGAGAAAGTGGATATAAATAGATATCAGAAAATAGTTGGAAAGTTAATTTACCTGACAATTACTCAACCAGATATATCATATGCAATGAGCATTGTAAGTCGATTTATGCAATCTCCATCCAAACATCATATGGATGTTGTTTATGACATTCTTAAGGCTACTCCTGAACATGGTGTGTTTATACCTCTAATGGTAAGAATAAAATCGAAGTATATACAAACGCTGATTGGGCATGTTCTGCAGAAGATAGAAAGTCAACTTCTGGTTATATGACATTAGTTGGAGGCAATATCATATATTGGAAAAGTAAGAAACAATCAGTTGTAGCTAGATTAACAACAGAAGCAGAGTATAAAGCTATTGCATCTGGTATATATGAAAGGAAGTGGATTCATTCTCTACTAATGGAAATTGGAATATCCATATAAAGGGTCTGATCCCTCTCTACTGTGACAACAAAGCAACCATTCAAATTGCATCAAATCTTGTGAATCACGAGAGAACTAAATATATTGAAATTGACCGTCACTTTATACGAGACAGTGTGTGCTCCAAAGAATTTGAACTCGAACATATGAAAACAGATAATCAATATGCAAACATGTTAACCAAAACTCTTAATAAAAATATGTTGTAAAGACTATCTAACAAGTTGGGTGTAACGTCTATCTTTCACCCAACTTGAGGGGGATCGTTAAAAAGGCTATGATTAGTACAATACTTAGTTTATTGTTTTTTTTGTTTTTAAAGGTAGCTTTAAATTAGACTCATTAATGACATTGTTGTAATTGTGATTAGTATTGTAATATTGATATTTAAGGAAAAACCCTACTAGCAAACATTTAGATTGCTGAAAATAAAGAGAAGAAAGAGAGGGTGCAACTAATTGCAATATACCTGGCAGGGATTTTTGTTTGTGTTTGAGTGGAAATTGGAATATCCATATAAAGGCTCTGAAATTCCTATTAATTTTATTTGTGTTTGAGTGTGAAATCGTGACAGTGGGAACCAAATCATTTTTTCATGACTATATTGAAATTAAGATGGTTGATGGGTCTAATACTCCTATTATTGGGAAATGGAGTATAATTACATCTTTCAGAGTCCTACATAATGTCCTCTATGTTCCTACCCTCTCAACCAATTTACTTTATATACATGCATTAACTAGAGATTTACATTGTTAAGTGATCTTTAATGCTACTCATTGTGTCTTTAAGGAACTAAAGACGGGGAGTATCTGTTATTACAGAAAAACAGAAAGCATATCTTACTTTGTGGCACCGATTGAGATATTTATCACTCTCTAGAATTAAATTTTTGTTACCAGAATTTAAAAACTGTAATGATTTCATTTTGAGATGTGAAACTTAAGAAGGCAAAACATCATCGTGCCTCCTTCCCGATCAATGAAACTCGATCTTTAAATCCCTTTGGGATTGTGCATTCATATATTTGGGGACCATGCTCTATTATTGTTTTACATGGATATAAATATTTTGTTTCATTTATAGATATACCAGATTTACTATGGTTTATCTCATGAGATCTAGAGATCAAGTTATAAATATTCTGCTAGCGAATTGTGAATTTATTCATACATAGTTTCAAGAACCCGTAAAAATTGTACGCATCGATAATGGGGGAGATTATATTAGTAACTCTTTCAACACGTTTTTCCTCAGTAAAGGTATTTTACATCAAACTTCATGCTTATATTCTCCACATCATAACGAAGTTTATGAAAGAATGAATAGACATATCTTGGAAATGGCACGAACATTGTTGATTGGATATAACATGTCAAAATTTTTTCTAGGAGAAGCTGTATTAACTACTGTCTATCTTATAAATCGTATGCCTAGTGTTATTTTTAATGAAAATTCTCCATTTCACCTTTTATGTCCAAATAAAAAACAATTTCATGTTCCTTTAAAAATCTTTGACTATACTTGTTCTGTATGTATATAAAAATGCTAAAGACAATAGAGCGATTAAATGCATTTTCATGGGTTATTCTTCTACCAAAAAAGGGTACAAATGTTATGATACAGAGAATAAAAGATGCTATGTTACCATGGATGTGACATTTCATCAGAAAGTTTTATTTTATAAGAACAAGGACATCCAATCAATTAGTAGCCATTCTCATATAGCGTTGGTGATCATGCCTTCAGATGAAATTCCAGCAAATGAGGTGGATATTTAGGAAAACATGTCACAAAAAGGGATTGAATGGAAAACTTATTCTAGAGGAGAAAGGAAAGTTATAATGAAGAGTCAATATGCTACCTTGAATCAAGATTCTCACCCTGAAACAATTGCTCTACCTCCTCAGGTAACATGTAACACTTCTAACATTTTTGATGATTTATCTATTGCATTGAGGAAAGGAAAATGTGAGACTGCTACATATCCGTTACATAAGATGGTATCATATGCTAATTTTTTAAAAGAATACCAGTTATTTGTGATGAATGCAGAAAGTACTCACGAGTCCAAGAATTTTGAAGAAGCAAACCAGAATCTCACATGGCGGACTGCTATGGATGAAGAAATCAAAGTGTTGGAACAAACATTATTTCAGACCTTCCATCAAACAAAAAAACCATGGGCTATAAGTGGGTATACGCTATACACTATCAAATTCAATGCAGATGGAAGCATAGAGAAGTACAAAGCTCGACTAGTTGCTAAAGGTTATAGTCAATTATATATAATTGACAACAATAAGACATTTGCTCCGATAGCAAAAATGAATACTATACGAATTCTTCTAAGTATAGCTGTTAATGAGAAGTAGGAACTATGACAACTTGATGTCAAAAATACATTTCTTCAAGGGGATCTTAGTGAAGACATTTATATGGATTTACCACCAGGATACAATCAAGAAGTCTCATTGAACAAGCTATGTAAATTGAAGAAATCACTCTATGGGTTGAAACAATCTCTCAGGGCTTGGTTTGAAAAATTCAATGAAGGGGTTCTTAGCTTGAGATTCAAAAAAAGTGTAAGTGATCATACCTTATTCATAAAACAGGGTAAAAGAACTATCTTATTGATTGTATCTGTGGATGATATAATTATTACAAGGGATGATATTGAAGGAATTACCTCTCTAAAGAAGAAACTACACAGTTTATTCAAATTAAAAGATTTGGGGAAGTTGCATTACTTTCTAGGTATTGAAATCATTAGAAAAGATAACAGCTTATTCTTATGCCAAAGAAAATATATCTTGGATTTATTAAGAGAGACTAAGATGGAAGATTGTCGTATGTATACCATACCAATTGAAACAAAAAAGGATCCGGATGACTCATATGAAGATGTGGGCATGTACCAAAGAATAGTGGAAAAACTTATATATTTCACTTACTAAAGAATAGTGAAAAAACTTATATATCTCACTATTACCAAGCCAGATATGAGCTTTACAGTAAGCTACGTAAGTAGATCGATGCATTCTCCTATAAGACACCATATAAATTCTGTATTTCATATCATAAGATATCTAAAATCTTTTATCACTCACGGTGTGTTGTATTCACCGAATCATTCTTTAGGAATCAAAATTTATACTAATGCTGATTGGGTTGGTGTTGCTGAATATAGAAGATCTACATCAGGCTATTTACTAACTGTGGGAGGAAACATAGTGTTATAGAAAAGAAAGAAGCAGTCAGTTGTTGCTAGATCTAGTGCTCAGGCGAAATATAGAGCTATTACACTTGGGATGTGCCAAGGCTTATAGGTCTTATCTCTTATGGAAGAAATTGGATTTGGAAGGAATCTTCCAATGAAACATTTTACAGACAACAGGGTAGCTTTGTATATTGCATCTAATCCTTATTTCACGAAAGAACCAAGCATATTGAAGTTGATTGTATTTTATTCAAGAGAAATTATCTGCATGGATTTTTGATCTTACACATGTGCGGTCATAATAACAGTTAGTTGATATATTGACTAAGTCTGTTACAACTTGTCTATTGAAGAGAACTTTGGAGAAGTTTGAAGTTATGAGTATTCAAGTCCCAACTTGGGGGGCGTGTTGAAGGATAGGGAAGGAACATATCTGTACTCCTATATGGATCCATAGTCCAATAGGAGCTCCATGGTTTAACTTTTACTAAGTAGGGGTATATTAGAAATTAAGTTACAAACCATTATGAAGAGAAAACCGTACACCCTAATATAAAAACGTGAAAGAGAAGAGATAGAGTGTGAGCGGCTTTCAAGGATGTGGTGCCGACCCTCAACCCTTTGTAGCTTTGATTTTTTATGATATAATTGATTGTTTTTTATTATTTGCTTTATGTGTGAGTGTTTCTATAAGAACAACCCTCCTAGAAAAGACCCATTCAAATCACTCAAAATCCTAAAGAATATGAAGAATGACGAGTCCCATAGAGGTTTTGAAGAGAATCTACAACCCGTAAGGTAACCTCCTTTGAGATTATAAAGGTCAAACCTAACTAGCAAGTTCCTTTGGTGGCCTAGAAGCTCAAAGATGGTGTTGGAGCATGGTGGCATCACCGTAACAAATGCTTAAGATTAGAAGGAGAACCTCCCATATATAAAGGTGAATGTTGAGAAGAACAACTCGATGTAGTGAAAGTCTATTTAAGTCTATGACCAGTTATTTCTTTTTGTTAGAGAATGAATCATGTCTCGAGTTCCAATACTAGACCCTTATGGTCCTTAGTTCATGTTCTATATTTTTTGTATTTCTTAATTAACATGGGTAGTTTAGTCATTCAAGTTAGAATCATAGTGTAAAATGTAATTAAAGTTAAGTTAATAAGTGTCATTAGGTGATTGCTAGAGAGAGAAAGCAGAGAGCCGACATCTACAAAGTATGTAGATTGGAATGTGCTTCTCCAATCTGCTGAAATATGTAAGTTATTTCTATTTCATTAATAAAATTAGTGTTTACAACATCGTATTAAAGCTTACTCAAATTAGTGGGAGACAACTATAAAGAATCATCTCAGATTTCTATCGCACTTTGAGAATAATCGGTTCCCTGCGTTCCTCTGCTACTCCCTATGGTTCTCTTTTTATTCCATCAATACCTTCCTTCCTCTATTAAGGCAGATTTCAATTGTCGCAGATTGTAAAGAATCGTGCCCTCAGTTTCTTCACCATATCTTGATTATACAAGGGCTTTGGAAACCATCTTGCTGAATGCATAATACATCACAACGGGTACATAACACTAAGCCACAAATTGCAATTGGTGCAGGTGAATCCATCCTTTGTTGCAATTCAACATCTTAACACTACTATAATATTGTTATTTGTGTGTCAATCGTCTTCACGAGTCTTTTGTCTATGTGGCTGCAAAATGTAGGGTATTGAAAGTTCTTTCATGGTTCTAGAAATTCCCTTGAATGAGAAGATAAAAACTTTTCAGATTACTACAACGAAATTGAATGGGAAAAATTTCTTTGAGTGGTCACAGTCCATGGAGTTAGCAGTGTTAGGCAGGAGGACATGGGCTCACCTAACTGGTCAAACCCCCTATCGAGCCAATCATGATCCACAATACCTTAATTGGAGGAGAGAAGACGCGCTGCTCTCTTTGTGGCTTCTTAAATCCATGCAACCATCTATTGTTAGAACTTTCATGTATCTTGTATCAACCACTAATATATAGCGTGCAGTTTCTGAAGCGTATTCTAAAAAAAAGAATATGACAAAGGAATACGAAATATTAAAAAATCAAGAAATGTAAACAGGCAGGGTGCACACTCAATCAGTGATTACTATGCTGATCTTCGTGGATCATGGGATGAACTTAAGTTCTATAACAACATTAAATGTTAAGCTTGTTACACTAAAAGAAATGTAGAATCTTAAAAGAAAAAAATATTTGACTTGATGTGGAGTGTAAACTTTGAATATGAAGCCATAAAGAACATCCTATGTCATGAAGAACTTCTTTCACTTAACAATTTATTTTCTACTAATTAGATAAGAAGATCGTCGAAGTATTGAGAAGGACAACACATCTATTACTGAACAACATGCACTTCCAACTAGGGTAGACAGTTCTCACTATCGTGGAAGAGGAAGATAGCACACTCGTGGTTATTTTAATTTCGAAGAAAAAGACAACACATCCTACATGGTTCCTCTTCTTCAGCAACCCACCTAACGACAAACTTTCAACCTACTTGGCTGTTCACTTAAGAAGCCTTCTTGATTGCAAATTTTCAAAGCCTTAGAAAAGGCTATAGCCAAGTGCAACGAAGTTACACCGAAAGAGTCATGAACACAAAACCTTAGAAAAGGCTATAGCCAAGTGCAACAAAGGCACATCGAAAGATTAATGAACAACAAATCAAAAATGAATATAAACCACAATTTCTACCGACGTATTCAAATTAATGAAGTCAAAGAGGCTCTTAAACATATGAATGGTGGTAAATCGGTAGGACCATACAATATTTCTATAGAAGTTTGGAAAATACTAAGAGAAACAGGAATCACTTGGCTCATAAGACTATTTAATGAAATATGGAGAAACTAAAAGTTGTTCGAGGAATGGAGAGCGAGTACACTTATACCCATATATAAGAACAAGTGAGACATTCAGAATTGTGCGAATTCTCGGGTATCAAGTTAATGAGCCATACTATAAAATTATGGGAAAGAATTATCGAACATAGCTATGTTATCAATAGCGGTTAGCGGGTTGTTAGCGGTCGACCCTGATATAGCGGTAACAGGGATATAGCAGATTTAGCGGTATACTTTTATTTTTGATTAAAAAATTATATATATATATAATGGGTTCTCTAATTTTTAAAAAATATAAAGAAACACAACCACTTCTTTTATAAATATGAATCAAACTAAATAAACAAATTCTACTTCTAACTTCTAAAGAAACACAGAAACATAAGAAAGATACAACCGAAGTTAGAATTAAGTACTTTATGAAAAGAGAAAGGTGTAAAAGGAGAAAAGGGTACTAGGAATTCAATATATTCCATGAATATATCTCATTTAGAAGGTAGTAACAAACTAGATGCCTCTGAAGAACCTTCGATAGATACTCGTAGAAAGAGCACAAACACACAATCAGGTGTCTTATAACTACAAAAGAATGTAACATTGAAATGCATGCACAGATAAAAAATTTGAATGGTTTTATTCAGAGAATAGAAGAAATGATTAAAGGGGAGTGTAACTCTCTCCAAACAGATGAAACTTTGATCTTTTGGTAGGAGCCGTTAGATGGCATACCACAACCAGTTTGGATTCGTCATCAAGCCCCGCCACGTAGGCTGCACCTTCGAAAATTTTAGTGGCGAACTCATAAGCTGTCGGATGATCTGCGTTTTTCATGCCAAACAAAGAAAACGTGAATAAAGCGTAAAAGAGGAGAAAGTGAGGAAAAGAAGAAAGGCCATTCATAATGACTACGTAATCGTTCACGCTTCTTTTGCTTTTCATAATTATTTTTTGGTTCAAAAGTTAAGCGGCGGAAGCATATTTTTTAGGTGGTGAATCCATATACATACTTTTGGGGTTGAGAGAGAGAGAGAGAGTACCGGTACCGATGGTGTCCCTCTAGGCAAGACATGATTGTAATTGCTTTGCAGCCTTCTTCACGTTATCACCCTTGGCTTTGAGGAACCGACGTGCACATGTCTCTGAACAGAACTTTTCCTATCATCAGAGAGACCATTTGACCGAGATTTCTTTTTCTGTGAATGAAGATGAACGAATGAATTTGAAAAGAAAAATCAAACATGATTAGGAGCAACTTACTTCTATTTTAAGAAATGGAAGAAAAATTCACATGGGGATATCATAAAACGAAAGCACCAACTATGAGAGCAACGATTTTGACGATTGTATGACAAAAATGAAACAACACCAACTAAGGGAAACCCTCGAACCCTGTGAAGAAATTCATGGTAGAATTCACGAAAACGAAGACACCAAGAGAAAAAGATTCTAGCCCACACAAACGTCTGGTTAAGAATTATTGATAGATAGGAGATTCATTGGTTTAGATTCAATAGATTCGACCTTGCAAGCATGTAACACTGTAACTAGCAGAGAGAGAGAGAGAAAAGGCCCTCTTACCTTTCGCTTTCCTTCACTCTACTACGCACCTCGCAGTCGGAGAGAGAGAGACGGAGACAAGGCACTCTACTATGTAGCTCACAGTCGGAGAGAGAGAGATGGAGACAAGGCTAGGGTTTTATTTTATTTTGATCGAGTGATCCGATCCAATTGGATCGACCCGCCCAAAATCAACTCATTAAGAAATGAACGCTAACAGTGCTATAGCGGACCGCTAAAACGCTATAACGGATGCTATAGTGCGCTATTGATAACATAGGAACACAGGTTAAGACAAGTGTCGAGTACTACAAAGAACCAATTTGGAACATTTTAGAGCAAAAAAGAAAGACCTTCACATGATATTTATTGATCTAGAAAAAGCTTACGATAGAGTACCAACTACCAAGAGGTTCTTTTGGGAATGTTGGAAAAAGGAGGTATCCCATTGACATACATAAACCTTATAAGAGACATGTACGATGGTGCAAAAACATTTGTGAGGACTTATGAATGAATGACAAACTTCTTTGAAGTTAATATTGGGTTACATCAAGGATCAACTTTAAGTCCATACTTATTTATAATGGTGATTGATGAGTTAACAAAACATATTTAAGATGAAGTACCTTGGTGTATGTTATTTGTAGATGACATTGCATTAGTGGAGGAGTTTAAGGAAAAAGTTAATAGAAAATTGGAACTATGGGAGAAACATTAGAAAGTAAAGGCTTCCGACTTAGTAGAACAAAGACAAAATATATGGAATCTAAGTTTGATCATTTGGTTACTTCAGAGGACATAGAAATTAAAATTGGCACACATTGCATTTCGTAAAAAGAAAGTTTTAAATACGTAGGGTCAATTTTTCAGAGTGATTGAAGAATTGATGGAGATGTAACACATAAAATTAATGCTGGTTGGTTAAAATGGAGAGGAGCATCATGTATTTTTTGTGATAAGAAGATACCATTAAAGCTAAAATGTAAATATTACAGAGTAACAATTAGACCTGTCATGTTTTATGGTTTTGAGTGTTAGGCAGGTAATCATTAATGTGACAGAAATAAAGATGTTGAGATGGATGAGTGGTCATACAAGAAAAGACCGTATATATAATGAGGTTATTAGAAAGAAATTAAGAGTGACACCAATAGAAGATAAAATGAGAGAATATCGTTTAAGATGGTTTGGATATATAGAAAGAAGATCAAAAGAGGTAGAGGACGACCACAAAAGTGTTGGAAAGAAACAATAAAGAATGATCTAGCTTATTGTGAATTAACTACTAACATGGTACATGATAGGGCTCTATGGAAACAAAGAATCCATGTAGCCAACCCCCGTCTAGTATGAGAAAAGGCTTGGTTGTTGTTGTTGTTGTAGTTGTATTGATTAGCCACTAAGGGCCTTACTAAATATGTACATGAAGAGACTTTATATCGGGGAAAAAGAGAGAAGACAAGGGAGTAAAGGAATAAGATAGGAGAGAGAAGAGACTTTATACATGAAGACACTTTTTGTGACCTCAAATTCAGTCCCATTGGTAGTTCTTATAGGTCTAAGAAACCAGAAGTTGATTAGCATGCTATACTCTAGCATGCCAAATGCATAATTAAGCTTCAAGAATTCCTTAAGATGAAGTAAGATAAGTATGCAACCATAAAAAAACTTTGGTTCATGCTGAAGCACGTTGGAGATCTCAAGTGAGGGATCTTATGAGAAAGAGGCCGTGACTCACATGATCAGATGTAATTTGAGTTGGGAATTCTTTTGAATTTGGTATAGAGTGTGTTATAGCTTGAGGGCAAGCTTCATGAAAGCATGATGGAGTTGTTACATGCTATTACTCACACACATGGCCATGATGAAGATCCAAACCCATAAAGAAGACCACAATGACAATCACGACCAACTAGGCACCAACATGAATTTGATATGTACTCCCTCTGGCTAACTCATTCACCACCTTTTTATGGGTGCAGATTCCTCAAATACCACAATTCTCAACATGGAAAATACATGGAGCCTGCTGCATCCAAAGTCAAGAAAAATGGCCTATACCACTCGCATTTGAAGAAAAGATCGATGACTAATGAAAATATGGAAAAAAATAGATTTGGGTAGGTGGGGGAGTTCGGATTTCATGAATCTGTTGAAAGTTCTCTAGCGATTTGTGGTAAAATGTTAGACAGGGTTGAAATTTTCATAATACCCCTTTGTTTATGGTGATTTGGTGAAAAACACAAGAAAATTCATTATGAAACTGTTGGCTTAGAAAGAGGGCTCTGAAATTCTCCTCTTGGCCAATTTTATATTAAGAACCTCCGTCGTTCACCATCAATGAGAAAACTGAAAATTTTGACTTCTATATGTATGTCCTTTTATAAGATTCATTGCAATATGTACCAATATCTTACCTAATATGATATAGACAAGTTATGGTTACTAGCAGTGTTGTCTGACGCGTATCGTATCGTGTATCGCTGGGCTCCACGATACAGGCGTATCGTATCGTATCGTATCGTACTTTAATATTAAAATAATGCAAAAATTAATAAAAATTAGTAAAAAATCGAAACAAATCAGGAAAAATCTGATAATTGCTTTAAATTCATATAATGTAAGTTTAGTACAGATTGAGCATTCAACATTGAACAATTGCATCCAAATTTACATATTTTGAATCCAAAAAATAAAATACAGACATAGTTTAAAGTACACTACAATTACATATAATGTTACATTTTACAAATTGTAATCAGGATCATCAACTAAATAATCTTCATCTTCTCCTTGTTGCAGATCCTCATCATCATCAGGCACGCCCACACCTTCTTCTTCAAAATCAAATTCTTCATCTCCATAATGTTGTTGCGCTCCTTCCAAATTAATCCAGGCAACGTCTTCTTCTGTTAGGAGGGCATTTTCTTCAGTGTCTTCCATAACCCAATCTTCTAATATATCAAAATTATCCAAACTTATTGGATCGAACTGACTTTCTTCTCTATTTACTTTTTTTAATTGCCTACGACACAAATAAAGATAAGCAATTAGTAAGTAATATTAACAATTGAAAACTGAAGTTAAATAATATTGAATTGAAAATTTAAAAGTAATACAACATTACCTTTCACGAAGGCGCATGTTACAACGAATATAAACCAAATCATTAAGCCTTTTGTGTTCCAACCTGTTGCGCTTTTTTGCATGGATGTGTTAAAAAACACTCCAATTTCTTTCACAACCTGTTGCACTACAGGTTTGGCTTAAGACTCTAACTGCCAAATCTCTAAGGTTTGGACAATCACTTCCAAACCTGTTCCACCAAACATCTGTAAAAAAAATATAAACATTAGAGACATAATAATCCACAGTAATGTAAGATGCAACTTAAATATGAAAATAAATAATGTACCTGGACGCATCGTAGAGCGATTGCGAATTGCAACAGGCAAACCCATCAAGTGAAGAGCATTATCATATATCTCCATCTCTCGATGTATCGCATCTACTATGCTCTCATCAGGGACTAATCTGTTGATGCATTCAATGATTCCTCGATTAACCTCACCGTCCCTTTTGAAGGTTGCTGAGTACCTCAATGATGGGTTTAGATAGTAGGTTGTTGCATGAATAGGCTGATGCAATTGTTTATTCCATCTACTATCAATTATTTTCCACACGGGCACATAATCTCTTTTTTTTTCATTAAAGTTATTTCTGATCGCTTCTTTTGCCCTGTCCATGGCTTCATAAAGGTAGCCCATAGATGGTTTCTCCTCACTGTCAGCCAATCTCAAAACTTTCACTAAAGGACAAGTAATTTTCAATAATCTGATACATGCATTCCAAAATGAACTTCTAAAAACCGTTTCTGCAATCTCATTTAACTTTCTGTTCCTTCTGTTTTGAGGCAACTCTGCAAATTGTTGCCACTCATCTGAGGAGAACATTCTCTTTAAAGCTTGCTTCTGTCTCACAATACTCTTTACAGATAAGAAGTTTGTTGCGAACCGAGTTGCAGCTGTACGAAGAAGCTCTGTACCTTCTGTGTATCTCCTCATCATACACAAAACAAATGCATGATTATAAATGAATTTTGTAATATCTTGGCAATACTCAGTTGCTGCCTTTATTTCATCCATCTCACCAATGTCCTCGAGGATGAGATCTAAACAAGGGGCTGCACATGGTGTCCAGTAGAAAGTCCCATAAATATCAGCTAACTCCTTTCCAGTTGCTTTGTAGTTAGCTGCATTATCTGTAATCAATTGGACTACATTTTCTAGCCCAACCTCTTGCATAACCTTATCAAATTCCTCTCGTAGGATCTTTGCAGTGTGCCTCTCCTCTGACATATCTAGAGATCTAAAAAACATGAGTCCTTTAGGACAATATACAAGAAAGTTTGGCAATGTCCTTCCTCGCCTATCGGTCCATCCATCTGCCATGATAGTGCATCCTGTTTCCTTCCACGATTGTCTCAAAGTCGAACAGTATTCCTGCACTTCAATCACGGTCTGATCTAATATCTTCCCTTTCAACTTCTGATAAGAGGGCATACTGTATCCTAGACCAATGTTAGCAATTGCATCTGCCATTGCTTGAAAATGAAAACTGTTTGCTGCATTAAATGGAATGCATGCATCATAAAACCATCTGCCCACTGCAAGGTCTGCTTGATCATGTAGTTGTTCTGAAGCCATTATAACACGAATTCCTGGCTGAGCACCAGGTGTAGTGGAAGGAGGAAAGAACGAATGTATCCTAGAAGAAGAAGCTCTTCCTCTACTCCTTCCTGAACTTCCTCTTCTGCCACCTCCAAAGTCTTCAGCTGCAACCCTCTTTCCTCTGCTAGGTGCTCGCGAACTGCTACTACCAATATCTGTTCTAGCATCTGAAGGCAAACTATCAGTGAATCCAACTCCAGTGGCAGTAGCATCATCAGCTTCTTCACACATTTGGAAATCATCATTTTGTTGTCTCCTTTCCTGTATGCTCTCAATCATCTGCAAGCATTGCCATTTAATACCTTCTGGCACACTTCTAACTCTGCCTGTGCATGGAGCAACTTCTTTCCTGATTCCTGCTAGGTGGTGTTTCACCCTTGAAATTCCACCACTAACCACCTTTTCATAAAATAAATATCTGATTTTTAACCTTGAACCCTCAACTAGTATACCCCACTGCCATGCCGGATCATTAGACTTTGAATGAGAGTCTCTACCAACCCTTCCTGCCATCTCAATGGAGTACTTTAATTCAAACAAAAACCTGAAAATAAAAGCACTTCGTAAATCCCCCAATCTTCAAATAACACTCAAATCGAGTGTCTCCCACTTCATGAATGCAATAAAAATCGTATACACACACTTAATAACTTCATATTTCGTCATTAAAAAAAAAACCGAAATAACACAAAAAACAATAAATATAAAGGAAAAAAATGGAAAAAACATTAAAAATATACCAAAATCCAAGTTTGGAGGCTTGCACGAACACCGTAGGGCACGATTTTGGAGCTTTGAACACTAAGGAGGCAAAAACCGGCTCTTAGGGAGCTTGAGGAACCCAAGAGGAGAGAGGAAACCCGCGAAAAATCGCGGGTTTCAGTTGGCCCGGGACCCTTTATAAGGGTCCCAGGGCGTATCGTGCGATACGGGCCGTATCGTGCGATACGGGCCGTATCGGACGATACGGTGTGATACGCCCGCACCTGCGATACGGGCTCCCGTATCGTATCGTACGATACGTATCGCACCATATCGTACAATTCATACGATAAGGTGCGATACGGACAACACTGGTTACTAGTGTACAATTCACTATTGTATGAAAGCAATCAGTATTATAACATTGATGTAAACATGTAAGAATATATGACAATGATCTAAGCATTTAGAGTGTGCATATTGCTAATAAGCTCATCAGAATATTGAAAACTCTCTTTTGGTTGATTTCACGATTATGTCTCCTGGAAGGCAACACTAAAACTACTTTGGCAGTTTCGTGCTCACAGGGTTAGTACAAACATCAATAACAACGTATGCTGGAGTTGATATTGGGAAGCTCAGCTTAGATGAGAAGGCAGAGTTGCTGTTTTTGGATCAGTTGTATGAAGAATCATTACTCTCTCTTTTCCACTGCAATCACTCAAACAGTGACGTTGGTGAGAGCTCTGTCATGAATCTGCTTAAACATTTTATTCATCTATGATATTTCATGCAGCTTTTTGACGGCCATTGTACTTGGAGTTGTATATGGGATCACTAGCAGTTTCAAGCCTTTTTCAGAAGATATCTTTTACTATGGTAAATCTATATTACTAGCTCCAGACTGTCTGAATTTTTTTTAGGATTATCTAAAATTTCTTATTTTAGCCGACCCCGTCTAGTATGGGAAAAGGCTTAGTTGTTGTATCTAAAATTTCTTATTTCTTGCATATCATTGCAGCCTACGAGAAACTTTTTTTATGTAAACACCTTGCTATGCTCACTCTTTCAGGCAGAAACCAGAGGGTGGCAATTGTATCACGAGATATTGTGGCATTTATTTTAAAATATGTTTCAATTATGTTGTCTTGTTTGTCATGCACCGACTGTTAGTAGTGGACTTTAAATGTTTTTTTTGTCATGATTTTTCTTATACTCTACATCAGAAAGTTCACGTTACTAAATCAGGTAAACAGGTGTTGTTACCAAACCTCACAAAAACACAAATCATGAACACGTTTTGTGCTTGGGTGTGGCTTGCAATGTTTAAATATATAAACAGCTTGTTAATCAAACATTATATTCATGACTTCAGCCACATCATTGCTCAAGCTGTCATGTGCTAAGTAGTTAATAGCGCTAGCGGTCCGCTAACTTGGATCTTTCTAACAGACGGGTTGACCCAAATGAATATGAATTAAACCAATCCAATTTAAACCATTTATAAAAACAAACAGAAAGCCTTCATGTTTTTTTAACTTTTTACTGCTCCTCTCTCTCCTCTTCCACCGTTGCATCACTAGCAGCAACAATCAGCCATGGCGACCACCAGCAACAATGTAAGTCTCTCTTCCTTCTATGACTTCTCTCGTCCTACCATATCATTGGAGACCTCCACTGCTTTGTGCAAATAAGTCATGTAGTCTCTCTCTACGTGTGTGTTTGTCTCTATCTTTCTTTGTGTGCTTGCGATGCATGGACTGGACAGACGACCGATAATCTCTGGCTTCTATTATTGCTTGCTTCTTACTTCCAGCTGAGTTTTGTATGGACTCTCCTTACGTGCAGCACAAGTAATGGCTTGTTTGGTTTAGTTTAAACTTAAGACATCTCACTCTTGTTGTTATTATTTCGTTTGATAATTTAGTTAAATGTTTTGATTGATGAGAATCTAGCTTTATGCACTGTATAGTGTTGGTTTCACGCTTGTCTCGTGTTACATAAGTACATTAAAATTAAGTACAACATACTTAGTTTGAATTAAGTGGATTTGTTTTGTAATGATTTGCATTTGTACTTCCAGCATAAGTAGTTAAATGCAACATATTGTATAGTGGATTTAAGTTGTTCTGTGATCTTCTATTTTCTAGTTCTTCTTGTCAATCTTGAATCAATGATTTGTATTTGCACTTTAAGGGATTTTCGATGAGGAAATAGTTGTTACTTAGAGGAACTTGGTGTTAAAATAACTTGATTACATTTTGTTTTTGTTTTTTTAATTTAAGTTTAACAATTCAATATGCATATGCCACATGATATTTATTGTTTGTCTTATTAGAATTTTGTTTGTTTAGTTTGATTGGTTCGCTAACCGCAATTGATAACACAGGTCATGTGTGTCTCACTGAAATTTAAATGTTTCATTTAATTTTCGAACTTCATAAATAGGTGTGCCACATGTATTAATGACGGATTATATGACAAAATGCTCATGAACCAAGTAAATGTCTTCTTATAATTAAGAACCCTGAGCATTTCAAAGGTTAGGGAGGTCAGATCCTTTGAGCTGGAAATTCTTGATTTGTGCTAAATTAAATTTTCTGTTTGTATTTCATTCTTTTCTTAAAACAATATAATTTCTGAGTTTATCTTAGGAGCAAAGGAGCCATTTAGTCTGCAAAGAGGTTGGGTCTTATGGACTGGAATCGGCCTTTTAGGTGCAGTTGGCTCAATAGCACTCACAGGAACTGTCCAAGCCTTGTGGAATGGAGGAAGTCCACAAAGAGAAGTTAGATCATGATCTCTTCCTCAATTTCATTTATCTACATTGTTTGTTCTAAATGCTGGTCATAACTTTTGATATATGACGTCACTTATATTCTGACCTGGTTTTGTATTGGTGGCAATCCTGTTAGTTCAGGTTTCATATTGATGGCATTGCATAGTTTCTTGTTTTCTAATCCATGCTACATGGGTGCGGGTAAAGAGGGCAGGATATAGTATAGAGACTTGAGACATGGTTAGTGTTAGAAATTATAATATATATATATATATATATATATATATATATATATATATATATATATATATATATATAACTGACTCGTTATAAGTCTTAGTCATACTTTATATGTCTATTTAGTAGTACTTAATTAAGTATAGTGGTAAAGTAGTCATTCAAGTTAGATAGTACTTATAAATAGGGTGATTAGGGTTAAGAGTAAAAAAGTTAGAAAGAAAGAGATAGGCTAACATGCTACAGTTTTTTGTTTTGGGGCAGATTGGATTGTAAGTTCCTCATATTTTCCTTCAATAATATTATATTTATAACCTGGTATCAGAGCCTATAAGACATTTAAATCCTCTTTTAAGAAAGAAGATCCGTTGTTTATGTTTAAGATCAAGCGACAAATGGTAATTTGAATTTCTGCGAGTGAAGAAGACTGATTTCTATGCATGAAGAAGACTGGACTGCGTGTGATTATGTTCCAGCTTTCATTGTGATCAGCGTGTGATATTGAGGTATTGCACGTTGTTGTTGGCGGTAGTGTTGTTGATCTCGTGTCTTGATTGCTTCAAGTAAGACAACAGAAACAAACTATCCCCAGTAGTTGATTGTGCCCTTACTGAAGTTCTTAATGCCATCTGTATTGGGTGTTTTTGTTGTCCACCTCTTCTACTATAATGTGAGTTTTCTCCCTTAGTCTGAAGTGCATGTTGCACAATAATAGTGGTACTATCATTTTCAAGATTTCTGGGATCTTTTTCTCGAATCAATAATGAGTATACTGTGCCAAGTGAAGGAAGTTCTTCTCTGTCCAAAATGTTGACTTTTATTGATTCAAATTTTGAATTTACACTCACATCAAATCAAAGACTTTATTCTTCTCAATTTTAGCATTTCTTTCAGTGTAGCAAGAAGAACACTTGATATTTGTATAGAAAAGAAGTTCATCCCATAATCTTCTAAGATCTGCATAATACTCACTGATAGAATGAGTTCATTGCTTACATTTTCTGATCTTTTTCAATATCTCATACTCCTTTGCTACATTCTTTTTAAAAGAGTAAGTTTCAGAGACTACACTCCAAATCTCATGGATAGATAAAGGTTTTTGCTATTGATGGGTTCATAGACTAAAGCAACCAAGATGATATCAGGGCATCTTCTCTTCTCCAATTAGAGTACTGTGCATCATGTGTGTCTGGACTCTGAAGTTGACTTGTTAGGTGAGCCCATCTCCCCCTTGCTATAATAGCCAATTTCACAGAGCTGGACCATTCCAAGTAGTTTCTGCCATCTAACTTTGTTGTTGTAATATGAAAATTTTCTACTTTTTCGTTTGTGGATTGTTCAGGTATCACAAAAGGGCCTTTAACCTCCTTTCCTTTACGTGCCATATATCAACAATTTTGAATAAACGTACCTCTCACAATCGGTTTTATTGAACCAATCTTCAACACAAAAAATGAAATTTAATGTTGGACGTATTCATATCCAATCAGATTTGAACGGTAAGGTAAAGAGACCAGCAATGCCTCAAAAATGACTGAAGAAGGTATTGCCAGAACTAGTTCACATTCATTCAGCATGCAGGAGAATTGTACGACTAGTTCAACAGATAAATCACAAGTTCTAGTGGATGACACTGTTATAAAGGATTCTTTAGGCAATCAAACAACTGATCAAAGGGCAAACAAATCTAAGCAGGTTGTGGTGTAGAAGAGAGGACTAAGGAAGATTGTTTACTCTAAAGAGGAACCCATACAAACTACAATCACCAAAGATCTTTTCCCTGACTCTGATCCTCAATTCCTAGTGGAATAAGACTTGGAAATTCCCATTGCCATTCGCAAAGGTAAACGTACATGTGCATGATATGTGTTTCCTATGCTAATACTTCTGAGAATTATCAAACTTTTGTTATGAATTTTGAGAGGCACAAGATTCTTATAAAATTTGAAGAAGGAAACAAGTGACCTTTATGGAGAGCTACTATAAAAGAGGAGTTGAATGCTCTTATGAAAAATAATACTTGGACCATCACAAAACTTTCTCTTTACAGAAATATAGTAGGATGTAAGTGGGTTTTTACTATTAAATATAAGACAGATGGCACCATCGAAAGGTATAAGGCAAGATTCGTTGCCAAAGAGTACAATCAATCTTATGGAATTAACTACAATAAAACCTTCGCACTGGTGGCAAAACTTTTATAAGGATTCTCCTTAGTATGGCAACAAACTTGGGATGAGACCTATAGCATTTGGATGAGAAAAATGCCTTCCTACAAGGAGACTTGAACGAAGAAGTCTATATAGAACTTCCTCCAAGAATGAATATTAAAGCATATGATGATACAATGTACAAATTGAATAAAGCTATCTATGGGCTGAAACTCTCACCAAGAGCATGGTTCGAAAAATTCAGTGAGGCCGTGTGTAGCTTGGGTTATTAAAGATGCCTAAATGATCATATTGTATTTTTCAAGAAAAGTATCAAATTATCTATTCTTGCTGTTTATGTTGATGATATCATTGTTACAGGGGTTGAAGAAATATCAAGGTTAAAAAGGAATCTTCATAAATTATTTGACCTGAAAGACTTAGGCCGACTTCACTATTTCTTGGGAATAGAGGTATTATATTCCACCCAAGGTATTTTTCTCACTAAGAGAAAATACACTATGGATCTATTACAAGAAACCAATATGCTTGATTGTAAACAAAGCGATATTCCTATTGAGGTAAATCAGAAATTATTCATTGGGGATAGTGAAGATTTCAGGGATATTCACAAATATCATAAATTTGTCGACAAGCTTATATACTTGACAATTACTTGTCTAGATATTACTTATGTTGTGGGCATTGTGAGCATATTCATGCATTCTCCAACCAAGAATTACATAGATGCGGTGTATAGAATACTTAGATATATAAAATCAACACTTAGAATAGGTCTTCTTTATTATAAATCCTATAAATTCAGTATTGAACTTTATTCTAATGCAGACTGGGTTGGATCTAAGGATGATCGAAAATCAACTATAGGGTATGTGACTCTACTAGGTGGTAATATTATATCTTAGAAGAGTAAGAAACAAATAGTTGTTAGATCTACTGCAGAAACAGAATACAAAGCGATAACTCATGCTGTGTGTGAAGGCAAATGGGTATCTTCATTGATCAGTGAACTAGGGTTTACATGTGTTCAACCTATACCATTATATTGTGACAACAATGCAACAATTAAGATGACTTCCAATCCAGTATATCATGAAAGAACCAAACACATAGAGATTGATTGTTACTTCATTTGAGAGAAGATATCAAATCAAGAATTCAAATTGGAGTATGTTAAGTCAGAAAAACAAAGGACTGATTTCCTCACTAAAGCTACTATCAGCAGACAACTCCAAAATACATTGTCCAAGTTGGGTGTTATCAATATCCTTCACCCAACTTGAGGGGGAGTGTTTGAAATTATAATAAAATATATATAGCTCACTCATTATAAGTCTTAGTCATACTTTATGTCTATTTAGTAATACGTAATTAAGTTGGGGTAAAGTAATCATTCAAGTTAGATAATACTTATAAATAGGGTGATTAGGGTTAACAATAAAAATGTTAGAAAGAGAGATAGGCGGCTGGCAGGAACATGCCACAGTTTTCGTTGATGCAATAAAGAAAATCTGATATGAAATAAATTCTGCACGCTTATCTTATGCAGATACTTCTAAAAAATTCTGCACAGTTTCCTTGTGTAGTCCCACACGTTTACTTGTGAACAAACTCCACTTTATCACCTTTTAGTCTCTGATACCATGAAATAAATTAACCAAAATAAAATATAATTACAAGATGTGGCAGATTAGAGACATACCATCCAATCTGCCTGACACATAGAGGGTGACACTCAAGTCGGCTGTCTCTCTCTTCTTTTCTGGTACCCTAATATCTTATTTATAAACACCATCTAACTTGAATGACTAATCTACCCCGATTACTAAAGAAGTATTATTGATAAAACATAAGAAATAAAATGAACCAAAGAAGTGAAACATGTCTACTTTGGGACCCAATTTCTGCCTCTATCAGTAATAACCAATACAAGATTACCTTTGTCAAAGCCGCATGTTACAACGGATGAAAAGTAAGTCATTGACCCACTTATGTTCGAACCTATTGTCCTTTTTTGTGTGGATATATTCAAAGACACTTTGATTCCTTTCACAAGCTGTTGCACTACAGGTTTGACTCATAACTCTTAGTAGAAAATCTCTAAGGTTTGGGCAATTACTTTTAAACCTATTCCACTAAACATCTATAAAAAAGACAAACATCAAAGACTTAACTTAATCCACAATAAATATAAGATTTAAGAAACATAAATACGAAGATAAACAGTTTACTTGTGCACATATTAGTACGGTTGCAGATTGCTATAGGCAAACCCATCAAGTGAAGAGCATTATCATAGATCTTTATCTCTCGATATATAACATCTTCTCTTCTCATCAGGGACTAATCTGTCTATACAATCAATGTTGCTTTAATTAACCTCACCATCTCTTTTAAAGCTTGTTAAGTACCTGAATAGTGGGTTTAGGTAATTTACTGCTGAAAGAATAGACTGATGCAATTATTTGTTCCATTTATTATCTATAATGTTCCACATGGACACATAATTCATTTTTCTTTCATTGAAATTACTTCTAATGACTTCTTTTGCCTTATCTATGGCTTGATAAAGATAACGTATAGATGGTTTCTCCTTGTTATCAACCAATCTTAAAACTTTTACTAAAGGACATATAATCCTCAATAGTCTAATAGATGCATTCTAAAATGTACTCCTGAAGATTAACTCTGAAATCTCATTTAACTTTTTGTTTATTTCATTTTGAGGCAACTCTGCAAATTGTTACCACTCATCTGAGGAAAACATTTTCTTCAATGCTTGCTTTTGTCTTACAATGCTCTGTACAAATATGAAATTAGTTGCAAACCGAGTTGCAGCTTTACGAATAAGCTATGCACCATCTATATATCTCTTTATCATACATAATACAAAGGCATGGTTATAGATAAATTTGGTGATATCTTGCAACAGGCTGCACATGGTGTCTAATAGAAAGTCCCGAAAGTATCTGCTAACTCATTTCCATATTATGTATAATGAATTGGACTACATACTCTCGCCCAACCTTGCGTATTACCTTATCAAACTCTTGCCTTAGGATCTTTGCAATATACCTCTCTTCTGACACATATTTAGAGATCTCAAAAACATAAGTCCTTTAGGAAAGTAGAGAAGGAAGTTTAACAAAGTCCTTCCTTGTCTATCTATCCATACGTCTGTCATGATAGTATATCCCATCTCTTTCCATGACTCTCTCAAAGTCAAACAATATTCTTGCACTTCAAAGACAGTCTTATCTAATAACTTTCCTCTCAACTTCTGATTAGAGAGCATATTATATCTTTATTAGCAATTGCAATATTTGTTGCATTAAATATTATAAAACCATCTATCCACTACAATGTTTGCCTGCTCATACAGTTGTTCTGAAGCCATGGCAGCACAAATTCCAAGTTGAGCACCACGTGTAGTGATAGAAGGAAAAAATGAATATATGCAAGAAGAAACTCTTCCTCTTCTATCACTTCTCTTGCAAAATCTTTAACAACCCTTTTTCTCTTGGTTGATGGTCGAGAACTACTAGTACCAACCTCTGTTCTACCATCAGATGAAATATTATAAGCCAATCCAATAGCATTATCATCCTCTTCCTCAAACATCTCTAAATCATCATTCTATTGTCTTCTCTTATGTATGCTTTTAATCATCTACAAACATTGCCATTTAATGGCTTCTGACAAATTTCTAAATTTGTCCATGCATGAAACAACTTCTTCCCTAGTCTTTGCTAGGTGGTGTTTCAATCACGAAATTCCACCACTAACCACCTTATCTCAAAACAAACATTTGATTTTCAATTTGTTTCCCTCAATTGCTATACCCCATTGTCATGTCGGATCATCAGACCAAGATTGGGAGTCCCTAATACCTGTTCCTGCCATATCAATTGAACACTTTAATCCAATAAGAAACCTGAAAATAAAAAGTACTTTATAAATCCCCAATCTTCACATAATACTCAAAAAGAGTGTCTCCCACTTCACGAGTACAACAAAAATCATAGTCACATATTTCATAACTTCATATTTTGTCATTAAAAAAGATGCAAATAACACCATGAAACAACAAATATAAAGAAAATTTTTCCAAAAATGCAAAAGTTAAACCACAATTCGAGTTTTAGCCTTGCACGAACGCCGTAGAGCACTTTTTTTTGAGTCTTAAACATGAAGGAGGGGAGTGCCACCAGAAGAAGCATTGGGGAGCTGTGAATAGACGCCTGAAACTCACAAAATTGCGGGTTTATGTTCGTTCCTAACTCCTTTAAAAGGGTCCCTGGCCGTATCGTGCGATACGGTATCGTATTGCACGATATAATACGATACTTTGTCTTATGCGATACTACCTACTGTATCGTATCGTGACTATACGTATTACACCATATCATACGATATGGTGCGATATATATAATATTGATTTGGCCCATCAACCATCTTAATACCAATGCCTTCCTAAATCAAATGATAATCCTGAAAGTACCATACGGTTTCCACCATATGGTATGTAGCACCGGAGTCAGTAACCAAATTCGTGTATTAGAAGTGGAAGAGTTACCTTGGGCCATAAACGAAAAAGGGTAAGCCATGGTGGCTTGTGGATTTACGGAAGTTCGAGTAGATGGTATCTCTTTATCATCAAGTCTCAATTCCATCTCTTCTATCTTTATCTTAATTTCGGACAAAGGATTTAGACTTGTCTCTATCACATTCTTTTCATTTTGGTCACTCACATAAGCTGTAGAATGCTCATTTTGGTTATAACTCGATCGACCAATCAACGACCAACATGTCTCAAGTATGTCTGGTTTTCCCGCCGTGAGTTTACGAAAGTTTGTCTTTCTCGTATAAAGAATGCTTTGTTTGGTCTCTTCTTCTTTCACTATGCCTTCCTCCTCTACCTCTAAGTCCAGGGTAGGTTGAAAGTTTTTTTCAACAAAGGCCAAAGTTTCTATGCTGCTATTTTCCCCTTCTTTATCAAGATATCGTCAGTTTTCTTCTCAAAAGTAGTGTATAAATTGTGCTAAGTGAGGGAAGCTCTTCCTTACTTAAGATGTTATTCTTCACTATCTCGAAATCTGAAGAAATACTCCATTACAAATCAAACACTATTCTTTCTTCAAATCCTTTATTTCTTTCATTCATGCAGTTTTAACATTTTGTTTTTGAATAAAATTGTGGTCCTTCAAATAATCCTCAAAGCTCTGCATAATATTCACTTACAGTTATTCCCCCTTATTGGCATTTGCGAATTCTCTCTATAATTTCGTATTTCTTAATGATGCTTTTTCTCTAAGAATAAACATCTTATACAACCAGCCAAATCTCATGGGCTAATTCCAAGAACATAAAAGTACACCTAATAGAAGGTTTCATTGACTGAATCAATCAAGCACTTAGCAAGGCATTTTCTCTATGTCACATTGAGTAAGATGGACTAGTAATGCTAGGTGTGAGAGTTTTTATAGTTAGGTATTCCCATTTTCCCCTAGTCAACACTGCAAGTTCAATAGATTCTACCCTATTACAGATAATTTCTTCCATCCAATCTCAACTTCGTGATTTGGAATGCCTTTGATTTATCTATGCTAGAATTTTTTGTAATTTCCTGCACCTTTCCCTATTCTGTCATGATCGTCCCCTCACTCTAGGTCGCAATTTTTATATTTCCTCAATTTTCTTTTTCGTATCGCTTTCTTGTTTGATGTATAATACCTTCAAATAAAATTTCATGACTGCTCTCTTTTGTAACCCTAACTTTTTTGAAAAACACCTCTTCTACGCGATCTCCAGCACCTTAATCTCAAGGATTAGGCTCTGATACCTTTTTGATTGAAATCAAGCATCAAATTATTAAATAATACGATAAGCATCAATGGAATATAAAACGACAACCTGCCCTCCTCCTGGAGTCGGCAACGTCTTTCTTTTATTCCTCTTTCTCTCAATTTGACCTAATGGTGAGGATTACACTTATATGTTAAGAACATGGAATTATGAAGTGAAGTTATGGTGTGATGCATGCATATGTGAAGTAAGGCAGATATGTTGTTGCATTTTTTCTTTTTGTTTCATTATTATACTTTAATATAGTGTTTTGTCTTTAGTTCTGTTTTTAAAGGTAATTTTAAATTAGGCTCATTAATGACACTTAGGTAATTTTTCCATTAGTGTAATGTTGGTATTTAAGGAGAAACCCTACCAACAATCATTATCGATTTCAGTGATAAAAAGAAGAAAGAGGGAAAGGGTGCGACATAATTTTTGGGACTGCCGATAATCCCAAATTCCATCTTCCTATCATTGATCGCCTTCTGTTTATGAGAATACACCTGCTTAGAAGAAAAGAAGAAAATGGAAGGATGACTGAAAGAATAATATAAAGTCGCCACGTATAGTAATGAACAGAATGTAGAGCCTTTTCAGATTACAAACATTCGACTTGAGGGTCGAAATTATAGGGAATGGCATTGATCAATCAAACTTTTATTGAAATCTAGAGGAAAACTTACACTTATTGGTAGAAATCAGAATCGGCTAAATAAAGACACTGAAGAACTTGAATGCATTGGTGAGTTCTTGGTTGATACAATCTATGACTCCTATGATGAGCAAGACATTAATAGACATGGAGTTCAGTACTGAAATTTGGGTTTAGTAGAAGAGGCATACTCCGATAATGCAATATCATTAAGGAGTATGAGATTCTTAAGGAGATAAATAAAGTGTCGCCAAGGAGACAAATCCATAAGTGAATACTATGGGGAACTACGTGGTTTATGGTATGAACAAAGGTATATTATGGAGAATAAGTACAATCACTGTATTAAGGAGCGTACAACTGATAGTAAAATTAAAATATGAAAAGTGTTTGATCTCTAATGGGGAATATTCAAGAATATGAGTCCATCAAACTTAATATTCTAAGCAAAAAGGATATGCCCTCGGTAGGGACAATATATGCTCTTTTGTTGGGAGAAGAGATCAAAGAAATTTAGAGAAAGGAGATCAAACTCAAGTTGAAAAATCTGCATTAACTGGAACAGATCAAACTAATTTTCAGTGAGGTAGAAGTTTTGCAAGAGGTCGAGGAACTAGTAGATTCTGTAGAGATTCGGGAGACGCATAGCGGAAGATTAAAAAAGAAATATTAATAACATTCAAGAGGTAACAAGAGAGATCGAAGGAAGGGACAGACCTCCAATGGAGGCCGCCCCCCCTCTTTCTCTCTCTTTCTTACTCAAAACCTCTTAACCCTAATACAACCTATCAACCCTTATATAAATGTTGTAAAACAGAAAATGACCAAAATGCCCTTAGTACTACGGGCAATTACAATAATACTCAAAACATCAAAAATTATAAAACTAACACTAAGAACACTAAATATGCATATTCTTCAACACCCCCCTCAAGTTGGAAGTGAGATACTTCGAACTCCAAACTTGCCAAAAAAAAACTTCTTCATCTGTCTTCATGACTGATCCAATCTTCAATAGCTTCCTTTGGCTACAACATCTTCAACTCAGCCTTCCTGGTTGATCATCTTAAGCAGTATCTCTGGCTGCAAAACACATTTTAGCAGTCCTTATGACTGCAATCTTTAAAAGAACTGACAGATTGGAGACATTTCATCTAATCTGCCCACAACTCTACTTCGACGCCCACACATGGCTACCTCTCTTTCTTTCGTAACTCATCAATATGACAATCCATCCAATCTCACACTTCTGCAACACGTACTAATCTTCTGTACTCTTTTCCTAGATTTTTTCCCAGCTCTCTTAAGCATTTCCTCAAACACTTGATGTTCATGTAAATCATCTCTTCTTCAGCATTTCATCGAACACTTCATATGCAGGTAAACTTCTCTCTTGAACATTTCATCAAACACTTCATATGCATCATTCATCTGCTCACACGCTTTTCCACACAAGCTTTGTTTTTGACAGAACTTCATCATCATTAGTCTGCAACTAATGCTTCATAAAGCAAGCAACTTTCACATCATACCATAGCCGTAGCAAGGCTTTCAATAGCAATATCATCTCCAAATGCAGCAACGTGACCATCTATGTTCAAACTAATGGTTTTTCCTCCTGTATTAGGGCCTGTTATGACAAGAACCTTTGTGTCGCTACCCACAATAACATCAACTGGGACAGGATGAGAGCCTTCCAACTCAGCAAGTTGCAGTTTTAGTTCTCAATGCTTCAACTTTAGATGTCTGAAATTACCGCAGTTTACTGTGTAAAGTAGATCGTGCCCGCCATCTTTCTGAACCTCAGAATCACCCTATGCTCATTTTTCTTTTGATTCGCTTCTAGCAGCATGCTGTGAATCTTTATTGTAAGCCTCAATTTTTTGTTGGGCATCATTCACATGATGTTGGAACTCTTGTTTGATTCTTTCTAAATCAATTATGACCTTTGATTTCTGCACTAGCTGATCCATATATGTTCTGAGCATTATCTAAGAGGGAAGGAGGTTGCCCTAATCTTTCAGCAATATTAATTGCATTGGATCTCCTTGGTAGTATCTTTTATGTGGGCTTTAACTCCACTTCATCAAATTCCACGCATGCATTCTCAAATCTATAATTACTATATTTAAGAGTCTCGAGGGTTTGGGGATAAAGCTGCCCACAAATGACATTAAAGGCACCAACTTGCAGACTGACAATCACATTAGATGCAACCAATATTGCGAGGCCCATTACTACCCAAATGCAGTAAATGCCACAAACCAAGTCAATAAAGTCGTGCTCCACTTTCTTGGAAATACGAATAGTGCAGCACATGCAATAAATGTGCAGCCATATCCAATAAATGCAGCCACCAAACTGCTCAATGTGCAATAAACTGCTCCACTTTCCCAGGCCTAACGTCTTTATTCTCAATAAAGTCATGCTCCACTTTCTTGGGAATACGAATAGTGCAGTACATGCAGCCGCCATAGCTTGTTCACAACATTAAATTCTCTGCCCTGACGTAATTGCCTCTTATATCTTTACAACATTGAATTCTCTGCCCAACGTAATATTGCAGTCACCATATGTAATAAATTCAGCCACCATATGCAATAAATGCAGTCACCATATCCTCTTCACAGCATTGAATTCTCTGCCCAACAACTTTTGGTGATCCACAAGGGCGTGCTATGCAGGAGTTGAATGGCCAACCCTTCCATGGCCCACTTTGCTCATAGCTTCGGCTATCATATTTCCTATCTCATAGTCAGCACTGACTGCTGCAACATCTGCTAGTTCATAGTCTTCTCAATGCCCCGAGTAATCTGAATGGGATTTGCTCCAGCTACAATCACCTTTACACCAACATTCTTTGTAATAGGCTTCAAGGGATATCCTAGGGCCCTTCTTACGATCTCAACACCAACCTTCTGTCTTCGTTTTCAAGTGAATCTTTAATTGCGTCCATCTTAGATGCCAGCCTCAACAGGGTGCATCCTCCACCAATAACAATTCCTTCCTCAACGACTGCCTTTGTTGCATTTAAGGCATCTTCCACTCGCAACTTCTTCTCTTTGAGCTCCGTTTCGGTCTGTGCCCCAACCTGAATAACAGCAACACCACTTGATAGTTTTGCTATAAGTTCATTTAGCTTCTCCTTCTCGTATTTTTGTTCAGCAGCCTCAATGAGATTTTGGATCTGGGCAACTCTCTTGCTGACTGCGTCTTGTGTGCTTCCATTTCCCAGCCAAAGCAAGGCTCTCATACCATGTAGAGATTCGGGAGACGCGTAGCGGAAGATAAACAAGAAATATTAATAACATTAAAGAGGGAACATTAGATATCGAAGGAAGGGGGGAGGTCCGCCCCCCCTCTTTCTCTCTCTTTCTTACTTAAAACCTCTCAACCCTAATACAACCTATCAACCCTTATATAATGAGTTGTAAAACAAAAAATAACCAAAATGCTCTTAGTACTACGGGCAATTACAATAATACCCAAAACATCAGAAATTACAAAATTAACACTAAGAACACTAAATATGCATATTCTTCAACAGATTCCAACACTATAAAGACATGAATAAATTAATGCTCACATTAGAGAAGAGATATACACACGACCAATGCTGGGAAATTGTTGGTCGACCAACTACATTGGAGAAGAGGAGACATACACGCGACCAATGCTGGGAAATTGTTGGTCGACCAACTGATTATAAAGAGTATGGAAGCATGTGACAGCCACCTTTGAGAAGAAGAATGAATCGAATTCTAGCGAAGATATGATTGAATTGAAGAACTAATTAGCTGATATTGAATTAAGACTATATGAATAACCTTCTGCGTCCTCTCCTAAGAATGAAACAAATGTTCATACATCCTATAGCATAAATGGTAATTCATTTTTTAATTCTTCATTTCCTAAATTTTTGGTTGTAGATTCTGGTGTTATAGATCACATGGTAGGAGATAAGTCAAAGTTAGAGGTATGAAAATACTTTCATCACAATACATGAAAGTTGCTAATGGATCCTTAGTTCGAATGGAAGGAAAGGGAGTGATTTAAGCAAAAAATTTCAGACTTTATCAGTGATTTATATTCCTACATTTCCAGTCAATCTATTATTAGTTAGCTCCTTAATTAGAGACTTGAATTGTTCAATCACTTTTTTCCTTGTGGTTGTATTGTTCATGATCGGAGGACGGGAAGAACCTTTGAATGTGGTGAATTGAGGAACGAGCTATATATACTTCCAGAAGAGGAGATTTCTTTGCTAGAAAGAACATTTGCAGCCACTATTGTTGAAGACAAATTAAGGATATGGCATAGTCGGTTAGGTCATTTGCTAGATTTGAAAATAAAAGAGATAGTTCCAATTGATTGTTTTCGTGATTTAGTCCTATACGATGTTTGTCAAAGAGCTAAACACCATAAAAGATCATTTCTTAGTAGTGAATATAAGTCATCAATTCCATTTGAATAAATACACTCATACGAATGGGGTCCATGTTTGATACCTTCTCTTGAAAAGTTCAAATACTTTGTTATTTTGATGGTTTTCTTTGTTTACCTTATGAAATAAAAATATGAGGTCTCTTCTATCTTTCCTTGTTCATTAGCTCATCATGACCCACTTTGGATATGCTATCAAAATTTTAAGATCAGATAATGGTGGTGAGTTTATAAATAGTCAGTTGCAAATGTATCTTCAACCCTATGAAATTTTTCGTCAAACTTCTTGTGTTTATACTCCTCAACAAAATGGTGTTGCTGAACGAAAAAATAGACACATTTTAAAAGTGGTCAAAACTTTGTTCTTAGAACATAATGTACGTAAATTTTTCTGGTCTTAAGCAATTCTTACCGCTATGTTTCTTATAAATAGAGTGCCATCTATTATTCTTCAAGTAGAATCACCTTTTCATAAGGTAAAACCAAGGGCTTATCCTTTCCAAATTACTCCATGGATTTTTGGATGCCTATGTTTTGTCCATGTACATGACCTATTTCGGGACAAGTTAAACCCAAGGGTTGTTCGTTGTGTGTTTATGGGATACTCTATTGGAAAGAACAGTTACGTTTGTTATGGTCCTCAAATACAAAGAAAGTATGTAAGAATGGATGTTACTTTCTTTGAAACTACTCCTTGGTTTCAAATTTTGAGGGAGTTGACAATTTCTAGCATTAAAGAATCAATACTACCAACGAACACAACCAATTATGAACTTTCTAAAGAGCCAGTTATCAAAGAGAAAGATGATATACAAGAAGGGATGGAGCGAAAAGTATATACTAAGGGGGAGAGAAAGATTATTGTGTCCAATCCTCTTGACGCTATCGACTAAGGGGTTGACTTTTCCTTAGAAAAGGTAAGAGGGTTTGTGCTAATTATCCAATTTCATAATTTATATCCTATGGCAAGAGGGTTTCTGCTTCTTCATTTCGTTCTTTTGCCTATATGTATTTTTTTATTTTTTTAGTTTAACATTTGTAATCTAAAAAGAGTCAATTTTCTAAACAACCATAATTACTCCCCGTCTTGATGTTCAAATAGGTGTGAGAGTTGTAGACAATAGACAAAAAAAGCAAAAACCACAATTGGCTGTTGAGAAAATCCACAATGCCTAAATCTGTTATAATTATCCAAACAAAAAGGAACCCTTTCCCTTTGCACCAACAATCACAATTTTTTCTTGCATCATCAATGATAGTTTCCAAGAAAAATAAAAACTAGGTAAGTGCATAACATACCTTTGTCTAGTTTTGATGTAGTGGGTTTTGTACGACCAAATATTCTGATTTTTTATACTATTTCTTGTAAAGTAGGCTCTGATACCGTATTGTAAAACAATCTTTATTAATATAAATCAAACCCATACACGAAGTAGGACCACCTCCTCAGAGGTCGATCATATATCTACAACATGGAATCTTGCGGCAACTTTCTTACTCTACCTTTAGGGTTTCTTAATCACAATTTATAAAGTATTTTAACTTGAAAGACTAATCTACCCTTACACTAAGAACACAATTGACAAGTTACAGGAAAGAGCAAATAATAGGATCATCATCCATAATTTCTTCTCAATAAGACATGCTTGTAGTAGTCTATCATCAATTTCTTAAATTGCCAATTGTTATAGTCGTATAAGATTCATTTTTTTGTTATGTGGCTTCTATTATCATTTCTATATGAAGAGACTTTCTGTTTGTTAGTGCTGACAAATGGTAAATCTTGTCAAATTATGACATGGTAAAAAAGCTACGTTACATGGGTACACCCATTTTGGCGACGTACCCGTATCCGGTACGTATCGGATATGGGTACACATATCGGTATGTCTGGTACGTATTGATACCACAAATGGGGGAAGTTGAGGGAAAGAGTTTGAAATGGAGACCTTTTGCTGTGGGATACTCATAAGAGTTTGTTCAATAGCTCATAATGCATCATATAGGGGTTTCTTACTGGATGAATAATCCACCTCAACCTCTTTAAGGAGCTACTCAACCTTGAAACCAGTGCTGTCTGACGCGTATCGTATCATAGCGTATTGTATCGTACTTTAATATTAAAAAAATAAAAAAATATTTAAAAAATCAGCAAAAATTAGTAAAAATCTAAAAAAATCAGAAAAATCAGGAAAAATCTGGTAATTGTTTTGAATTCATATAATGCAAAGTTTAGTACATATTGAGTATTCAACATTGAACAATTGCATCCAAATTTACATATTTTGAAGCAAAAAGTGAAATACATTTTCATTTTACATATTGGAAATGATTTTGTCACAATTTTTATTTGTTCATAAATTATTCTTATTCAATAAATGAAATTATAAACCTGAATTTACATGTTATATACACAGTTTGCAATCCCAAACAAGCATATCGGAGGATGCCTTGGAGAGAAGTGAAGAGAGGCCACAAACATGCAAAAGAAAAATTGAAAAAAAAATTGGAAAAAAAAATTTTGAAAAAAAAAGTTGATTTTTTTTTGGGCGTATCGTACGATACGGTATTGTATCCCACGATACGATATGTATCGCACCATATCATACGATACGGTACGATACGGATAACACTGCTTGAAACTAATTGTATCCGCTTCCATATGAGAGATAGAGACAAAACGAAAGCATAGATGGGTTTCTCTCGATACGTCGGGGTTTAAATGGGTCTAGGCTAGAGAGAGAGGCGGATTTCTCTATATTCATTGGGGTTTTAAGGGTTTAGGGTTTAACGATTCAAGCTTGACTTGCTTTTCTTTGTAGGTTATGACTCTACATTCAGACATTTGACGGTATATAAGAGTTGTGAAGCATCACAGTGGACCCGTCGAAGTACGATACTGAATATGCGGGTGTCGCACAACTCCAAAACATTTTGAGAACGAGTCTCTACATGCGACACACTATTTTCATCTATTGAAAATTAGTTTATATATATTTTAATATATATTAACTAATTCAGTAAAAATATGGTAGGTTTTTTACCATTCCTCATAGATGGCATCAAACGTACAAAGACATGATCTGTCACCTTCGATTAAGTCGAATGTGCTGGTGCAAAAGGCCTGATTTCGATGAAACAAAAAAAGGGGCTCCTACAATTTGCGGTTAAATATATAATGTTCTATAATTGTGATTATATTTATTTATGTAAGTTTATCTTTTTATTATCTTTTTTAATAATGGCATAACTGGACCTTAGTTTTTTTAAAATTGCGTACCCCATACCCGTACCCGTACCGAGTATCGGTACCATACTTGTATCCATGCAACATAATAAAAAAGTAACTGAAGCCAATTTAACTTACGGTTTCAGCTTTTGTGACCCTATCTTAACTTCATTTTTTTGACTGCTGTACATAGAAATGCCTATTTCATTGAGCAAAAGCATTATGAAAGTAGAAATCCATAAATGGTGATATTAAGTTTCCTTTTGTTATCTAGACTGTCATTTTGTTAAAATGATGTACTGTATACCAACTCTTAAGTCTACTTTAACACTGCTTCATGTTTAGCTCAGACGGATGCACTGATTCGATTGTTGCCATTGATTGGCTCCTCAAATGTCAGGTATTGCCATCTGCGCTGTATTCTCTTGAAATTATAAAAACGCCTTTATTTCCAAACAACAGTTTCATACTTGTGCTAGCCCACTGACCGTGCTTGAGTTGGAGGCTTATGGTTGAATATTCTTTAGAAGATCTTAGGAATTGAAAGTCTTTCCATCATGGGTTTCCAACTATTTATTGATTGCATGTTTTTTTCTTCTTTGACTAGCACGGCATGTTTATTGGGAATAACAGGTGTGCTGGCTCCAGTTCTGGAGGAGACTGTGTTTCGAGGGTTCTTGATGGTCTCCCTGACTAAGTGGTGAGGTTTCTTTGCTGTTCTTTAACTATTGGAGTTATTTTGGCAAGGAACAACGTTAATTAGGTAGCTATGTTGTAGCTAACTTTTTCATCGGACATTAGGCAAATTCTGCATGTATTTCACCATCCTGTTATCATGTGTACCTTGCAGTTTGGATAGTTTAAGCTCAGACACTATAAGTGAGGTTAATCCAAAGTTGAAAAACCCATGAACTGGAGTTGTTTATTGACTGCTTCACTAGCCACTGGTTGGTTCAGACTTTAGTGACTCGGCCAGGTTGAGGCATTATATCTTTCTATCTTTTTTGTTATCAAAAGATCCAAATGTTTAATGTAATGTTTGATTTTTTCCATTCTCCATTTAGAAATAACAATCAGCCTCAAGCATCAAAAATTTATGGAACATCTAAGTACCCACAAAAATTTAAATAAGAGCTCAATGAAATTAGAAAAGCTAATCTGGCTTTGCCTATCTATAGTTTACTTTAGTTGAGTTTTGCTTTTGGATGAGAATGGACAGCTTCCATTTATGCAAATTCAGGTGGTCTTGATGAGCTTTTGAGTCAAATAATTGGTTTGCCTACTGTGGTTAAATCATGCTGCTAGTTCACGTGAATTTTAGATACTTATATTGTCAATATTGAATTTGGGGCAATGTTGAATTGATAACATATGGTGTGTGAGCAAATCCATGTATCCTTAGCCCCTGGCTCACTGAGTTAAGTGGATTTCCTCTGTTTGAAGATATTTCATTGGAACATGCACTATCAATGGGCTACTTCTGGAATTTGGCATATATTGTTATGGCCTACTAAACTCATGTCCAAGCCATGAGACAACCCTTAATGAAAAACATGAAGTTCAAAGGAGCATTGAATAATTCTACCAGTACATGCACTAGCTTGAGGACTTGATAGGCCAATTCTGGGGTTCATACATCAATGAAAACTAGAACTCATTATGATCAACTCATATGTTCTAAGTGGAGTTGGATTTAGCTCAGATTAAGTGCATGAGTTAGATAAAGCTCAACTAAATGAAGTACATGTAAAATACTTACCACATTAAGCAAGTATCCTAGAACTCCTAGTTCAGCAATATGACCCTAGATGCAAGTCAACTATGAGAATATACACATAATAAGCTATTGAAGACTAAGATCCAAATCTAAACTCATTCTCTAAATCCTTCAAAGGTCAAAAGGTCAGAATTGACCCAACTTTGATAGTTGTGTCTTTTGAGATTCTTGAAAAAGTCGGTAGCTATTTAAAAGCTTTACCTTTAAAGATCTCAACCTAGATCCAAAGTTGAGGAATTCACCTCTTAAGATCATCCTCCAAGATTGGGTGAAAATGACCCAATAATGCACCTAGTGATCTGATGAGAATTCCAGTTGTAGATCCACTCTCTACATCAGTTGTGCACCTTGTGGTCTTGTCTAGTTCATCTTAGATACAAGTGACGAGACAACAAAGAGAAGAATGCTAGAAGTGAAATCAAGTGATTCTAAGAATCAATCCACTTTTAGTTACGGACACTTGGCTCTAACATGGCTGATGTTGCACTGAAGTTGGAGAAGAAGTGGTATACAACTGGAAATGAAGAGACCAAGCTTTCTATGAAAGATTCCTAGGAGGAATTCACTGGATTTACGTGTGTCAAAACTGAAGCTCGACACTTGGAACTACCATAACCAAACAAGTTGGTGGAAGTAATTACCTATAACCCCTAGAAGTGTCGTGTAGAAGGTACTAGAGGGCATGCACAACTATGTTGATGAAAGCATACTTGCGCTTTGAGAGCACAATATCCATCAATGGGAATTAAAAACAAGGATTGTGGAGTTGTCAAGACAAGAGACATTGATCAAGGACATTGAAAGTTAATCCTAGTTGTTCAAAAGGAGCTTGGAGCTTAAGCAATTCAAGGCTTGCAGCCATCCATTGGAAGTATGATTTAAGGTCTAAGATTTTAATTGTAAGATCAAAGGCTAAGATTGGTATTCTTGGCAATAAGGAAAGATTCTATGGTTATAAGTTCAAGGGAGTGCCTATAAGTAGGACACCTCTCTCATTTGTAAAAATCCTTTTGGATGAACAAAAAGTCCTTTCTCTAAATTCTCTCTTCTCTCTATATAAGCCTATGTTAGGATAGATCCCTTGTCTTTCTCTGTGTCTGTCTCTTCTCTCTCTGCCCCAGGGGCCTTAGCCTTCTCGTGACTCTCCCCCTTGTCTCTCTAACCAATATCAGTTTACCTTCCCTTACCAACCCATCTATACCCATTCCTGTGTATTCCAACCATTTCTCTTTGTCATCTGCTTCATCAACAGCAGATCATACACCCGTACCCAACATTCAAGGATCCTTGACCTTCATTGGCCATTAACCTAACTGAATGCTCCTTGGGTGCACTCAGCTAATATTGCTTGGTCCCATTGGCCTCCGCTACACAACCCTCACCAACCGTGTCTTGAGACGACCACTCCCTCATCATTCTTCCATCTCTAACATAAAACCAAAGCCTTCCAGACTCAATTGTGGTCATGACACCCTCCCTATGTGACCAGAAGGCTCTCGCTTCCGAAGACCACCTATTCATTTTGACATCTCTCGAGATCAACTCCCAGAAGTTGTTTTGTGCCTTTCTCATTGACCCAAAGCATGACAACAAGACCAGCCAGCCGATCACTCCAATTGGCATCAAGAAGGCAATCGGCTAAGTCATGGAGAGGCATTCTTGCAAGATTTCTTCAGGTTCAATCCTTGCACTTCCAAGGAGCCTTTCTGAGCTTGTTGGGGACATCAGGAGGATCATAACATCTGGGTACTTTAAAATTTTTCCTTCAAAGTTCTTTTCATGCAACTGTGCTTAGAATGCTTGTGCATGTTTGTGTTGTATCCCACTACGTGCTTAGAATGTTTGTGCATGCCCATGTTATATTCCTCTATTTGATTGCTTGTTTTATATAATGATGGTCAATTATACCATCATCTTGAAAACTTATGTTGATGCAGTGTACTTGTTGTGAAGGTTTCCTACACCAGCTGCTGTCATTTTAAGTTCTGCAATCTTTGCGGTTGCGCATCTTACTCCTGGAGAATTCCCCCAGCTTTTTATGCTTGGTAAGATTCCAGCAAGTTAGCAAATGGGGTATAAAGCCATGCATATAGTCCTGCTTATGGAAGTCAATTGTGCTGTTACAATCTTTTAAAATGTGATCAGGTATATTTGTTTTCAAAGTTTTTCTCCATATGTTCAGTGCATTCACAATGGTAAAAGATTAATGCCTTTCGTGAAACACACGTAAAAAACTGATTTTTAAGGATCAGAATTGGAGCTTGATTGTCTAGAAATTTTCAGCTTCAGTAGGCTCGCTGCTAACATGGCACACGATAGAGATCTGTGGAAACAAAGAATCCATGTAGCCGACCCCGTCTAGTATGGGAAAAGGCTTAGTTGTTGTTGTTGTTGTTGTTGTAGTAGGCTCGCTTTCGCGAGGATGAACATGTGCAAAATCTTGATAATTGCAAGCTGAACCCGTCGTAGTTGAATTCACTTTAGAATAAGAGAGATGGACTGATAACTAAAGAAAGAAGTGTTGAGAAGTAGTTATGGATCGGTTCTTGCATCTATGATCCTATTATTTGCCCTTTATTAGAACTTGTTAATTGTATTTTTAGTATAAGGATAGATCAGTCTTTAAAGTTAAAACGCTCTTATATAAGCTTTGATTAAGAAACCCTAAGAGTGTAACTAAGAGAGTGTGTCACCAGATCAAGCACAGAATCAGTGGTCGATCGCTCTAAGAGGGATCCTATTCTTTGTTCTATTTTTAATATATATATATATATCAATAAAGATTGTTACAACATGGTATCGGAGCATGTTATCATCAAACTGAGCAGGTCATCATAAAGGACAATGTTTTTGGGAGAATACCCTCTTGATAATGACAAGGTTTTGCAACATTCAATCATACATCAAAAAAACTAAGAGAAACATGAAGGAAGCGTATGAGATCTTAGAGGGGAGGGCAGGTCCTCCAATGGAGGCCGCCCCCTCTTTCTCTCTCTCTCTTATTATTTAGCCTTAACCTTAATACAAGAGTCTGTAACGAAGACGATGCTCTAATATAGTTGCGGAAGATCGATGAATAAATATCACCACAGTGGAACTATCACAAATCCTTAGAAAAGGTTATAATCGAGTGCAACGAGGGCATGCCAAAAGAATAATGAACACAAAACAAGCTAACCGAATAAATAATCTTTATTGATTAGTGTAAGCAACGAAGATTCTCACTCCTGGTTTTGAAGCCGGAAATGAACCTTTTCGAGTTTACGTCGCTTTTTATGGGCGTGCCAGCTAGCTTACCAAAACTAGCGAAGTTTTTGAAAATATCTGACTTTTAGGCAATTGTGGGCAAGCGGGATCTTTTCGCTTTAAACCTTCTTGAACAAATGCTCAAGGGTCAGTTTAAGCGCTTATGGACTTCGATAAAAACAATTTTAACTCTTGAAAATATAAGTGTTTGAAATATGGATTCGATTTATGCCTACGTTGCAAATTTTATGTACGGGGGCTGTACGATTCCAAGTCTTTGAGTTTTAGCTAATTAGGCCGGATGTGTGTGCACAAGTGGCCTAATTTTAGCGAGTTTGAGCATAGATTCGGGGCTTTTTCGAAAGCGTACGAATGCAAGGGTGCACAAAAGTTTTTCGGGTTTGATATGATGATGTGAGCTATGCTCGAATTGAAAGCAACTCACACACACAACTTAATGTAAATACCCAAATGAAAGTGTAACTCACGCAGCTTAAGGGAAATACCCGAACTTGAAAGCAACTCACACGACTTGAATGTAAATTACAGAATTTGAAATATACTTATATCTTAAGAGCGGAAAGGCTCAATGTGAGTGAGTGCTCTTGGTGTGTAAATGGAAAGACAACTCACACAACTGGAATTGAACTTGCCGAAATTAAAATATAAGTATATAGTAAGAGCGGAAAGGCTCAATGCATGCGTGTGTGTAGTGTGAAATTTAAATGACAAACTCACATGACATGAATTGAACTTTGCCGAAATTGAAATATAGATATATGATAAGAGCGGAAAGGCTCAATGCACGCGTGTGTGTAGTGTGAAATTTAAATGACAAACTCACACGACATGAATTGAACCACCCGAAAATGTAAGTGCTTACACGACATTAATGTAAAACTCATGCAGCTGGAAAGTATATAGATATGTTATATCTTATGAGCAACAAAGGCTCAAAAGGTGCATGAGAGTGTGGAGCAAGTGCTCAAGTACTTCTTGGGTGCGAGTGTGAAATGTAAATGACAAACTCACACGACATGAATGTAACAACCCGAATTGAATTGCAACTCACACGACTTTCACTAAAGTCTTTAGCTTAAGAGCGAAAGCTCAATGTGTGTGCAATAGTGTGCAACTAAGAGCGGAAAGGCTCAAGTGCACGTGGGTGTCTTGTGTACGTTTAAGAGCAATATGACTCAAGTGTACGTGTGTGCTTCGTGTATCAAGCACCAATATTACATTTAGGGGGGAGACTCCGCTCTATTACTACAACCCCGTATCAAATTGAATTTACTTTGAATGGAAAAAGCAACTTGGTATATATTTTGAAAGACTTACACTTTTTAAGTCGGGATCTTGGCTAGGTCGTGTCCACCTTCCTTGTGCTCAACCCGGGTTCAATTTGTGCAAGTCCACCCTGAGGTTGTTCAGCCCCTTTGTGCCGTGGTCAAGTTGTTGCAGCCGAGGTAGGTTCCTATGGTGTAGTCGGCTCAAGTCTTGTAGTTCGTCCAAGGTGTGATAGGTGAAAGGTTTCAGCCAAGGAGAGCTAAGTCAAGTTGGTTGGGAGTGGGGCGACGTGAGATTGGAGCTGGGGCTTTTGGGGGCAGCCGACTGTTTTGGGCTATGGCCTTGTTTGGGGTAGTTTGGCTTGAGGAGTATGAGCTTGCTTGGGTTTTATTGGGCTGATTTGAGGTTGATGTGAGCTTAACCTAACTAGGTAGGCTTTGTTTAGGGTGACTCGAGGCGTTAGGGAGCTGGCTGGTGTGGCAGGCGGGTGATGGAGCTGGGGTATGTCAAGGGAGAGGGCTGGTGATAGCAGGTAGGTAGGCGGGTTGTGTTGGGTCACGGGTGGTAGTGGAGTGGGGTGTTAGGCGCGGTGCTTAGGGCGCTAGAATGGCCGGAGGTTGGCGCTAGGGAGAATGGGATGCGGCAGGTAGGTGGCGCATCAAGGGGGGATTGCCTGCAACATGGCAGGCCGTGTGGGGCGCTAGGGAACGGGTGCAGCACTAGGGTGATGCGACAGGTGGGGCAGTAGGTTGGAGGGTGTGTGGCACTAGGGTGTGTCAAGGAAGTATGGGAGCCGGTTGGGAGCGGACTGGGTGAGGTTGCAGGCAGCCGGGTATGGCAGGGGGTTGCAGTAGTTAGGCAAGCGCGAGGGTGATGATGGCAGGCTGTGGTGAGATGGCAGCCGGGAGATGGTAAGGGAGTGGGCTGGTGTGGCAGGTAGGTAGGCGGTTGATGGGGTAATGGACAGTCGGGTGGCTGGGAAGGTGCGGCAGGAGGGTGAGATGGGCTGGAGCTGGCTGGGGTAGGAAAGGGGCAGGCGATAGGAGCTATGAGACGGTTAGGGCTAGGTGGAGTGAATCGGTGGAAGGGAAGTGCAGTGGGTTCGGTGGAATGGGAAGTGGCTGCAAGGGTGCACCACGGTTAGGGTGTGGTTCACGGGTGGTCTAGAGGGTTAGGAAAAGAATGGGCTAGGAATAGTGTAGAGACCTACCTCTTGGAGTCACGGTTAGGTCTAGGTCGAACCCCGGTCCAGCCCATCTTGTGCAGCTTCAACTCCACGCCATATGTTGGTGCAGCCCTTTGGTTAGGTCTAGGTTCATACATGGCTTGAGCCCATACCCTTTGATCAAGCCCACATGGCTAGCCCACTTGAAAATATCAAGCCCATCCTTTCTCTCTCCTACTTTATGCAAGCTCTCCCCAAACCCTTTTGGATTTCACGTGAACTTGTGGGCATCCCCACACCTCTATTTATAGGCAATTGAGATGGGTCTTGGATATGGATCTTGGAATCTAGATTCGATCCAAACACTATTTGGGTTTGGATCTGGATATTTGAGTCTAAATCCAATCCAAACTTTCGTTTCTTCAGTCATTCTTGGCCTTTTGAGACGGACGTTTTGTGTGGGCCCTGGCTTTATCAGTGCTCCGTCTTGTGTTGGGTTTTCCCCAACTTTGTCGTCCGAACTCCTTCCGTTTTGTCTGAATCTGGGGATTCTGAGCTTGATTTTGGCCTTCTGTCGGGCTTTTCTCCGAACGAGCTTCAATTTTCCTTGTTTCTCTGGCTTTGGCCTTTCGAGGGCTTTTTAAGTTCAAAAGTTTCAAAATATGGCATTTTTGGGGTGTTTACAATTAGCCACGAAAGACTTGATGTTTACAATGGGGTTTAAAGAGTATTTATAGAGAAGAGAAGAAGAAGTGAGGGAGAGAAGACAAGAGGGAATGAAGAGGGGGCTGGCATGCCAACGACTAGTGGCCCTGGCCCTTACGGCCCAGTGGGCCAGGGCCTGCCAATGTCGGGCCTGAGTGACCCTCTTTCTAACACCCCCCCCTCAAACTGACAACTTCATTATATGAAGTTTATCAATTAAAGATTGAAAACGAGGGGCAGGTAATGACTTGGTGAACACATCTGGAAGTTGATATTCTGATTTTACAAACTACAATGTTAAATTGCCTTGGAGATGCTCTTCACGAACGTAGTGACAGTCCATCTCTATGTGCTTTGTACGCTCATGAAAGGTATGATTGTTGGCTATATACATAACACTTTTGTTGTCGCAGAACATGATTGGAGGAGCTTCCAATTGTATGCCCAAGTTCTGAAGTAGTCATCGCAGCCCAGTTAGTTCTGTAGTTGTGTTGGCCATTGCACGGTACTCCGTTTCGATGGAGGAAAGAGATACCTTTTGTTGTTTCTTGCATCTCTATGAGATGAGCGAGTGACCAAGGAATATGTAGTAGCCGATAGTAGAGTGCCTTTATTCACATCACCATCCCAATCAACATCAGTATATGCGAGCAACTGAGATAGAGAGGAAGATGATAGAAATACTTCCTTAGTTGAGGTTTGTCGAATATAACGAACAATCCTTATAACAACACTCATATGGACTGAGGTGGACGCATATTGAAACTGACTTACAGTATGAATGGCATGAGTAATATCTGGTCGTGTTATGGTAAGATAGGTAAGTGCTCCAACCATCTGTCTATAAGGTGTGGGATCACTCAAAAGTTCGCCATCAACTAGACACATCTTTTGGTTGATTACCTCAGGTGTCTCAACAACTTTGTCATCTGTAATGCCTGATCTAAGAATAACATCATTAGTAAACCTAATTTGCGATAAAAAGAAACCTCTATCATCACGAGTTATGTCCATGCACCAAGATCTTTCATCTCAAATATCGACCAAGAACTGCTAAGTTCGCAGAATACCCATAAAGATTATCACCAAGTAATAATCATATCATCAATATAGAGAAGCAACATAATAGTACCTCTATCGGTTTGTGGTAAACAAAAAGTAGAATCATATTACGTTGCGATGGAAAAACTAAAATTGGATTGATAGTTATGTGAAACTTGGTAACTAAACTTAGGGTACTTGTTTGAGACCATATAAAGCCTTTTGAGCAGATGACATGACCTTATTTAGTGGACATGCAACGAGGAGGAGGACGCGTATAAACTTCTTCTTTCTAAATCACCATTAAGAAAGATTATTCTTCACATCCATCTAATTTAGAGTCCATTTATTTGAGTGGGCTACGACTCTTTACAAGGAAAGTACGAACCCGAAGTGATCACGAGCTAATGAGGTGCAAAAGTCATCCTCGTAATGTGCATATTATCTTGTTGAAACCTTTGGCAACTAATCTAGCTTTATAGCGATCTAATGAGCCATCACCATTAGTCTTGATTTTATAGACCCACCGACAGCCTATAATCTTTTTGTTTGATGGTCTAGAGACAATATCCCAAGTTTGGGCTCTATATAAAGCATTAACTTTTCATTCATTGCATGAATCTAGTCTTGTGATAACTGGGCTTCCTTAAAGGTTCGGGGTTCCTTTATAGCTGAAATATTTGTTACTAAAGCTCTATGTCTTGGTGAAAACTATCATATGAGATAAATCTTTCAGGAGGTCTAGAATTACAGTTTTACCTTCTAGGAATAGGCACAAATCTCCTATTGTAATGTTGATCAAAATGTGTAATAAGATGTCTTGTAATCAGATATTCATCAAGATCATTTTCTTCATGAATTATCTCTTCACCTAAAATATCATTCAAGAAGGAATAAGAGGAGTCATAAAGGGAACTATCATCATCCATGCCTTTAAAAACATATTCATTTTCAAAAAACTTAATATCTCATGATACATAAAGCTTATCATTTTACAATCATAATACTTATACCCCTTTTTGGTTATTTCGTATCCTAGAAAGATACATTCTATGGCCCAAGATGACAGTTTATCGTCTTTGTCAGTATAAATAAATCATTTACATCCAAAAACACGCAGTCTTGAATAGTTGAGAGAAACTTTAAAGAGTCTTTCTATAGGAGACACATTTTGTAAAATCGAAGAGGGCATCCGATTAATTAAATGGACTGCAGTCATAATAGCTTCTGCCCAGAAATTTTTAGGAACACCACTTGATAAAAGTAAGGTTCTTGTGGTTTCCAAAATATGTTTATGCGTATGTTCGAAAATACCATTTTGTTGAGGAGTCTTAGAACAAGAAGTTTGATGTATAATTCCAAACGTATTGAGATGGTTTTTAAAATCCTTAACATAAACTCTCCTCCTGAATAGGATCTAAAAATCTTAATTTCGGAATCAAATTGATTTTTTACAAGATTATGAAAGATAACAAAATTTTGAAAGACATCGGATTTTGCTTTTAAAAGATATACCCATGTATACCTAGTAAAGTCATCTATAAAAATGGTATAATAGGAAATACCTCCTTTAGACAAAACGGGTGCCGGACCCCATACATTCGAATGAACTATTTCGAAGGGTCTTGTTGTAACATGTGTTTTGTTTGGAAATGAAAGATATTGGATTTTACCAAGAACACAATCTTTGCAAGAAAAGATTCCTTAGATTTCATTCTAAGAGGACATTGATACAATTTTTGAGCATTAAGATGTCCTAGTCTCTTGTACCATAAAAGAGCATCATTTGTCAAAACATTAACATATCCTATATTATGCAAAAAGTCCATAATGTAAAGTCCGCCTTGTCTATGGTCACGATCAATCACTTTCTTCGAGAGGCAATCCTATATAATACATCCAGTAAATGGAAAGGTTACAACACAATTTTTATCAGAAATTTGAGATATAGATAGAAAATTTAAATTTAGTTTTGGAACAACACTAATTTTAGAGATTTCAAAATTTTTATTTTGTAAATCACCAATTTTATCTACATCTAATTTTGTTTCATCCGCAGTGTAAATACAAGAAAGATTTTTTAACACACGAGTTTAAAATTCTTTTATTAGAAGTCATATGATACGAAGCACTCAAATAAAGAATCTAAGAAGTCATACCTTGAATTTCTTTTGTTGAAGAAGAGCAAACCGCACCAACTGTTGCTTTCTCCTTCATTTGAGCCTCAAGTTGCTTCACTTTTTCTTCAAATGCAAGGATGGAAGATGAAGCATTTTCCTCCACTAAGGCTACATTCTTTTTTAATTTAGGGCAATTTGGTCTTATGTGCCCGACTTCTCTACAATGATGGCAAATTATCTCCTTTCTTGCTTCGCTTGATCCTTCGTTTTTGAAATGGGAAAGACGATAAGCCTTCATATTTGCTCCGGGTTTAGATGTGGCAAGAGCGATATCTTTTTAAAACCTAGCTTCATTCATTCTTGTTTCTACCATTTGAAGATCGGTAAAAACCTCTTGTTTGGTAGGAAATGGCTTCCGATGAATAAGAGATGACCTAACTCTTTCAAATTCTTCTCGGAGACTTTGTAGAAATTGATATACAAAATCTTTATTGTCTTCACATTATCTCTCATCAAGACATTGTGTACATTTCTTTTTATAACCATGTAGTTGGTTCCAAATATTGGAATATTCACTAAAAAAATCGTTTACCCATCTCCTTGTCTAAGAGAGACCAATTTGTCTCTTAATGCTATTCTATGAGCAACATCGCTTTGAACATGAGATTTTTTTAAGTATTCCCATGCTTCTTTTGCATTAGTGAAGTCAGCCAAAGTGTCCTTAATGCGTTCATTTACATTATTCATGAGCACTCATAGGACCGTTCGATGGCCTCCTTCATATTCTTCTTTTTGCTCAAGAGTAGCATTAATGGAGGGTTCTGTTGAAAGGAATAAGTTATTATGTACATTTGCTACTTGTGTATGCTGGTCAGAGTCCTTAAATTAGTGGGTCAATCAGTTTAATTATGTGGGACCAATTGATCAAATTTGGATATCGTGTTTAGTTAGTTATTAGTGAGTCAAGTTAAGGGTTTTTCTGTCTTTTAAGTTATAAACCTGTATAAAGCAGCCCTAATTGTGATTAGGGTCAAGATCAAGAAATAGAATGAGAGAGAAGAGGACGGCAGCCATGTGGGCACCGATTCCCTGTGTTTAATATGCTGTATATTATTTTACTTTATGAATATTTCGTTGTATGTGATGATTAAAATCATCATGGTATCAAAGCCTATTGGGGTGAAATTACCACAAGTTCATCATCTTGTCTGAAGGAAGAGTCGTTCACAGCCACGAAGAAGTTGTGACAGCCTGCAACAAAAAAAAAGGGTGAAGAATCAAGAAAGGTAATGTTCTTGCCCAAGGCCGACTACATATGATTTGTTCCAGCACACGTGGACATCATCCAACGTGCATAGCCACACGTTGTTTACATCCAACGCAAATAGAAAACAACCCACTATCATCGTGATTAAGAGTGTATCAAAGTATGCAAGCAGAAGTGCGCAGACTGGCTGAGAATGCCATCTTCAAGAAGCACTATCAAAGTGCCCAAGTATTTTTTTCTTAACGTCTGCTCTTGTGATTAAGAGTGTATAGAACATATACTTACCTTGGTATCAATAGCAAATCAAGTGTGATTGATTAAGGCAACAGTGATTGATTACTTACCTCTCATGGATGTTTAAGAGAATACCACCTGATTATTTGTTCTCTCTGTTTTACATAAAAAAAAACTGAATTGCAACAGTGACTGCTTAAGGCATCAATAGCAAATCACGTGTGATCCGTAGCACGACAACAAGAGGAATCAATCAAGTGCGATTCTTGTTGTGATTTATCTGCACATCAAACAGAAAAAGAATCGTCAGTAACTCGTAATCTCGATGGATAAAAATAAGATGATAGAGGCAAGTGATACAAATACAGTAGACAAAGGGGAAGTTTTCCAAATCACCAATATGAAGTTGGATGAAAAAAATTATCTACAATGGTCTCGATAACTTGCTGTAATGGCCAGGGGGCATTGGGACTACCTTACTGGAGATATTTCTCAACCATCACCAATAGATCCATCTTATGCGAGATGGCGTAGAGAAAATGCACTTGTTAGTGCTTGGCTTCTACAATCTATGATTCCTTCTATTGGAAGTATTTTTATGTTCTTGAAAATTGTCAAAGATATTTGGCTTGCTGTTCAGGATGCATATGCTCAGAGAAAGAACTTAGCTAAGAAATATAATCTCATTGAGAAAATTAGAAAATATAAACAGGGTGGACGATCAGTTAGTGAGTATTATGCTGAACTCCGCGGTTTATGGGAAGAACTGCAACTTTATTCTAAAATGAAATGTCAAGTGTGCACTCATGAAAGAAATGAGGAGTTCGAAGAAAGGAAAGTCTTTGACCTGTTGTGGGGTATTTCTCCTGAATATGAAGCTGTGAAGAATAATATACTCAGCAGAGAAGAACTTCTGTCTCTTAGTACAATATATTCTCTTTTACTTAGAGAAGAGGACAGGAAACATCTAGAAAAAGAAATGAAGCCTAATTCAGAAACAACTGTATTTGTGGGGAAGAATTCCTCTACTTCCTCATACTCTCGTGGTAGAGGAAGCTATGACCGTGGCAGAGGCAGGTCATCAGTTACCTCAAAAGAAAGGGATAAACTAACCTTTACACACTGTGGAAAAACAAGACACACAAAGGAGTCATGCTGGGAACTTTTAGGTAGACCTTCACATTATCAACATAGACCGAACAGAGCTTACTTTAGCGGTGATCAGAGTGGAAAGCAGACTACAGAGAATAGTGCATATTTATTGACACATATGAAAAAGGAGATTGAGATATTAAAAGCTCGACTGGATGATTCAGCTTTGACTTCTACCTCTGCTGCCACACCTCAAGCAACTATGGTGTATCCCTTCTCATTTATGGCTCATGGTAATGTATACCCTTCACATCTCAGAATCTAAATAATTGACTCTGGAGCTACCGATCATATGGTGGGCAAGAGAGAGTTCTTTGATAATTACCAGTTGGCTTCAGGCAAAATTAATATTAGACTGGCCGATGGATCCTATACACCCATCCTTGGGAAATGAAGTATTACTACACCTCTTGGAGTATTGAAGAATGTTTTACATGTTCTTAATATTTCAGTAAATTTATTATCAGTATTTGCTCTTACCCAAGACTTTCAGTGTAAAGTAATCTTTGATTCATGTGGATGTTTCTTTGAGGATCTGAGGACGGGAAGGACCTTTGGTCAGGATAGTATGAAAAGAGGACTCTATGTCTATGATGAGACAAGAATGACAACATTTCAGACAATGACAGTTACAGTGAAGCAGAAAGAAGACCTATCTTTATGGCACCAGAGATTAGGGCATTTATCACTTTCAAAAATTAGAATTCTTTTACCTGAATTTTCTACTTGTAATAATTTGCAGTTGAATTGTAAAACTTGTCAGAAGGCAAAACACCACCGTATTTCATTTCCATTGAATGAAGAAAAATCTTCTATACCTTTTGAGCTTGTTCATTCAGATATATGAGACTCCTATTCTATCACTTCTTTACATGGTCATAAATACTTTATTTCATTCATTGATGATTATACTCGGTTCACTGTTATCTATCTAATGAAGACGAAAGAGGAAGTGAGAAATATTATTCCCATCTACTGTCAGTTTGTGTATATATAATTCCAAAAATCCATTAAGATATTTCGGAATGATAATGGTGGGGAATATATGTCCCAATCACTCAAGTCTTATTTTTCAGATAAGGGAATTTTACACCAGACCTCATGTCCTTATTCTCCACAGCAAAACGGTGTTTCAGAAAGAAAAAATCGACATATTTTGGAAGTGGCTAGAACCCTGTTAATTGGCTATGATGTTCCAAAAATGTTTTGGGGAGAAGCAGTCTTAACCGCAGTTTATCTTATCAATCGTATGCCCAGTCAAGTACTAAAAGGCCATACTCCATTTCATTCTTTATGTCCTTTTCAAAGATCATTTCACATTTCTTCAAAAATATTTGGGTGCACATGTTTTGTTCATATACACAGTAGTCTGAGAGACAAACTAGATGTTAGAGTTGTTAAGTGTATCTTCTTAGGATATTCATCTACCCAAAAAGGTTATAAATGTTATGATCCTTCAACAAGAAAATCGTATGTCATAATGTATGTTACCTTTCATGAAGACCTACCGTTCTATGGTAAACCTGAAAGTCTGACTTCTGGTAGACACTCACCTATGGTGTATCCTATCCTACCAAATGAAGATCAATTAGAATTTGAAAAAGAAACAACAGAGGTACCACCTGTTCCAGAGAAAATGTGGCAGAGTTATACCTGAGGTGAGAGGCGAATCTTTACTCAGGATCAGTCTGCTACTCCAGATCAAAGCTCTTACCCTGAATTAGATCCAATTCCCTCTCAGGTAATTTCTCAAAATCCTATCGTTGAACTTGATGATTTACCTATTGCCATCAGAAAAGGAAAACGTAAAAAGGGTAAATATGCACTACAGAAAATGGTTTCTTATACCAACTATCCGAAAGAGTATCAATTGTTTGTGATGAATACAGATAATACTCATATTCCCACTTCATTCGAAGAAGCATCTCAATGTTTAGAGTGGAAGACTGCTATGAAGGATGAAATTTCAACATTGGAAAAAAACAGGACCTGGGAACTAGTACAACTACCACCAAACAGAAAAACAATGGGTTACAAATGGGTATATTCTATGAAGTATAAGGCAGATGGAAACATAGATAGATATAAAGCAAGATTAGTAGCTAAAGGCTACAGTCAATCTTATGGGATTGATTATACTGAAACCTTTGCACCAGTAGCAAAGATGAACATAATCAGAATTATTCTCAGTGTAGCAGTTAATCATTGTTGGAGCTTATGGCAGCTAGATGTGAAGAATGCCTTTCTTCAAGGAGATCTCATAGAAGAGATTTACATGGATTTACCTCCTGGGTATCATCAAGGGCTGAATGGCAGTGCAATGTGCAGATTAAGGAAGTCTATCTATGGACTAAAACAATCACCTAGAGCATGGTTTTAAAAGTTCAGTGATGGTATTGTTAGTTTGGGATTCAAACAATGTATCAGTGACCATACCCTATTTATCCATAAAAAGGTAAAAACTATTATACTACTTGTGTATGTTGATGATATTATTATCACTGGAGACAATGAAGAAGGGATTGTGAATCTAAAAAAGGAATTACATGCTCTCTTTGACTTGAAGGATTTGGGTAAGCTCCACTATTTTTTGGGAATTGAGGTTGTACAGAGTGAGAACAGCTTATTGTTAAGCCAAAGGAAATATGTCTTGGATCTATTGAAAGAAACTTAAATGGAAGACTGTAGAATATGTTCGACTCCTATTGAAATTGCTAAAGAAAGAAGTCAAATCAGAACCATATGAAGATATTGGAAGATATCAGCGATTAGTGGACAAACTTATTTATCTCACTATTACTTGACCAGATATCAGCTTCGCAGTCAGTTACGTTAGCAGGTGGATGCATTCTCCTTCAAAGCATCATATCAGTATGGTCTTCCATATCATCAGATATTTGAAATCAACCCTCTTATAGCTTATGGTACACTCCTCATAAGTTCATGGAATTAGAGATCTATTCTGATGCTGATTGGGCTGACTCTAAGAGTGATAGGAAGTCTACCTCAGGTTATATTGTGTATTTAGGAGGTGTAAACACCCTGAATTTTCCAAAAATCAAAAACTCTCAAAAACATAAAAAGCTCGTTTGAGCCAAAACGACATCCTGTTTTAAAATGTTAAAACAGGTACAAAAGGCAAAAGAAATGCCCAGGCAAGAAGAGGATTCGAGTCCGGAGTCTCAAAAGCTACCCCCTGCTCAAAAACGGAAGAAAAAAGAGCCTGTTTGGAGAAAAGCCCGACAGAAGGGTAAAAATGTAATTTGGGTAAAAAAAAAGCACAAAGCAGCTCCAAAATACAGAATGAAGCCCAGTACCTGAGGAGGTCGACAGAAGTCCGAGACACGTCCCGTCAGAATGAAGAACGGAATCCGTGTTGCAATCTGAGTTCGATATCAATAGGAACCGGCCAAAAACCAAAACGGCGGACCGAAACGAACGCCGAAAAAGTCCTGAAAAGCAGAACACCGATTGGAAGAAAGACTTGGGGAAGACCCAGGCCAGAGTTGGGCGTCCGATGAATTGAAGCCCGCTCGAAACCGACGGTGAAAAGCACCAGAAAGGACCAGAAAACCAAGGAGCAGAAGAAAAATCTGGATTGGGTTTGGACCCAAAAATATCCAGATCCAGATCCAGATTGTGTTTAGATTGGATCTGGATCTCAAAAATCCAAGATCCGAGATCCGAGATCCAAACCCAAATAAATATTTGGACAGGATATGGATCTCAAAATATCCGAGATTCGTGATCCAGATCCACATAGAGTTTGGATTGGATCCGAATAGCCAGACCCAAATCCAAGACCCAAGATCCAAGACCCACTTAAAACCTATATAAATAGAGGTGCTGGGCTTGAAAAAAGAGACGTGAGGCTCAAAGGGGAGAGGCTTTCACGTGAAAGCTTGGTGAGTGGAGAGAGAAAGAGAGAGAGAGGGAAGCAAGTCAAGAATAGTGGCTTGACTTTCCCCTTTTCAAGTTTTATTTTTTTTACGTGAAACCTTGTTGGCCAAGGGACTTGAGGAAGCTGCACCCACCAAGGAACGTCCCCTACTTTGGCTGGGAGCATGGCGTGGTGGAGCTTGGCGGCTTGAGCGGCGGCTTGGAGCGGTGTTGCAACCAAGGTAGGTCCCCTAAGCCCTAACCTAACCGCTCTTCCCTAACCTCTCTAGACCACCCATCCTAGCCAAACTTGCCCCTAAAACCACCACCAAACCAGCCAAGTGCTGGCCGTTTTTCACCAAGTCTCCTACCTAAGACCACCACCTAAACACCACCCTAAACAACCTCCCTAAACCACCTAAAGTTCGGCCAAGTGCTGGCCGAACTTCCCTTTGAAACTACCTAGCTCGAGCCACCTTGGCTCGAGCCTTTTTCCTCCCCTAAGCTAACCTTGGCCCTCGCCTAGAACCCAGCCCAAACTCTATCCTAAAACCCCCCCTACTCGAGCCACCTTGGCTCGAGTTTCACAAGATCTAAACCAAATCCCATCACTCGAGCCACCTTGGCTCGAGTCATGCCTAATACCAAGTCTACCCTATACCAAACCCAAGGCCAAAGGCTGGCCGGATTGACTCTACCCTAAACCAAGTTTACTCGAGCCACTTTTGGCTCGAGTTACACAAGCAAACCCAAGGCCAAGGTTGGCCGAACCCTAGAGCAAGTCACTCCTACTCGAGCCACCTTGGCTCGAGTTTCACAAGACCAAAACCTAAGGCCAAATGCTGGCCGAATCCTAACTCTATCCTATACCTAAACCAAGGCCAAGTATTGGCCGAATCCCATACAAAAAAAACCCAATCACTCGAGCCAAGGTGACTCGAGTCTTACTTTGCAAAAACCGGCCCCAACTAGCCCCAAACCCATTGTAGCTTGCAGCTCCCGGAACTCCAAGTCTCTCCAAGCTCTCAAGCTCTCCGGCTTCGCTCCCACATGCCCCGGACTCCATAAGAAGAAGGCGGATTCGCCCCTTGTACGATCCTAACTCAAAAGGCTGGAAAGTGTAAGTTGATTTCGATATATATCAAATCCCTTTTTATTCAATTCAATTCGTCATATGGGATTGTAATAACGGAGCATCGTCTCCCCCCGGATGTAATATATGTACAAAATACAAACACGTACACTCGAGCCTTTTCGCTCTTATCTGCACACTTTTGCACACAAACGGGCCTGAACAGCCTATAGGATATAGCTCTATTTATATACATTCAGCTGGGTTTTAAGGTTTAAGTCGTGTGAGTTGTCTTTCATTTTATACAGACATTGAGCCTTTCCGCTCTTACGTATATATACGTATTTTCCTTTCAGTTGGGTTTTAAATTTAAGTTGCGTGAGTTGCCTTTCAATTTATACACTCAAAGCACTCACTCACATTGAGCCTTCTCGCTCTTATATATATCTATATCTCCCTTCTGCTGCGTTTTAGGGTTCAGTTGCGTGTGTTGCATTTCAATTTATATACAACACCCATGCACACATTGAGCCTTTTCGCTCTTAAGATATAGATATATTTAAATTTCTGCAATTTACATTCAAGTCGTGTGAGTTGCATTCAATTTGGGTTTTCCCTTCTGCTAAGTCTTTAAATTTCGGGTTTTACATTCAAGTTGTGTGAGTTGCATTGCATACTCGCCATACTCGAGCTAGGTTGCATACTTGCATCGAACAAACCCGAACAAAACGCGCAAACACGCCTAAGTGGATAAAATTGAAAGACTTAGGGTCGCCCAAATCAAAACTCGCCAACTGCATGATTTCAAAAGGATTTTCAAACACCTGATCATTCAAAAATCGAATTTGAGTTTAACTTGTTCAAACGAAGTCTCTAAGCGTACAGACTGACCCTTGCGCGTCGGTGCAAGAAGGTCTGCGACGTAAAGATCCCGCTTGCCTACAATCGCCTTTCAAAAGTCAGATATTTCAAAAAACTACTTCGCTAGTTTGAGTAAGCTAGCTGGCACGCCCTAAAAGCGAACGTAGATTGCGAAAAGATTCGCTCCAGGCCTAAGAAACCAGGAGTCGAGGATTTTGCGTGTCTACAGATTTGGCACGCCCGGTGGGACGCCGGGACTTAGGTAGACTTCAAACAAACAAGTTACACTCAAAATTTCGAAAAAAAGGTGTTTTCCAAAATTCATACATACTTAGAAAATTTGCAGAAAATGGAGCAAAAGCCAAAATCCTCGTCGAGTAAATCAAAAGAGGTTTCTAAAAAAGCCAAAAAACGAGAAGCAATAGCTGATATACAGGCGACTTTCAAAGAAAAAATGGATGTTTTAAGCAAGGAGCTTAAAACCCATAAATCCCATAGCAGCTCTTCTCGGGCGCACAAAGATTATGAAAAGAAAACCAAATTCAAAATCGACGAAGGAATTGAGGTAAAAGGCCAAAACCCAAAAAAGGGCGAGTCCTCCACTCCTACACTTCCAAAATCCTCGTTGAGTAAATCAAAAGAGGTTTTCAAAACAGCCAAAGAACGAGAAATGCTAGCTGATATATGGGCAACTTTCAAAAAAATGGATGTTTTAAGCAAGGAGCTTAAAACCCATAAATCCCATAGAAGCTCTTCTCGGGCGCACAAAGACTGTGAAAAGAAAACCAAATTCAAAATCGATGGAGGAATTGAAGTAAAAGGCCAAAACCCAAAAAGGGGCGAGCCCTCCACTCCCACAAATCCAAAATTCGAAAATTCCAATGAAAATTCGAAAAAAGTTGTTTTTGTTTCAAAAAATCAAAAAAATCTTGAAAACTTTCAAAAAGACAAAAAAATTGAAAAATCAAACTTTGAAATTTCGAAAAGTTCAAGTGAAATTCCTAAATCTAGGCATACACACACAGTGGGACATAAAACCCACACCCTACAAAAAGATGAGAGTGAAAAACAGGTAGGTTTCGAAAAGGAACACCTCGTGAAACCCCGGGGGCTCAAAACAGAGTTACCCGGAAAAACGGCCTGCTCTCACCATGAAAAGGTAGACAAACCACAAAGAGGTATGCCTGAAACCCATCATTCTCAAAACTCTCTTCTTCATATAGGGTCATCAGATGCATTGGATAACCCCTCTGCACACACAAACCCACGAAATGTGCTTAAGTTAGAGAATTTTCAAGGTGCGCCAAATATCCCGCACCAGCCAAAAGAATTTCAAAAGCAAAAACAAAAACAAACTAAAAAAATGGTAGACATAGAGACCCCTAATGCATGCATCGACATCTTAGGAGCTCATAACTCTGCCATAGAAAAACCCACTTCTTTGAGCCTAGTCTTGTACCCTGGAACCAAGATTAGAGCTTTGAAACAAAAAAATCCATCCCTAGGGGCACCACAAGTTGAACCTAGGGAGCAAGTAAAAACATTCGAGGGAGCAAGCCTATCTTCCCTCGAAGAAAAATTCTCCCAAATACAGGTTGTGTGGAAGCTCAAGTCTTCCATCACCCTGCAATATCCAAAGTTCCTCAAGAAACCAAGCATGGCTTTCCTTGAGGACAAAATCTCCCAATTCGGGGTTGTATGGAAGCACAAGTCTTCCATCACCCCAAAATATCCAAAGTCTATCGAGGGACCAAGCACGGTTTCCCTTGAAGACAAAAACATCCTGAAATAACCAAAACTTCTCAAAAGACCAAGCACGGCTTCTCTTGAGAAACAAACCTCCCAAACCAGGGTTGCATGGAAACCCAAGTCTTCCATCGCCCCAGAATCCAAAATCCCAAAATCCAAAAGGGTATATATCCCCGACATGGATGATTCCCTGTTCCAAGGCCATGATTTATACAAAAACTTTTCAAAAAACAAGAAGTCTGGAACATGATTTTGAATATGGGATATAAGCCCTACCAGGGCCTAGGAACCCAAAACCAAGGTAGGCTCGAACCTGTCCTACCTCAGGCCAATCGACAAAAGTATGGATTGGGCTACAGCCCACCCATACCCCCAGAGCCGCCACCTAAGACCATATGGGTCAAGGGTACCTTGTAGAACCTCTAAAACCCAAAACCCATGTCTTAGACCTATTGATTAGAGTCTGATTCATGAATGTTTTCTTTGTAGGTTCATGGAAGATCCCTCCTTTTGAAAAAGCCAAAAAAATCAGATATTTGCCAAAAACCAAAAAAAAAAAAAAATGAAAACCCAAAACAAAATCTCAAAAACATTTGGAAAAATAAAAATTCCAAAAAGAAATTTGTTTTAAAGCCTTTGGCCATGTACAAAGTCCATTTTCGAAAATTGTAAAAATGCTTTTCGAAAATTGTATATAACTCCCAAAAACCAAAAAAATCCAAAAAGCTGATCTTGAACACCCTTTTGTCTAGAGCTTTTTCACAATGAAAAGCTCGAGAATCACCAAAGCCAGGAGGAATAAAAAACCTCCGAACTTCCTGAAATTCGCAAGATCCTTGACTTATGCAAAGATTGGGGATTTTTAGAAACAAGCCTAACCCATAGTGTGTGCATAAGCATCATGCATCACACTCTGAAATCATTCATGTGCATCGAGTCTAGACATCATCTTAGAACTCGAATTCTGGGTTTTGTGAAACCAAAGGGGCAATGAAAGTCGACCCCCTAAGTATCGAGCCTTCATAGACAGGTCTCCATACGAATCAAATCCAACACCTTCAAGGCAAATTTCAAAAAGAAATGAGAAACTCGAAAAAGGGTTAGCATTTCACAAAAGCCTTTTCAAAATTCTTTTGATAAAAGCCTTCCATACATTTCAAGTCATGCATTGTCTGCTTTACTTGATCAAATGCCCCATGAAGGCACGAATTTTCAAAATGAATTCCAAAAACCCTGCTTGACCAAAATCAAGTATAGGAAACATATTTCAAATCAAAAGGGCTGGTATAAAACCATCTTCATATAGAAAGGGAGGATTTCCCAAAAATTTCTTTCTCAAAAGGGATCAAAATTTTGAAAATTTAACCCTACATATACTTTGAAAAGAAAGATTTTCAAAACTTCAGGTTTATATGACAACCTTGATTATGTTGGATAAGAACATGAATCTCACGATGAAATATGGAGACCATGTCAAAATCAAAGCCCGATGGCCATGATGATCACTTAGGGTTGGTTGTGTTTTCCATCCTTGAGCAAAAAGTAGCATGATCATGTTAGGAAAATCGTGGAAATGCATGGACATGAACATACCATCGTCCATCCAAAAAAGTCTTTTGAAAAGCCATGACCCTTCACCATGTGGCCATGCGAAATTTCCCTCAAGCTAGGGGCATTTTTAAATATAGCCCCTAGACACCTTCCATGAAGAAACGAATTTCATAGAATGCATCTCCTTCATGACTTGTGAGATACATTTCATATGTTCACTCTTGCATAAAATCGTGTATTTCCATTTTGAATCACATGGAGTGCATAGCATGCATCATATCCATATCATATCACCCCAAAGAAAGCCCAAGAGGTTGACAAACCTGAGTAGGAATGTCCCCATGTCTTCAAAAGGGCAAGAAAAATTCGAAAAATCTGTTGATGTTGTGGGTCAAAATTAGCAAAACCCTGAAAATACCCGAATATTCAAAAGGGTTTATGTTAAATTCCTTTTTCGAAAAGATTTTGAAAAATCGAACTCCTTTGAAACTTCTTGAAAGAAGGATCGAAGTAGATTGTACAACCCTGAATGGAGGAATTTATACTTTTCGAAAGGTAGAGTCTTCCAAAAACAAATCGGCGATATTTCAAAGAACCCTAGCTTACAAGATTAAGCCTTGTTCAAAATATCAAAATATTTTCGAATAGCATATGCTATTAAGAAATAGGACGATCTCGTTTGAATCGAGTAACCAAAGGGATAAGCCTTCCCCCATTCTACTTTCTCTCCAAAAAGGAAAATTACCTGTGTTCAAAAGAAAGAAAAAAATCGAGAATACAAAAACTCCTCCGAAAGTGGTCTTCCCTTCATAAACAGGGAATACAAAAACTCCTCCGAAAGAGGTCTTCTCATTTCAAAAGAAAAAGGAGATATAAAAACATTCCTCCCAAAGAGGTCTTCCCTTCATAAACAGGGAATACAAAAACTCCTCCAAAGAGCTGCTCTCCTTTAAAGAAAAGAGGGATTAATGAAAAAATACTCCCAAAGAGAGACCCTCTGTGAAAAAAAGAAATAAAAAGCCAAAGCTCAAAGAGCGATTTTCCGACTCTTTGCCTAAAACCACGGGACGCTTCAGAAGGGACCGTGGTATCTCTTTCCCATATCCCTACGGCTTATCCCCAAGGAAAAAGGTTCAAATTTACGAAAATCCTAAAGTATGAATAAAATCGGCTTATTTGGATTTCATTTTGTTCGAGAACTCGACTCCATTTTGTAGGAAATGGAACTTTGAAATGTTTTCCAAGTTTTCCTACCCAAAAACCTCTACTGAGTAGCAGGTATTGAAACCTGAATGAAGGGAAGTATGAAAAACAGAAATCCTTTTCGATACGAGCTAAAAGGAGTTCGTTTTCAAAAAAAGAAATTTTTCAAAAAACCCACGAATGTCAAAAAGACAAGGGTAGAACCTGCTTGGAGCAGACAGCCTCAAAAGGCTCTCTCCAAAGCTCGAAAACCCGAAAATGTCTAGAAGACATGGGTAAAACCTGCTCAGAGCAGCCTGCCTCAAAAGGCACTCTTCGGGCTCAAAAACCCAAAAACAAAAACTTTTTTTCATGCATGCATCCAAAATCGTCCATGCATGATCATACATAGGGAAACTTAGGAAAAGTCCCCTTTTTGCTAAAAATCCCCACCTGTGGTAAAAGAAAACAGGGTTTTGCGAAATAAAAATGGTGTATTCTCGAGAAAATTTGAGAGAAAAACCAAAATGGGGTGTTATCTTCTTCGCCATTATCCAAATCAATTTGGATAATGCCAAAGAGGGGCATATGTAAACACCCCGAATTTTCCAAAAATCAAAAACTCCCAAAAACATAAAAAGCTCGTTTGAGCCAAAACGATATCCTGTTTTAAAATGTGAAAACAGGTACAAAAGGCAAAAGAAAAGCCTAGGCAAGAAGAGGATTCGAGTCCGGAGTCTCAAAAGCCACCCCCTGCTCAAAAACGGAAGAAAAAAGAGCCCGTTTGGAGAAAAGCCCGATAGAAGGGTAAAAATGTAATTTGGGTAAAAAAAAAGCACAAAGCAGCTCCAAAATGCAGAAAGAAGCCCAGTACCTGAGGAGGTCGACAGAAGTCCGAGACACGTCCCGTCAGAATGAAGAACGGAATCTGTGCTGCAATCTGAGTTCGATATCAATAGGAACCGGCCAAAAACCAAAACGGCGGACCGAAACGAATGCCGAAAAAGTCCTGAAAAGCAGAACACCGATTGGAAGAAAGACTTGGGGAAGACCCAGGCCAGAGTTGGGCGTCCGATGAATCGAAGCCCGCTCGAAACCGACGGTGAAAAGCACCAGAAAGGAGCAGAAGAAAAATCTAGATTGGGTCTGGACCCAAAAATATCCAGATCCAGATCCAGATTGTGTTTGGATTGGATCTGGATCTCAAAAATCCAAGATCCGAGATCCAAACCCAAATAAATATTTGGACAGGATCTGGATCTCAAAATATCCGAGATTCACGATCCAGATCCACATAGAGTTTGGATTGGATCCGAATAGCCAGACCCAAATCCAAGACCCAAGATCCAAGACCCACTTAAAACCTATATAAATAGAGGTGCTGGGCTTGAAAAAAGAGACGTGAGGCTCAAAGGGGAGAGGCTTTCACGTGAAAGCTTGGTGAGTGGAGAGAGAAAGAGAGAGAGAGGGAAGCAAGTCAAGAATAGTGGCTTGACTTTCCCCTTTTCAAGTTTTATTTTTTTTACGTGAAACCTTGTTGGCCAAGGGACTTGAGGAAGCTGCACCCACCAAGGAACGTCCCCTACTTTGGCTGGGAGCATGGCGTGGTGGAGCTTGGCGGCTTGAGCGGCGGCTTGGAGCGGTGTTGCAACCAAGGTAGGTCCCCTAAGCCCTAACCTAACCGCTCTTCCCTAACCTCTCTAGACCACCCATCCTAGCCAAACTTGCCCCTAAAACCACCACCAAACCAGCCAAGTGCTGGCCGTTTTTCACCAAGTCTCCTACCTAAGACCACCACCTAAACACCACCCTAAACAACCTCCCTAAACCACCTAAAGTTCGGCCAAGTGCTGGCCGAACTTCCCTTTGAAACTACCTAGCTCGAGCCACCTTGGCTCGAGCCTTTTTCCTCCCCTAAGCTAACCTTGGCCCTCGCCTAGAACCCAGCCCAAACTCTATCCTAAAACCCCCCCTACTCGAGCCACCTTGGCTCGAGTTTCACAAGATCTAAACCAAATCCCATCACTCGAGCCACCTTGGCTCGAGTCATGCCTAATACCAAGTCTACCCTATACCAAACCCAAGGCCAAAGGCTGGCCGGATTGACTCTACCCTAAACCAAGTTTACTCGAGCCACTTTTGGCTCGAGTTACACAAGCAAACCCAAGGCCAAGGTTGGCCGAACCCTAGAGCAAGTCACTCCTACTCGAGCCACCTTGGCTCGAGTTTCACAAGACCAAAACCTAAGGCCAAATGCTGGCCGAATCCTAACTCTATCCTATACCTAAACCAAGGCCAAGTATTGGCCGAATCCCATACAAAAAAAACCCAATCACTCGAGCCAAGGTGACTCGAGTCTTACTTTGCAAAAACCGGCCCCAACTAGCCCCAAACCCATTGTAGCTTGCAGCTCCCGGAACTCCAAGTCTCTCCAAGCTCTCAAGCTCTCCGGCTTCGCTCCCACATGCCCCGGACTCCATAAGAAGAAGGCGGATTCGCCCCTTGTACGATCCTAACTCAAAAGGCTGGAAAGTGTAAGTTGATTTCGATATATATCAAATCCCTTTTTATTCAATTCAATTCGTCATATGGGATTGTAATAACGGAGCATCGTCTCCCCCCGGATGTAATATATGTACAAAATACAAACACGTACACTCGAGCCTTTTCGCTCTTATCTGCACACTTTTGCACACAAACGGGCTTGAACAACCTATAGGATATAGCTCTATTTATATACATTCAGCTGGGTTTTAAGGTTTAAGTCGTGTGAGTTGTCTTTCATTTTATACAGACATTGAGCCTTTCCGCTCTTACGTATATATACGTATTTCCCTTTCAGTTGGGTTTTAAATTTAAGTTGCGTGAGTTGCCTTTCAATTTATACACTCAAAGCACTCACTCACATTGAGCCTTCTCGCTCTTATATATATCTATATCTCCCTTCTGCTGCGTTTTACGGTTCAGTTGCGTGTGTTGCATTTCAATTTATACACAACACCCATGCACACATTGAGCCTTTTCGCTCTTAAGATATAGATATATTTAAATTTCTGCAATTTATATTCAAGTCGTGTGAGTTGCATTCAATTTGGGTTTTCCCTTCTGCTAAGTCTTTAAATTTCGGGTTTTACATTCAAGTTGTGTGAGTTGCATTGCATACTCGCCATACTCGAGCTAGGTTTCATACTTGCATCGAACAAACCCGAACAAAACGCGCAAACACGCCTAAGTGGATAAAATTGAAAGACTTAGGGTCGCCCAAATCAAAACTCGCCAACTGCATGATTTCAAAAGTATTTTCAAACACCTGATCATTCAAAAATCGAATTTGAGTTTAACTTGTTCAAACGAAGTCTCTAAGCGTACAGACTGACCCTTGCGCGTCGGTGCAAGAAGGTCTGCGACGTAAAGATCCCGCTTGCCTACAATCGCCTTTCAAAAGTCAGATATTTCAAAAAACTACTTCGCTAGTTTGAGTAAGCTAGCTGGCACGCCCTAAAAGCGAACGTAGATTGCGAAAAGATTCGCTCCAGGCCTAAGAAACCAGGAGTCGAGGATTTTCCGTGTCTACAGGAGGAAATGTGGTTTCCTGGCAGAGTAAAAAACAAACTATAGTGGCCAGATCTAGTACAGAAGCAGAGTATCGGGCGATTGCTCTTGGTATGTGTGAAGGAATATGGATTTTATCCCTATTAGAAGAAATTGGTTTGAAGAAGATGATTCCAGTTAACTTTCTTACAGATAGCAAGACAGCACTGGAGATAGCGTTGAATCCAGTCTTTCATGAGAGAACCAAGCATATTGAGATTGATTGTCATTTTATTAGAGACAAAGTTGCTGAAGGAATTTTTAACATTATACACGTCTGGTCTGAAGCTCAGCTAGCAGATATCCTTACTAAGCCAGTATCTACATTCAACCTTAAGAAGACTCTCGGCAAGTTGGGTATTTCAAGTCTTCAAGACCCAACTTGAGGGGGCGTGTTGAAAGGAATAAGTTATTATGTACATTTGCTACTTGTGTATGCTGGTCAGGGTCCTTAGATTAGTGGGTTAGTCAGTTTAATTGTGTGGGACCATATTGATCCAATTTGGATATCATGTTTAGTTAGTTATTAGTGAGTCAAGTTAAGGGTTTTTCTGTCTTTTAAGTTCAAGAAGACAATGAGAATTAAATCATCAGGTTCATCTTAATTGTGATTAGGGTTAAGATCAAGAAATAGAATGAGAGAGAAGAAGGCGGCAACCATGTGGGCGTCGATTCCCCGTGTTGAATCTATTGCATATTATTTTACTTTATGAATATTTCGTTGTATGTGATGATTAAAATCATCAGGTTCAACCTTCGAACTACTTACATAACCCCATAATTTTTTGAAATATAGATAATTTTCTATAGTTTGGCCCATATTTTGAAGGTGGTAAACGAAAATTAAATCCTTTTTTCATCCATATTTTAAGGAGAAAAATAATTATAAAGAGTTAAACTTACAATAAAATCAAAAGTACTATCGGCATGCTTCCCGAGACGACAATCAGTGTTTTTACAATCGAAAATGGCTCTGATACCATGTAATGAATGCTCTAATATAATTGCGGAAGATCGATAAATAAATATCACCATAATGAAACTATCATCATACACATTTTTATCGGCTTTTCTATACCTTCTTAGCTATAGTTGGTGTGTTGGTTGGGTATCTTCTCTCTACCATATATACTTCCATAAGATTTTTCTATGCACAGTACATAACATAATATAGAAGATGAAATTTGGCATGTACAATCCCCTTAGGAGTTTGCCCTCTCTTTCTTCTCTAATTTTTTTCACTTTATTTCATCAACTCAAGATCTGAGATTCCATGTTGCTTTACTGCTAACCAACCTCTTTTACACAATGATTTTATTTTTTAAGTAACTGTAGTGACAAAATTGCCTTGCAGTTTTCAACACTATATCTTGAATTTCTTCTTCTTGTATCTTTATTTTCAAGCAACTGTAGTCCTCTTTGAATTTTCTGTAGAAGCAACATCAACATCTTCAGGTTGGGTCTTCTCTACCCTTTCTTGTTTTTTCTGTTGGAATAGAGTAATCACCTGCTTTCTGTTTTCTCATCAATAATAAATCTTATGGTTATGGATTTTTTTTCTCCTAACTCCTTTATTATGAAATGTTAAGCAACGGATACCAACACAGATGCCGCAAGGATATCCCACTTGCTTTTGATACCATGTTAATAAATAAACTTTATTAATAAATCATGAAAATATATAGATAGCCTGCTTCTTCACAGGGAACTTCTCACGTTTGGAGGCACACCTATCTATTCTCTCTTATGGTTTTGTCTAATCACAGATTGTATATAACATTATTTTTACTTCTACTCTTACTATAAAACACACACCTATCTATTCTCTCTTATGGTTTTGTCTAATCACAGATTATATATAATATTATTTTTTACTTGAAAGACTAATCTACTCTTATTATAAAACACAATTAACACATAGAACACCAAAACAAATAATATGTTCAATGGAGCAGGAATCGATCCAAACTCTTCTTCAGCATGCCTATTTTCACCGTCTACTATTCTCATTATCTTGATTAAAGGTACATTCATCTTAAAAAGTTTGCTTCATTTCTCCTAAAAGTTAGCATTAAAAATAAGGTCCACTACACTAATCTCCTTTCTCTTTTTCGACCAACTTATAGAGCCCCATTCATCATATATAAACTAAAGGATTTATATGAAATGCATCACCATAACATAAGAATACAAATTGTAGATGAAGAATGGAATAAAGAAGCAGTCGACACACTCATGACTACCGTCTCCTGTCTCTCTCTTTTCTTTATTTAACTTTAACCTAATTACATACCTCAGACTTTATAGTACTAATCTAACTTAAATGACCTAAGTACTCTTAATTAGTAACTAACCTTACTTGATTCCCAATGGATCAATGGATCAGAATCTGATCCATTGGGATCCGAACCACTTAAGACTTAGATACACTTACAAGTACATGACAGAAACCTGAACTTAAACTTAAAATTTAAAAATTTAAACTTCAACTTGATCTCCATCGTGCCCCCTCAAGTTGGGTCTTGAAGACTTGAAACTCCCAACTTGACAAGAGCTTTCTAAAATCCATTGATTGGAACTGGTTTAGTGAAGATATCTGCCAATTGATCTTCTAAGCGTACATGAACTAGGTTGAAGATACCTTGAGAAATCTTTTCTCTAATAAAGTGGCAATCTATTTCAATATGTTTGGTCATTTCATGAAAGACTGGATTCAAAGCTATTTAAAGGGCAACTTTACTATCAATAAAGAAATTAATTGGATATTTTCTTTGAGACCAATCTCTTCTAGAAGTGATATAATCCATAGACCTTCACAAATGCCTAGAGCAATAGCACGATACCCATCCTATGCACTTGACCTGGTCACCACAGGTTGCTTTTTACTTTTTCAAGATATGATATTACCTCCTAAACATACCATATAACCAGAGGTTGATTTTCTATCGGTTTTGGAGCTTGCCCAATCAGTATCTGAATAGATCTTTATATCGAGTGATGAATGTGAAGCATATACTAAGCCATAAGTTATTGAGGATTTAGTATCTGATGATATGAAACACTGTGCTCATATGATGTTTAGATGGATAGTGCATCCACCTACTAATATATTCAACTGTAAAACTGATGTCAGGTCGTGTAATAGTAACGTATATAAACTTTCCCACTAATCTCTGGTACTTGCCAACATCTTCATATGGTTCTGCAGACTTATCAATATTTTCCTTAGAGATTTCCATGGAAATAGAACATATTCTGCAATCTTTCATTTTAGTTTCATTCAGTAAGTTTAGAATATATTTTCTTTGACTTAGAAATAAGTAATCATTTTTATGAATTACTTCTATTCCCAGGAAGTAATTTAATCTTCCCAAATCCTTAAGTCAAATAATGTACTTAGTTTCTCTTTAGGTCAATTATACCTTATGTATCGTCACCTGTAATGATGATATCATCAACATATACCAATAACATGATAGTTTTCTGACCTTGCTTGATAAAAAGTGTATTATCACTAACACACTGTTTGAAACCCAAATTCATAACACCATCACTGAATTTTTCAAACCATGCCCGTTGGGTTGTTTTAAACCATAAATTGATTTCTTTAATTTATATACCTTACCCGGCTTTTGTTCATGAATATACCTAGGTGGTAGGTCTATGTAAATGTCTTCCATAAGATCTCCCTGAAGAAAGGCATTCTTAACATCCAACTGCCATAATTCCCATCTTTTATTGATTGTCACGCTTAAAATAATTTTGATGGTATTCATCTTTGCCATTGGAGCAAATGTTTCTTTGTAATTTATGTCGTATGACTGACTGTAACCTTTAGCTACTAATCTTGCTTTGTATCTTTTTATATTCTCATAAGCCTTATACTTCACAGAGAATACCCACTTGCATCCCATTGTCTTCCTCTCTAATGGTAGATCAACCAGTTCCCACGTCTTGTTTCGTACCAATGTTGCAATTTTCTCTTCCATTGCCACCTTTCATTCTGGATATTGTTTTGTTTCTTCAAATGTTCTTGGAATATAGGTAGTATCTGCATTCATCACAAACAATTGATATTCTCTGTGATAATTATAATATGACACCATCTTTTACAATAAATATTTTGCAACTTCACGTTTTCCCTTTCGAATTGCAATAGGTAAATCACTCAACTCACTATCTGAATTATGGGAAACTACCTGAGAAGGAGTTAGATATGATTCAGGGTGAGGATTTTGATTCAGGGTGGTTTTCTGATGTGGGAGAAAGACCTTTCTTTCACCTTTGGTATATACCTGCCGGATCATAACACTTGTAGCCTTTTTTATTGTTCCCATATCCCACAAAACACACTTCAAAGCAAGAGACTCAAGTTTAGTTCGTTAGCGCGATGCAAATGAACATAAATTACACACTTAAAAATTCATGGGGCCAAAAGTACTACCGGTGGAAGAGTGCAATGATCGTAAAGGGCATCCAATGGTCTTTAAAATTAAGAACACCGGATGACGTACTGGCTTTGATTAAGTAGACCGAATTCAAAGTTTCATCCCCACAAGTAAATGGGAACATGACCTCCCAATTGAAAGAGACCGAGTAACTTCCAATAAATGTCAATTTTTTGGCTTTGTGATACCATTTTGTTGAGGAGAATATGTACAAGATGTTTTGTGAATAATTCATTCGAGTGTATAAATTCCATCAATTCTTCTTTTCGTACTCACCACTATTATTCAATAGAACAGAAGAGTATGACATCACTAGTGGATCCTAGTACAAATACTAGTATATGTTATATCCTACAAAAGATCTTGAAACTCTTTCAATCCATAACTTGGATATTTTGCAGCTCGTAAAATCATTGTAAGTTTCAGATCATTATGAGGGAACTTGCTAATTGATACGTACGTGCACCCAAAATTAGCAAATACTAGTTGTATATGATTGATTTATGTAGCTTGAATATTATATATAATATATAATATTATATACCCTAGTCGTGTCGCTGCACCCAAAATTTTTGAAATTTTTCGTATCCTGCACCCGCACCCGCACCTATGTGACATAGTTTAATAGTATGTTGAAACTTAGTATGCACAAACTGACAGTATATAGGGAGGATATTCTTCACTTCATCCTTAGTTTTCATGAGATATATCATAGTAAATCTAGTACAATCATGAATGAATGAGATAAAATACTTATATTCATGCAATGAAGTAGTAGAACAAGGACCCCAAATATCAGAATGAACAATTTCAAAAGGAATGGATGATTTTTCTTCACTCAAAGGAAAAGAAGTACGATGATGTTTTGCCTTCTAGCAGGTTTCACAGTTCAAATTCAAATTATTATAATGACTAAATTCAGGCAGTAGCATCCTAAGTTTAGATAAAGGTAAATGTTCTAGTCTCTGGTGCCAGCGAGGTAGGTCCCCCTTCTATTTTTCTGTAATGACAATTGATTGCATGGTTGCTTCCTTATTTTTCTCGCAAAAGTAGAGGCCACTTCTCACACTACCTCGACCAAAGATCCTCTTCGTCCTCAGTTCTTGAAAGAAACATTCAGTAAAATAAAAAATTATACGATATTTCAGATATTGAGTCATGGCAAACACTGATAATAAATTGACTGATATATTGGGAACATGTAAAACATTTTTCAATATTCCAAAAGGTGTAGTTATACTCCATTTTCCAACTATAGGAGTTTCTGAGCCATCTGTCAACTTAATGTTAATTTGTTCCTGAGTCAACTCATAGTTATCAAAAAAGTCTCTCATACTGACCATGTGATCTGTGACACCACAATCAATAACCCATATCTGAGAATGAGGAATACTTATATTACCCTTAGCCAAAAATGAGAATGAATATGCCATAGTTGCTTGAGAATCAATATTGGAGGACGTAGATGGAGTGTGTGAATCAATCAAGCGAGCTTTGAGTAACTCAATCTCTTTCTTCATATCAGCCAATGAGGTTTCATTGTTTTCAATATTTTGTTTGTCATTCTGATCACTGCTGAGATAGGTTTTGTTGGATCTATTCTGATATATTTCCTTTCTATATCGTGATTTTCCATAATGAGAACAAGTTAATTTTTCTTTTTCTTCAGGAGTGAGTACGGATCTACCCCTGTCATGTCCATAACTTCCTCTCCCATGAGAAAACGAAGGAGTGAAAGTATTTCTTCTCACAAATGCAGTGGTTTCGGGACTAATTTTGGTTTCTTTCTCTAAATGTTTCCTGTCATCTTCCCGAAGTAAAAGAGAGTACACTGTACTCAAGAATGGTAGCTCTTCTCTATTAAGAATATTATTTTTGACAGCCTCATATTCTGAAGAGATACCCCATAGGAGATCAAATACTTTCCTCTCTTCAAACTCCTCATTGCGCTCTTGTGTGCAACTTTGACATTTTGTCTTAGAATAAAGTTGTAGTTCTTCCCATAAACCTCTAAGTTCTGCATAATACTCACTCACAGATCTGCCTCCCTGTTTGTATTTTCTAATTTTCTCAATGAGATCATATTTCTTGGCTATATTTTTCTTTTGGGCATAGGCATCATGAACTGCTAACCAAATATCCTTAGCAGTTTCTAAAAACATGAATATACTGCAATTGAAGGTGACATTGATTGAATAAGCCAAGCACTAACTAGTGTATTTTTCCTATGTCATCGTGAATAAAGAGGGTCTGTAGCAGGAGGTTGGTGTATGTCGCCAGTTAAGTAGTCCCATTGCCCTCTTGCCATTACCACCAATTCTATAGATCTGGCCCACTGAAGGTAATTCTTGCCATTTAATTTCAGATTTGTTATTTGGAACCCTTCTCCTCTGTCTAAGGAACTGTGTTCACTTGCATCTCCTATCTTTATCCTTTCCATATTTATAAGAATCCTGAATTTCTTGATAGATTTCTCAAAGATGTCTCAAAGACAATTATAGACTGGAAAAATAGATATCTTGGCAGCACACGATAATTATAAAATCTTCAATATCAACCAAGGAGAGAGGTGACAGATACGTTCAGTTGTTGGCACACCTAATTATTTGGCACCTGAGATACTTCTTGGCACAGGCCACGGTGCTGTTGCAGACTAGTTGTCTGTTGGTGTTATTCTGTTTGAGTTGCTTGTTGAAAAACACTTTAGACTAAAAAACCTTTTTTTGATTGGATTAAATGTAATGCCAACACGTAACATCCACTCTATGTTTTTTCCCTTTAATAGTCAGATTGCTCACGTGATAGGTAACATGTGTTGAATGATAGTAGACAGTCCGATTTTGAGAGAGAACACTTCAGGAATTTTAAATACCATTTAGTTGAACATCTCGTTGGGACATTACTGAACAATTGCCTTCTATTCTTCTAAGTGTTTCAAGATTTTTTTAACTATCAATATTCCAAATATTCCATACCTTGAATCGACTGTATGCTGCTACAAGAAATTATCAAATATTTATTGAAATCTGGTTCACGTTTCAACCGTGAAGAAGATACCACTGAGATTCTGCCTTTTTCTTCTCCACTTCGAACAAGATTTCTATAGTAAAGCTCTAATACCATGAAGGATTTATATGAAATGCATCACCATAGCATAAGAATACAGATTATAGATGAAGAATGGAATAAAGAGGCAGGTCAGCGCACTCATGACTGCCGTCTCCTGTCTCTCTCTTTTCTGTATTAAACTTTAACCTAATTACATACCTCAGACTTTATAGTACTAATCTAACTTAAATGACCTAAGTGCCCTTAATTAGTGACTAACCCTACCTGATTCTCATCAATGGATCAGAATCTGATCCATTGGGATCCGAACCACTTAAGACTTAGATACACTTACAAGTACATGACAGAAACCTGAATTTAAACTTAAAATCTAAAAATTTAAAGTTCAACTTGATCTCCAACATAAACATCAGTTTCAATGTATTTTTTATATGACAAGACTTTGAATAGTAATAACATTCGTAGTAAATCTCGTCAATGCAACACATAAGTTCTACACTAAGGATGGATGGTTCTACTCAATCATTAAGAATGGATGGTTTCACTCAAGCATCTTACCAATTGCTCTAAAATTTGTAGCATTATCAATAATGAGTTGAACAACATTTTCAACAACATCCTCAACATCTTTAAAAACAAGAAGCAAATCATATGTAGTTTTATCAATATAGGACACGTCATATGATTTCAAAAATAATGTCTCTTTTGTATAGTAGACTAAGAAGTTCACTAATGATCTACGATGGCGATGCAATCGTTCCAACCATCAATTATAATAAAACTAGTAACCTTCTACTACTTTCTAAATTCATAACTCTATTTATAAACAATATCATCTCATTTTTTTTTAGTAATTTATCCCTCAAAGCATAATAAGTAAGGACCTTATAACTTGATCATACACTAACAATACCATCTACCATGTCTTAAAAGAAAAATGAATTTGCAACGTTAAAAAAGACTATTTTCATAAAAAAGACTTTTCATACTTCTGATAAACTTTCTTAATTACTTCTTTTGGTCTAACACCTGATTGAGTTTTAGGAGTCATATGGCTAGTTTGGGTTAAGTTGAGGTGATCTTTGGCTTGTTATATCAAAGATCATGGAAGAAGAATTGGAAATAATAGAAAGGGAAGGCTTTCTAGATTTATCTAGATCACCAAATCTTAAATGGATGAATAAACAACAACTAACCCTTTTCCCATACTAGATGGGGGCGGCTACATGGATTCTTTGTTCCTTTATCCGGGCTTGGGACCGGCCATGTAAGGATGATCCCTTACATGGGCGGAGTTTAAGTGGATGAATAAAGTGTGACAAAAATCTGCTTGGTTGTTTAAGGCAAATCGATATGATACCTGGCTGCAATTACATTTTCAAAAGTAGTTTCTATAGGATTACATTCAGTTATCCTAGCTGATACTGCTGCAGTTAGTCACCACTTTTTCCTTATTCATTCCATTTGTCGGTTGTTTCTTCCTCTCTTTACCACTAATATCTAATTTTATTTGACCATACCATTTTGAACTTAAATAATAGTATGATTCTTTGACTTTAGAATTTATCTTTTACTATATCAGGAGTTGCCCTTGGATTGTCTTATGCCCAGACACGGAATCTCCTCACACCCATCACAATTCATGCGTTGTGGAACTCCGGAGTGATACTATTGTTGTCTTTTCTTCAGGTAAGCATCAACATTTCTCCTCTCTCTCCCCTTTTGGTCTTTTCTGCTGTGACGTTTGGAGATAAGGCAACCGTGGACTTGGAATCTGACAACTGTCTTGCAGCAAGATACCGAAACATCTACCAAAATCAACTTCCGACACAGCATTTTAACAGCAGAGTCTTCTTTGAAAAACTTATGCACCCTAACCCACTTGGTCCCTCAAATTTGACTCAGGCCATGACATGTTGGCACAAGTTGGACAAACTCCAGGTTCTTGGTAGGAGATAACACAGCCGCAGGATGATCCATTGCCAAGCAGGCTCCTAGTGCCTTTCTGAAGCCTGAACTCATTCCAAAAGTTAGTTCTTCACTTAAGTACCAAGGAAATCAGTCCACAACATGAGGTGGGCTGTGGACTTAAACTTGTGATGGAATCCCTAGTTAATTGGAAGGGAGTTAAAGTTGCACATTCAACATGTACGTCTTATTACACATTATGCACCCTTTGACATAACCTAAGAGGGGACTAGAGCCCACCTCTTCTTTTTTCACTCCTTTACCTTATCACGGTTTCCACTGCAGCAGAAACTCTTATCTTTGAGCCAATTGTGGTGCTTGGATGAGCTTGTAATCCTATTGGTCCCCGGAAATTTCTTTCACTCATTTATGGGTCTTCAATAACAAATTCTTTTTTCTTCTTCACAGCTCCAAGGATATGATATCAGGGAGTTCTTGCAAGTCCCATAGAAGTGGATACACGTTTCCCGATCCACGCCTGAGAAAGAGTGGCTGAATTCTGTTTGGTGCTCGTCATCGTGGAGCTAATCCATGCCTGATCTTGTAAGAGACTCTGGAAACCCAAGAGTTTCACGATGTCCAGCGTAAGCGATACATTTGTTGTTCATGACGTCTTCACGAAGGCCTAAATCTACTGCAAAAAGCTGGCTACTTCAATGCACGTAGAGAATGCTGCTGTTACCTAATGGCAACATTATTTATTGGTTTTTAAGATACGAAGCTTCTTCGCCTCCCTTATTTCCTTGTTCAGTTATTCCTCTACCTCTTTTCTAATGGACATGCTCTGGTTACCACTGTCCAACCCGCTGAATTGAAATGTCGCCACAGAGAAATTGTTGGTGGTGGCTTATCTCATGCAAAACAAGACCAAATTGTTAATCCAAACTCGTACAAGATATAAACAAATACATGATCCACGACTTTGGGAATTTAGATCACGTTTTAACATAACATATTTGTGCTTCAATTAACACAAAACGAATTCTTTTTGTTTCAGTCACTTTTTGACTAAAGGCCATGAATGCATCTTTACTTTAACCTCCAAAAAGAATTCCTTTTAATTGATCTGAAATATCTAACCACAATGAATGAGTTTTTTTCTTTTTACCAAAACAAAGTTCCAATGAGACATGAACTTTGTTCAACATTTCAAATTAAAGGAAACCCATCAATCCGCAACATTGGGTTCGGGTCACATTTTAACTCAGATCCATGTTGGTGCCTCATTTCAGGCAAACCCAGCCAAATTTGCCTCACTTCTGAACTCCCACGCACCATTGAAAAAACAAATTTTATATATAAGACAGAAAAAGTACAAAACAATATAAATATATAATCTAACCAAACCCAGGAATATATAGTTTGGGGTTGGATGACATTTTAATTAAAGCATTTTTGTAGTTTTTAGTCAAATATATCAGCGTTTCCTTTTATGTAAACAAAATTGTGTCAATGGGTAATGGATCTTTGGGTATGAATATCTTACGTCAACCTTAAATTAAAGAGTTTTTCATTTTACCTAAAAGACCATTTTGGAGATACTTCAATCTACGTGAACATTTAAAATATGACCAAGCCCATGGATCTGAGTTTCAGTCACATTTTGACTAGAGCACTTGCTGGTTAGTTTTAGTGAAATAATTTTCATTTACCTTGATACATCCGTTGAGTAAATGGGCTTGGATCTATAGGTCTTGATGATCTAACCAAAGAGATGAGTTTTTCTTATTGTAGAAACCAGGTTAAACATTTTAAATCTGACCAAACCCATGGATCTAGAGGTTTGGGTTTTAGCCACATCTTTAACCCATGTTGCTGGCTCAATACAAACAAACTACAACCAAATCCACATTTTGGACTCGACATACACAAAACATATATGAGCAGATCGATCTTCGATTTGGGTCAAAATTTTGAATAAAGCTAATCTTGGTGGACTTTAGACATACAAATGAGTGTTTCTTTTTATCCAACAAGTTTGTTGAGTAAATGTGGATTTACATATTTGAATAATCTTACCAAGACAGTTTTTAGGAGACTTAAATTTAGCCCAACATTTTAAATCTCGCAAAACCCATGGATCTAAAGTTTGGGTTGGGTAAAATTTTAACCAAAACCTATTTTGGTGGCTCAATTGAGACAGACCAAAACTGAATTTATGTGAGTTTTTCCTAAAATCCACACACACATATATAAAAATAGGGAGAGGTAGTGGTAAATGATCAAACCTCATCCTTACTCAAATATACTTAAACATCTCCACATTTTGATAGACATGATCAACAACAAAGATTTGAATTAGTACAAATATACTTTTATAATTTGCACCAGTATTTATCTCAAAAATGGAATTGTTGAGATGTTAAAATAGATTTGAGCATGGATGGTCTTGCGCATTTACTCTCTCTCTCTCTCTCTATATATATATATATATATATATATATATATACACACACACACACACACCCCTAACCCAAGGAACCACAAGTTTGGATTTGGTTTTTCTCTTTTATCTAAACTAGGTCTGCAATTCAAGTCTTACTAAATGAATGGATCCAGTGGTTTGAATTTTATTTTAATTCAAGCCAATGTCGCTCAATTTATAGACTTCAATCTATACACTCCTACTCGCCCAAGCGTTAGTAATACTCCCCAAAATTCCCGAGGGACCCCTCCAAAAGAGAGATTTTTGAACAAGTTTTGCAAATTTCATCGGCTCAAAGGCCATGATACGAACAAATGTTTCTCCCTTTTGAATAAAATCGAAAACTTGATAGAGCAGGGCCGACTCCAGGTCACTGAGGAACCAGAGCCTACCCAAGCTGTGCTCAAAGAACCCTTCCCCAATCACGCAAGTACCAGTGGGAAGGTCAAAGAGGTATGTACTTTCTCAACTTCAAAAGGTTTACTGCATGCATCGCATACTAGCTTCACTACTTGTCACACACCACCTTCTATCATCATATACAAAAAAGCCAAACAAGTAGTGATCTGGGGAGCGCTTAGAGTCCCGCCTCCGGCTAGAGCCATCTTAGAAGTTCTGGGTGCTCCAAAGCACAAAAATAGAGTCAACATAGGAGCGAGCCTTAGGGAAGGTGTGGGAGAGGTGACCAGGTCTGGAAAGATCTATCAACCCTCACATCTAGAAAAAAATGCTAAAAAAGTGGTCAGTATTCCTGACCCTTTAAAAGTATGCATTCCTAGGGTATTGCAGGTCATGGATAAAGGTAAAAACGTTTTAACCCCATATGATTTTGAAAATCATCTTTCCAAGATCCCGATAAACATGTCTATCCTAGAGTTAATCCAAACTTCTCCCAGGCATAGACAAGTTTTAAAAAAAATCTTAGAAAGAACCAAGGTTAACTCGACCATAACTCCTGAGTCTTTGTCCTTCCTAGTGGCACCCATATGTGCTAAAACACCAATCGTGTTCTCGAAAGACGAGATAGAAAGGCCATATGAAACCCACAACCAAGCCCTTCATATCGAGGTGGTATTGAATCACCATCCTCTAGACAGGTGTTTGGTTGATGGGGGAGGAGGTCTCAACATCCTTCCGCTACACGTGGCTTGTCAAATTGGAGTCACCCTGACTTCTGTAAACCCAAGTCCCATCGTTATCACTAGATACGATGGAAATACATCAAAACCTTTGGGAGCCATAGAGTTACCCATGGAAATAGGGGGCATAACCCACGCAGGGGTGTTCCATGTCTTAGACATACACCCCATTACAACCTACTTCTGAGAAGACCATGGATACATAGCCTTTGGGCTGTGCCATCCACCTTCCATAGGTGTGTAAAAATCCCCCATGAAAACCAAATCATGGTAATTCTAGACGAAAGCCATCCTCAATTGAGGAGAATTCAAAACTTCTCCTGCTTGTCAAGTCATAAGGCCTACGGGACCAACTTCGTGAAATCCTTGGACGAACCATACGAGTTCGTCCTCCAAAAACCTAGGAAAGTCATATACATCAAGGGGCAGCCCAAAGTTGGCCCACCAAAAGTCGTGACCATCCTAAGAAAAGCCAAACTCCTGATATTTCCAAAATCTCTAAATTGAAAACCCTTTGAGCATGACATAGATGACAGTAAGTTCCAAGGTCATCCTCTGTACAAAGAATTTTCAAAAACTAAAAAACCTTGGAACATGCTGCTAAACATGGGTTACATGCCATATCAAAGTTTAGGGAACAAAAACCGAGGTTGTCTAGAGCCCATATTTTCAAATCCAAATCCAAATAGGTATAGGATAGGCTACATTACAAGCATACCCCCAGAACCACCACCTTCGACCACTTGGGTCAAGGGTGCCCTAGAACCTACTAAAACTGAGACCTATGGCTTAGATCTCTTATTTAGAGACTGATGCATGGTGTTTTCTTTGTAGGTATGATGGAAGACCCCTCCTTAACCAAAAAGTCAAAAAAATTACAAATTTTCAAAAACCAAAAACAATTGGAAAAACCTCAAAACCCAAAAATATTAGAAAATTGCGAAAAATCCAAAAAAAGTATGATTTGCATTTCTTCCAATGTCTTGTCTTTACAAAAAACCAAAAAAATGGAAAAACTTGAAAATAACAAAAACAAAGTTTTGTACATACCAACTCCTGGTGGAAACTTCGAAAAAGCCAAGAAATTTGAAGAAAAAGTCGTCTTTATAAAAGGCTCAAAATCTTCAAAACTTGCAAAAATTTCAAAACCAAAACTAGGTGTTTGTGAAAAGCATGCATCAACTCCAACTTCCCTAGGATTCAAAATTCTCGAGAATGATCAAAGCACGGAGGAGGATCAAACCTCCGAGTTTCACAAAATCCTTGATTTAGAAAAACCTTCAAATTCTGTAGGAGGGGATTTTATAGAAATCGACCTAGGGAGTGAGTCAAATCCAAAGTGTATTAAGATAGGCACATGTCTGCATGAGCATGAAAAAGCATCATTCATTGCATTCCTGAAAGCCTACATAGATGTGTTTGCATGCACCTACGAAGACATGCTAGGTCTAGAGCCAAAAATTGTAGAGCATTGTCTTCCCCTAGAACCAGATGCAAAACCTATAAAGCAAAAGCTTAGAAAAATCCATCCGAATGTATACTCTCAAGTAAAAGAGGGTTTAGAAGATCTTCTAAAAGCTGGATTTACAAAACCCATTGCGTATTTTGATTGACTTTCAAATATAGTTGTAGTTCGAAAATCCAATGGGAAAATTCGAATTTGCATCGATTTCAGAAATCTGAACAAAGCCACTCCAAAAGATAACTTCCCTTTGCCAAACATTGATTTGATAGTGGACAACACTGCAAATCATGAAATATTTTCTTTTATGGATGGCTACTCGGGTTATAATCAAATCAAGTTAGCCCTAAGAGATCAGGCTAAAGCTGCTTTTACTACACCTTGGGGCACATACTGCTATACAGTTATGCCCTTTTGATTGAAAAATGCCGGTGTCACATACCAAAGAGCCATGACTACCATTTTTCATGATCAAATTCATGAGCTCTTAGAAGTATATGTGGATGATCTCTTTGTGAAATAAAAAACCCGATGCACACACATCGAATCTTTGCAAAAAGTTTTCGAAAGGCTTAGGCTTTACAAAGTGAAACTAAACCCTCAAAAGTGTGTTTTCAGAGTGAAATCGGGTAAGCTTTTAGGTTTTATGGTAAGCCAAAGGAGCATTAAAGTCGACCCCTCTAAATGTCGAGCCATCATAGACATGCCTCCACCCTCCAACTTAACCCAAATCTAAAGCCTCCAAGGTCGCCTCCAATCAATTCACAGGTTTATTTCAAACCTCGCTACAAGATGCAAACCTTTCAACAAACTTTTGAGAAAATGGGTGAAATTGGTATGGGACGATGATTGCCAAAAGGCTTTCGAAAGACTAAAAGCGTATTTGGTTAGTCCTCCTATTTTAAACCCTCCAAAGCAAGGAAAACCTCTTTTGCTTTATATTTTTGTGCATGCGAATGCTTTGGGTGCATTATTAGCTCAATATGAGGATGATACCCATAAAGAGTATGCCATCTACTATATTTCGAAAACTCTATTGGCTTATGAATGAAATTATCAAGCCATGGAGAAGACGTGCTTGGCCTTGGTATGGGCCTGTCAGAAATTTCGACACTATTTCCTAGATCATGAGATCTGGATAGTGTCTAGGCTTGATCCAATCAAGCACCTATTTGAAAAACCTATTCTCACGAGTAGGCTGGGTAAATGGCAGCTCCTCTTGATGGAGTATGACCTGAAATTCCACTATCAAACATCCATCAAGGGGCAAGCCCTAGCCGACTATGTGGCTGACTTCCCTTTAGAACATTCATATCCCATACTTGATGAAATGCCCAATGAGGGTATCTTTACAAACAATTTTAAAAACCATGTGTTAGCAAACTATTTAAACGAAAACCAAGTATGGAAAATGCA